>OY728140.1:1381175984-1382375984 GCA_963277665.1 Viscum album
CGAGGACGCAATTTTCTAAAGGGGGGGATAATGTGACACCCCAGGTTTTATAAACTGGTCCAAGTGAACAACGTTATGCTTTTTAGTGATGTATCTTGTTTTATTTGTTGTGCTTTTAATCATGTCTCTTGCTTTGAGTACTATCAAAGAATTTGAAACAAAATAATACATGAAGAATACAGTAAACTGATATATATTTAAAAGTTACATTATAACGAGACCCAAATAATTGAAAATACCATGCACAAGACCTAACACAGCCACAACGAGACTACTAAGAATAACAACTCAAGTAATCAGATAGTCGTCGTCTTCAGGGTCCATCAGTGTGAAAAATATAACAGCCAGAGCCACGACACACATACTCAACACCAATGGTATGAGGAGAGCCATCCTTCTCGGTTCCAGTGTTTTGTTTTTGTAAAATTCCCCTACTTTTATAATGGATCTTAGAGATATGACCGTTAGATATATAGCTGTTGGGTTTCAAAACAACCTTTGGGTACCGTTGATAAATTTATGAAAACTTGTTTTAATGATCCTATAATTTTATTTTAACTATCATAATATGTTTCACAAAATAATCAAAATTTTAAAATAAAAGAGTATTCTTTGAAATAAATCCTTTTGATTTTCAAATTCCCGATGGAAACTTATATATATTGAAAACTTAGTATTCTATTTGTAAAAGATATGTTTAAAAGGGTATCTATAATAATTGTATCTTTTGACCACTAAAATTATGAATTGGGGTAAACTTTTGGTATTTTAAAGTTTATGAGACAAATAGTGGATAATTTTAGAGATCCAAATAGTTATACTGGTTTTATATAAAATATATGAGAGGTATGTGTTTTAAAAGATTTATAGAAAAGGGATTTAAATTTTAAGTTGAAACTATTGTTTTCATTGTATATTTACTCATTTTTGTACAAATATTCATATTACACACTATTTGGAACTAAGTATACTTAAACTATTTTTTTTGAAAGTCTAAATATATTTTTATAAAGAAAAATGTTGATTTGAAATATATTACATAAGCTAGTAAAAGGATTTAGATTCCTAAATTAAAACTATTTGTTTTTATGGAAGTAACTCTCTTTTGTATAAATATTTATACTACACTTTATTTTGAAATAAGTATACTTATACTAGTTATTTTATAAATTTAAATAAGTTTTTAATAAAAAAATCATGCTGGGGGCCCGGCCAAGCCGAGGGAATCCCTTAAGGGACAAGCCCTCTAGGCCAAGACCAGGCCCCAAGGGACCAGAGGTTTCAAACCAGGTACCGAGGCCTGGTTCGAGCATGGGTTTTTCCAGTCGCACGCGGGCCCGTGTATAAGGCTCGCAGTGCGCGTTGCGTAGGGGTGGGCCAAAGCCCGCATGGGGTCCGTGTATAAGGCCCCAGTGTGTCTGTGTTCGTGTTATTGCACCGGGAGTGGTGGAGCTTGTTTGTTAAACCACGCCTCAACCGCGTTACGTTTCGATGTGGGATGCGTTCCGCGTGATCAGGACCGTCCGATTGAATCACGCTTCGATCTCGACCATCCAAACCTGTTAGCCATGCGATCGCCCCACGTATCACCGCGACTGTAACAACCCGAGATTTTATGAAAACTATTCTTTTTAATTTTATTAATGTCTTTTGTTGTACGCTATACCAAAAGGAGCTTCCACAACACGCATCCTTGACTTGCCTTGCATTACACGCAATCGCAACCTTCCTCGATAGCATGTGTAGTACGCAATACTGAGTTTCACGAAACAACGATATGCTATTAAAATATTATTAAAACTAGCCGTTATGAATAGTAATAACCACTTTTTAAAATTTTAGAAATTTTAGCTCTCAAAATGGACTTCATTTTTGGATTCGGAGTATCGAATTTAGCCTAAGGAGAAATTTTGGTACATTTCGGATAACTTTCATATTCTGATGAATAGTGAAAATTACTAAATTATAATTAAAAAAACAAATTTTTTAATTGAAATAATTAATAGAGATAAATTATTAATTTGAGTAGTTTTAAAGTATATTTAGAATATATTTTTACAATTTAATACAATGTTGGTCATTGGATGTAATTTCACATTTAAACCAGACATAAACAAGTGTCAATCTTTTGATAAATATTGTTTCTTAAAAACACACTATTTGTTTTAACAGTGGGATTTAATTATAATATTAATTAATGAAACTTCTATGTTATGAATTTGGTAAAATAGACTTCATTTTTGAATTCGGAATATGAAATATAGCTTAGGATAAAATTTTGACATTTTTCTGAAAACCTTCAATTTTTGATGAATAGTGAAACTACTAAGTGGTAGTTAAAAAACTGAATTTTTCATAAAACTTAATTTTACCGCTTCTGTGAATGGAATTTTAAAAATACGAGAGACACGGTTGATATCAGTATGTAAAATGTGGTTCAATGAGATGAAAATAATTTTTGGTGAATAGTAACTTTTTACTTTTATTTACCACGATTAAAAGTAAATAGGGTAATTAAGGGTAAATATGATATTAATATTACCCTAACACATGTCCTAATTCTATTGGACAAGTGTATCTCGACCAAAAACAACCTTAAGTGTAAAATATTATCATTTTGGCCCACTTGGATTAGATTAGGACATTTATTATTATTTAATTCAAAGAAGTGTTAAAAGAGTTAAAATCAAAGTATATTTACTAAAACATTTTTAATATAGGGTTGTACATAAGATAAATTCGATTTTAAATATTCATTAGAAAGCTAAAAAGATTTACTACATGATGGTTTTTTATTTTTAATTTTTAGACATCAAATAATTTAATTTATTTATGACACAACGATGATGAAAAAATTATCTTATTAATGAAATATTGACATAATTGATATTATAAATACCAAAATAAATGTAATTTAAGACTTTTTATGAATTCCACTAATTTTCTAGGTTACTATGAAATATTATTGTTGATTTAATCAACTTGGTTTGAACATATAATTCTGTTATGACTTTCACAAAAATAATATATCAAATAGTGCCAAAATTGACACAAAATAGTTTTTAAATCAAATATTATATTATTAATTGTTATTTTATTCCTAAAAATCTAAGGTTCGGCCAAAGGACTTATATGAGGATATATATATTAATAATAAACAATTTGGGGTTCTTTTGGCATGTTATAGTAAGTGTATTAACCATATAGTGTAAGAAAACAAAAAGACACGGTAAAAGTTAAATTATTTAACTTAGAGTTTAATCTAATTGATAAGGTTGAAATAATAACCTAAACTTGTCTAAATCCTATTGGTTGATAGTATTTCGACCCATCCCCAATTTTTCTTCGAAATAAGACCCTTTGGAACCATTATAAACCGATTTTGACTTTAATATAAAATAATATTTTGAGATATTCCTAAGGTACCCCTCTCCTCCCTTATAAAAGGGCACCTCCTCCCTCTCCTCCTCACACCAATTTGAGCATTAAAGCTCTTCCAACCCCTGACAAAATCTCTTCTCCACTTCCCTAGTATCATCCTAGAGGTCCTGGTCTTCTTAAAAGACCAATTTTAGTTCCCTAAAAGGAGGTCTCAAAGAAGCACTTTAAAGAAGAGGTAATATCCATTACCGATCTTTTTCAATTTCATTCTTCTTAAACTTCTTCTTCTTTAGTTGTTTCATGATAAAGTAATAACATCATTATTACTTACATAATTATATGTTATTATAAATATTAAACAACTCTAATTCGCCTTCTATCCATCCTACGGAAAAAGGAAATCACCGCGCGTGCGTACGTACGGAATACCGTCTCCACGCCGTGGTGTGATCTATTTTCCGCCACCACCTTAATTGGATGGGTATAATGGTTTAATGAGTAACTATATATTATTATTATAAATTGATTTTGTTACTGAAATAGTATACATACACTTCAACACAATTCCACGACCATGGGAATGATATCATCGCTCGTGCGTACGTACGGACTACCGTCTCCACGACGCGATAAGATTCATTCTCAATGATTAACCATTCATGAATGATTATAAAGTATATATAATAAGTACTAATGAAATATATGACCTTATAATGATACTGGAATTATTTATATTTATATGTATTTCATCTACTTAATTCCATTCAATTCAATAAGGAAACGAAAACAGCGTTCATGCGTTTGTACGGACTACCGTCTCCATGAACGGTGTATTTATTTCCATTTACTTATTTATTATATATGTATATTCTGAATATATAGTATATATAAATCATGTTTTATATTCTGGAATTATGTAATCATGATCTAAGTAATCATATGAATAATTACAAGTTAAAAACACGAACGACAAATGAGACGATTCTACCCAAAACGCTACTTTAACATGAATTTACAAAAGAACGGGTAAAATAAAGTCATAAGTGGACCATATATGATATAATAACAATGAATATGATTCTGGAATAAGTCCATAACATGATTTAAATCATTATACAGGAGTTTCGGACACGTACAAAGCAAGTCGGACCTAAGGTAAGGGAAATATCACAATCTCATTTTTATCCGAGATTGTTTATACTTTGGTATTTACTGGGGTGTATTTTATCATCCACATCCATGTTTCCTGAATATGTAATATTATTTCCATCCACCTGAAAATTTTTAAATCCAATTTTACCCTTCGGTGAGTTTTTAGTAAAGAATATGAATGGAATCTTTTTCCGTTTTCCGTACGAGGTACTTTTTGACTTTTCAGACAAAAGTACGAAGAATGTTTTTTTAACATATACGGCATGAATGGATTTTTAAAACATTATTTCCAAGAAGCTTCCTTTACAAGTTTTCAAGTTTATTTTTAATCAACTTCTTTTATTTCAAATTTGTATGACATGTTATGAAAGGAAAAATGTTTTTGAAGAAGAAAGGATATTTTCCCCAAGAATGGAGTTCAAGTGTTTTATCAAAATTATTTTCCATCTAAGATAATAAAGGGTTCTGTTTTTATCCCTATTATTACATTGATTTTATCATGTTGTGATTGAATTATTTTTATGAATTCCTTTATCTTGTATGAATTGTTTTATGATGTCATGTTGTTTAAGATACCAATTTGTATTACATGGGTTATGCAATGATGTATGATTTATGATTATGTGGCACTCATAAGAAAGGATTCATTATAAGATGGGTGGGACCTATATCTCCCTCCAATGTATTGGGTAAAGATTTTATATCTCATGAGATAGACATGGCTGGAATGGTAGGTTATACCGGTTCAGTGAAACAGGACTGAAACGAGGGTTACTCGATTCAGAAAGGGACTTTTTCCACTAAGAGAGTCTTGGAAATGAGTCTTGAATAACAGGAAATTATTCTCTATGATTATGTGTGAATGCCACAAAGTTTCATGTTTTAAGTTATGATTATTGTGATTTCATTTCACTGCTATGATTTATCCCATGTTATCAAATTATGCTCTCTTTTGCAGGTTAAGATTTCCAAAAGTTATGTTCTTATGAATATGATGTGATTGATTTTTATTTTGTTTACCCTTAATGAGCATTTGAGCTCACCCTTTTATGTTTTATTTTCCCCAGGATATAAAGAAAGGTTTTAGGTCAAAAAAAGGGAATATCTTTATGGGAGATATTGAAGATCTTTCACCACGATTAGAAGATTACGTTCCGAGTTTTCAAAGACACTAAACTATTACGATCCTTGTGTGTGTGTTTTTGTTATGTACTAAGTATTCCGAAAATGTAATGTAATGTACATGGACGTCAAGCTACGGGTCTCTACAGTTGGTATCAGAGGAAAGGTTTAGTCAACCTTTGGAAACTAGGACGCGAAAACATTAGTGAGATCCCAAGAGATATTTCTAAGGTATGACTAGGTATGTCCCTAAGGATAAGTATACGTATAGGATATAGTCCTAGAACTATGGTAACGATATTAGATTAAACCTAAGATGTTAGATATTGAAGTTACTCCCCCTTTATTATGATTTTTTCCTCTAACACTATTCTTTTTGGGTTTTAGAAAATGGCTGGAAACAAGATGATTCACGATAATGGAGGATATGATGGACAATGGAATGATATTCTTCATAATGAAATGGGATTTGGAAGTCCAAACATAATTATTATGCCGAATCAGCAATCTCATAATATGATCAATAAAGTAAAATTTGGTAAGTTTCCTGACTCGACTAATAAGAGAAAGATGGAGTTTCATGATGATCATAGAGGAAAGAAAGTTCAATTTCCCCTATGTAATTCATGTGGGAAGAGGCATCAAAGAGAATATTTCAAAGGAACTGGAAGATGCTTTGGGTGTGGAAAAGGACACAAAGCTAGTATGTGAAAAGGAAAAGGTTCAGCTAACACCGGGGATGAGGATAATGGTATTCCTATGACATCAACAATGGTTAAATGTTTTAAATGTGGAATGTATTGGCATTATGAAAACCAATGCCCTAAGGGAAAGTCTCATGAAGAGAATCAGTATGGTCGTATGGGAAGTATTTATTTTAATGATGGTGAAGAGACTACAAATGATATGTGAGATGAAAGAATTGTTGAATCTTGGACAATGGTTTATGAATGTAGTGGAATGATTACATGTTTATCATGTGTAATGTTGGAATAACGAGACATCTAAGGATTGTTACACTATTGCCTTTCCTTGAGTTTTGAAGTGTATGATTAATGTTACCAGTATCCATGGAAGGTTATTCAGATATTTTTGGAATGTAGATGATATGCGCATAATGTAGGGATAAGGAGAAAATTAAATGTTTGATAGTATTCATGAGCTCATGACTGATATAAGGAGAAGGTTATATTATGGTTTGAGTATATAGAGTTTTTGAATTTTGGTATGTGGAAAGTGTTAACTTTTAACAGTATTCATGATTTCACTAAGGTTCAATGGGTATTCATTCTTCAAGAGAATACATGATTAAGGCCTTTGAATGTTTGGAATGGGACCAACAAGACATATCTTATGATATATGGGGATCAATGACAGTATTAAATCTCTGGTAATAGTTTTCACTATATTATAAGAGTGGACTGCAGTATTATGGATAAGCCTAAAGATTAGAATGGGTTATGTTGGACATAAGTTAGTATTGTTTAAGGATAGAAGTTTTTTTGATATTATGTTATAGTAATATAGTTTTAGAAAAAGGACAACCTGCAGGACGGGTGACAGCCCGTCGCGTCGGACAAGGCTGTGGGAATCGAACCTACAACTGATGTGCGACTAGCCTTTATCGCCTACCACTGGCCTACAGGAAGTCCTTGTTTAGTAGAAACTAGTTTTATTATATTAAGCAATATGATATATGAAGTATAAGTCCATTTTAGGAACCATATATGATTAATCTCACTATAAAATGACTTTTGTATATTTAATAACTTTTTCTAACCTTTTTGTTTGAGACAGATGGAATGACTCGTCATTCTATCACATGATCTGCTAACACTTCACGAATAACAAATTCAACTTCATTTATTTAAGAGATGAAGTGGAAATTGTTAAAGGCACGTACAACAGTGATATTGTACCAAAATAAAGTAAGTATTTATTCTAATTCAAATTCTTTAACTTTAGGGAAACGATTTTGAAAACCAAAAATGTTTCCCTAGTGCTCTTATATCTGATGAATCAGATGGTACCTTAGATCGTCCCAAATCTATGGATTTGTTATTGTTGGCTATTTCATAGCCAGGTTCTCTACCACTCTCTATCAGAACATGATGGTTAGATTTCTCTTCCATATCCATATTTTCACCTATGTAGAAACCCAGTGATTAGTTTATTTGGGTAATCGTTACATTTCATACTTTAGTTTTTAAAGACAAGTTTTGGTATTCCTTTTTACGATGTGGGTTTCTTTTAAAGAAACTTTCGAATAGTAAACTATTTATAACCCCGACGAATTTCGAGGGCGAAATTCATTTTAAGGGGGGTAGAATGTAACAACCCGAGATTTTATGAAAACTATTCTTTTTAATTTTATTAATGTCTTGTGTTGTAAGCTACACCAAAAGGAGCTTGCACAACACGTATCCTTGACTTGCCTTGAATTACATGCAATCGCAACCTTCCTCGATAGCGTGTGTAGTACGCAATACTGAGTTTCACGAAACAACGATATGCTATTAAAATATTATTAAAACTAGCCGTTATGAATAGTAATAACCACTTTTTAAAATTTTAGAAATTTTAGCTCTCAAAATGGACTTCATTTTTGGATTCGGAGTATCGAATTTAGCCTAAGGAGAAATTTTGGTACATTTCGGATAACTTTCATATTCTGATGAATAGTGAAAATTACTAAATTATAATTTAAAAAACAAATTTTTTAATTGAAATAATTAATAGAGATAAATTATTAATTTGAGTAGTTTTAAAGTATATTTAGAATATATTTTCACAATTTAATACAATGTTGGTCATTGGATGTAATTTCACATTTAAACCAGACATACACAAGTGTCAATCTTTTGATAAATATTGTTTCTTAAAAACACGCTATTTGTTTTAACAACGGGATTTAATTATAAAATTAATTAATGCAACTTCTATGTTATGAATTTGGTAAAATAGACTTCATTTTTGAATTCGGAATATGAAATATAGCTTAGGATAAAATTTTGACATTTTTCTGAAAACCATCAATTTTTGATGAATAGTGAAACTACTAAGTGGTAGTTAAAAAACTGAATTTTTCATAAAACTTAATTTTACCGCTTCTGTGAATGGAATTTTAAAAATCCAAGAGCCACGGTTGATTTCAGTAAGTAAAATGTGGTTCAATGAGATGAAAATAATTTTTGGTGAATAGTAACTTTTTACTTTTATTTACCACGGTTAAAAGTAAATAGGGTAATTAAGGGTAAAAATGATATTAATATTACCCTAACACATGTCCTAATTATATTGGACAAGTGTATCTCGAACAAAAACAACCTTAAGTGTAAAATATTATCATTTAGGCCCACTTGGATTAGATTAGGAAATTTATTATTATTTAATTCAAAGAAGAGTTAAAAGAGTTAAAATCAAAGTATATTTACTAAAACATTTTTAATATAGGGTTGTACATAATATAAATTCGATTGTAAATATTAATTAGAAATCTAAAAATATTTACTACATGATGGTAGTTTATTTTTAATTTTTAGACATCAAATAATTTAATTTATTTATGACACAACGATGATGCAGTAATTATCTTATTAATGAAATATTGACATAATTGATATTATAAATACCAAAATAAATGTAATTTAAGACTTTTTATGAATTCCACTAATTTTATAGGTTACTATGATATATTATTGTTGATTTAATCAACTTGGTTCGAACATATAATTCTGTTATGACTTTCACAAAAATCATATTTCAAATAGTGTCAAAATTGACACAAAATAGTTTTTAAATCAAATATTATATTATTAATTGTTCTTTTATTCCTAAAAATCTAAGGTTCGGCCAAATGACATATATAAGGATATATATATTAATAATAAACAATTTGGGGTTCGTTTGGCATGTTATAGTAAGTGTATTAACCATATAGTGTTAGAAAACAAAAAGACACGGTAAAAGTTAAATTATTTAACTTAGAGTTAAATCTAATTGATAAGGTTAAAATAATAACCTAAACTTGTCTAAATCCTATTGGTTGATAGGATTTCGACCCATCCCCACTTTATCTTCGAAATAAGACCCTTTGGAACCATTATAAACCGATTTTGACTTCAATATAAAATAATATTTTGACATATTCCTAAGGTACCCCTCTCCTCCCTTATAAAAGAGAACCTCCTCCCTCCCCTCCTCACACCAATTTGAGCATTCAAGCTCGGCCAACCCCTGCCCAAATCTCTTCTCCACTTCCCTAGTATCATGCTAGAGGTCCTGGTCTTCTTAAAATACTAATTTTAGTTCCCTAAAAGGAGGTCTCAAAGAAGCACTTCAAAGAAGAGGTAATATCCATTACCGATCTTTTTCAATTTCTTTCTTCTTAAACTTCTTCTTCTTTAGTTGTTTCATGATAAAGTAATAACATCAGTATTAATTACATACTTATATGTTATTATAAATATGTAACAACTCTAATTCACCTTCTATCCATCCTACGGAAAAAGGAAATCACCGCCCGTGCGTACGTACGAAATACCGTCTCCACGCCGTGGTGTAATCTATTTTCCGCCACCACCTTAATTGGATGGGTATAATGGTTTAATGAGTAACTATATATTATTATTATAAAGTTATTTTGATACTGAAATAGTATACATACACTTCAAAATAATTCCACGACCATGGGAATGATATCATCGCTCGTGCGTACGTACGGACTACCGTCTCCACGACGCGATGAGATTCATTCTCAATGATTAACCATTCATGAATGATTATAAAGTATATATAATAAGTACTAATGAAATATATGACCTTATAATGATACTGGAATTATTTATATTTATATGTATGTCATCTACTTAATTCCATTCAATTCAATAAGGAAACGAAAACAACGTTCATGCGTACGTATGGACTACCGTCTCCATGAACGGTGTATTTCTTTCCATTTACTGATTTATTATATATGTATATTCTGAATATATAGTACCTATAAATCATGTTTTATATTATTTAATTAATTAATCATGATCTAAGTAATCATATGAATAATTACAAGTTAAAAACACGAATGAAAAATGAGACAATTCTACCGAAAACGCTACATTAACATGAATTTACAAAAGAACGGGTAATATAAAGTCATAAGTGGACCATATATGATATAATAACAATGAATATGATTCTGGAATAAGTCAATAACATGATTTAAATCATTATATAGGAGTTTCGGACATGTACAAAGCAAGTCAGACCTAATGTAAGGGAAATATCACAATCTCATTTTTATCCGAGATTGTTTATACTTTGGTATTTAATGGGGTGTATTTTATCATCCACATCCATGTTTCCTGAATATGTAATATTATTTCCATCCACCTAAAAATGTTTAAATCCAATTTTACCCTTCGGTGAGTTTTTAGTAAAGAATATGAATGGAATCTTTTTCCGTTTTCCGTACGAGGTACTTTTTGACTTTTCAGAAAAATGTACGAAGAATGTTTTTTTTAACTTATACGGCATGAATGGATTTTTAAAACATTATTTCCAAGAAGATTACTTTACAAGTTTTCAAGTTTATTTTTAATCAACTTCTTTTATTTCAAAGTTGTATGACATGTTATGAAAGGAAAAATGTTTTTGAAGAAGAAAGGATATTTTCCTCAAGAATGGAGTTCAAGTGTTTTATCAAAATTATTTTCCATCTAAGATAATAAAGGGTTCTGTTTTTATCCCTATTATTACATTGATTTGATCATGTTGTGATTGAATTATTTTTATGAATTCCTTTATCTTGTATGAATTGTTTTATGATGTCATGTTGTTTAAGATTCCAATTTGTATTACATGGGTTATGAAATGATGTATGATTTATGATTATGTGGCACACATAAGAAATGATTCATTATAAGATTGGTGGGACCTATATCTCCCTCCAATGTATTGGGTAAAGATTTTATATCTCATGAGACAGACATGGCTGGAATGGTAGGTTATACCGGTTCAGTGAAACAGGACTGCAACGAGGGTTACTCGATTCAGAAAGGGACTTTGTCCACTAAGATAGTCTTGGAAATGAGTCTTGACTAACATGAAATTATTCTATATGATTATGTGTGAATGCCACAAAGTTTCATGTTTTATGTTATGATTATTGTGATTTCATTTCACTGCTATGATTTATCCCATGTTATGAAATTATGCTCTCTTTTGCAGGTTAAGATTTCCAAAAGATATGTTCTTATGAATATGATGTGATTGATTTTTCTTTTGTTTACCCTTAATGAGCATTTGAGCTCACCCTTTTATGTTTTCTTTTCCCCAGGATATAAAGAAAGGTTTTAGGTAAAAAAAAGGGAATATCTTTATGGGAGATATTGAAGATCTTTCACCACGATTAGAAGATTACGTTCCGAGTTTTCAAAGACACTAAACTATTACGATCCTTGTGTGTGTGTTTTTGTTATGTAATAAGTATTCCGCAAATGTAATGTAATGTCCATGTACGTCAAGCTACGGGTCTCTACTGCGACCGTCCGATCTCACATGAGATCTAATCCCGACAATTGGTTTCTTTTTAAACCGATATCTTTAAATTTCATCCCACGACCTCTCCAGCTTTGCGATCTTACACTTCGTGAATCTCGGCCGTCCATTCCTTTACCGCGTCAAGGCAACGTCTTCTTCCTCACAACAGCACCTGAACAGTAGGCCTGCGCGAGGATGCCTCAGCCTCTTCCCCACACTGCTCCCCTTGACATCCGAAAACCCCCTCCTAGGTCTCTGTTTTCCCGTCTTCCCCACGTCGGTCTACTCTTAGGTCAAGTCACCATTTATGCACCAAATCCCTACATAAACCCCCTGCCTCTTGAAGTCCCGATAGCTTCTCCTTCTCCTCCTTGCTCTCCCTCGAACTCCCATCAACCCAGCGTGGTGCACCTGGTCCGAGCCTTCTCCCCGAGCAAGGTAAGGGTCCTTGCATGCTTGCCTTCTTTTAAAGAAACCTTCAGTATATATACAGCTTATATTTGTTTATATATACTTAATATATATACCCCTAGGATGGTATCGCCTTCAAAGAATCTGTTTTCCTGTTCTCTACAGGGTGCATACATAAGAGTGTTTACATGTTTTGAACTCCTTTGAAGAAACCCATACCTTATACTCTCTGTATATATATGAAGTTTATATATATATATACTTAAATATAAACCCTTCGGGTTGTGATGTTTTCAAAAGGGGCTTGCAGCCGTGTTTCCAGTAGGGTACACGTGTGGTGGTTATTTTCTCATAATACTACCCTTCTATGTTTTAGTATATATGATTTATACATATACATTGTTATGTATAATGAAATCCATCCGTTCTTAAAATAGGTTTTCCTAAACTTTATTACAAAGGCTATAAAGGGAAAAGAGTTATCTTACCTTATTCTAAAACCACCCTTAATAATATGGTTCATATATATATGGGTTACCCTTTTTTATATACATATATATAGGTTATATTTTTCTCTTTGGATGGACCTATGTTGGCCAGGGCTTTGGGGTGTTATGTTTTGATTGTTTTCATTCGGTTCTATTTTATAAAACCTATACAGGTATAAATATACAGTTTTCTATATATATATACAGATATTTATTACCAAAACTCTATCTATTTTTTTCGGATTTCAAAATGATCCAACATGTAATACTATGCATTATATATTAATGAGGGTAGTTTGAAATTGTTTTACCATGAAAAACCCTCGTTATAAACTTGTTATCTATATATCTTTATGTACTCATAAACATGTAAACCAATACAAATCAAATTTATGATTTCAAGGGGTGGGTACCAACCATTAAGTAAATCCTTATTTTATGCGAACTATGTTTTATTAAAGAGGCATACTGGGCATCGCTCATGATGCATTTTACCATAATGGGTGTATTTTTGTTTGATTTAAGATGTATTAAGAGGATTTAAGATTTAATGGGTCATGATATCATGTTGTGTTCATGTATTATCTTAAGACATAATGAACATACTTTGGTAAATGTATTAATTAATCAAGTTATGATTTAATTCATCAAGGGCCTATTTATTACCATAACTAATTTCAAGTGTTTTCCTTAAGAACTCCTTTTCCATGGATTTATAATGACAAAGATTCATCATTTAGTATATCATTTACTGAAAATGATGTTTTACTAAGATATGTATGCCTTTTATTAGTTATTGACACATTTTGCAAGTTTACTATCATACATTGTATTAGAAAAATTTTTGGTGGTTCATTATTTATTATTGTACATAATGCATGATTATGACATATCACTAAATGAACTAAGAAATTGGATTACCCAAAGGGGTATGGGACTCCTTGGGTAAAAAAATGAAAATTAATGAGATATTCAAGGTGGTATAGGACATCTTGAATATACAAACCGTTTAAGTAAAGCATGAACGATATGTGGCTCACATGATAATAAAGAAAAATTAAGGGTGTGCCCTGATAGTGTTCCAACGCACTGGGTAATGATATAACCACTAGAGATTACAATTTTAACGATACCTTGGGGATTACCTTGGTAATTTCAAATGACACCTTGGGGATTGACCTTAGTGATATGTTCATGATTTTCTAAGTTAAATGTTGATGCCACATAATTCAAGTTATGTAACAAGTTCTTTATAAGATAAAATGATTTCACGACTAATGCCTTTAAGTTTTCATAAAGTTATTATTTCACTGGTATAAGCTTGGAGAATGATTGGTGTTATCACTTAATAAAATAGTAACCAACATATGAAAATTTAGTTATTTTCTTTATGTGCAACTCTGATCAAACATTACTCTTAACTGTTTAATTTATGCTTATGTAAATCACATGTAGTTCTTGTTCATGATAACCATTATTACTCCTTCGAGAATTGACATAATTGTTTCATGTTCTTCTTGAAAACCTTGATTGAGCATTGTTATATTATGTGTTACAATCCTCCTTTAGTTAATGTTCAAATAATGTTTTCAAATGTTACATTGTCTTCATTTCTTTTTTTTAAAACCCCCTTACTGAGTATTTCAATGCTCACCCTATGTTTTGTTTTAAAATTTTCAGGTATCAGCTTTTAAAAGATGAATTGTTCCTGATGTTTCCGGTTTTCCAGAACCCAAACCGCACACGATCCTCTCTATGGGGCATGATTTGTTGTTAACCAAGTGTGTTTTATTTTAAGATAACACATCATGTTCAGAAGACACCGACTCCTGGGATTCTGGGGTCTGGGTATCTACACATATAATTATAGGTTCCTATAATGATGAACATAAAAAATACATTTAACCTCATATCATTGAGATGATGATGAAATAAAATTCTCAATAAGTAGAATAATCAATAACATGACACTTCCTTGGCATCACCCAATAGGGGAATGGCACTAATTTTTATAGGAAAAATTAGAAGAAAAATTATAATTCAAGAAACTCTACCTTTACCCCGAACATGGGTTCATAACACCCAAGTATGACTTATGAAAATGTTCAATGTTTTCCAAATCTCTAATATATTATCTCTAAATAGAAAAGCAAGAATGGAACCACCTATGATAATAATTTGCAACATCCCAGACATGGATTCAACTTATGATGTACCTTGAGCCTGGTGTTCCACATAGCCTCAAGTTCATCTCACCAAATTCTAGAGACTACTAACCAGTGGTAAGGTCCTAGGGTGTGTCCATGGAGAGACTATTCTTTGATTACCATAGTTACATGCAGATGATATACTATTAGATACAAATGAGATAAATATATGAATCAATATAAGTAAATAGAAAGAACAATGTAAGGAGAAAAATCAATAATAACTAAAATAGTTGGAATAACACACAACAACTGATGATGATATATTTCATGTTAGTGGAAATTTGGAAAACATAGATATAAATTGGCAGACATACATGAAAAACCCAATGCATCAAAAAGAAAATACATAAAATATCCCAACCATCCTGATCTTCAACTCATTCATCTGCTACCATCTCTATACTAACACAAAAATCAGTCAAGTGTTTGAAGCGGGATGCTATCCTTTATCAACACCCACATACATGTAAACCACCCTAGGTACCAAAAGGCACCCAGAGAGGGTGTGAGATAAATCTTAGTGGGCCACCTCCAATAGTGTGTACAACATCTGGCCCATTTAATGTAAATGTATCAGTGTGAAGGCATGTATATATAATGTTAACAGTAAAATGTAACTAAATATCAATGTAGATGCTTCATCCCTCAAATGGTGTCTGAATGTGTTACTAGTTCATCAGTTAATTAACATCCATTTTATATTAACAAGTCACCTGAGGCATAGCCAACACGGACATTATAACAACCCTACTTTTTATTAAACACTTAAATCAGATTTATTAAATAAAATCTTTAATTGATACAACAAAAAAAGATTGAGAGGAATAGAGTCTTTGGGGCTTGGGAACATTACATAACATCTTAGAACATAAAACACAAAACATATTAATTGAAAAAATCCATTACATGACCACTACATTCCCTCGTACTTAGCATTGCATGGGATTACCTGAGGACATGCATAAGAAAATGGTGATCTATAAAGCCCAGTAAGGGAATAAACATGGAATAACATGAGTAATATAATACATTTTAGACAATAGAAATATCAATGGAGCACAAGAGAAACATGAACATAAAGGCATGATAATCATAACATAGCAATGATGCAATCACACTTAACAAGGAATTAGCATAACCCAAGGCTCAATGCACATGAAGCATGAGTAAACCCACATTACACATGAAGAACGAGTAAAAACTCATTGTACTTTAATTAGAAAGAGTCAACACCCATTGCATATGATGTATCATGATACTATACTTTACCAAATGCATTGGAGTGCTATCAGGGCACACCATTCTTAAACATTTCATTTCATGCATATGTGTGCCACATAGATCATATAACATGGAATCAATCAACATACTAAGTTATTCCACAATTATGTAATGTGGAATAAATATATGAAAGTACCATTCCATATGTATATGTTTATAAATGTGAATACCCTTGATAGAGGCATGGGTATGGTATTCACTACACAATGATATTGCCTTGGAAAAACGTGGTGCAATTTCGGCAGCATAACAACATGACATAAGGATTCATGAAAATAGATGATGAGATAGAAAAAGGTTTATAGTCATAGGTACATGAAATTGAAAGTAAGGGGGTAATATGGATACATATCCCATAAAACTTAATTGAATTTAGATGTATTATTCAAAATAATTACTTGGATGTAAAAGAGGAGGGAGAAATCCCTCACGGAATTTCGGCATGGTAACAGGTGTACATGGGAAGATTTAATGAAAGAAAAAGGGGTATCCCATCATACAAACATAAATATGACAGTATGGGGGAGGTGAGAAATCATAACCCAACATTTTTATTTGAAAAAAGGGCATAACAACTTAAAGAAAATTAGAAAAAATGAGAAAGGACGAAATCTCTTACATGGAAGTGTGATCCCAAAGGTTTTGGAGAGGCTTGAGAGAGGCTTCCTGGGAGAATGGGGCACCTTGGGAGGATTCTATAGATAGGAGTGAAATGGTTTTTCGAAATCCAAAGGCTTTGAGTGAAGAGGAAGTGGGATCATGGGTGGGTTTATATAGGAAAGGAGAGAGAATTCATTATTATTTAGGTTTGGGACACCTCACATTAAACTAATCAATACCACAAACCCGCCCATGGTTTATGAACATGATTTTTTTCTAAAGATGAGTGGAATAAATTATTTTAATGGGCCAATGTCTGAACTTCTTTATATAATTGGGTTTCTTATGTGAAGATGAGTCACACTCTCAAGGAAAACAATTTAAAAAGGAAAAATGTTTTATAAGTCTGGGAGGGTCCACAAAATCTTTGTAAAATAAATCAAATAAATCTAAAATCCCATTTTTATAATTTTAAAACATTTTTTGGCAGAAAATAATATTTATAATATTTTATTATCTCACTATTGGGTCATTATGATGTCACATAACAAATTATATATTTAAACGATAGTTTATTTTTACCCAAAAATTTGGTTGTCTCAAAAAATTATGAAACCTTCACCATTGGATAATTTTTACAAACTAATTCCAAAAAGAATATTCATTTTATCAAAATAATTTTATATTTATAGGAATTTTTACTTTTAAAATAAAAACCGACATTTATAAAAAATTAATGGGTTTTGACAAAAACAGTTTTCAAACCTTAATAAACATTACAATTGAATTCGTAAAATTATATGATAATTTATATTTAATAAGAATTAATTTAATAATAATATTTTTTTAAAATATTATTTAATTCAAAAATCCATTAATTCATCAAAATATATTTCTTAGTTTAATATTAACTAAAAATACTATTTGTTCTTTAAAAACTATTTACAATGTAACAATAACAAAATGAATGGAAATTCTATATACAAAAATAATGTACATTGTATTAGTGCTTTGGTATTGTTACATAACCCCTTATAACTCCCGCATAAGACTGAAGGGTAAGGTGTGTGATGGTGACAGACTCTTAGGGGTCTAGGTTAACATTGCTCGGGTGGTAATCTCTATTAAAATCCACTTCTCCTGTAGTAAGTTCTGCTCAAGTTTAATGTGATCAAGCTCAGCTTGGTCTTGGTCAAGAGCGAAGCCCAATGACGCTACCTCCTATCTGAGCCCCAACAAATGGGCTTCGTATGGGTCAAGTCTACTGGATGAGGCCATCACTTCCTTTGTCCAAGTAAATTGGATTTATTAAAGCCCTATATTTATACTAATCATGTGATCACAGTTCAATGGCTATATTAGGAACATGTCACATTTCATAATTGTATTTTAAAATAGAGAAACATAAAACCATTGAAGTTCACATTTTATATAACCACAATAAGACATTTTATTAGATCAAGGGGAATTTTCATTAATGAATTTTTAGGTCGTTACACTCTTTCCCCCTTAAAAAATTTCTCCCTCGAATTATTTTCCCAACATTAAAAATGATGTGGGTGACTTTGCATCATTACTTCCTTCGATTACCATGTCGCTTCTTCAAACTTGTGGTTTCTCTACAACACCTTAACGAGAGGAATTGTCTTATTTCGCAGAACTTTTTCTCTTCAATCTAAGATCTTCACTGGTTTCTCCTCGTAAGAAAGATCATCCTCTAGCTGTACTACCTCTGAAGAGAGTACATGTGAAGGTTCTGGTATATATTTCTTTAAGAGGGATACATGAAAGACATTATGTACTTTGTCCACGGTAGGTGGAAGTACTAGTTGGTAGTCCACATCTCCAACATGATTAAGTATCATGAAGGGGCCAATGTACCAACGACTTAAATTACCATTATTTCTAAACCTCATGAACTTCTTCCATAAGGATATGCATATAAATACCATGTCTCTAAATTTAAAATCAAGGTCTAGTTGACGGTTATCTACATAACTTTTCGGTCAACTCTAGAATGCCTTGATATTCTGCTAAATGGGTTTCCCCTTCTCCACCATTTATTTGAACATTTTTCGCACTAGTAGCTTACACACACCAACTTCATCCCAACATGTCGGTGTTCTTCACCTCTTCACATACATGGCTTCATAAGGTGCGATTCAGATTCTTGACTGGAAACTATTATATTATGACATTTCAACTAGTGGAATATGTTGGTCCCAAACTCATTTGAAGTCTATAAAACATGCTCTCAATAGGTCCTCATGTATTTGGATAGTACACTTGGATTGGCCATCAGTTTGAGGATGATAAGTCGTACTAAAGTTTAGCTCAGTATCTAGAGCATGTTGAAGACTCTTCCAATACTAAGAGGTGAATCTTGGATCTTTATGGGATATAATAGATAGTGGTAATCCATACAGCCTTACAAATTCCCTGATATATATTTGTTCCAGCTGATCCAATGAGAAATCCTCCTGAATTTCAATGAAGTGTGCATACTTTGTAAGAAGATCTACAACAATCCAGATTGCATTGTTTCCTTTGATGTCTTTGGAATTCCGATGACAAAATCCATGGTGAGGTTCTCCCATTTCCATGTAGGTATAGGAAATGGTTGCATCATCCCCTTAGACTTCTGCCTCTCTACATTCATTTGCTGACACACCAGGCACATTGAAGTATTCACAGCGATCTCCTTCTTCATATTATCCCACAAATAATGATCTCGGAGATCTCGATACATGTTTGTGTTTCCTGGGTGAATAGAGAAATTTGAACAATGTGCATCATCCAAAATTTCATTCTTCAGCTACAGACATGATGGAAGACATAGTCTTTTACAAAATATCACAATTCATTCTTCATTAACATCGAACTCTGTGGATTTTTCTTTTATGATAGCTTCCACTCTCTTCGGAATTCCCACATCATCATTTTTATAATCCTTTATCCTTTCCAAAATAGACGGCTGGGCAATCATTTGTGAAAGGATTGATGATGTTCCCTTATTTAGGATCACCATGTCCATCTTCTTCAAATATAAGAATATTGGTTCCTTCTCAACTCTCATCAATGATAGAATTGCTGGGTCCTTTCTACTTAGAGCATCTACAACCTTGTTTTCATTCCCAGGGTGGTAATGGATTGAGCAGTCATAGTCTTCGATCAACTCTGACCTTCTTCATTGGTGCATGTTCAACTCTTTCTAACTGAATATACACTAGGGACTTTTGTGGTCCATATATATTTCACACTTCTCCCTAAAGAGATATTTCCACCAAATGTTTAAAAGTGAATATCACCGCAACCAACTCCAATTCATGTGTTGGATAATTCTGCTCATGAAAATTCAATTTCCTTGAAGCATAAGCAATGAATTTGTCATTTTGCATCAACACACATCCCGGAAAATTCTTTTAAGCATCACTAAATATAATAAGAGTACTCCACTTGTGGTTAAAGTTAGAATGGGTGTAGTGATAAGCCTTCTTTTTAACTCCTTCAACCTTTCTTCGCATTCCTCACTCCATGGATACTTTACTCCCTTTCGAGTTAGCTTAGTAATAGGGTTTGGAAAATCATGAGAAATTTATCACAAATCATCGATAATATCCAGCTAACCCCAAGAAGCTATGGATATCTGTTACTGATGTTGGCCTCTGCCATCCATAAATTGCATATGTTTTGGAGGGATCCATAGATATCCCATTTCTAGTGATGATATGGCCCATGAATGAGACCTCTTCAACCAGAACTCACACTTGATGTATGTGTCATATAGATTCTCCTTCCGAAAGGTCTCTAGTATAATTATTAGATGCTCCTCACGATCTTCCTTGGTTTTGGAGTATATCCGAAAATAATATATAAATACTACCACAAAGTAGTCGAGGTAATCCCTAAAGACTCTATTCATCAAGTCCATGACGATTTATGGAGCATTAGTGAGTCCAAAAAGCATTACTATGAATTCATAGGGCCCATATCTGGTACGAAAAGAAGTCTTGGGGATATCTTCAATCTTCACCCTTACTTGATAATATTATGACTGCAAGTCAACCTTGGAGAATTATTGTGCTCCACAAAGCTGATCGAAAAAATCATCAATTCAAGGGAGAGGATACTTGTTATTTATTGTGATTTTGTTAAGCTCGTGATAATCAATGCAAAGGAACATTGACCCTTCCTTCTTCTTGATGAAGAGTAGTAGGTCACCCCATGGTGAAGCACTTGGGTGTATAAACCTTTTTTCCAGATTCTCCTGTAGTTGTTTCTTCATCTCTTAAAGCTTCACAACAAACATTCAATATGGAGTCTGGGATATTGGCAATGTCCCAGGTATAATATCAATTGAGAATTTAACATCCCTTCTAGGAGGATGACCGGGAAATTCCTCGGTAAATACTTCAGCAAATTCCCTCACAATAGGCATGTCTTCCAGGATGGTTTCCTTCTTATAATCAATAATATGAGCCAGATACGCGTGATCATAGGGATGTAATATCAATGCTTGAGATGATGGAGCTAAAGAAGGTTCAAGTTCCTCCTTTCACTTGCATAGAATCAGGGGTCAATTATCCACATGGAGAGCGATTTCCCTCTCACAGCAATTTATGTTGGCTCTATATAAGGAAATCCAATCCATGCCAAGAATTGCATCAAATTACACCATAGGGACTATGATGAGGTTTGTTAAGAAATTAAATCCACATATTATGACAGGGGAGGAGTTATATTTATGGGATACAATGATTGCCCCATATTCTGTACTCACCGACATCTTTACTTCAATGATTTGGGGTGGTGTTGGGATTGTTCTACTAATCTTTTGTGATATAAAATAATGCATAGAACCTGAATCAAAAAGTATGTTTTCTATTATTGAATTATTAACTAGAATACATGTCACCACTTCGTTTTCTAGGTTCCCTTTTGTAGTAGTAATGGAAAAGGCTCTCCCTTGGTTCCTTGGAGGAAGTTGGTTGCCTCGAAAATTCCAGGGCGTAGGGCACAGAATTGAAATATTCCCTAGTTATTTGATGTTTTAGCAATGAACAATGCAATGAGGTTCAAACAGAGCATTCCTCTCCTCTGTTGCATCCACAGGTTTTTCTTATTGGCAGTTAATAGCTAGGTGCCCTTCTCTTCCACACATAAAGCATTTCCTCGTCCCATTCAGGCAATTTCTAGGGTCCTTCTTTCCGCACATTGGGAAAGTGGGGTGTTGGATATTCTTATCACCATTGTATTTATCCATCGGATGGCTAGCATTGAATTCCACCTTAATATTATTATCCCCATGATACCACTAAGATTCTCCGATCTCCATTTCGACCTTGAGGGCACATCAGACAATTTACTCATAGCAGTCGAAGTCACGGATCGCCGGCGCTCTACGTAGGCTAGGTTTCATCCCACCAAAGAAGCGGTAAACCTTACATTCAGGGGTAACAAAAAAGATGGAGGTGTATCATGAAAGACTTGTGAAGTTTTCCTCATACTCTCCAACAAATTAGTCATCTTTTGGTTTGAGGGAAAGGAAGTTCCTTTCCATCTTATGTCAGAGGGTGCATGGAAAATATTTACCGAAAAACATCTTCCAAGAATCCGTCCATTCCAACATCGTGATCTCTTCCTCTGGCTTCGTATTTTTGATCAATATCCACCATTGATCAGCTTCACCTTCCATATGATAAGAAGACAGAAGTACCTTCTCCTGTTCAGAACATTGAAGGATGGAGAGGACCTTTTCAATGGAGTTGATTCATTGTTCGACGATTAAGGGATAAAATGATCCATTAAAAGTAATAGGCCTTGGTCTCATGAAGCTCTCGATAGTGACTTGTTCATTATTGGGGGGGGGGGGTTGAACGTTCCTCTTAACCCATGTTTTGTTTCAAATAATGAGCTAATTGAGAGAGAAGCGCGACAAAGTTCGTGATTTTCACTCCCATCGGATTGGGCATCTCATTCGCACAGTCATCATATTGATCTTCACATCAGTTGTTAGCCTGAGTCCTCCTATTACTGGCCATTGGCTGGAATAAAAATAAAGTTTGGGGTAACACATAAAGGTTAATCCAAGGACAAAACTGATGACTTATAAATAACTTTTATTCCCTAAACATATGAATCCGTAGGCTTCAATCTATCCAATCCATGATATACTTTCTATCATATATTTTTAGGGGAATTTTTTTAATTCCATTGATAAGGGTTCATACTAAGCTTATGAATTTAACAAGGCATATTCCCCAGGAGTGTCGTAACCAAGAGTGAAGCAAGGGCCATTTTCGTGCAGCAGTTCCCGTTCGAGTGTAGCTCAAAGCAGTGTTTTTGGGTATTAATCCTAGGATACATTAGTGCCAGAGCCGCCTCAACCTGCCCGTATCCAGACATGTTTGTATTTTCTTGATAACCCACTTAATAAATACTCACCAATACATAGGGATGTTTTTATTATACATATTCTTGTCTCTACATCTTCACTAGGGTTTTCTAATCCTAATCCCAAAAATAACTAAACCTATCCTCTGATACCAACTATAACATCCCTTATTTTTATTAAACCCTTAAACCTGATTTATTACATAAAATAGTCACTAGATACAACATAGAGTATAAATAGGTATTGTGTATTTCTTTATTAGGAACATTACATAACATCTTAGAACATAAAACACACGACATATTTATAAAAAACTCCCTTTACATGACCACCACATTCCCTTGTAACTAGCATTGCATGGGATAACCTGAGGACATGCATAAGAAAAGGGTGAGCTATAAAGGCAACTAAGGTAATAAACATGGAATAACATGAGGAATACAATAAATGTTAGAAAATAGGCATATCAATGGAGAAAAAGTGAAATATTAAAATAAAGGCATGTTAAAGAATGACAATCATAACATGGAAATGTGGCAACAACACTTAACATGGAATTAGCATGTGCCAAGGATCATTTCACATTGAGCATGAGTAAACCCTCATTACACATTAAGCATGAGTAAAACCTAGTTTCACTTGAATTAGCATGAGTCAAAACCCATTTCACATGACTTATCAAGAAACTATACATTACCCAATGCATTTGAGCACTATCAGGGCGCACCATTCTTAAACATTTCATTTCATTTATAAGTGTGCCACAATGATCATTTAACATGGAATCGATCAAAATCATAAGTTATTACATGATTATGTAATGTGGAATAAATATATGAAAGTACCATTCAATAGGTATGTGTGAATAAATGTGAATACCCTTGGTAGAGACATGGGTATGGTATTCACTACACAATGATATTGGCTTGGAATAACGTTGTGCAATTTCGGCACCATAACGACGTGAAATATGGATTCATGAAAATAGTTGGGGAGATTTAAAAGGTTTTCTCATCATATGTACATGAAATGGACATTAAGGGGTAATATGGATACATATCCCATCAAATGTAATGTAATTTAGAGTATAATACAAAAGAATTACTTGGATGTAAAAGAGGAGGGAAAAATCCCTCCTGAAACTTTGTCATGGTAACAGGTGTACATGGGAGGAATTAATGAGAGATAAAAGGTTATACCATCACCCAAACATAAATAGTATAGTATGTTGGAGGTTATAAGTCATACCCCAACTTTTTTAATTGAAAACAAAATGGCTTAACAACTTATGGATAATTAGACAAAAATGAGAAAGGAAGAAATCCCATACTTGGATGTGTGATCTGAAGGCTTGGAAAAGGCTTGATAGAGGCTTATTGGGTGCTTGGGGAACCTTAGGAGGATTTTAGAAAGAGGGGATCAGGGCTTGGTCGAACTCCAAAGGCTTTGAGTGAAGAGTTAGTGGGATCTTGGTTAGGTTTATATAGAAAAGGAGAGGGAATTATTTATTATTTAGGTTTGGGACACCTCACATTAAACTAATAAATACCACAAAACCGCCCATGGTTTTTGACCATGGTTTTTATAAAAGGGGAGTGGAAAAACATTTATGATGCCAATGACCAATCTTCTGCAAATAAAAGGCTTTTATATGTGGAGGTGAGTCACACCCTCAAGGAAAACAATTTAAAAAGACAAAATGTTTTATAAGTCTTCGAGGGTCCAAAAAAGCTTTGTAAAATGAAATAAAAAACTAAAATCACATTATTTTAATGATAAAACATATATTGGCCTAACACAATGTTTATAGTATTTCATTACCCCACTATTGGGTCATTATGATGTCATAAAACACATTATATATTTAAACGATATTTGATTTTTACCCAAAAATTCGACTGTCTCAGAAAATTATGAAAAATTCAACATTGGATAATTTCTAAATCATGATTCCAAAAATAATATTCATTTGATCTAAATAATATTATAAATATGTGAATTTTTACTTGTAAAATAAAAAACCGACATTTACCGAAAACTCGTGGGTTTTGACAAAAATAGTTTTCAAACCTTAAAAAATATTACAATTGCATTCATGAAATTATATGATCATTTATATTTTATAAAATTTAATTTTATAAAAATATTTTATTAAGATATTATTTAATTAAAAAATATATTAATTCACCAAAATAGATTTTTCAGTTGAATATTAACTAAAAATACTATTTGTGCTTTAAAAACTATTTACAAAGTAACAATAATAAAATGAATGCACATTATTTTTACAATTATAATGTAAATAATCATAGTGTAGGGGTATTGTTACATAACCACTTTAAACACCCACATATGACCGAAGGGTAAGGTGTGCGATGGTGAAATGCTCTTGGGGTGGCTCGGTTAACATCAATCAGGTGGTAATCTCTATTAACTTCTACTTCTCTCTTAGTCAATTCCTGTCATGATTAATTTGTTCAAGCTCCGCTTGGGTTTGGTCAAGATCGAAGCCCAATGATGCCACCTCCTTTTCAAGCTCTGAAAATTGGGCTTCATATGGGGAATGTCTACTGGATGAGGCCATCCCTTCCTTGGTCGGAATAAATTGGATTTGTTAAAGCCCTATATTTATATTAATCATGTGATCACTGTTCAATATCTATATTAGGAACAGTCACAATTCATAATGGTATTTTAAAACCTGAAAACATAAAACCAATGAAGTTCACATTTTATATAACCATAATAAGAAATTTAATTAGATAAAAAAAATTCCTTAATGAATGTTTGGGTTGTTACAAAAATCACCCCATGATGGTATAATTAGTGAAAGTTCTATGATGTAACATGACAACCATATTTAACAATTAATATGAAGTTGTTCCATGATATTCACCAAGTGATCCTAGACCTTAGAGGTTTCTAACTATGAAGTAACATAGTATAGTTAAGGGCATATTGTTTAATCCAAATAACTTCATCTGAGTAATTACCAAAATAATAATTTAAATTTAGTCCTAGTTATATATCCAAGGTAAAACATGAGATAAGTAGTGGCTGGGCCCAATGAAGTAACCATGGAACCTCATGTAACACTACATCAAAAAACTATATATTAGGCATCCAAGAATAATATTGAATGGATCCTACAATGTCCTACTAGGAATCCAATTGTATAAAAGTAATAGGTTCCCTGGTAGGTATCACCAATAGAAACCGACATGCTTTAATTAGAATGACATCTTTCAGTACCAATGGAAATCCCCTAAGAATCCAAGAGTTAACATGAGTCATGCCTTCTATGAAATATGTCATGGTCCATGTGCATAAAATTGAAATAATACATTTAAATTGTTGCAATTAGTTTGGTCATATGATAACTATTACTTTAAAAAATTCACTTGGTTTAATACTTACCTTTAAATATTTTGAAAAGGAAAAGTAACACGAAGACATTTAATTAAAACCATGTAAGTCATGTTTAATTGATAAGGACCACTCCTCTACATTCCATAATCAGGGAATGGTGTTCCAGGGATGTGAAACCAAACATTCATCTTCATTTATTAAGTCCAATTCTTGTACATGGCTATAATTTCCATAATATCATTTGAATCAATTACTTACATTTAAGAACATACTTTAGTTGGGTAAAGTTTGGTGTAAAATGGTACAAACCATTAAAAATTTTATTTTATAATAGGATCTCAATATAAGGATTCATACCATTAGTGTGGTAAAACATGATCTCACCCAAAAAATGGCTCAAAATTGGAAAAACACTAAAAAATCAATTATATCATATCCCTTAGATGGGGTGTTGGGAGTTACAGATGTGACCACAAACCAAAAAACACATTTACCGAAAGAGCATAACCATACGTTTTTATCAATATAAGAAAGGAATATAAATTCAACAAACGAATCCTCATGAAATTTTCAGGTCGCACACTACAATTTCCAAATAAACGGACACGAGGGATCCGTTATAGACCTCATAACTCATACTCATATGATCTTCCCATCTTGTATGAGCCTATAATTCATCCAGAATTAGAGTAGACATGAGAAACTGACATAAAATCATAATCTTCGATAACTAGGTCATGATCAATAGAAATGAATAATGGACTAATATGACTCTAGTAACTGCCGTTTCACATCCAATGTGACAAACAAAATATCTATCAGATTCCAGATGAAGGAAATATTTCAATCCATATATTAGGCCATCAAAGAGCTTAAAAAAGGGAAAAATAGAGGTTCATCCCATTGGATTATATTTTAAGGAAGAAAGATGATGAAGATTAGATCATTAAGGGTAAAATAGTAAAATCATCCAAAAATCAGGTTTTGTACTGTTTGGCTACGCCATTTTCCAAACAGTGTGCTAACCAAGCACAAGCACCTAGAGAAGTGGGGAACCCGCATGGTCTGAGAAACTGTTGGTAAACCATGTGATATTGCTTGAATCGAAAATGTAGACCATCTATAATTTTTAAAATATCCATGTATCCTCCTCACATGGATTACCCTTACCATGAAACATGTATATATTTCCAAAAAGCTGGGTTCTGGGCTTTGAATGGGCCTCAGGCACCCCTGTAACATTCATGAACTCATTAAGCATCTGAAAAAGATCCAAAAACTAGAGTTATGCCAAAATTTAAAGGATCCATACCTGGGGAAAAACCCGTTTTCTTACATATTAATCTATACCCTTCACTAATATTCCATTTTGGAGGAACATGAAGTAATGAAGGCCTCCCAATAGTTGATAATTTTTTGTATTTACCAGAATACAACTCCTCCTTAACTATAGAAGGGAACTCAATCTCTTATCTTCCTCAAACCTCAAAACCAATTTTTTTTAGACAATACCTATCCCAATCACTTCCCAACTTCCCTACACTCATCCTGGAATCCTTATTTTTTGTATAAATATACCCTATAAAGGTATTTAATTCAAACCGAAAGAGGATGGTTGAATAGGATTTATCATTCTTCAGTAACTATTTTTCATGTCTTCCCACCCCTTCGATAATTTTATATCATTATTATATAACATTCTAAGTATCATATACATTTTTATATGTTTCTATGTTATGGTTAAAACTTATATCCACACAAACTTCGATAAAATGGAATAATTTTTTTTGTTCATGTGTGTGGAGGACTACCACCCCACAAACCAAAGCATTCATTTTTCCATTACGACTTCTAAATGTTAGGAATAATAAAGGAATTGATGTTTATATATTATTTTTGTTATATTTATGTAATTATAATGATTTCTTAATTTTTATATCACACATACCTTCATGATTTCAATTTTATGGGAATACAATAACATCATTCATATGCACAGTGTACTACCGCCTCATGAAGCGATGCAATTCATTCAATCTTTACATGTACTGTATTATATATGGGTTTAATAATTATTTTTGATAAATGTGACAAAAATATTATTATTTAATTATAATATAATTCATTTACACTCCTCTCTTTGAAAAAAAAATTTAAAAACATCATTCATGTGTACGTGAGACCTACCATATCGATGAATAATGTGTTTTATTTCATATCAGTAATTTATCTAGAATAATATAAAGACATATATAATAAAATATATTATTTTTATATCATATTTATAATAATATATACTATTAAATCAATATCATAGTAATCGAACACAAAATTTAAAAAATCAAAACATATACAAAAAATAAAGCGGTTATTAACCTAAACATAACATTAACATGAAATCTATAATAAATGGGTAATATAACGTCAAAATAAAATAATATATGGTATGATATATATGAATATGGTTTTCTAATATATTTATAATAAACATATATTCATTATACATGAGGTTTGAATAAGTACAATGAATGTCAATACTTAATGTATGGGGATTTGTAGTATGATTTTTTTCTACGATACTCAAGCCATATTTACCATTCATTTATTCTATGTTGTGTATATACTCCCCAATGACATTACATTTCATTAATATAACCCATTTAATTATTATTAATTTTTTCCATTGATGTTATTATTTAAAGGGGATTACGATTAAAATTTTACTCAAGCGGTAATATATTTCGGTCTCTCCTTTTACTTCTGTGAGACACATGCTATGTCTGCCACCTATTTCTTTTATATGGTGTTTATACTAGACATGAATTTATTTTATTATTATTATACGAATAATAATTTTTATTGACATATAAATTTAATGATATCTCTTTCATGGGGTTTACGGTTCAAAATTTACCTAATCGATAAGGGATTTTTGTATCAATTTGTCTTCTTTGAGTCACATGTTATGTTATACACCTATATTATTTAACGAGGTGTGTCTATAAAAATTTTTACATGTAATATAATGAATTTAATAATCCTAATTATATTTTATATTCCATTTTTTTGTTTCATGGGTATTATGATTCAATTTTACCAAAGCTGTAAGGGTATTATGATACAATATCATCGTTATCAGAATTCTTAACGATTAGGTATCCAATAATGAAATATCATGATCTAAAAATTAATAATTCTAATTATTTTTCTAATACTCTAGTTATTTATGATATCATCATGTAATGGCAGCATTTTCCCACAATTTTTTACTTTTTATAATTAAGAAAATGTTTTTTAAGAAAATACAACTTTATTTTTTCTATTCGGTTGAAAATCAATTTTCATGAAAAACCATGTTTTGAAAAAATGTTCCTAATTTCTTTGAATGATATATTTTGATAATTTTCAAGGAAAAGAACTTTTAAAATTTTCCTTGTTTTCAAATGTGTTTTAAATTATTTTCAAACCATCCTTTATACGTTTTCAAAGTTATTTTCTAAGAAAAATGTTTTAAAATGGTATTATTTGTTAAAAATCATATTTAATAGAGTAAATGATATTTTAATCGAGAAATTATTTAAATTTTATTTTAAAATTACATTACATATAATATTGAAAGCCACTTTTGGTATGTATGCCTTATTGGGGATATAATCCAAGGATACCAATCACATTTTTTCTTAGAATAGTTTATGTCTTGGATGCCTGATGTTTATGAAACCCATTTCTCTTCCATGAGTTATACATTGAAAAAATTCTTATAAAACTAGATTATATTCCTATTTTTTTATATTAGGTGATGATTATGAAACCTATCTCTTTTCTATGAGTTATGTTATGATAAAATTTATATAATACCCATTTTATTTCATGGGTTATGATATGATGAATGTTTCTGATCTTCAGAGAGACATAAATAAGGTTTTAATTATGAGATGGATGACACCTATATATATCTCCAATGAATTGGATAAATATTTTTATACCTAAGGATATTTACATGATTAGAATGGGTGTGAACCCAATACATATAGATATGGATGAAACTAGAATTGAAACTAGTACAATAACACATGGCTGAAATGGGGATTGAACCTGGCATAGTAAAGAAATTTTTCTAATATGATGGCCTTTATATTGAGACATTAACTATTTGTAAAAGATTTTATATGCTTATATGTTTGATAAAATTACATACCTTATCCAATTTATATTCTCTCATGGATCATGTTCTTCAATTTCTATATGATTCATGTTTTATAGACTACCAACATTTAATACACGATTCAATATGTTCGTCTTTTATATGTAGGGTATTCCATTCAAATTTTTTATTCATGTTATCAGACCCTTATTCACATTTTATGATTATGTATCTCCCTTCTTTACCCTTACTAAGAATATGATATCACCCTTTCTTATGTTTCCTTTCTTCAGGTAATGAAGAAATTTATTATGTATGTTATGTCAAAGAAGGGTGGTAGTTGTAAATAATCTAGTGAGATACGATGTAGCTCAGTTATAGAAAAGTTTTTATGTTTCCATGTTTCCAAATACACTAAACTATTTTGGTCCTCAAGCACGTATTTATGTAATTTAATGACTATTAACTGACAATTATGTAATATCTATGTATGAATCCCTAGGATTATATAGTTTTTATTAGGGGATATTCTTTGTTAGATATTGGAAACTAGGATGATAAAACCATAGTGAGATCTATTATAACATGTATGAGGATAATTATAAGGATAATTAAAAGTATAATAAAATGTCCTCAAATTTTGGTAAAAGATATAATGACTGGTTTCCAAGAAATGAAATCCATGTCTCGATATAAAAAATGGTTGTGGATTTGGAATATATTTACATAGGATGAAAAACCAAGAAAACATTGTTTTGAGATAGATTCGACTAATAAGTAGTGCACGATAATGGTCCTTATTTCTTACATAGTTTGATACTCTAAAGGGATATGAGTTTTAAATTCACAAAATCTTTATACAACAACATGATGGATATTAATAGAATATGAATAGGATTGAGAAATAATAATTCTATGGTCTCAAAGATTAAAAAATGTCCCATGATTTAGACAAACTTTAATTTATTTTTCATGATTATGTCATTCCACACAATGCTTATTGTTTCTTAAAATACTATTTTGGGTTTTAGTCAGTGGATGAAACCTGAAGGAATCATGTTAATACTGAGCGTGATAGAAAATGTATTTATTTTCCACCTGATAATATAAACATTATGGGGGATATGATTAAAAATATCACCATTAAGCTCACACAACTTTCTCAAGATATAAATTATGCTAAATAACCAATCATAAAAAGGAGGTGATATTTTTAAATTGAGTCCTTTATGAGGCAACATCAACCTTCCTTTGATTGATCTTTTGATCCCCTAGTTTCTGAACTATAGATCTATACCATTGAAAGGATCATTTCCATTCTCTAGTGTTCGGAATATGAAATAGTTTTTTTGGATGTCTACTATTTTGCAGTTGAATAACATAAATGGTGGAATGGTATCAATAACCCGATGGAAAAATATTAAATTGACTCCCTGGATTGGTAAAATTTCATGAAATTGTATTTTAATATGTAATTTCCTTGAATTATTGTTACAAATATGGATAAGGTGTTCCTTGAGCTAAAGAAATAGGATAACTAATCTATTGGTGCATATGAGGAAATATTTTCATGACTACATAGGTCTTCATCTTACATTATCAATTAACCTAATAACAAGGTTTATCAATTCATTAGTGTATTAAAACCACGTCTTCAAAGGTTGTTCTCCAAAAGAAAATTTAGTCCTTATGAAGAGATTGTTTTATGTGCTGTAAATGTGGAAATGGATATTATAGTTATGTATCAATATCATGGGTTTGATAAGAAAATGAATATGTAGTTAAAAGTAAAATATAAAAACCATGGAGAGAATAAGGAAAGATTTACTTTATTATCAATGTGTGGGAATAAGTCTGGAGGAAGTTGTATTAAAGGAACTAATAAATGTTTTATGTGTGGAAGGGAATTTCATCGAGAAATGGATTTCCAAATTAATGGGAAGAAGATATCTAGAAATTATAATATAGGGAAAGATACATATAATTAACCTCCCAAAATTCAGTGTTTCAATTATAAGGGGAGTAAAAATTATGAAAACTAATTCCCAAACATAAGGGTTGATGATGATGGTCGATAACAATAACAACCTAATCTAAAGGACAATGGGAAATCTAATGTCATAAAAATTTTGGATGAGGGGTTTGATAATGATGTGGTGAAAGGTACACTTAACATATACTCTAGAATTATTAATTTCTTATTTGACTATGGATATATACATTAATTCATATCTAAATAATTTTTAAAGTGAATAGAGATTCCTCCAAAAGTATTAGATTTTGTATTAGTAGTGAAAAACCTTAATGGTAGGATGATTATATATCAAGTCTATGATTCTTCTTTTGTTTACATTGTAGGGAATTTTCATTGTGAAAATATTTTTATTCTTCGTTTGGTTGAATTTTAAGTCACCTTAGGCTTGGATTGAATTTCTCCATATAAACACCACATAATTCTCTGAGGAAGGGAAGTCATATGTTATATTCCAAACCAACTAAAAATCTTATATAAATGTACCAATAAGTTTGAAAAACCTATGGAGATGAAATTATTTGTATGTTTCTCAATTCCCATACTTAAGCGGTGTTTATATCAAATGGTTGGGGAAAAATGAAACATCGATGATATGCCAAATTTTCTGGAATTATTTGAACTATTTCTAGAAGAATTTTCCAGTCTTCAACAAGACATTGAAGATGATTTCTAAATAGAACTCATAATTGGCGACCCACCAATTTAAAATAATCCTTATAGAATTTCCTTTATTGAGTTGTAGGTATTGATAAATAAAATCTCATACAATTTGTTAAGGGGGTTCATTTAGCCAAGTGTGTCACCTTGTTGTGCACCTGTTCATTTTTTTAAAATCACTACTGGAAAGCCTAGCTTTCCCAACACTTCTATACCAAAGGTTCAAAAAAACCATGGGTATATATGTCCTTTACCAACGGTTTTAATAAACCATAGGAAAATGTGTGGTTAGGGAGGGATTTCCCAACAGTTTGAAGAAACCGTTGGGAAATCACCCCCCAAATTCACTCAAACAGAACCCTCGGACTCCCAAAAGCACCCCATTTCCAGAAGCACATTCCCAATTCCCAGAAGCACAAACCTAGGTGAACCTCTTACATCTTATTATGTTCATCTCCCCCATTCAGGTTATACTCCTTAAACCTCTTCTCATATTAGCTAAGGATATCCTTCTATTCTCAATATTTCTACATTTCTTTCTCTATTTATAAAGCTCACATAATTTTTCCTTATTTCTAGGGATTTTGGAGAATTTTAGGATTCACTAATCCCTTCACAAATTGTGTACTTATATCACTACATCAATATACACATTTTCCAATTAATTTTTTCTTTACACATATACATTTATAAGGGCATGGTCTCATTCTTGTGTTCTAATTTTAAAGGTTAATAGTTCTTTTAATAATCTCAATGCTCCAAATATTACAACTTCATGTATTTGAACTCATAAGAAATTGTTTGTAATATTTATTCCTAACATTTCATGAAAATCACTCATTTCATTAAATTCATGTCAAACATGAAGATCTTATTCAATTTCATTTTTGTACACTATGTATGTTACATAACAAGTATGTACCATGTTTCTATCAAAATCCTTATATCCATAAAATGACACATTGTTCACTTATCCTTTGCACAATAGAACATATGGTATATCTTCTTCAAAATCTCCAAATAGTATGTTGACCTTAATTATTTTTCATAGAAGAAATAAGAAATATTTAACTATACAATCCAATTTTGTTTTTGAAAAAAATTTCTACAAAGGGAACTCTCGGTGGGACCTCTCCTTCTCCCATATAGTACTTATTCCTTCTTCATGAAACTAATTCACAGAAAAACCTTTTAGTTTTTTCTCCAGAACCCTAGAAAACTCTTTTAGATTTTTTAGTTTATTCTTTAATTTATAATATCATTATATTAAAATGTTATATAAATAGACTAGATAGTTATAGACCTCTCAGTGGTCACCTACATGAATTGTATCTCACACATTGTTCGAGATGGCATTGGGTACCCAGATTAACTACATGATTATATGTTTAGAAAAGGTGAATCGCCATTTTACAGATTCATGACTACTCACATGACATAGGATGGAGCATGTTTCAGATGATTGGGTTTTAGCTCAAGAATCTAGGTAGTATTTTAGAATTTATTGAGCCACTAGCATAGTACTAGTTCCTACTAGTTGTCACTATGTTTTTCTTCTTGATACATGACATACATTACCATCATTCGGTTTATGATTCTGTTATTAGTTGGAATTAAAAATTTGGTAATTTTCATCCATTTCTAATATTTTCCCATTGTTATCTTTCTTCTAATTTTTAACTAATAATTTTAAAATTGTACAACAGAGGTAATGAAGGAATAGTCTCCCCTAGACACACCAAAGGCTCTGACTATTAGTCAATACCATTTGTAATTTTGGTATATATTCTTGTGTACATGTGTCTGTCTTGGTTCTGGTCACTAATGAGTGACATCCTGGTTTGGGACGTCACAGTTTCTGGATATCCTTTTTATATGTGTTTCTAATCTGATCCATACCTATAACTATTGAAGGTCCCTATCCAAAATCAATTGGGACATGATTCATTGAATACACCCTAAAAACCTATGATCTATGGACCCAAGCCAAAGATACTTTAATCCATTGATAGGGTGAATCTTGATGATGCCATAACTAATTACTTCCATATTTGTTTTCATTGCAGGAAATGACACCCATTGAAGAGAGGTGGTAGAAAAAGATGACAGAAAATAATCGTCACATGACACAGATGGGTGTTCCTCCACTCACCCCTATTGTGAGTATTTTATTTCAAATATATATATTTCAATAACTTATAATATCATGTGTTTACTTTTGTGTTAATCTTTTTTTCAAGATCCACCCCCTAGATGAGAGATATTCGATGAGGATCCTGATATTGCTCCCAGCACAGAGGCTAGTGGTGTCAAAGTTAGACGATCATCTGGTGGTCCAAGTACTAAGGCTGCTGGTACGAGGGATCGTGGTGCGAGAGTTAAATGATCCACTGATCTTACCTGATTAGACTATTCCCCCACCATAGATGTATCTTCTATTCCCCATTTTGATCCTGGTGTGTCTTTAGGGGAACACATGATATTTAGGCCTCTGATGTTTACACTACCAGTTGGCCAGACAACTATGCCATCATATTTTTTTATGGTTCATCTCCAAGCTACTATATTTCACCTTCTTTGACTCCTACTCTGACACAGTATGTGGCTGAGGAGCATACATGGAGGGACACTCCACCTATATAGGATATTACTTCAGCTTCTGCACATCCAGTGAAGCGCATTGATCCGACCACCACAGGTATATTAATATAACTCTAAAAAATGTTAATACCAAAATTTATTTTTTTATAACTTGTACTGATATTTATTTCATTAAAAACTGATTCATATACTTCTAGGAGGAGGGGGAGGGGGTTTACTCTCTTTTGTGCGGTATTGAATCACCTGACATAGTTGAGGGTTGAATAAAATGATGATGGACATATGATTAATAAATCTGGGCAGTAATGTTGGGGTTTTTTGGCGACGCTAACCAAATACTCCAACATCATTTCAGTCAGCCCTCTCTCTTGGAGACATCTACAACATGAAGTCAAGGATAATGTGTGGGCACAAATATGGGTATAAATTCTATTAGATTTAATGTAGTATTATTTTTGTATTTATATGAATTAATCTATTGGGTGTCATCTTCAGTTTAACTTCTCTTATGGTGAAGGTTCACAACCAACACATTTAATCAATCTAGGAGAGATTTGGAGAGCTTATAAGCATGAGTTGTATATTGGCTGGTGTGATAAAGTGGGCACGAAGATGGAGACATTACCTATCGTGAATATATGCCCGATAGAGAAATATCGCCAAATGATTACCCATTGGGAGACTGCCAAATTTAACATATTAATACCATTTGAGGTATTTAAATGATGGTTTTCATATTTTTCATTAATATTATCTTATTTATTATTAAACATTATTTAGGAATCTTCTGAAAAAACAAAAAAATATTGATTAAAATAAATTCCTCCACACTTTGGGGCGCACTACTATGTTAGATCATGAGAGGAAGCTTGTAAGATATATTTGTTTATACTTTTTCATTAGTAATTTCCCATTTTATTGTTTCCTACATAAATAATGTGATTTATTGAATATTGAATATATGATTATACTTGCACATTATATTGTTTCAATTTCATTATAGAACCACACATTGAATATTTAAGGATTTATCCCTCAAGAAAAATTTTTATTCTCGAGTAGAAGGAAAAAAGATGGAACTGTGGTCAATTAATTGACATAAGAAAAGATTTTATGTTTTAATTTTTTTATTTCAAAGAATCAAATCTATTTTGAAATTTAATAATCTATTAATATTTTGAACAGGATACTTTAGATTCCCTTGATGCCCAGGAGCTTGATAATTTTGGGCCACACGATCATTTGTATCAGGTTTTGGGAGATGAGCACTCTGGAAAAGTACGCTGCCAACCTGGTAAGAATATAGTACCGATGAGGTATTGGTCCTCTACAGGTATCCATTATAGTACCACCGAATTGGAACAGGTCAAGGAGCATTGTATACAGTATGATAAAATGGTCACAGAGTTAGAAGAACATGTTCAAATGAGAGAGAATGAATTTATGAAACTAATCAAAGCTTTATCTTCATCACTTCCACCCGAGGCTAGTGAAGCTTCTCAGACATATATGTCATCAATGGGTGAATTATCTAATGCACCGGGCAGTAGTTCTAGTAGTGGTCATGAAGATGACGTTCCTGGTGATGACGAGGATGCTGAAGAAGATGATGGTGAGGATGAGGATGAGGACGAGGGAGAGGATGGGGTCGAGGTGAGGATGGGGCTGAGGGCGAGGATGAGAATGGGGACGATGACGAGGACGACAATGAGTATATTGATGGAAGCAAGGCTGAGGCTGATGATGACAGTGGTGATGGTGATGGTGATAAGGGGAATATTGATCCATTACATTTTTGAATTATGTATAAGTCTTTATTTTTGACCCTGGTTTTTCACTCTGGTATGGATATTTTATAAATCATTATAACTCTTTATTTTTGACCAAATATGGACGAATAATGATGTTATAATAGTTTATGGGGCTTCTAGGGATTGTTCGGAGCACAGAACCCCGATCGGCGTAGAAAAACACTATGCCTCAAGGTTAGAAAAACACTATGCCTCACGGTTAGAAAATAACAAGTTGGTTCATTATAGAAGCCCCTAGAATAGGTCCCGTAGAACACTACGCACTTTTGTAATTTCTTTTATAACCGAAATAAGAACATTGAATAATTATTGCATCCACTAAAGCTCCGCCCAAGTATATCCTTCAAAATATTTCTTCTGAAGAAAAATAAGCATTATACAATACCTCCAGGAAGGTTAGAAGGATAAAAATAACTAACATCAAACAAAAATCGTCCCCTAGTCCAATATCAAACCCACTGGCTTTTATGTAATCATTTTTGAAAAGATCTAGTGCAAGATTCACCAACTCAACAAGTGGCTGGAGAACTCTAGAATAGTAAACTTCGCTTTATCCAACGTTAGAAACTCCAATGTATTTTACACGTGTAAAGTTTCATGATAAAAAGCTGGTAAAAATATCTTATTTAATGAAATCCAGGTAAGACCTTTGTGAAAATTATCCTACACTACATAATCCCAACATATTCATTCTGGTCCCTCGAGAATACACATGAAAAAACACACATGATAATACTTAGGGCTCTTCAAAGTATTTTAAGACCCTCTCAATCAATTCAACCACCTCAATAGAATTTTTTTGACCATAATAAATACAGAATACACATGGATGGTACTTGGTAAATTCCAATCCATGATCCACATTCCATCCTAGGATTATTGGAAAAATGACTCTATATTCAGAATGATATAGATCTTTACCTCATCCAAAGATGGGTCTGTTGGAGGATCTTCCTACAGAACCTATATTGTGGTTAACCATCTTATATTTCAAAGATCTCATCATGTAGGAATTTTCTTATAAACACAAGAAAGAAACCAATCAGTTATGAGATAATTCCAAAACAATCATACACCAAAAATTATAAACAATTATTTAAAACAAAATGAATTTAAAGTATTCATGAATTTTACAAATAAAGAGAAATACCCATTAATTGGAAGAAGACCATATAAATAAACTCCCCACTAAGTTTCTTCAACCAACCTAACACAAACCAAGTCCTCAGAAATTCTAGATAAGTCAATTAAATTAAACCATCCATACGATTTATTAAAAATATCCTAAAAACTCGATCATGGAATCTGGATCATTTTCCAGTCACCTATTGCAACTCTGATTCAATAATAGGAGTGAGCTATTCAGGCCCCTCTTCCATACCTACTATCCGAATTCCATCGATCCTAATACAGCCTAAACAAGACATAAAAACAACATAGGCATTGTTGAAACACTTCTAGCTGAGTAAGGCCTCTGATACCAAATTGCAATAGACCAACCAAGGCCATCTAGACCTGTTAACTGTGCTAGTCCATTATAGGTGGGATAAAACAATAAAAACTACAACTGAAATAAATAAAAATGATAAAATGCATTCAGATTGTGTTGAAACATTAGGAGAACGATAAATTGGTCATTTGAGATGGGTACGAGTCAACTCCGCCTCAATACGAGACACGGTGTGTCCGGTATCACTCAAAGTGTCTCACTTTGATTTGAAATGGACAAAATTTTAAGTGAAAACTACAACTAACATACGAAAAAAGACCCAACGAATTTGGATTGTGTTGATACTTTTAGGAAAAAGACCCAATGGACATTTGAGACGTGTACAAGACTACCCCGCCTCAATATAAGGCACGGTGTGGTCGGTATCACAATAAATGTATCTCTTTTGTTTAAAATGGAAACCATTTTGATTAAAAACCACGGGCATACAGAAAGCTGACCAAACGTATTCATATTGTCTTGATACAGTAACACAATGATACATGGGTCATTCGTTAGGTGTATGAGGAGACAAAACATCATTCAGATGTGTAGTTTGCACAACACACCTGAATATGTGTTTTTAGGTGTTTGGAGTGCTTGAAAAGCATGCGTGGGCTGGTCAAAACTGGCCGAACGACATCAGAATGCCATGAAATCGGATGACAACAAATGGTGTGTGAATTTTGAAATGGTCAGTTAGAAGTCACGTTAATCAGAGGTGTCATTTAACCACGGTGGCTGAAAACGTACTCTGCATGTCATAAATGGCCAAAACATGCGTCTAACGGTCAAATGCATGACAAACTACTTCCGAATGACTTGAAATCTCACAAAACACCCAAATTTTTATTTTTGAGCTGTACAAGGAGATGACACATCATTCGGACGCGTGGATTGTGTGATAGGACTGAATATGTGTGTTTTAGATATTTGGCGTGCTTGAAAAGCATGTGTGGGGTGGCCAAAACCGGCAAACTCCCTCAGAATGCCATGAAATTATAAGAGAATGAAGGGTGGGTGAATTTTGAAATGGTAACCCAGACGACACATCAATCGGAGGTGTCATGTGACCGCGGTGGCCTAAAATGCACTCTGCGTGTCGTAAATGGCCAAAACATGTGTGTTACGGTCAAATACATACCCAACGACATCAGAATGACTTGAAATAAAACAAAAACACCCTAATTATTATTCGTGATGTGTAAAAAATTATGAAACGTCATTTGAACACGTGGTTTGCGCGACACGACTGAATATGTGTTTTTAGGTGTTTGGCATGCTTGAAAAGCATGCGTGGGGGCTCAAAACCAACCAAAGGACTTCAGAATTCCATGAAATCAGATGAAAACAAAGGGTGTGTGAACTGTGAAATGGTCGGCCAGGAGGAACATCAATCAAAGGTGACGTGTGACCGCGGTGGCCAAAAACACACTTCACATGTCTAAAATGGCCAAAACAAGCATCTAACTGTCAAATACATACCGAACGACATCATAATGACTTGAAATCACACAAAAACACCCTAATTTTTATATGCGATGTGTATTAGGAGATACCATGTCATTCGGATGCATGGTTAGTGCAGCACGACTGAATATGTGTTTTTAGGTGTCTGGTGCACTTGAAAAGCATGCGTGGGGTGGTCAAAACTGGTTGAACGACCTCGGAATGCGATGAAATCAGATGACAAGAATGGCTGGGTAAATTGAGAAATGGTCAGCCATAAGACATGTCAATTAGAGGTGTTGTGTGACCGTGGTGTCCGGAAACACACTCCGCGTGTCGTAAATGGCCAAAACATGCGTTTAACGGTCAAATGCATACCGAACAACATCAGAATGAATTGAAATCACACGAAAACACCCTATTTATTATTCTTTAGGTGTATGAGGAGAAAAAATGTCATTTAGACATGCAGTTTGCACGACACAGCTGAATATGTGTTTTTAGGTGTTTGGTGCGCATAAAAATCGTGCGTGGGGTGGTCAAAACCGGCCGAACGACCTCATAATTCCATTAAATAGTATGGCAGCAAAGGGTGGGGAATTGTGAAATGGTCGGGCAGACAACACATCAATCGGATGTGTCGTGTGACTACAGTGCCCGAAAACACACTCTGGCTGTCGTAAATGACCAAAACATGTGTTTTACTATCAAATACATACCGAACGATATCAGAATGACTCGAAATCACACAAAAACACCCTAATTATTATTCGTGAGGTGTATGAAAAGACGAAACATCATTTAGATGTGCGGTTTGCATGGAACGATAGAATATGTGTTTTTTAGGTGTTTGGACAGCTACAAAAGTGTGTGTGGGGTGGTCAAAACCGGACGAACGACCTCAAAATACCACGAAATTGGACGAAAACAAAGACTTGATTAATTGTGAAATGGTCGGCCAGACGACATTTCAATTGGAGGTTTCGTGAGACCGTGGTGGCCAAAAACACTCTCCTGAGAGCCCCCCGGACATCCCCCCTCACCCCTGGATAGCTCCCCGCACCCCCCAAGACACCCCCCCCCCACACCAAACGTCCCCCCACCCACTAGACACCCCCCTACCCACCAAAAAGGACCCCCATCAACTCGGACGGCCCCCACCCACCTTACAGCCCCAACCCCCAGACAGCCCCCTAACATTGGATGAACCCCACCCCCCGGACAACCCCACACCCTCGGATAGCCCCCCACTCACCCCGGACAGCCCCCACCCCCAAAAACCCCCCCGTACCAACTGGACAGTCCTCCCACCCCCAGACATCCCCACTCACCACCCGAACAGCCCCCCACCTACCAGACATCCCCCACTCAATTATTTAGTTCTAATATGTACGTCCTAATGTTATTCATCTAATTTTTTATTTTCTGTTTTTATTAGGTCTAAACTAGATCCCTCTATCTTTACCCAGGATGGTAACTACTTCCTCCCTACAGATCCATCTATAGTCAATAATTTTTTTAGATCTACACTCCAAATTGGTAAGGATTAACTTAGTTTAAAATTATTCATATATTAGTAATGAGTCTCGACATGCCATCCTGGAATTGCACCAACACTCATCGTCTAATTCTCAATCACAGGCCGTTCATTCAATACAATAACATACAAAAAATAAATATCAGATAGTGATTTCATATGAAACCTATTATCACTCAAGCATACCATATAACAAACTGGTCAACAAGGCTAGACACATATTCTTGAAAAATAAGTTTCAAAGTCTCATAAAAATACCCCAATGGTGAGGAATACATATGGTGACACCATAGCCCCATGTATCACCTCAATCCCATTCTCAAAAAATGGGTTCTAGGACAAAACCAAAGTCCCTTTGGGGACCCAATACCAAATAATTAATTGAATATTCATACCCACCACCCATGATGGGGAATCATCTCACATCACACCCTGCAGAGAAAATTACAATTAGCCACATACCCCCTAATTCTAATTGAAAAGTCTATGAAAAACATGTAGGCTATTCCTATATCCCATCTCATATGTCGAGATTAGATAATGTTTCCCACTAACACATCAGGAACCATTTATTAATGGATACATAATAATTAGAGGAATATAAACATCCCATGTGCTTCCTATAACTCATCCTATGTCTAAGTACATGACAACTACCATTTTCTATCTTATGGGTATCGTCATCATTGTCCATTCTACCCATGTTTTTCTATTGGTTTTAAGATACTCAACCCAAGACCATGACTAAACATCCCATCTGCTACCTATAACATGTAGATTTTTTCACTTGTGTGTATTGGTGTTGTGGATTGAGTGAGGAATGAATTCTAAATTTTGAATACACATATGTGTGTTGTTGTTGTGGTTTGAGTGAGGAATGAATTATAAATTTGGAACACTCTTATGGGTGTTATTGCATTTCCTATAACATTCATTCTTTTTCTCTTATGGGTGTTATTGAATTTGAATTTCTAAATTTCAAAATTTCAAAATTCTGGAATGAATTCTAAATTTTGAATACTTTGGATGGGGATTTTGTATTGGTGTTGTTGTAGGTCTGGAGAGGGGAGGTGTGTTGCTGTGTTGTTGTGGAGCTGGGTTGTTGCAGGTCTAGATAGGGGAGAGGGTCATGCTGCTTCTGTGGAGTTGAGAAAATGTATACCAACAGTTTTAAATTGTCCGTATAGATGCTATAATATAACTATTCCAACGGTTTTGTTATAAACATTGGTATAAGTTTATACCAATGGTTATAAAAAAACCATTGGTATAGCCTTATGACGTTCCATATCCCCTCTATACCAATGGTTGTAACCTTTGGTATAAGTGTAACACACATATACCAACGGTTTCACAAACCATTGGTATATGTTATACTTTAACACACATATGCCAACGGTTTGTAGAAACTGTTGGTATACCTTCTATTTTGACACCTATACCAACGGTTTTCACATAATATTTGGTATAGGCCTATTTTCAAGGCTTACGTGGCCACGGTTGAGGGAACCATTAGTATACTATATTCCAACAGTTTCTAGGCCTTTACCATTTGTTTTGAATCATTGGTAAAGAGTAAAATTCCAGTAGTGAATAAAGCTGCATTAATAAAACTCTATATTGATTATTGGGAGATGAACAAGTTAACAATTAAAAACATGTATAATATTTAATATATTAATGAATTTTTTTATCAACAACATATAGATGAATAATTTTCCATGATTGAACATAATTCCGGATATCATCTGTTTAGGGTAAATAATGAGGATATACTCAAGATGACATTCATTACAAGGAATAGACAATATGTGTATAATGTGATTTCCTTCGAGATTACAAATTCCACTACAATATTCATAGATTTAATTAATATAGTCTTTATAAATTACCTTGGTCAAATTGTGTTAGTCAATATAGATGATATTCTTATGTATTCAAATAGAAGGTAAGAACATGAAGATAAATTTAGAATTATAACAGAGACCATAAATAGAAATCTCTCAAAAATATACAAAGTGTGAATTTTGGATGAAAATTGTTTAATTTTTGGGTCATATAATCTCAAAAGAGGGTATATCAATAGATCCATCAAAGATGGAGGCAGTTGATTTTTGTCCCAGACCAACCATGGTGACTGAAAACGATAATTTTCATGGTTTAGCTAGATATTATCGACAGTTTCTATATAAATTTTCATAACTATCTAATACTCTAACTAGGTTAACTCTAAAGGTAGAATGACCCAGGATTAACATAAATGGACATTAAATCAGTTTAGATGAATATTCATTACATTACAAAAATACATTCTCATGGACCATTATAGTTTTTTTTATTTGGATCCTTTGAAACAAAATATTCTATCATGGTGAAAGATCATAAAATTCTCCCATAAAGATATCTTACTATAGTAATTATACCTTAACCCATCCTTCATTACATAGGGAATGGAAATATATTAAAGGGTTGTGCTCTGATGCTCAATAAGGGTAAAAAGGAAATGTATAGGAATAACAGGAACAAAAGGGTATGGAACTTGAGCATAACATTTGATGATCATACCCTAAATATTAGATATCATAATAATGATTGGAAGTTCATAATACATGAATCATAAGGAAATAAATAACACAAGACCTGAAAGAATAACATAGAAATAAAACATGGCATTGGTCAAAACACAAAATCATATAAAAACCCTATTTCAAAGATTCCTACCATGGACTTTTTAACTTGTTATGATTAGGTTAGACAACTTTGTACCTTCTTAGGTCTTGGGATGACCTCCTGTGTCCCCTCTTGTTTCGGGATTGGGATGTCCTCCCATAAATCTAATTGTTTTAGTCTTGACATTTCCTCTCATTTTCCCTCTAGTTTTGGGATTGTGATATCCCCCCATTTATCATTTTTTTCAGGATTGGGATCACTTCCCATTTACCCTTTTGTTTTTGGATTGGGATGCCATCTATTCCACTCTCATAGATCATAAAATATTTATCATTACCCAATTAATTGTATAGAGATATAGGTTCCACCCATCTCATAATTAAATCATACATTCATGTTCCACAAAATATTTATCATGTCACGACCCATGAAAAAAGATTGGTTTAAAAAACATAAAATCATAATCTATGAAATGAATTATGTATCATTGACATTACATCACATAATAACCTATAGAAAAGAGATAGGTTATTAACCATTTCCTCGATACCTAACCTATGAAAATAATTGGGATTCAATAGCATATAACCCATAGAAGAGAAAAATATTTCAAAAACATATATCCCATGAATGAGAAATGGGTTTCATAAATATATAACCCATGAAAGAGAAATGGTTTTCATAAATACAATGTCATCAAGAATAACCCATTTAGAGAAAGAAAATTAATTGATCATTAAACCATTTCATGGAGAGAAATAAGTAAATAAAAATATGTAATCTTATATGGTTACAGATCATCAACATCTACCATTAATATCTCCACCTTTTGTACTTCTACATAAATCCTTTATTCATAACCTCGAGAAGGGAAACATTTGAAAGGGGTGAGTTTAGATTCTTAGTAAGGGTAAATATAAAAATACATAAGAAAAACTTGAAAAAAGGGTGTGGAACTTGATCATAACATTTGAAGATCATAACCGACATATTAGAGATCATAATAAATATAGATTGTTCATGAGACCAAGAATCAAAATGAAATATGGAACATAATCCATGAAAGAATAACATAGGAATAAAACATGGAATTGGGGAAATCAAATAAACATATAAAAACCCTATTTAAAGGAATCATACCAATGACTTTGTAACATTTTAGGCTTGGGGTAGTCACCCATGTACATACATCAGGCTTGGGATTATCTCTTGGGTGTCCTCTTGTTATGGGCTTGGGTTGTCCTCTCATCTATTTTCGTTTTTCAGGCTTGGGATGTCCTCTAATTTATCCTATACTTTCAGGTTTGGTATGAACACTCTTGTACCCTATTTCATTAATCTTGGGATGTCCTCCCATTTACCCCTTGTTTTGGGTATGAGATTTCCTCCCATGTACCCAAATGTTTTGGGCTTGGTATATCCTCCCACATAACCTATTGTTTTGGGCTTTTGATTCCCTCTCGTGTACCCTTTGTGATTATAAAACATTTATCATTACCAAATTAATTGGAGTTATATATTAGTAACACCAAATAATAGGATGTTTTTAGGTTAAGGGTTGGACCTAATATTACACACACTTCCATGTAATGGGTAATGAACATATGTTTATTTGTACGATGAACTATAAGCTCACTAAATGATGATTGGTCATTTCTACATTACTTCCAATGATGGTGGAAATTATTATTGAAACTATATTTATATAGTTCATATATTTTATTTATTATTTATTTAATATTATTCATTCCTTTTATAACACATATATTGTTTTATTTCCATTTGGTGTAATTATGATTATTTAATTTGAGGTAGTGTGGAATATCACCCCCTCAATGTGATGTGATTCTTTCACGGACTACATGGAATGTACTATGAATGCATTTAGTGAACAAATATGATATAATAATTTTAATGGAATAATGATATATAATGATATATCTATATATATACATATATTTAATGTGATTTTTTTCTTTTAATACGAAAATACAAAATAGAAACTTCTTTCATGCGTACGTATGACTTACCGTCACCCTGAACGTTGTATTCCATTTCATACTTTTATACTATATATTATTATAATAAAAATATAATGAATAAAATGAATATAAATGATATTTATATCATGTTTTGAATTCTCTAAATCATTATAAAATCATAATAACCAATGATATAACTAATGAAGACATAAGTAAAAAACAAGGAAAATATTACACGAAACAGAACCAAAACATGAATTTTCTAATAGGCATGTAATATGAAGTCATAATAAATATATTTATGGTATTATATATAAGAATATTATTTTTTAATTATGTATAAAAAATTTATATTTATTATATATGAGTTCTGAATGAGTAAAATGAGAGTAGACACATAATGAAATGTAATTTCATCTTACTTTTTATTTCCGTGAGATACATGATTTACACTCCTCCAATTACTTTTGTGTGGTCTATATACTACCCATGGATATATAATATGATTTTTATAATTAAATTTATGGGTATTTATATATTCAATCTACGATCACTATTTCATGGGGTTGATGTTACAAATGTTACCAAATTTTTAAAGTAATTTTGTCTAAAATTTATTTAATTATGACAGATGTTTTTTATGCACCTACGTTATTTAATGAGGTGTATATGATTCAAAATGAAAGAATATATAATTAATCTCCTTATTTTCATGATATTTTAGGCTTTAAGTAATTTCATTTTCTTACATGAAGTGTATGATCCCAAATAACAAATGGTAAGAGTTTATTGAAACAATCCTCTCGCTTTTCAAGATAGTTAGTGATTATAATTTGTTTGATAAAATCTTATGATCCATTTCTAAATAAAAGTCATGAGATTACTTACCCCATTTTTATTCAAGATATTTCCATTTATTAGTTCCATTTTCCGACACTTCGGTACTTAATATAATTAATATATTTTTAAAGAAAAATTTGACTGTATCTCTCTCTTTAGTCTGAAATCTATTTTATTTCAAAAAAATGTTTTAAATTTTCGTTAAATTTTTTTTCTAATGATAATTGAAGAAAATTTTAAAAGATTATGTATTTTAATTTTTTGGGTTTAAAAATAATTTTTTTAATGTTTTAAAAATTATTTTCATGTATTTATTTCAAAAATGGTTTCAATATTTATTTATATGTTTTAAATTTATTTTCAATGAAATTTTTTAGAAGAATTTTACCAAATATAATATCAATTTTTATACGTTTTATCAATTAAGAATGTTATAAATTGTTTTTCAAGCGTATTCTATATGTTTTCAATGAACAAGGTTTTCAAAATTAATCCATGTATTCTTTAAATGTTTTCAATGTATTTTCTTTGAAAATGATTTCCAAATGGTTTTATAAATGAAAAATAATTTTCAAAGGAGAAAATATATTTTCTTTAAAAAAATTTAAAAGTTATTTCAGAATTATTTTCCATCTATAATGAAATTTATTTATGTTACTGATGCCTTTCTTGGTAATTATATAATGGATAGATTCATATATTTTCTTTGAATGGGTTATGCTTGATGTCATGGTATTTATTACAAATGTTTCCATTTAATAGGTTATGTGTTTATGAAACCCATTTCTCTTTCATGGGTTATATGTTTATGAAATTTTTTTATCTTCCACGAGTTATATGCTTCTGAACCCCAATTATTTTAATGTGTTATGATTCAATGAAATGGATATGAAACCTATAACTTTTCCATAGGTTATGATTTAAGGACATGGTAATGATACCCATTTAATTTCATAGGTTATGATTTGATGTTTATAAAACAAATATGTTTTCATGGGTCATGAAATGATAAATTTTTTTGTGGAACATGTATTTTTGATTTAATTATTAGTTGGGTGGGTCTTATATCTCCCTATAATACTTGGGTAATGATAAATGTTTTATGTGTTCAAAGGGTACTTAGGATCATATCCCCATCCCAAATCAAGAGGTTATATAGGAGTAAATACAAATCTTGAAAAATAAGGGTAAATAAAAGGGCATCCCAATATCAAATCAAGAGGGTAAATGGGAGGAGATTCCATGAATGAAATAATAGGGTATGTTGGATGAAATCCCAAAATCAAAATGAGAGGGTACACAGGAGGTCATCCCAAATAGAAAGCAGGTACACAAGTGATTAACCCAAGCATGACATGTTACATAGTCCATGGTTGGTTTCCTTAACATAGGTTTCATATATAATTGTGTGTCTTCCAAAATTCCATATTTTATTAATATGTTTTGATTTCACGGATATTGTAATTTTTTCCATAAGATTCATGTATTATGAGAATCCAATCTTTATTATGATCTGTAAATTCTATGCACATGTTCTATACCTTTTTTTCATTTTATGCTTAAGTACTTGCTTAATTTACCCTTACTCAGAATTTCAGCTCACCCCTTTCTCATTATTTCATTCTCGAGGTAAAGATGAAATGTTTTAGGTAGAAGTATTAAAGGTGGATGTATTTATGGGAGATGATTTAGATCTTTCAGAAGGATATAATATTTTGTTACCATGATTTTAATAAGACTAAACTATTATGGTCCTTGGGCATGTACTTTTGTAATGTACTGAATATTCCTCTAAATTGATGTAATATCCTTGCATGTTAAGCTTAGGTCCCTATATTTGGTATCAAAGGAAAGGTTTAGATATCCTTTAAAAACAGGGATAATAAAACATTAGTTAAGTCTCTAGGTATATTTCTAAAGATATGTATTGGGATGTCACTAAGGATATGTATAAAGATGAGTGGACGTTCAGGAAAATGCTATAGAATTTTGAAAAAAGGATAGAGTAAGTGGTTTCCTAGAAATAAATACCTATATGGATACTAAATGTTGATGTGGATTTGGAAAAGATGTACCCATGGGTAACAACTCTAATAAGATGTCATGGGTTTAACTTAGGGCAATCTAGCATGTGAAAAAGAGCCTTGCTACAAACCTAGCTTAAAACTCTTATTGGATATGGTTTGGGAATTCACAAAATCTTCATGAAGCATCATGAAAAATTTAAATAGAATTTGGATGGGAATAACCTATGATAAACCTAAGGTTCCATATATTACAGAGTGATTCACACTTTGGATATCCTATAATGATATTTCATGATTTTGTAGTCCCTATTTTTGGTAATTTTTTCTTACTCTACGCTATCTGGTTTTGGTATATGACTGGAACCTAAAATAACTTTTCTAATGTGGAATGAAATTGAAGATGAAATGATTCCACCATGGGAAACCAAACGTTTTGTAATATGGAGTGGAAAACATCATTTTTATGACCGCACAAACTTATCAAGCCATAAATCATGCTGAATTACAAAATTTCCCAAGGAGGGAACAATGTTTTAAAGAATCCTTTTTTAAATAAAAATTAAAATTATTTTATTAGAATGAATGATACAGTAGTTTCTGAGAAATGGATCTATACTAATTAAATGATCATGTTCATTCTCTATTGTATGAAACATGAAAAAGTTGTGTTGGGAACATATCACTTGGACGGTGAAGCAAAACAGCGGTAGAACTTCATAAATAATACAACGAAAAAAGATAAAATTGTATCCATGAATTGGGAAAAGTTCAAGAACATATTTTTCAATAATTACATTTTGTACATTATTCCAATAGAAATAGAGATTGAAGATTTTCATCAATATCATGGCTATGATAAAAAAGTACCAAAGAATTAAAAATGAACTCTAAATAATATGGAGATATGATTTTATGATTTACTTTAGGCTCAATGTTTTTAAGTAAACACAGAGGAAATTTTCATAGGGAAACTACTAAATTTTTTAAGTGTGGAAATAATGGTCACTAGGAAGCCGAATATTGAGGTAATGGGAATAAAGAGAGTTCTCCAATGAATTCACATATAGAAATTCAATGTTTCAAATGTAAAGAGTATTTTCATTCTTCTAGGAAGTTATTAAAACCAAATTTTAATGATGGAGATCGACATCAACAATATCTTATGTTGACTGATAAAGGTAAAGACTATGCAATCATATTGGATGAACAGAATCAAGATAATCAGGTAACCCTTATCCTTCCCTTCTATTTTGGAATGTTTATGCTTGATTTTTTATGAGAAATCACTATTAATGTCTTTTTTTCATATTTTTTGTGATATTTAATGTCATTATCATTCTTTACTTGAATTATGGAATAATAAAATCACATTTGATATTCTATCTGTACAAGGATGGACCCAATTTCTAATAAAAAAGTTTTTGGATTGAGATAATATTTTATTTAAGGAATAAAGGATGAATTATATTTTGGAAGGTGTGTAAGGTAAACTATTTATAGTAATTTTACGTCAAACATTATATGAAGTCATTAAGATTTAAGTGTTATATTTACATATAAGGATTTATTCATATTGTATAGCTTGTTCAAAATACATTGTGTTGATGGTAACTAATGACATATTGGATTGAATATCATGGGTCTCATAATCTTTTAGTACTCCAGGAATGAAAAAGTGGTCTTCCTTTTATGATAAAGAGGTTACATGGAATAAATAAAAAAATGGAGAGGTTTTCTTGAAATCTTCCAAGAATATATTTTCCTGAAAATTCATTAACTTCATTTAAAAGGATCTTGATACCCAAAAAATGTTACCCTGGTACCTCAGTTTCTGACTATTCATATAGTCCCTTAGTACATCATAGATTAATTTTTTTTTGATTTTTATCTTCCTCATAACCTATTTCCCAATAACTCTATCAAACCATTATAGTTTTATTTTTCATCTATGCCTATGTTTTAACTTCCCACCAATTCTCCCCTATATAGAATCCTATTTATATGTTATTCTGGGTAATCATTATGGTTTCAACATTTTCTTTTTAGGGATGTTTTAATAATAATTTTTACGATGAGGGTTTCTATGAATGAAACTTTAAAATTTTAGTCCTTTGAAAGCCTAGAAAAAATTTATGGTTCAAATTAATTCTAATGGTGGTAGAATGTAAGGCCCCATGGTTTTGTGAATTGTTATTTTGTGAATTAATTTTATCATTATTATATGTTTCAATTCACATGACACTAGAAATATATATATATTAAAACACAAAATCAAACATACATTTCACAGAGAACCAACATAGATTACACTACACGCAACACTAACTTGGCTTGTGCAACATGAAAAATGGACATGGCTTGCACTACATACAACACCGTCTTGGCATGTCTTACACACAATACTATGTTTCTATGAAGAATCATTTGATTATAATAATTTTTTTTATTTTGTTATATACTACCAATTAAAATTTAGTAATATGAATAGTTATAACTACTTTTCAATTATATTTATAATGGTCTTTTATAAATAAAACATATTGATAATGAAAAATATAATTTTTCATAAAGTCTTTATATGACTAAAAATATATTTTTTCGTAATGAACTATTTTTCATGTCCATAAATTAAGAAAAAAAATTAATTTTAGAAACATCATAATATTTAATTTTATAAAATAAAATTCATTTTTTAATTTATAATTCTAAAATTAGCATAGGGTAAATTTTTAGTTTTTTTGAGAAGCTACATTTTATAACAACTTTATTTTTTATCAAATAATTTTGTATGTTCAATTATAAATTAAAAATTTTAAGGTAAAATTGGATCAATTATACAATTATTAATAAACTTTATGTCACTATAATCAATTTCACTTTGGGATTGAATATAAAAACATGAAAAAATGGGAATATTTTTCAACATTAAAACCTCGTTATTTTATCGCATATATGGGATTAACAGTACGGTTCATTTTTCCTCTATTGTGGGATGAATTTCAAAAAACAAACATAAATTGTTGTACTCAGAATAATATTTATAGTATAATTAGATCATGTTAATATTTGACCAAAAATAATAGTAAAAGTGATTAAAATTAATAACATCGATTATAGTCAAATTAAGAGTAATTTAGGACTGAACATTAATCTTAGGGCCCCAAATGACGTAGCTACTTGACCAAAACCCATTGGATGTAAATATTTATGAAATACACATTCCATTAATATTTTTGGTTTGTTTTCAAAATTTTTTTTATTTAAGAACATCTGTACACATTACTTGTTTTAAAAAAATCCAATTGATTCCTTTTACTTCCCTATAAAAAACACCACCTCTACCTCTTATTCAGACCTCTAAAAACTTATATATTTTGACCAAGATCTACCAAATACAAATAATAAAATCCTTAAATTCTTCATAGAATCCCCTCATTGGGAGGAATGAAATTTAAGGAATCGTTTTGGTATAAACCAAAATGAGTAACCTGATTAAGATGTAACCACTTCTCTCAAGATCCTTTATTTTATTTTCCTTATCCACCCCTCCAATCTATATTTTCCATAATTTTATAGTGATAAAGTTATATGCAATATAATAGGATGATATTAGGTTAATGGTTTGAATTACACTTAAACACACATCAATATAATGGGTAATGAACATACTTTTTATGTGTATGAAGAACTGCCACTTCACTAAACGATGATTGTTCATTTTTTCCATTATTGCCTCTGTTGATTGAAACTATGATAAAAAAATTATTTATATATTTTATATATTTTATTTATATTATATTTAATCTTATTTATTCCTTTAGTACACATTTATTTTTATTTTCCATGTGGTGTTAATACAATAATTCCCTTTGTGGAAGTGTGGACTATCACTCCCTCAAAGTGATGTGATTCATTCACACACTACATAGATTGTGTTAATGTTGGTTTTAGTAAAATTATATGATATGTATTCTATAATAATGATACTTGAATAATTATATATGTAGATATATATACATATACATCATGTACTTTTTTTCCGTCAATATGATAATACAAAACTGAAATAACATTCATGAGTATGTACGACTTACTGTCTCCATGAATGGTGTACTTCATTTCATACTTCTTTATCATATATAATATTATAATAAAAATATATAAAATATAAATTATATTCATATCATGTTTTAAATTATGGAAATCATTATATAATCATAATAACCAAAGATATAACAAATTAAGACACAAGCAAAAAACAAAGAAAATATTACCCGTAGCAAAACATTAACATGAAATTGCTAGAAAGTGGGTAATATAATGAAATAATAAATCCATATATGGTATTATATATAATAATATGGTTCTTTAAATTATTTATAATAAATTTATATTTAATATAATGGAGTATTTAATGAGTACGATGAGAGTAAAAACACAGGGTAAGGTAATTTCATCTCACATTATATTTCCGTAAGATACATGCTTTACTCACAACCCATACCATTTTTTGTGGGGATTATAATATCCATGGATGTATTATATTATTATTATAAATAAATTTATGGGTATTTATATATCTATTCTATTACCATTATTTTGTGGGGTTAATGCTTCAAAAGATACCAAATCGGAAAAGTTGTTCTATCTCAAATTTCCTTCTTTGAGACACATGTTATGTTAGGAACCTATGTTCATTAACGAGGTGTACATGATTACAATTGAAATTTCATATAATGAATGCCAATATTTTCATGATATTTTAAGATTTATATATTAACACTTATTAAAGAAATAGTATGATCCCATGTAACAGAGTGGTAAGAGTTTATTGAAATAATCTCATCACTTTTTTATATTGTTAATGATGATACTTATTTTGGTGAAATATTATTATCCATATCTCAAGAACAGTCAAGAGATTAATTTATTAATAATTATTCAAGATATATCTATTTATTTTTACAATTTTACACTATTATGTACTTCGTGTTATTAAGAAAATATTTTTTTGTAAAATTTGACCGTATGTCTCTCTTTAGTTGGAAATATTCTTTATTTGAAAAGCAGGTTATAAAAATGGTTTTCAAATGTTTGTTATGTTTTTATATTCGATACCATTGTGAAATTTACTATAATGACACAAATTATATTTATATATGTATAATTGATCAAGTGTGACCTAAAAACTAAATTAATGTATAAATTAACATTAATAATTATTTAAATAATAATATAGTTATTAACTAAAAAGTAAAAAATTCACTATTCATCAAAAAAGGCATTTCTTTAAAAAAATACAAAAATTCACCATAAGCTAATTTTGGCATTCTAAATTAAAAAAGAAGTTAATTTTCTCAAAATAAATTCATATATGTGCCTAAAATTAATTTTTTTCTTCTTCACAGATGGACATGGAAATTATTTCATTTGAGAAAATAGAATTTTTAAACATATAAAGACTTTATGAAAATTTTTATTTTTCATTATCAAGATGTTTTTTATTTATAAAAATATTATAAAAACATTTGAAAATAAGTCATCACTATTCATATTAATAAGTTATAATGTCTAGGTTATAACTACCTTTTTTAAATAATTATAACAATAAAATGATGTTTCATAAAAACAATGTATTGTGTGTAACACATGCCAAGTCAATGTAGCATTTAGCACAAGCCAAGTTCATGTTATGTGTAGGGAAATCCAGGTAAATGTTGTATGTAGTGAAATCCATGTTGGTGTCGTGTAAAAGGAATGTTTGAATTAGGTATTCAATATATATATATATATATATCACTATTTCAAGTGTCACGTGAAATGAAAAATAACAAAAATTTTAAATTAATTCTAAAAAAAATAATTCAAAAAATATTATGGTGTTATAGAGGGGAACCAAGTTCCTCTAGATAGATTAATGTTAAAGAAAGTTCATTTAATTGAAGAGAATATAATTCATTACTCTTATTTTTACATTACCCTATAGTGGAGAAGGTTTACAATATATAGTGACGCTGCCAAGAAGGGATTGGTAGGTGTTCTTATCCAAAATTACATGGTTATAGCTTATGCCTCAAGGAAATTGATGAAATTTGAGACAAATTACCCGACTCATGATTTGGAGTTAGTTATACTAATTTTTTCATGAAAGATATGGATGTATTACCTTTATGAAGAAAATCGTGATATATATATCGATCATAAATGTTTGAAGTATATATTCACCTAGAATGAGTTGAATATGCAACAAATAACACGATAAGATATAATTAAATATTATGATTTTTCAATACATTACCACACTAGGAATGCGAACAAGGTGGATGATTTTTTGAGTCGAAATGATTATTCTAGATTTTCCTTGTTAAGGATAAAAAAATATCTTGTATTTAATGATTTGCAAGAGTTGATCTAGAAATCTTGAAGGAAGGGGAAAATCATATATTCCTCAATTGAATGTTCAACCATCTATGAATGTTAAGATTAAAAGGGTAAATAAGGAATATGTAAAGAAAGAAAATAAGGGTAGAAATATTTTTGATTTAAACCCTGATCATAATGGAATGATTAGGTTTAAAGAACCATGTATGTTTTCTATCCAAACCGGGCTGGAAGAAGGAGTTGTTAGAGGAAGCTAATAGTTCTTCATTATTTATTCACATAAGAAGTAATAATATGTACATAGATTTGAATAATACTTCAGGGGGGATATGATGAGGATATATATCACATAGACTGTATCATGATGCTTAGTATATGAACAAGTTAAAGCAGAAAGAAAAAAATTATAAGGGGATGTTTCTTAAACTACCTATACCAAAATGGAAATAGGAAAAAATCACCATGTTTTTCTGGTTGGGCTCCCCAAACCTCAAAAGAAAATAATGATATAAGGGTTTTAGTCGACCGACATACTAAGTCAATACATTTCTTCTCTATCAGAGAAGACTTATCTCTCAATCATCTTTACAGGTTATAAATTAAGGAATTGGTAAGGATGAATGGAGTACCACATTCCTTTATATCTGATCTAGATCTGAGGTTTAACTCTAATTTTTTATGAATACTTTATAATTCTCTTGATACCGAGTTTAGTTTTAGTACTAAATATCATTATCAGAAAAATTGTATGTCTAAAAGAATAATCCAAACTGTATATGATATGTATATATATTATTAATTGTATTTGAAAGGTGGTTGGGATCAAAAAGATACTCTAGTTGAGTTTTATTAAAACAATATATTTTACTCAAGAATTCAGATGGATCCTTATGAATCCCTCTATGGAATGAAATTTCGACCACCAACATGCTGAAATGAAGTTAGAGAAAGAAATTTATTGGGACACAAGATAGTTAGAGAAATGGATGATAAGTTTAGATTCATTTAGAAGAAAAGAGTGGAATCTCAGATATAAAAGTAAATTTATGATGATAATCTACGATGTGACCTAGAATTTAATATTGGAGTAAAGATATTTCTAATAATTTCTCTATGTAATAAGTTTATGGGATTCATGAATAACACAAAACTATGTCACGGGTATGTTAGACACTTTAAAATTCTTGATCTATCGTGACGATAACCTATTACTTGATTATTCCACAAAAATTATCTCGAGTCGATGAATTTTACCATGTATCTATCATGAGTATATACATACCTTACCATTCACACATACTAACTCATATATCATACCACTGGAGTAAGATCATTCTTACAAGGAAGAACGGGTGGGATATTCTGGATCATACAGAGAAAGTCCTATTAAAAAAGACCACTCATGTGGTCAATATTTCATGGAGAATCCACCAGTTTGAGGAATCTATATGGGAACTTGAGGATAAAATGAGGTAAAAGTATTCTATCTTATTTTTATTAGAGTGACCAATTTCAAAGGATTAATTCATTATTTGGGGGGTAGAGTGTAACCCCCATAGTTTTTATGATTTCATGTATTAGATTGAATTTAATTTTTTGAAAGATCATGTTACATGTAATACCATATTAATATTTAATTATAAAAAATTACATATGAATCTTACGATACATGCAACATTGTTGTTGCTTGTGTAACATGCAATATTAACTTTTAACAAACCCATGATATATTAATAATTTTATTATTTAAATTCATCTATTGTAAAATAGTAGTTAAATATATATATATTTTAATATTAGGGAATAATTTTTAAATATTAAATAATTTTTTTATATAAATAATACATATTGATAATAAGATACATAATTTTCAGTAAAAGGTTTATATGTTTCAAAAAAGATTACTATCGTAAAAAAAGGGTTTGTTAAATTTTTTGAACACTAATACTTTTTTTGACACATTTAGAAAATTAATTTGATAAAATGAAATTCATTTTTGAAATCAAAATATCAAAATTATCTTAGGGAGAATTTTTTGTATTTTTAAAAAAGATTAATTTTTAAATGAATAGTGAAAAATGCTAAATTTTAATTGAAAATTGTCTACTCCAATAAATTATTTACAAAGTGAAATAATATTTTAAATTTATTTTAAAGAATAATTAGTTCATTTATAAATTTATTAATTAATATAGTTCATTGGAATCAATTTCATATTGAAATTGGAGATAAAAACATAGTAAATTTTTGAACATTTTCTCTTTAAAAACCAGATTTCGTATTTTGTATATGGGAGTAAATTTCAATTAAATTACCCCAATTTTGGGAATTGAATTTATAAAAATTATTTCCATATTCGGTATAAAAATAATTTATATAACATAATATTGTTAGGTTAGATTTTTTCCTTAATGATTTGTCAATATATTTATAATTAATTGACGCGATTTAGGTCAAAATGAGGTTACGCATATTATATGTATTTGAGTAAAAAATAATTTTACACACACATAGGATTTTTATTTAACAAATTATATTTCATTTATAAATTAATTACGTATAACTAATCTATAAATATCTTTTAAATATTTTTTTAAAGGATAAATTCCACTTGAAAATAAAAAGATTCAAATTACCTTAGTAAAAACTGTAAGGATAAAAAATAATAAACTTAAGGACTAGGGAATATAAAATTTAAAAAAATATTTTATTTTTAGTGTTGTAGTTTTTAAATAGAAAAATTCATCCACAAAATCAATTATTATTCAATTTTCGAGGCACATATGGTGAAGGATACCTCCCAATAGTGAATACTTTTGAGTGCTTATAAGAACAAAACTTCTCCTCAACTATAAAAGGGAACTAAATATTCTATATTAATTAGATCGTAAACCCTATTTAGTTCATATAAGACATACTCGAATTAATTCCCAAACAACCTCCCCTAAAACAATAATCTGTTTCCTTGGATGAAATTCATCCAAGTAAGTTCTTTAGTTCAATCCTTATGAGGATACCTGGAGAAGAGGTAACATTCATCAATAATAATTTTAATTTCCCTTTAAATTCTATTTATATCATGATCATATAATAATATTAGTATAATATATAGAATTATATTTTTATGTTACATTTACAGTATACAAACCCACCAAATTCCATTAAATGTGTTATGAAATTATCGTTTGTGTGTATGATGAACTACCGACTCACGAACCGAAGTGTTTTGTTTTTTCATTACAACATATCATGGTTTGTAATAATGAAGTAATTAATATTTATGTATATGTTTTATGAAATTTATGATATTATTATTCTAATATAATTTTTATACCATACATAGCTTCATGTTATCAATTTACTGGTAATATGATAATATCATTCGTGTGTATGACGGAATACCACCTCACGAAGCCATGTGATTCATTCATGGTTTACATGGAATGTATTAAGAGAGGTTTTAATAAATATTTATGATAAATATGACCAAAATATTATTATGGAATGATTATATATTCCATTTAAATTTCTTTCTTTCAAACTGATAACAAAACGGAAAACAGCATTCATGAGTACGTACGACCTACCATTTCCAAGAATAATATATTTCATTTAAAATCATTGAATTTAATGGATTTCCATAAATAAATATATTATGAATATATATTATATTTATATAATTTTTATAATAATTTATTTTATTTATTCATGATTAAATTATATTTAAAAAACTATATCAAATCAAGAAATATACAAAAAAAAATTCGTTATTACCCAAAATATATATTTAACAATGAATATTGTATAAAAATGAAATAAATGATGATAATTAAATAATATATGGTAATATATATATGAAAATGTTTCTATAATATATTACTAATAAACTGCTATTTATTATACAAGATATTTTAATGTGTATGATAGAAGTCAACACTGAATGTACAAGGATTTCAAGTCCGACTTTTATTTCTGATAGACTCATGCCATATTCATTACTCATTTCATTTGGGTCAGGTATATACTAACATATGAAATAATATATTGATTAATTTACCTAATTTAATTATAATTTATTTTTCCATTTCTGTTATTATTTCATAGGGATTATGATTCCCAAGTTACTCAAGTTGTAAGGGATTCCTGTCTCACTTTTTACTTTCGTGAGACACATACCCAATTCAATACCTATTTATTTTATATTGTGTGTGTAATTCACATGAATTTAATTTATTATTTTTATAATGAGAATTTTTTGTAATTAAATATACTTTTTTTATTTATATTTAATGTGTTTTACTATTGAAAAGTATCCAAATCGATAAGTGATTTTTTTTCCCAATTTTCCTTCTTTGAGAAACACATTATGTTATGCATATATATTCTTTCACAATGTGTATATACAGACACCTTGAAATGAAATATCAGGAATTTATCTATTCCCATGATATTTTACCTTCCATTTTTTTATTTCACGGGTCTTATGATTCATGGTTACCAATGTGTTAAGTGTTTTGTGTTAAAATCTCATCGTCTTCAGGATTGTGTATGATTAAGTATCCAGTGTTGAAATTTCCTAATATACCACTCCATAATTCACATTAATTTTATTCTTATACAATAATTCAGGATTTATAATAGTATTGGTATAATTTTACACTCTTTTGTACTTCTGAAAATTGATAATTATTTTAATAAAATCCATCTTTATTTTTGTCTTCAGTAGAAAATATATTTTCCTTCAAAACCATGTTTTCTTAAAACTAATTAAAAAATGTAATTAAATTTTATTTTAATATAATTTTCAAGGACACTAATTTTGGAAATGTTTTCTGTTTTGAAATTTTATTTATTTATTTTCAAAATTTTCTTTATAAGCTCTCAAGGTTTTTTTCAAAGAAGAGGTGTTCAAAAGGCATTTTGTTTTAATAGAGTTTTTTAAATAAGAACTATTATTTTTTCAACAAGAAATGTTTTAAATGATATTTTATAATAAGTTTACATATAAGATAGAAATAATTTGGGGTTACTAATTCTTTACTATGGATATGATCCTATGATACCATTCATATTTCTTTTATATATGGTTTATGTTCATATGGAATGATGTTTGTGAAACTCATTTCTCTTCCACATTCTATACCACAATAAAATACTTATGAAACCCACTAATTTATTGTAATGCCCCAACCCTAGTTACCTAGATTCTGTTTGTTATTTTAATACATTGGCATGACTACAAGGAATCAAGTCCCGAATGACCGATTAGTTTAGCAGTCTTGGAAAAACGATTACATTCATGAATGTTACATTACACTTCATAACATAAAACACAAAATAAATAATAATTTATGAATTACATTATTCCCTTAGTTTTACCCCTCATCTCAATCACAATAAACTTCTTAGAATCCTGAGAAAAATAAAACATAAAAAGGTGTGATCTCAGATTCTCAGTAAAGATGAAAATACAGCGGAATCTTTTATAAATAAGCATAAACATTTAAGGCAATGTATACCACTAAATAAGATTTTTAAAATTAAACATCAGCATAATATGGAAAATATAAAATAAAATAATTCCATTTACTTATTCACTTTTGATATACTACTAGTCAAATAATCAAATGCAATATCAATATCCACCTTTATAATGATTTAATGAATAATCCTAGACTTCATAACCACATATTCAAGGACTTGTGCCAAGACTACAAATAATATTTTTTCAAGGACTTGTGCCAAGACAATAGTTTGTCTCATGAGACCTACCAATGAATCGAGGAGATATATCATACAACCACCATCACTTAATAAGTCTAGTGAATTCATCATATGAAAAGGTTTAAACATAACATAAAAATTCATACTAAAACTAGCAAACGAAATTTAAATAATTTATCCATAAACCATGATTGGCATAAAAACAACTCATCCACATTCAAACATATCACAAAACCTTCAATAAAATATGGAACATTTTATCATAATAAATCAACTTCAAGCAAGTTAAAATCCTTCAAAGGATGTTGATATAGAATAAAATGATTTGTAAAACTATGGTGAGAAAAAACCCTTTTTCATAAAAACATTAAAAAGTATCACAATTTAGAAAGGAAGAAATTTAAGGAAATTTATTAACCAATGTGTCCCATACCACTTAAAATCTTTTAAAATGAATTAAAATTTAAAAAAAACTCATTTCTAAATAAATAAATCCTTATAAACCATTTTGAAAATATGGACACTAATTAGAATGATTTAGAAGAATAAATTTTTAAAACAATTAAAATGATGTTTTAGTAATAAAGTACTTTAAAAACAATCTCATTGAAAAATATTTTTTTAAACATGGACATGGATAATAAATATGTCCTAGTAGATACTTACATAAAAACAAACTCATATAATAAAGAGATTGTGAAATTAACCCTTAACTTGTACTTACCTTTTGTCGAGGGTACGTTTAACCTCCTATGTAAAGACTACAGTATGTTATTAAAATATACCAGAACCATATTAATATTTATTATATGATAAATTATTCATTTATGACTTTATACTACCAATTTAATAATAATTTCCATGTTAAATTAACATTTTGGGTAATGATCAATTTCTTTATCGTACGTATTTTAACTTGTTATTCTTGCTCGTATAAATTAGATCATGATTTTAATACTTCCAGAATATAAAAAATGATTTATATATCATATATATTTAGAATAAGATTATTTATAATATATATATATATATGAAATTGAAACACTGTTTATGGAGACGGTAGGCCTTACTTAAGCATAAACGATGTTTCTGTTTTCATATCGTACTAAACAGAACTAAGTGAATAAGATATATGTGAGTACATAATATAAGGCCCCAGCCTTAAACCTTACTTAATCTTGAGTTATTACAAGATTACACATTGAGGATCTTTTCAGGTTTAGAGTTTTAGAGAATTAGATCATGAAACTTGCATTACATTCCACATTTAAACAAGGTGGTTACATAAAAGACAATATTCATTCTTCCCATCAATGGAAACCTATTTAAAAAAAACACGGATTCATTCTTAACACATCCTTGACACTATTGTCACATCATGTACCTTTCCCTTGACCTGTGAAAATCATTTCAAAAACTTGGGATGAGCATAAAAAGCTCAGTAAGGGTTATAAAAATATGGAAAGGAAACATGAGTTCATATATACATAAGAATGAAATCATAATTTACCCATAAAACATAGGCATATCAAATCATGAATAAATCATAGAAAACATAAGACATAAAGGTAACTTGAGGCATTCATAACATTCTTTCGTAGGGAGTAACCCTCTTGGTTACGTTTGGAATACCCATCACAGTATATTCCCTAAATCTCTTCGGAGAAACATTAACATTTCACTCCTTCGCGTTACCCAATGCATTGGAGAGCTATATCGGGCTCACCCGCCCTTAGTTTATGAAGGAACCACCCGTTCTTCATAACAATGCCCAAGAACCATAACATAATCGTATCACATAAACATGAATAAAGGAAACATGATATTTCCACATTTCAATCACAATATAACATTTGAGGATATTGAAATAATGAATCCATTTAAAAAGAAACCATTTCCAAAACCATTTAAAACAGTTAATAAAGTGATTTTTGAATCAAAGTGTCCCATACCACCTTGATGATTTTAACATTTTAAACCATTAATATCCATATAAATAAATCCTTAAAACCATTTTTAAAACATGGATATTAATAAGAACAAATAATTAAAACATTTAAAACGATATTTTGGTTAAAGGGGTTTTACCAAAATCAGAGACACTTGAATACAATAATTGAGGAATAACATTTAGTCAGAACTTTATAATATCATGAGAATAAATGGATTCATGATATAATACTCCAAATGATAGTATATACACCATATAAGAGTGAATTGGTGCATAACAACAATGAACCCTCAATAGAAATGTCAAATGTAATGAAATCCCTTATAAAGAAGGTATCCTTAAATAAAGGACAAATCAATCTCAAAAATATGTGTGAAAAATATAAATACACACAATATAAGTGGATATTAAGTGTAAAACAATAAAAGGTCGTTCACACATATTCAATGGATGACATATTCAATGACTACATGTTGAACCCAAAGAAATCGAAATTGGGTTAAAAAGTACCCTTGACTACCTAACGACATCACATCAAAATGAGTTGATGAGAGATAAAAAGAGTATCTCATAACTTGGACATAAAATTTACATCAATAAGGATATATTATAACATATCCCAACATAACAATATGTAGATTAAAAGACCCAACAAAACAAGTCTTTTAAAAAAAGAGGAGGGTGAAAGGTTCCTTTACCGACTTGGGTATATTTCAAAACATACACCCCATGAAAGAAAGACAACAGGTCATTGATGTAAATTCTCATAAATGAAAGTATATTACACAAAGAGTAGAATATTGGGCAGTACATACACCACTCAATGGAGTTTGTGGAAAATGTAGCATAAATCTCACGGGAATAAAAGTGAGATGAAAAATCCCTTACGAAAACTCGGCAGCCTAACGGCGCCACATAAAACTTCTGAATATGGATTGATGAGATACAATAGAGTATTCCATCATATTAAAATAGAATTTATAGCAAGTGGAATATAAAAGGAAATCCCCCAACATTGCAAGGAGGAGTTTGAATGAAGTGACATAAAGGAGAGTACTTAAAAAGAAAGAGAGAGGTTAGATCTCTTACGAAAGTTCGGTAGCCTAACGGCGCCACTCAAAACATACAAAATGGATTGATGAGAGAGAATAGGGTCTCTCATCACATGAACATAAAAATTACAGTAAGTTTAATATAAAAGATCATCCCAATAACAAGAAATATGAGCTTTAAAAGGATTGACATAAAAGTGTGTACTTAAAAAGAAAGAGAGGAGTAGGATCCCTTACCTCGGGTCCGACTTGACTCGATCGTTCTTTAATCTCCTGAATAATAAACTTGAGTTAATTTTTAATTCCTTAAGAACCTTTTTCAAGTTCATTATTACTTTTATACCACTTATTACCATGTCATAAACATTATGTAATCATTTAAGTTAATACTATTTGTTTTGCCGATATTTGGTTCTTAAGTCGAAAGTGGACTTCTTACAATTACATGTTGTTTGTGTGGCCAAATGTTTATTATATCCAGAATTGTATTCATTATATAGAAATCATATATGTCATATATATCCAGTACATTAATGCATTTATAACATTACATAATCATTTAGAGGTAAGAAATGAAATGCACCGTTCATGGAGACGGTAAGCCGTACGTACGCATTAACACTACATTCATTTCTATTTCGTATTTTATAGAATGGAATAATAATGATATAAAGGTATATTATAATTAAAGTATAATATCATATATAATATCATATTTCCATCCTTTATACATCCCACATATGGTATTTAACGAATCAAATCACTTTGAGGGGGCGGTAGTCCGCACTTCCTTAAATGAAGATATCGCGTATACCCATAATGGAAGCCATAAAGGTAAGGAAAAAATGAAAAATACAGAAGCATAAATAAAACATAAACATATTATATATCATATATAAAAATAGTGACATCATAATGGCCACCTTTGAAGGTGTTAAATGAGTATTGAACAATCATCGTTTCAGGAGGCAGAATTTCACCATCCACGGAAACCGTATGTTCTTTAACCATTTGATGTAGTTGTTTGAGAGTGTAGCTCGAATAAATCTTATAAAAACATCCTAGTATATTGAAGATACTGTTGTTGTTAAAAAATAAGTAAATAAAAAGATTTTAGGGGGTTGGAGAAGCAAAATAAAACAAATGAACATGAGAGAATGAATTACCTTTAAAAGTGTAACTCCTTTTGATTTGAGCCTAAAGGCTTCTATTGAAAGGATTCTGCCCGAAGGGAATCCTATAGGATGAGGAGAGAGATTTGGAGAGAGTAAATGGGCAGGGGTTGGCCGAGCCAAAGGCTTGAGGAGTGTGTGAAATGAGGTAGAGGTGGGGGCCTTTTATAAGAGGAGAGGAGGGGCACTTTTGGAAAGTAAGAAATATTACTTTATTTGAAAATGTGTATCGGTTTTAAAAGGTCCCACATTGATATAATTAGTGGATAAGGTTATAAGGCTTCGAAATACACTCATCCAATAAGTTTTGGACATGTTTAGTGCATTGATTTTACATTATCTTCCCATTTTATTTAAATCATCAAATAATGATGTCATCGCTGCATCATTATTATGTCATAAATAATCTAATTTATTTAATGTCTAAAAATTATAAAAAAATTACTATGATGTAGGAAATATTTTTATATTTCCAATGAATATTTATAATCAAAATTATGGCTTGTATAACCCCACTTAAAAATTGTTTTAGTAAAACATATCATGTTTGTGTCAATTTTACTTTTACATTAAATAAAATGTTATTTATGTCATTTCCCAACCAAATTGGATCCATGGGGTCCCCAAGTTGACCCATGGCTTGTCTTGGTCTTCCATGACACAAAAAATAAGTTTGGGACATGTGTCTAGGTCATTTCATATTATTAAAGCATTATTTATACCTTAAACAACACTAATTACCACTAATCGCGATTAAAAACTTAATAAGTTACTATTCACCAAAAAATTATTTTTATCCCATTGAACAACATTTTACTTCTTAATGACAACCATGTATGTCAGATTTTTGAAATTCAAAACACATAAGTGGTAAAATTTCATTTAAACGAAAAATCAGCTTTTATAAGTACCACTTAGTGGTTTCACTATTCATCAAAAAATTGAAGTTTTTCAGAAAAATCCCAAAAATTCACCCTAAGCTATATTTTATATTCCGAATTCAAAAATGAACTCCGTTTTACAAAATTCAAAACATATTAGTCACATTAATTAATTTAATAATTAATTCCCGCTGTCAGAGCAAATAGCGTGTTTTTATAAAACAATAAGTATCAAAGGATTGACACTAGTTTAAGTCTGATTTCAAAGTGAAATTAATTCCAACGACCACTATTGGATTTAATGGTAAAAATATTTTCTAATTTCACTTTAAAACCAATTCAAAATATAATCTAATCATATAAATAAATTAGATTAAAAAGTGGTTTTGAATTAAAATACAACATTTTACACTATTCATTAAAAATGAACTTTATCGGAAAGATACCAAAAATTTACACAAAGTAAATTTTGATGTCCCGATTCTTAATAAGAGTTTTATTTGGTCCAAAAGAATGTTTAAGAGTGAACAAAACTATATTTAATGATGGTTCTCCATCAAATGGTGATAAGTGAACCTTTAGTGAAAACTAGGGCATATACGCCTAAAATTGAATTCTTTCCGTATTTTAAGCCTTTATCTTTTATTGTATAAATGTAAAAACATTTAAAAAACATATATAATCATATTTTAGTTATTTCTATCCATTCCCGCCAATACAACGGCTACATGTTAACTATCATTTGAAATAATATTATTTTATTATTAGAGTGCAACGTAAGATTCCCAAGAAACTCATTGTTGCGTGTTGGGTACGCCATCGAGCATAGCATCCCCTTTAAAGTCATTTCAACATTTTATTCACAAATATTGATAAATATGAAATTCCATATTCTTTATTTACCTGGGGTGTTACATCCTTCCCCCCTTTTGGGAATTGCGTCCTCGCAATTTTAAAATTACGCTTGGAAACATCCTTGAAAGTCCCACATCGGAACAAAAGTCGGTAAAACAAACACTTTAAAATAAAGAAAGATAAGTACAAAGGTCACCCGAGTGAACCCATACTAGGATTCCAAGTATGAAAATATGGACATGGAGGAAAAAAAAGGGTCATGTTCTGATGTAGAGTGATAGAAAACATGTTTAGGAGAAAGTTAACCACGAGAAAATCACAAACTTGTGATGGGTTAAACGGTCTTCGATTCCCCAGTAAGAAAATTTAATAGACAACATTTTTGTTTTAAGTTACTTTTTATTGAGGAATTTATTCATAAGGAAACATAATTACTTATCATATTGACTTTCAACTTTTATTAGATTCCTTACACAAACTCATATTTTCTCCAAAAGACGAGTATTTAGGTAGACTTGTTCACATTAAGAGTACTATAATCAACTTCTAGAGAATCACCTAATCCACAAAATAGAACTATATACTTCCCATGTCTTTAGACTTTAACCAAAACCAAACCCAAAAAGGCTAGTACAAGATCAGATAATCCAGAAAAGGATAACCCTTTATAAAAAGAAAATCTATCCTTAATCTCCAAAATTTGTCCAACAAAACCCAAAGTTCAACAAGGACCATTCTATAATCAATTTGTCCATAAAATTCTTCAAAGTAAACCAATATAATATTGAAACCCAAATATTTGAAGGATTTAGTCACATAGTCTTCCAAGATAAATCGTAACATTTATCTCCAAACAATATCAGTTGCTCCTAAAGTCTCGTTTTGAAAAGTAATTAACCTAATCACATATCCTCCATGATAGGTTAATCGTTCTCATAAATAACCCAAAATCAACTTACTCTTAATTCATAAAATCATATAACTAGAATGAATCAGTCAAACTAACCAGGGACTTCACGTAGTCCAGTGGTAGGCGATAAATACCAGTCGCACATTGGTTGTGGGTTCGATTCCCGCAGCTTTGTCCGACGCGACAGGATGTCACACAGTCTACGTGTTGTCCTTTTTCCAAAACTATATAATTCTTAAAACATTCCCCAAAATGAGATAAAATCTTCAAGAATAATCATAACATATTTTAACCTCAAGTTTATCTCATTCCTTTCATTTTCCATCATATCATAGAGTAACCCATAATTACCTAAAAATTAAGTATCATATAAACCCTAATGGTTACCTTAATAATTATTACCTGAATTTCCACATCGAATTGGCCATCTCGTACCTGATGCATTAGAGAACTCACCAAGGTTGAAGTGGTTGATCATGAATCCTTGATATTTGGTTTAGAACAACCACGAGTTTCCTCATTGAATCCTCCATTTTATCTAGTATCTTAATCAGAGAACCACCACAGTTTCCTTCAAACCTGTTGTCTCTTTGGTGCCTGCTAGATCCATCCATTCACTAAAAATAGAAATGTCAGTGTGAGTATATCAACAAAACCATCATGTACTAATGAGTAACATAGACAATAAGATATACTTACTCATTCACTTTATCTAAAACTAAGTCTCTTTCTGAAATCCTAACCATTATGGTAATTGTCAATTATGCTTAAAGAATACCCTAACCTCTAAAGTTATCTAAACCGACCTTTGATACCAACTATAAGGCCCCAGCCTTAAACCTTACTTAATCTTGAGTTATTACAAGATTACACATTGAGGATCTTTTCTGGTTTAGAGTTTTAGAGAATTATATCATGAAACATGCATTACATTCCACATTTAAACAAGGTGGTTACATAAAAGATAATATTCATTCTTCCCATCAATGGAAACCTATTTAAAAAAAACACGGATTCTTTCTTGACACATCCTTGAAACTATCGTCACATCATGTACCTTTCCCTTGACCTGTGAAAACCATTTCAAAAACATGGGATGAGCATAAAAAGCTCAGTAAGGGTTATAAAAATATGGAAAGGAAACATGAGTTCATATATACATAAGAATGAAATCATACTTTACCCATAAAACATAGGCATACCAAATCAGGAATAAATCATAGAAAACATAAGACATAAAGGTAACTTGAGGCATTCATAAAATTCTTGCGTAGGGAGTAACCCTCTTGGTTACGTTTGGAATACCCATCACAGTATATTCCCTAAATCTCTTTGGAGAAACATTAACGTTTCACTCCTTCGCGTTACCCAATGCATTGGAGAGCTATATCGGGCTCACCCGCCATTAGTTTATGACGGAACCACCCGTTCTTCATAACAATGCCCAAGAACCATAACATAATCGTATCACAAAAACATGAATAAAGGAAACATGATATTTCCACATTCCAATCACAATATAACATTTGAGGAAATTGAAATAATGAATCCATTTAAAAAGAAACCATTTCCAAAACCATTTAAAACATTTAATAAAGAGATTTTTGAATCAAAGTGTCCCATACCACCTTGAAGATTTTAACATTTTAAACCATTAATATCCATATAAATAAATCCTTAAAACCATTTTGAAAACATGGATATTAATAAGAACAAATAATTAAAAAATTTAAAACAATATTTTGGTTAAAGGGGTTTTACCAAAATCAGAGACAGTTGAATACAATAATTGAGGAATAACATTTAGTCAGAACTTTATAATATCATGAGAATAAATGGATTCATGATATAATACTCCAAAGGATATTATATACACCATATAAGAGTGAATTGGTGCATAACAACAATGAACCCTCAATAGAAATGACAAATGTAATGAAATCGCTTATAAAGAAGGTATCCTTAAATAAAGGACAAATCAATCTCAAAAATATGTGTGACAAATATAAATACACCCAATATAAGTGGATATTAAGTGTAAAACAATAAAATTTCATTCACACATATTCAATGGATGACATATTCAATGACTACATGTTGAACCCAAAGAAATCGAAATTGGGTTAAAAATTACCCTTGACTGCCTAACGACATCACATCAAAATGAGTTGATGAGAGATAAAAAGAGTATCTCATAACTTGGACATAAAATTTACATCAATAAGGATATATGAGAACATTTCCCAACATAACAATATGTAGATTAAAAGACCCAACAAAAGAAGTCTTTTAAAAAAAGAGGAGGGTGAAAGGTTCCCTTACCGACTTGGGTATATTTCCAAACATACACCCCATGAAAGAAAGACAATAGGTCATTGATGTAAATACTCATAAATGATAGTATATTACACAAAGAGTAGAATAATGGGCAGTACATACACCACTCAATGGAGTTTGTGGCAAATGTAGCATAAATCTCACGGGAATAAAAGTGAGATGAAAAATCCCTTACGAAAACTCGGCAGCCTAACGGCGCCACATAAAACTTCCGAATATGGATTGATGAGATCCAATAGAGTATCCCATCATATTACAATAGAATTTACCGCAAGTGTAATATAAAAGTAAATCCCCCAACATTGCAAGGTGGAGTTTAAAAGAAGTGACATAAAGGAGAGTACTTAAAAATAAAGAGAGAGGTTAGATCTCTTACGAAAGTTCGGTAGCATAACGGCGCCACTCAAAACTTCCAAAATGGATTGATGAGAGACAATAGGGTCTCTCACCAAATTAACATAAAAATTACAGTAAGTGTAATATAAAAGATCATCCCAATAACAAGAATTATGAGCATTAAAAGGAATGACATAAAAGTGTGTACTTAAAAAGAAAGAGAGGAGTAGGATCCCTTACCTCGGGTCCGAATTGACTCGATCGTTCTTTAATCTCCTGAATAATAAACTTGAGTTAATTTCTAATTCCTTAAGAACCTTTTTCAAGCTCATTATTACTTTTATACCACTTATTACCATGTCATAAACATTATGTAATCATTTAAGTTAATAATATATGTTTTGCCGATATTTGGTTCTTAAGTCGAAAGTGGACTTCTTACAATTACATGTTGTTCGTGTGGCCAAATGTTTATTATATCCAGAATTGTATTCATTATATAGATATCATATATGTCATATATATCCAGTACATTCATGCATTTATAACATTACATAATCATTTAGAGGTAAGAAATGAAATGCACCGTTCATGGAGACGGTAAGCCATACGTACGCATGAACACTACTTTCATTTCTATTTCGTATTTTATAGAATGGAATAATAATGATATAAAGGTATATTATAATTACAGTATAATATCATATATAATATCATATTTCAATCCTTTATACATCCCACATATGGTATTTATCGAATCCAATAACTTTGAGGGGACGATAGTCCACATTTCCTTAAATGAAGATATCGCGTATACCCATAATGGAAGCCATAAAGGTAAGACAAAAATGAAAAATACAGAAGCATAAATAAAACATAAACATATTATATATCATATATAAAAATATTGACATCATAATGGCCACCTTTGAAGGTGTTAAATGAGTATTGAACAATCATCGTTTCGGGAGGCAGAATTTCACCATCCACGGAAACCGTATGTTCTTTAACCATTTGATGTAGTTGTGTGAGAGTGTAACTCGAATAAATCTTATAAAAACATCCTAGTATATTTAAGATACTGGTGTTGTTACAAAAGAAGTAAATAAAAAGATTTTAGGGTGTTGTAGAAGCAAAATAAAACAAATGAACATGAGAGAATGAATTACCTTTAAAAGTGTAACTCCTTTTGATTTGAGCCTAAAGGCTTCCATTGAAAGGATTCTGCCCAAAGGGAATCCTCTAGGATGAGGAGAGATATGTGGAGAGAGTAAATGGTCAGGGGATGGCTGAGCCAAAGGCTTGAGGAGTGTGTGAAATGAGGTAGAGGTGGGGGCCTTTTATAAGAGGAGAGGAGGGGCACTTTTGGAAAGTAAGAGATATTACTTTATTTGAAAATGTGATTCGGTTTTAAAAGGTCCCAAATTGATATAATTCGTGGATAAGGTGATAAGGCTTCGAAATACACTCATCCAATAAGTTTTTGACATGTGTAGTTCGTAGATTTTACATTATCTTCCCATTTTATTTAAATCGTCAAATAATGATGTCATCGCTGCATCATTATTATGTCATAAATAATTTAATTTATATAATGTATAAAAATTATAAAAAAAATACTATGATGTAGGAAATCTATTTAGCTTTCCAATAAATATTTATAATCAAAATTATGACTCGTATAACCCCACTTAAAAATTGTTTTAGTAAAACATATCATGTTTGTGTCAATTTTACTTTTACATTAAATAAAATGTTATTTATGTCATTTCCAAACCAAAGTGGATCCATGGGGTCCCCAAGTTGACCCATGGCTTGTCTTGGTCGTCCATGACACAACCAATAAGGTTGGGACATGTGTCTAGGTAATTTAATATTATTAAAACATTATTTATACCTTAAACTACACAAATTACCACTAATCGCGATTAAAAACTTAATAAGTTACTATTCACCAAAATATTATTTTTATCCCATTGAACCACATTTTACTTCTTAATGACAACCATGTATGTCAGATTTTTGAAATTCAAAACACATAAGTGGTAAAATTTCATTTAAACGAAAAATCAGCTTTTATAAGTACCACTTAGTGGTTTCACTATTCATCAAAAATTGAAGTTTTTCAGAAAAATCCCAAAAAATTCACCCTAAGCTATATTTTATATTCCGAATTCAAAAATGAAGTCCGTTTTACAATGTTCAAAACATATTAGTCACATTAATTAATTTAATAATTAATTCCCGCGGTCAGAGCAAATAGCGTGTTTTTATAAAACAATAAGTATCAAAAGATTGACACTAGTTTAAGTCTGATTTCAAAGTGAAATTAATTCCAACGACCACTATTGGATTTAATGGTAAAAATATTTTCTAATTTCACTTTAAAACCAATTCAAAATATAATCTAATCATATAAATAAATTAGATTAAAAAGTGGTTTTGAATTAAAATACAACATTTTACACTATTCATTAAAAAAATGAACTTTATCGGAAAGATACCAAAAATTTACACAAAGTAAATTTTGATGTCCCGATTCTTAATAAGAGTTTTTTTTGGTCCAAAAGAATGTTTAAGAGTGAACAAAACTATATTTAATGACAGTTCTTCATCAAACGGTGATAAGTGAACCTTTAGTGAAAACTAGGGCATATACGCCTAAAATTGAATTCTTTCCGTATTTTAAGCCTTTATCTTTTATTGTATAAATGTAAAAACATTTAAAAAACATATATAATAATATTTTAGTTATTTCTATCCATTCCCGCCAATACAACTGCTACATGTTAACTATCATTTGAAATAATATTATTTTATTATTAGTGTGCAACGTAAGATTTCCAAGAAACTGATTGTTGCGTGTTGGGTACGCCATCGAGCATAGCATCCCCTTTAAAGTCATTTAAATATTTTATTCACAAATATGGATAAATATGAAATGCCATATTCTTTATTTACCTGGGGTGTTACACATAAATACACACACACACATATATAAATATGTATATCTCCAGTATCATTATTATTTCATATATTACATAATTATTAGTAATATATACTTTTATAATCATCAATGAATGGTGAACGTGGAAATGAATCTCATCACGTAGTGGGGACAGTAATTCGTACGTATGCACGAGCGACAATATAATTTCTCTAAAGATGTGGAATCGGATGGTATATTTATTTTACAGAGACATTATCATGTTATTTTCATTATTTACATACATATGACTCATCATTATATCCATCCAAATAAAATATTGTTTAATAAAAAATTACACCACGACGTGGAGACGGTAAGCCGTACGTACGCACGCATGGTGACATTATCATTCATAGGATAGATTGAATAATGAATATGGTTGCGCTATATTTATAATTAAATCACACTATATATAAGTTACTGGATATATTATTTTGGTATGGTAATAACAAATAACGAGTAAGTGTAAGAAAGAAAGAACTTGTAAGTGGGTGGTGAAATCATCACCTCTTCTTCGGGTTCATAGTTTTGATTTGATCAAAAGGGCTCCCTAGGTTGGATTTATGACAAAATGAAAGCCTCTAGGATTAAGGTAGGAAATTTTAGAGAATATTTGATCAGGGGTTAGCCGTGCCAAATTACTTTGGTTGTGTGAAGTTGAGAGAAGGGGAAGTGCCCTTTTATAAGAGGGGTGAGGAGCACCTTAGGAAAAGAATGAAATATTTTTTATTAAAATAATGTTCGGTTTCTAATGGATCAAAAATAAATAATTTAAATTATAAGGTGGTTATGGGTTGAAAACCACTCAATAAAGAGGTTTCATATAGGTTTGGGTCACTATATTAACCTCATCATTTAGATTTAACTCTTAGTTAAATAGTTTGACGTTTACCATGTCTCTTTGTGTTTTTATATTATCTGGTTAATAAAAATACTATAAACATCCAAGAGAACCCAAAGTAGTTAATTAATGATTCAAATATCATTATAAAAGTCTTTTTTTGATCCTTATATTTTTAGGATTATTATATCAACCAATAATATTGTATTTGTTTTAAAAACTCATTTATGTCAATTTTGATATTATTTAATAATTGATTTTTTTTAAAGTCCTAAAAACAATTTTACTTAGAAATAAATAAGTTTAATTAACCCTAACATGTCATAGTCGCCTATAAATTTTGTGCATGGAATAAAAACTATAAAATTATATTTCTATTAGTATTTATAATATCATTTATTTGATTGTATCATTAATAACGAAAATACTGCATCATTATTGTATCATGTATAAATATAATTATTTTATGTCTAAAAATTATATATAAAATATCTTGAGGTAGGAAATATTTTTATCTTTCTAATAACTATTTATAGTCGAATATATCAATTATATAACCTCATATAATTTTTTTTTACTAAAAGATATTTTCTTTTGTTATTTTTGTCTTTACCTTAAGTAATTTAATATAAAATGTTATTATCAGTCCTAAGTGGATCCATGGGGTCCCAAGATTGACCCAAGTATGCCCATTATCAGGGATGCATCATCCAATAGGGTTATAACACGTTTTTGGGTAATTTAATATTATTAAAATATTATTTTTAAACCTTATTTACTGGATTTAGCCCTTTAACCACTGTAAATAAAATATTTACTAAATTAAATATTCCTAATCTATAAAAATAAAATTTTCATTTTTACACAATTTGGACCTCTTGATTTCAAATATGGAATCCATTTTCCAAATCCAAAATTCATAAGTGGCATAAATTAATTTAGAATTAATTCCCCTTGTCAAAACAAAAAGCGTGTTTTTATGAAATAATAATGATCAAAAGATTGACAATTTTTTATGTCAAATTTAAATGTGAAATTACATATAATGACCAAAATTGTATTAAATTATAAAAATATAATCTAATTAAAATTAGAAAAAATTAAAATTCATAATTTATCAAAATTAATTATTTCTATTAAAAAAGTTGTTTTTGATTAAAATTTAGTAATTTTCATTATTCATCAAAATATGAAAATTATCAGAAAAGTACCAAAAATTTATCAAAACTAAATTTTTATGAATCTATTATAAATAAGAATTTTATTTTGTCAATTTTAATATATCAAAGTGTCAAATATTGGATTTAAAAGGGTTCTCTATTAAAAGACTTTTAAATTGTATTTTTTTTTAAAAATACCTCTTTTATCTAAAAAAATGAGTTTGTTCTAACATTATGTTTAGGAAACTAATAATATGGTTTAAAAAATTATAAGGTTTATATAATGTTCAAAATTTATTTAATACTATTTATAACCTATTTTGAATAGCTAGTTTGGTTAGTCGTTGTGTGCTTGAACTCTGTGTTGCATGCAGTGCATGTTATTTAATTACTTTGAAAAAATAACGTACTATAAAATCTTGGGGTGTTAAATTCTCCCCTTATTCAATATATTTCATCCTCGTAATTTGAAACTATTTAAAAAAAGGTTAAAATAGAAAATACCTTTGTTGAAAAACCCACATTAGAAAATTGGGTTAATAAAAGTTAGTGTTAATAAGAGGAAACGAGAAATGAAAGGGTCACCCCAAAATAATGATTTAGATTAGGAGAACATTGGTGGAAATTAGAGACACATAATTGGAGGGAAAATGTAAATATTTATAAAGAGTGACCGAAGTCATCAATCACAAACAATTGTAAAATTAATGGCCTCAAATCCATCAATCTATGATGAATTAAAATACCATCGGTTCAACAAAACAAAAGGTAGGCGAAAAATCTCAATCGCACTGTAGTTGTGGGTTTGATTGCCACGGCTTTTTCGGACACAACGGATTGTCACACGGTCTGTGTGTTGTCATTTTTATAACAATACAAAAATAAGCTTAACAATACTATCAAATTTCAAACTTAAACCATTCCAACCATTAGACTTATCTAAAATACTTCTATCCAAACTCAATGTCCAAAATTTATAAAAACGTTAAACACAATGAATATCCTTTTTCCACATAATAACATGTGAACAACTTTATCATGTATTCCGTTAAAACATGGTAACACCCTGAATTACATAAAACCTTATTGATTACATTCATTATCCCTTACCCTTTATACAATACTTGATATATTCCCTATATCCAAAAATATTGAATATTCCAAAAATAATGAAAGAAACAAACTATTAATAAGTTCCTAGTAAGTCAAGAATATCCAATATATTTTTTCCAAATCAACCATCTCTAATTCCAAAATTGCAACCTCATTATCTGAACCATATTATAGATTAACTTTCCTTCAACAATGTAATTTCCAAAAATTGTAGCTTACTATTAAGTCACATTTCATAGAACCATATAATCTGAAATCCATAATAAAGTAGTTTTGTAGTAAAATCCTTATTTATCTCCATAATTCATATAACCACTATACTTTTGATACCACAATGAAATGAAATAATTATATAACAACAACATAAGAACACTAGTCATTCATCTTCATCTGAGGTAGTATCATATATTATTATTATCCAATAGCATCATTTGAGGTATACTCTTATGATTGAGACATTGATTCGGGTAGTCTCTCAATGCCTTACAGATGAAGCATTTTACATTTGAAACCTTTTTATTACCCTTACAATCATGTACCTGGTGTCCTTTTCCTCCACACTTATTACAAACTCCCATTCCCTTCTAGCATTTACCAAGGGGATTATTTCCACATTTATCACATATGGGAAAATCCTTCTTTCCCCTATTCCATTTATCTATCTTTCTCTCTACCATCCTTTTCTTCTCTTTATTCCCTTCAAAGACATAAGACTCAGAAAATTATTTACATATCTTAATAACACCTGATATTATTTCTTCATATGTTGAGAATACATGAGATAATATTTCCATTCTAAATGTTGGATCAATACGACGAATTATACGACCCTTCTTACTCTTTGGATCATACGTATTGCTGGAGTCCTCATTCCTTCTACCGGGTGCCATTTCTAAACAATGGAATGCACTACATCAGTTTATGAATTGCAATTCATAATTCCAAACATGTAAAATACCTAATGTAAATTGAACAGTTTATGTATATAATCCATAATCACAAAAATGTTTTCTTTGAGGAGGTATATACTCATAAACCCTTCATAATGGTTTTTAGAGAAAAAGAGAATTATCAAAAGCATATCCCCCGGGAGTGTCCTGACCCGCCTTCACCAAAAGGAGGGGAGGGTTAAAAGATTTCCAGACCCTTTCTTCTTTATGTTGAAGGAGAGATAATGACCCCCGAAACCCACCTTCAATAGGTCTCGGAGTGGCGACCAGCACCAAGGTTATAGAATCACACACTAAATGGAAGGAATTACCCCATTTCTTTTAATAGGATCAGGAGATAAGATAATAAATCCCACCACACCAAAACTAAAAGTGAAAATACGGCTAAAAATAAACCATTCCCATATGCATGTTCAAAGGTAAAAGATACAAGTCACAAAACTCCAAAGGTAAAAAGATACCAAGAAAAAGGGAACAACAATAGCAACTGCCCCAAAGGTCCAAGTTAATACGGTCCTGCATGATCCTTGAAGTCCTCCTGGAAACCTAAAAGAAGTTTTATATACATAGGGTGAGTATATACGCATACTCAGTAGGAAAAAACCAAATAATCTCATGCACATGTGGGGAGGCATACTAATGCCCTGTGAGAAAAGAGATAACCAAGTACCTAGCAGGGAAACTAACCACCCAATACTCACCAATGAACACTCCCCAAATAACACAAGTCAAGTAATGTATAGTAATAGCACATCGATGTTTGGGTACCCCGCGCCACTTTCCCACTGGTTATTGAAGAAATCCTACGCATCAGACCAATCCTGCCATTCTCATCGCGGTCCCACTGCCATACCCTGCCTGCACACACCTGGGCCACAACCACACATCCCGCCCGCAATCACTTGGGCCACAACCACTAACCCGCCCACATACACCTGGGCCACAACTGTCACACGCAACCATGCCTGCAAACACCTAGGCCAGAACAACCACTTCTATGCCCGAAGACAACTGGCCTAATGAACTACTTCCACACCTGAAGACACCTAGGCCTCATCCCGAAGATACTTGGGAAACCACCTACCCGCACACTCCTAGGCCGACTACAAAACTACCCCACCCGAAGATTCTTGGGCTAATAATGGACTTCAAGCCATCACAGCCTGCCCTTAGTGTCTTGGGCTATTTGGGAAAGGGACCATAAAATGAGATAATAACCAGGCACTCATAGAAGTGTTGGGAAAAACACCCTCCCCCATGAAATGGGGGTGTTCGGCGCTATGTGCTCAACTTGGGTGGGGAGAAAATAAGAAACACAAAAACTACAAGTATATGTATAGGTAATAAGAACTCACCCAATCTAGGATTTTCTTCAGCCAGCCTAAAGAACACTATCCTTACTATTCATTCATAAGAGAAGGGAACATCACCCATACCCAAGTCACAACTCACACCAAACCAAATCCCCATTTGTCCCATCCTTGTTTTCAAATTCAGAAATAATGTTTAAATAAGTTTCTTCACCTACTTGTGAAACTAGTAAGCATATGCACAAGCCAAGGAAAGAGTACACCCAATAGTAATTTAAACATTCACACCCGATTCTCTTGTAAAAGAACATCAAGTGAGACCCCTCCAAGTATTGGAACCAAAGCAGGTCAAAGTGAGATACAGTCCCAAGTTCCCAGAACTATGAATAAGAAGGTTTCACAACAGAAGAGTATCCCACCCCAATTCGTGATACAAACAGAGGATCCCATCCTTACCCACATCACCCCATCAATCTAATCCCCTATCCAAGAAAAGCATAAGGTTACATGTACTCGGAACGTGGAGGAATCAACCAAACCAATAATACCAACACAAGGCAGACTCAACAGGTATTTTTAGATTTAAAAGATTTAACACACTCCATGATTTCAATTTCACTAGGATTAAACCAGGGTTATCATAGAAAAGGAGTTGATCCTGGTGCTTCTAATTTATTTAGCCGAATATATGTAATTAACCGATTACCTTTACACAGAAAAATGTTCACAACCAATATAAAATCCATTTAAACATCTCAAGGGGTAAGGGTTTATTAGTGCATAGAGAAAGAACACCAACGACCATGATTTTCAGTAGGCATAGGCCCACACAATTCAGAAATCATTAATCATGAAAGAGGAGAAAAATAGAGTAGCACCATCAATCACACCCCTCCCCTTCATTCATTAGACTGTGTTTATTATCTTCATTAAAGTTTGGTTCATCCAATTCTACAGAAACAGCAGCGTACCCACCCATCAAGATACACAGAAAGGAGATACGAAGGTGAAACCCCTACCTGACTGATCAAGGATCGACTTTAAGTCCCCGCATGAGTAACATGATCTCCACGGAACAAGATAAAGGAAAATTTGTCGTGTTACAACTCGTCAGGAGGAAGGGTACTATGACAGTAGGGTTATCGAGAAAAATAAATGAAGGGAAAAGCCTTTAGGTTATAAAGGCTGATAAGAGCTTAAATACAGCACACACTGGATGGTTATGATAAGGATAAAAAAATATCTAAACTGTGTAAGGAGAGGGATCGTGGGTTGGCCATGCGGCTTGGACACCCCACACGTCATTAAAGGGTCCCCAACTTTCGGGGCTGTTTAAATTAACGCACACCGGGGTACCTCACCAATAATTTAATTAAACGAAATTAATGGGAATTAATGGGCTTTAAACAGGATTAATGGGGTCATAAACGGTTTAAAACCCAATTCGTGAAAAAAGGAAGTGATACTAAAAAACCCGTGGGGGGGGGGGGGGTAGGCGAGAGCTACCGGTTGGCGATAGCTACCAGTAGCTGAAAACTACCGGTTGGAGACAGATACCGGTAGGCGAGAGCTACCGGATGGCGACATCTACTGATAGCTGAGAGCTACCGGTAGCTGAGATCTACCGGTTGGCATCAGCTACCAGTAGCCGAGAGATACCGGTTGGCAACAGCTACCGGTATCCTAGAGCTTACCGATTGCCGACAGCTAGCGGTAGCCAAGAGCTGCCGGTAGGTGAGAGCTACAGGTACCCCAAGGTCACCGATATGCTAAGTCTATTAGTAGGTCGAGGCTACCGGTAGGACAAGGCTACCGCTAGGAGTCACCGAGAAGCTGGAATGGCCTTCCAGACCACCCAGAATACCTCAGACATCCGATTTTTACCAAGTAAAGAATCCCCAAAAACCCGGGCCATTACATTAGATACCTCTCAAACTATTCTCACCATCGAGAATCAAAACAACCCAGAAGGAATAAGAGGGTCTGAACAACCACCTCGAAATATACCTCTGATGAGTGAACCTCATCGTTATCTAAAAACACCTCCCTCTCAAGAACCAAGAAACATACCATGTTCAAACTACCCAGTCATATGGGTTAGTGAGTCTCTTCCACATCTCAAGATACTATCCACTTTGGGCGACACTAAATCACCCGCACGGGTTTAATCACATCCACCTTAATGCGTCTTGATTAGGGGTTGGTTTCTCTCCTCCCTATAGCCGGGACTTTTCACACACATTCAGAGAAAAGAAAAACCACATATTTCATAGACAAAAAGGGAAAACGCTCCATCACAAAAAGTATAAAAAGAACATCACAAAACTCAAAACAAATCTGGGTACTGGGCACGTATCTGTGATTATCTCTCACATGTACTCTCCTCAAGCCCACCATGTCTCCACAACACACGAACCAAGGGAATGGTTCTCCCACGAACCACCTTATCCTCCTGACCCTCGATCCTCACTGGTCTTTCCACAAAGGTGACGTCATCCTCGATGTCTATCTCTCCCCATCCGAGGACGTTTTAATCGTCAAGAAGATACCGATGGAGCTGGGACACATGGAAGACGTCACATATCCTCAGTAGTGGTGGTGGGAATACTAGATGATAATACACTTCGCCGACCCGCTGTAACACTTCGAAGGGCCTGATGAACCTTTGTGAAAGCTTACTTCCCTTGTCGAACCTCCATTGTCCACGCCGAGGGGAGACCTTCAAGGACACATGTCCTCCTACCTCAAACTCCAAGAGCCTTCTCCTACTACCGGAATACGACTTTTTTCAGTCCTGGGACGCCTTCATCCTTTCCTGGATAAGTTGAACCTTCTCTGTCGTGCCCTGCACCACCTCCGGGCCAGGGATGCCCGCCTCTCCGACATCGGTCCAGCACACGGGTTTATGGCATGGGCTCCCATACAAGGCGTCGAACAGAGCCATACCAATGGTATAGAGATAGTTATTATTGTCGGAAAACATTATTAGAGGAAATTGTCACACCCACGATCCTTCTAAGTCCAGAACACATGCCCGTAACATATCCTCCAAGGTCTGGATGGTGCGCTCTGTCTGTCCATCTGTCTGGGGATGGAAAGCAGTGCTAAGATGTAGTTGGGTGCCAAAAGCGTGATGCAATCCTCTCCAAACCCGTGAGGTAAACCGTGCATCCCTATCCGAGACTCTGGACCTCGAAACTCCATGCAATCGCACCACCTCATCCACGTACCTTCGTGCTAAACCATCTACTGCACCCAACTCCTTGATAGCCATAAAATGAGCCGATTTCATCAACCATCCCACTAATACACATATGGAGTCATATCCCCCTTGAAACTTGGGCAGTCCTGTAACAAAATCCATCGAGATGTCATCCCACATCCACTCGGGGACATCTAGAGACTGCAACAGGTCGCCTGGAACACGATGTTCAGCCTTCACCTGCTGTCACACTAGGCACATGGACACAAACTCTGCCACGGCTCGCTTTACTCCGGGCCACCAAAAATGTCTCTTCAGACCCTGGTTCATCTTGGAAACTCCCGGGTGCATTTATAGGGGTGAGTTTTGGAACTCACTAAGAACCTGGCCGCGTATCACCTCTAGAACAAACAACTTTTCTAAGAAAAGAATCTGGTTCTGACCATCATCCTTCCACCCTTTTGGGGCATTGCACTGGTCAACTCATCCATGAATCACTTCACACTCTGGGTCTCCCCATTGAGGATCCTCCACTTTCTGTAAAATAGATGACTGCATTGTCATCTGATATAGGAAACCTCCACCGCTATCCATCCTCACATCTAGGTGCAAGGAAGCCAACTCTTCCATTGCCTTCCAGGAATCTGCTGACTCTCAGACTGCATCCTTCTGCGACCTCCTTCTCAAATAATCAGCCACTACATTCTCTTTTCCAGAATTGTAGGAAATCTCGAAGTCATAATCCTAGAGAAACTCCATCCACCTTCGCTGCCGTTAGTTTAGGTCCTAGTGGGAGAAGACATACCACAAGATTTTGTGATCCTTGAAGACCCAAAAGTGTTCTCCGATGAGGTAATGCCACCATAACTTCAGTGAAAAAATGACGGCTACAAGTTTCAGATCGTGGATGGCATAATTATGCTCATGAAGGCGTAGCTTCCTAGACCCATCTAGTGTAGCATATTGTTCTTAAAAAATTTTGTAAACTTTTTACTTATTTAAATCCCCAAAACACCCATGAAACAAGAGAACACAAGTCATTATGATGCATGTATCATTCCTAGGGTCTCTACCCTGAAATAAGCGTGGCCTTACTTGGTCGTTTGGTAGGTCCAGAGTCCTTGCATCGGACCACAGGTGGTCCTAAAATCTCGTGTCATAGCCAGTTTTCCCCGGCCTAATTAACTTACCAAGGTCAGCCAACATTGTTTCCCAACCATCCCATGAAATCCTTACTGTGCCTAACTCCATACTCCATCCTATCTCTCAACCATTTCCATTGATACCATTCAATCACGACCCGCCTTCACCAAAAGGTTGGAAGGGTCAGTAGATTTCCAGGACCTTCCATCTTTAAGTTGAAAGAGAGATAATGACTCCCGAAACCCGCCTTCAATAGGTCCCAGAGTGGAGACCAGCACGAAGGGTTTAGAATCACACACTAAATGGAAGGAATTACCCTTTTTATTTTAATAGGATCAAGAGATAAGATAGAAAATCCCAAAACACCAAAACTTAAAGTGCAAATACGGCTGAAAATAAACCATTCTCTTATCCATGTTCAAATGTAAAAGATAAAAGTCACAAAACTCCAAAGGTAAAAAGATACCCACAAAAAGGGAACAACAACAGCAACTACCCCAAAGGTCCAAGCTAGTACTATCCCGCATGATCCCTAAAGTCCTCCTGGAAACCTGAAAGAAGTTTTATATACGTAGGGTGAGCATACAAGTATATTCAGTAGGGAAAAACCAAAGAATCTCATGCACAAGTGGGGAGACATACTAATGCCCTGTGAGAAAAGAGATAACCAAGCACCTAGCTGGGAAACTAACCACTTAAGACTCATAAGGCATAGTCCCCAAATAACACAAGTCAAGTAATTTATAGTAATAGCACATTGATGTTTGGGTACCCCGCACCACTTTCCCACTAGTTATTGAAGACATCCCACAAATCGGACCAATCCCGCCATTCTCATCGTAGTCCCCCTGCCATACCCCGCCCACACACACCTGGGCCACAACCACACATCCCGCCTGAAAACACCTGGGCCACAACCATTAACCCTCCCATAGACACCTGGGCCACCACTATCACATGTAACCACTCCTGCAAACACTTAGGCCAGAACAACCACTGCCACGCTCGAAGACACATAGGATAGAAGAACTACTGCCACGCCCGAAGACACCTGGGCCTCTTCCCAAAAATACTTGGGAAACCACCTGTCCACACACACATGGGCCAACCACCACACTACACTGCCCAAAGATTCTTGAGCTAGTAATGGACTTCAGGCCATCAAAGCCTGCCCATAGAGTCTTGGGCTATTCGGGAAAGGGAGAGGAAAAGGAGCTATCAACCAGCCACTCATAAGAGTGTTGGAAAAAACACCATCCCCCATTAACTGGGGGTGTTCATCACTAAGTGATCAACTTGGGTGGGGCACAAATAAAGAACTCAATAACTAAAAGTATATGTATAGGTAACAAGAACTCACCAAATCTAGGTTTTTTTTAGCCAGCCAAAAGAACTATATCCTTACTATTCATTCATAAGAGAAGGGAACAAGACCCATGCCCAAGTCACAACTCACACCAAACCAAATCCCCATTTGACCCATCCTTGTTTTCATGTTCAACAATATTTTTTAAATAAGTTTCTTGCACCTACTTGGGAAACAAGTAAGCATAAGCCCAAGACAAAGAAAGAGTACACCCAAAAGAAATTTAAACATTCACAACCGGTTATCTTGTAAACGCACATAAAATGAGACCCCTCCATGTATTGGAACCAAGACAGGTCAAAGTGAGATACAGTCCCATGTTCCCAGAACTATGAATAAGAAGGTTTCAAAATAGAAGAGGATCCCAACCCAATCTGTGATACAAATAGAGGATCACATCCTCACCCACATCACCCAAGCAATCTAAGCCCCTATCCAAGAAAACCATAAGGTCACCCATACTCGGACCGTGGAGGAAACAACCAAACCAATACTACCAACACAAGGTGGACTCAACATGTATTTTTTAGATTTAAAAGAATGAACACACTCCATGATTTCAATTCCACTGGGCTTAAACCGGGATTATCATAGAAAAAGAGTTCATCCAGGTGATTCCAATTTATTTACCCAAATATACGTAATTAACCAATTTCCTTTACACAGAAAAAGGTTCACAACCAAAATATAATCCATTTAAACATCTCAAGGGGTAAGGGTTTATTAGTGCACAGAGAAAGAACACCAACGACCATGATTTTTAATAGGTGTAATCCTGCACAATTCATAAATCATTAATCATGAAAGAGGTGAAAAACATAGTAGCATCATCAATCACACCCATCCCCATCATTATTTAGAATCAGTTTATTATCTTCATTAAATTTTGGTTCATCCAATTTTAGGGAAGTAGTAGAGTACCCACCCCACAAGACACATTAAAAGGAGTGACGAAGGTGAAACCCCTAACTGACTGATCAAGGATCGACGTTAAGCCCCCACATGAGTAGCAGAAGCTCTATGGAACACGATAATGGAAAACTTCTCCGAGTTACAAATCATCAGGAGGAAGGGTACTCCAAAGATTGGGTGATCGAGAAAATGAAACGAAGGGAGAAGACTTTTGGTTATAAAGTCTAATAAGGGCTGAGATACAGCATTCCCCGGATGATTAAGATACAGAGAAAAAAACTCGAAACCGTGTAAGGAGCGAGAACATGGGATGACCACGTGGCTGGGACACCCCACATGTCATTAAACGGTCCCTGCCTTTCAGGGCGGTTTAAACTAAAGCACAGTAGAGTACCTACACAATCAATTTAATTAAACGACATTAATGGGAATTAGTGGGCTTTAAACAGGCTTAAAGGGGTCAATACAAGATTTAAAACCCAATTCGTCCAAAAAGGAAGTGCTCCTGAAAATACCGTGGGGGGTAGGAGAGAGCTACCGGTAGGTGAGAGATACTGGTTGGTGACAGCTACCGGTAGCCCAGAGCTACCGATTGGTGACAGCTACCGGTAGCCGAGAGCTACTGTTAACCGAGAGGTACCAGTAGCCGAGAGCTACCAGTTGGAAACAGCTACCAGTAGCTGAGAGCTTTCTGTAGCCGAGAGTTACCGGTACCCCAAGGTCACCGGTAGGCTAAGGCTACCGGTAGGCTGAGGCTACCGGTAGGCCAAGGCTACTGCTATGAGACCCTGAGAAGCTCGGATGGCCTTCCAGACCACTCAAAATACCTCAAATATCATATTTTTACCAAGTAAAGAATCCCCAAAAACCTGAGCCATTACAGGGAGTGTCGTAACCAAGTGTGCAGCAAGGCCCGTTGTCGTGCACCAGTTCCCGTTTGAGTCTAGCTCAATGTGGTGTTTCTGGGTTTTACCCCTAGGTACATCTATGCTAGAGCAACCTCTACTTTCTCGTATCAAGACATGGATGTATTTATTTGAAAACTCACAAAATCTCTACAGTACCAAAATTCTAAGAAGTTCATCTATACCAATCCTCAATGTCTATCTTACAGTAGTGTTCTCTAATCAGTGTTTTTCTAAATCATGTATCCAAGGTTATTTCAAAACTTCATCTGATACAAACTGTAACGCATCGACCCCAGTTACCCAGATTCGGTGCATTATTTTAATACATTGGCATGATTACAAGGAATAAAGTCTCGAAGGACCGATTGGTTTAGCAGTCTTGGGAAATAGATTACATACAAGAATGTTACATTACACTTTATAACATACAAAAAAACATAAAAAACCCTTTATTAATTCCATTATTCCCTTAGTCTAACGCCGCATGTCAATCACAATACACTTCTTGTATTCCAGAGAAAAATAAAACATAGAAAGGGGTGAGCTCAGATTCTCAGTAACGATAACAATATAGCATAATCTAACATAAACAAGTATAAAAATTTAAGGCAATGTATAATACCAAAACAAAAACCTTTTAAAATTAAACTTCAGAATAATATGGAAAATATAAAATCAAATAATTCCATTTACTTATTCACATGGATATTCTACTAGTCAAATAATCACATGCAATATCAATAGAAACTTTCATAATGACGGAAGGCATAATGCCACACTTTATAAACACGTAGTCAAGGCCTTGTGCCAAGACTAAAATTTAGATTTTTTTCAAGACCTTGTTCCAAGATACTAGTTTGTTTCATTAGACCTACCGATGCATCGCGGAGCTATAGTGGGCTCCACCCATCACATACTAAGTCTAATGAATTCCTCTTATGAAATGGTTTAAACATAACATAAACATTCGTATTAAAACTAGCATATGAAATGTCAATACTTTATCTATAAACCATTAATGGTATATAAATAACACATCCACAATCAAACATATCACAAAAACTTTAATTCAATATGGAAGATTTTAATAATAATAAATCAACTTCAAACAGGTTTAAAATCTGTCAAAGGATGTTGATATTGAATAAAATGATTTATAAAACTCTTGGTTAGAAATATACCTTTTTCTTAAAAAAAATTAAAAGTCACACAATTTAAAAAGGAAGACATTTAAAGGCATTTTTGAATAAAAGTGTATCATACCACTTTGAATCTTAGGAATGGAATTAACATTTAAAAAACATTCATGTCCATATAAATAAATCCATAAAACCCATTTTGAAAACATGGACAGTAATGAGAATGATTTAGAAGAATAAATATTGAAAACATTTAAGATGAAGTTTTAGTAAAAATTTCCCTTAAAAATAATCCCTTTCAAAATTATTTTATAAAACATGGATTTGGATAATTAATATGCCCGAGTAGATACTTACATAAAAACAACCTTGGATAATAAATATATTGTGAAATTAACCCTTACCATGTACTTTCATTTAGTCGAGGGTATGATTAACATATTGTATAAAGACCGTAGTATGTTATTAAATTATAAAAAAACCCATATTAATATTTATGATATCATACATGATTAATTTATGGCTTTATACTACCTATTTAATAATAATTTCCATGTTAAATTAACATTTCAGGTAATAATCACTTTCTTTATCATACGTATTTTAACTTGTTATTCTTGATCGTATCATTTAGATAATGATTTAAATACTTTAAGAATATAAAAAATGATTTATATATCATATATATTTAGAATATAATTATTTATAATTGATAGATATATGAAATGGAAGACACCGTTTATGGAGATGGTAGGCCATACGTATGCTTAAATGCTGTTTCTGTTTTCATATCGTATTAAACAGAAGTATGTGAATAAGATATATGTAAGTGCATAAATACCCGCAAATATACATATATATATCTCCAGTATCATTCTTATATCATATATTACATACTCATTAGTCATATATATTTTTATAATCATCGATGAATGGTGAACGTTGAAATGAATTTCATCACGTCTTGGAGATGGTAATCCTTACGTACGCAAGAGTGAGAATATCATTTCCTTAAAGGTGTATAATTGGATGGTATATTTATTTTTCATAGATATTATCATGTTTTTTTCATTATTTATTTACATATCAATCATCAATATATTCATCCAAATAACATAGGGTTGAAAAACAAATTACCCCACAGCGTGGAGACGATAAGCCGTACGTACACATGCATGGTGACATTATCATTAATAGGATGGATAGAATAATGAATATGGCTGTGAAATATTTATAATAACATCACATTATATATAAATTACTTGGTTTATTATTTTGGTATGGTAATAACAAAGAAAGAGTATGTGGAAGAAGAAAAGAACATGAAAGAGGGTGGTGAAATCATTACCTCTTCTTCGGGTTCTTCCTTTTTATTTGATCAAAAGAGCTCCTTAGGTTTCCTTTATGACAAAAGTAAAGAATCTAGGATGAAGGGAGGAAAGTGGATATGATATTTGAAAAGGGGTTTGCAGAGAAAAATTGCTTTGGTGGTGTGAATTTGATATAAGGGGAATTACCCTTTTATAAGAGGGGTGAAGGGAACCTTAAGAAAAAATTAAAATATTGTTATATAATAAAATAATTTTAGGATTATAATGGATCCAAAATGAATTATTTAAAATATAATGTGGCTATGGGCTTAAAAACTAACAAAAAATACGTTTTAGTCAGGTTTGGGTCACTATATTTACCTTATATTTTAGATTTAACTCTTAGTTAAATAGTATGACATTTACCATGTCTCTTTGTATTTTTAAATTATATGGTTAATAAAAATACTATAAACATAATGACAACCCCAAGTGGTTAATTGATTATAAAAATATCATTATATATGTTTTTGGTCTGAAAATTAGATTTTTTGGATTATTATATCAACCAATAATATTGTATTTGTTTTAAAAACTCATTTATGTAAATTTTAACAATATTTAATAATAGATTTTTTTAGTCCTAAAAACATCATTAATTCGAAATAAATACATTTAATAAACCCTAACATGTCATATTCACATATAAAATTTGTGGATGGAAGAAAAACTTTCAAATTATATTTATTTTAGTATATATAATATCATTTATTTTATTGTTTCATTAAAAATTTAAATATTGCATTATTATGATGTCATATATAAATATATTTATTTAATTTCTAAAAATTATAAATCAAATCTAATGAGGTAGGAAATATTTTTATATTTATAATGATTACTAATAGTAGAATATATCAATTATATTATCACATATAAAAATTGTTTTACTAAAAGATATTTGCTTTTGTTTTTTTTGTCTTTACTTTAGATTATTTCATATAAAATTTCATTATCACCCCCAAGTGGCTCCATGGGGTTCTAAAATAGACCTATAAGGTTGTACATGGTCTGAAATATATCATCGAATAGGGTTAGGACACGTTTTGGGGAAATTTAATATTATTATAATATTATTTTTTAACCTTATTTACTGGATTTATCCCTTTAACCACGGTAAATAAAATATTCACTAAAGTAAATATTCCTAATGTCTAAAGATAAAAGATACCTATTTACACAATTTAGACTTCCAGATTCCAAATATTGAATCATTTATTCAAAATTCACAATGCATAAGTGGCATAAATTAATTTAAAATTCATTCTCTTAGTCAAAACGAAAAGCATGTTTTTATGTAATAATAACTATCAAAAGATTGACACTTGTTTATGTAAAATTTAAAAGTGAAATTACTTATAATGACCTAATTTTTTTTTTAACTTATAGAAATATAATACAATTATACTTTAAAAATATTCAAATTCATAATTTATCACTATTAATTATTTTGAATAAAAAAGATGTTTTTAATGAAAATTTAGTGATTTTCACTATTCATGAAAATATGAATGTTATTAGAAAAGTACCAAAAATTTATCCAAACTAAATTTTTATCACTATATTCTAAAGAAGAAGTTTATTTTTTCATATTGAATATATAAAAGTGTCAAATATTAGATTTAAAAAGGGTACTCTATTAAAAGGCTGTTAAATATCATTTTTTTGAAAAATACTTATTTTATATGAAAAGAATGAATTTGTTCTTTCATTATGTCTAAGGAACTCATTATATGGATTCTAAAATTATAAGGATCATATAAATTTCAAAATTTAGTCAATACTATTCATATCCTGTTTTGAATGGCTAGTTTGGTAATTCGTTGTACGCTTGAACTCAGTTTTGCATGTAGGGAAAGTTATTGAATTACTTTGAAAAAATAAAGTACTATGAAATCTTGGGGTGTTACATTCTCCCCTCCTTCAATAAATCGAGTCCTCTCAATTTTAAATTCTTCTTTATAGATAAATGGATAAAAATATGAATTAAATTTGTGGAAAAACCTACATCGAAAATTGGGTTAATAGAATTTATTCTTAAGAAGATGAAAAGGGAAATGAAAGGGTCCCCAACAAATTATGATCTAGAATAAGAGAACATTTCTGGTAATTAGAGACACAGAATTGGGGAAAAATATAAATATTTATAGGGAGTGGCTGAGGTCATCAGTCAAAAACATGTGTAAATTTGAGGGCCGCAAATCCATCAATCTATGATGATTTAAAATACCAAATGTTCAAAGAAAAGGTATTAGGATAATACATTTTTGGTTTTAAGATACCTTCTCTAAAGTTTAAGAATTAATTTACCCATATAATAAGAGGAAAAAATTATATATATATATATATATATACTTGACAAGTAGAATTTCATCCATCAACAAATTCCAACCACAAACTTATCTTTCACTCTAAAATATTTCAAAAAAGATATTATATTTATCCTAGTCATATAGGGTTCTCGAAATAATGAATTTATTATTCACCTATCAGATCCTTTAAAAACTACATTATACAATCCAAGGAATTTACGTAGTCCGGTGGTTGGCAATAAATCCCAATCACACAATGGTTGTGGGTTCGATTCCTGAAACTTTGTTTGACACGACTGATTGTCACACGGTCTACATGTTGTCCTTTTTATAACAATCCAAAAATAACCTTAACAATAATATCCAATTTCAATCTTAATCCATTCCAACCTTTAGACTTATCCAAAATACTTCTATCCAAACTCACAATCCAAAATTTATAAAGAATTTAAACACAATGAAGATCCTTTTTTCCACTTAATAACATGTGAAAACCTTCTTCATGTATTATTTTAAAACAAGGTTACACCCTGAATTACCATAAAACCTAATTGATTACATTCATGCTCCCTTATCCTTTATATAATAGTGGATATATTCCTTATATCGATTTTTTTTAATATTCCAACAATAATGAAATAAAGAAACTATTGATCAATTATAAGTTAGTCAAGAATATCCAATATTTTTTTTCCAAATCAAAAATCTCTTATTCCAAAATGACCACCTCATTATTAGGACCATACAAAGGATTACCTTTCCTTCAACCGTGTATTTTCCAAAAAAGTGATTCTTAATATTAAGTAACTTTTCTTAGAACCATATAATCTCAAATAATCAATAAAATAGTACTATAGTATAATCCATATTTATCTCCATAATTCATATAACTTGTATACTGTGGATATAACACTCAAATGAAATAATTCCATAAGAACAACATAAGAACACTAGTCATTCTTCTTCATCTTAGGTAGTATCATAACATGATTAATATCCAATAACATCATTTGTGGTATACTCTGATGAATGAGACATTGATTAACGTAGTGTCTCAACACCTTATAGATGAATCATTTTACATTTGACACCTTTTTCTTACACTTACAATCACGTACTTTGTGTCCTTTTCTCCACACTTGTTACAAACTCCCATTCCCTTAAATAATTTAACAAGTTTATTATTTCCACATTTATCAAATATATGAAAATTTGAGTTTCCCCTCATCCCTTTAACCATATTTCTCTCTATCATCCTTTTATTCTCTTGCTTCCCTTCAAAGACATAGGACTCAGTGAATTCTTTACTTATCTTAATAACACATGATATTATTTCTTCATATGTTGAGAATACATGGGAGTATATTTCCCTTCTAAATGTTTGATTAATACCATGAATGATATGACCCTTCTTACTGTTTGGATCATACGTATTGTTGGATTTCTCATTCCTTCTACTGGGTGTCATTTCTAAAAATTGGCATATACTAGGTCAGTTTATGAACCAAAATTCCTAATTCCAAACATCTAAAATACCTAATGTAATTTTAATAGTTTATGGATATAATCCATAATCACAAAAATGTTTTCATTGAGGAGGTATATACTCATAAACCCTTCATAGTGGTTTGTTAAGAAAACAATAATTATCCTAAGAATATCCCCCAGGTGTGTCGTAACCAGGAGTGCAGCAAGCCCCATTGTTGTGCACCAGTTCTCATTCAAGTATAGCTCAAAGCGGTGTTTTCGGGTTTTACCCCTAGGTATATCTGAGCCAGAGCTGCCTCTACTTGCTCATATCCAGACAAGGATGTATTGCTTGGAAAACTCAAAAAATCAATACAGTACCAAAATTCTAAGAAGTTCATCTATACTAATCCTCAAAGTCTTTCTTTGGGTAGTATTATCCAATCATATTTTTTCTAAATCTAGTTTCCATGGTCATTTTTAAACTTCCTCTGATACCAACTGTAACACCCAGACCCCAATTTCCCAGACCTAGTGCATTATTTTAAAACATTTTCATGATTACAAGGAATCAAGTCCTGATGGACTGATCGGATTAGCAGTCTTGCAAAATAGAATACATACACTAATGTTACATTTAACATTATAACATACAACACAACATAAATAATTCTTTATGAATTCCCTTATTCCCTTAGTTTAACCTTGCATCTCAATCACAATACACTACTTGGAATCCTGAGAAATATAAAACATAGATAGGGGTGAGCTCTGATGCTCAGTAAGGATAACAATATAACCGAATATTTCATAAAGAAGCATAAACAGTTATGGCTATGTATAATACTAAAACAGAAGCCGTTTAAAATTAAACATCAGCATAATATGGAAAATATAAAATAAAATAATTCCATTTAATTATTTTCATTGATATTCTACTAGTCGAATAAACACATGAAATATCAATAACCACTTTAATAATGATGGAATGCATAATGTCCGACTTCATAACCATACAATCAAGGCCTTATGCCAAGACTACAAATAATATTTTGTCAAGGAATTGTGCCAAGACACTAGTTATTCTCATGAGACCTATGGATACCTCGAGGAGATATAACGAGCTCCACCCATCACTTACTAAGTCCAATGCATTCCTTATATGAAAATGTTTAAACATAAAATAAACATTCGTATTAAAACTATCATATGAAATGAAAAATACTTTATTCATAAACCATTAATGGTATAAAAATGACACATCCACATTCAAACATATCAAAAAACCATCAATAAAATATGGAATATTTGTATTATAATAAATCAACTTCAATGAAGTTTAGAATCCATACATGGATGTTTATATATATGAAAACGATTAGTAAAACTCTTGGTGAGAAATAACATTTTTCATAAAAATATTTTAATGCCACAAAATTTTGAAAGGATGAAATTTAAAGAAATTTTTAAATAAAAGGGTCACATACCACTTTGAATCTTTTTAAAAGAAATAACATTTAAAAAAATTCATGCCCATATAAATAAATCCTTAAAAACCATTTTGAAAATAGGGTCATTAATGAGAATGATTTAGATGAATAAATAATTAATATTTTTAAAATGATGTTTTTGTAAAAAATTCCATAAAAAATAATCCCTTTAAAAAATATTTTATGAAACATGGATATGGACAATAAATATGTCTCAGTAGATACTTACATAAAAACAACATTGGATAATAAAGAGATTGTGAAATTAACCATTACCTTGTACTTTCCTTTAGTCGAGGGTACATTTAACCTCCTATATAAAGACTGTAGTATGTTATTAAATTATACCAGATCCATATTAATATATATGATATCATACATGATTCATTTTTGACTTAATACTACCCATATAACAATGATTTCTATATTAAATTAACATTTCAGGTAATAATTGCTTTCTTTATCATACGTATTGTAACTTGTTATTCTTGATCGTACAATTTAGATCATGATTTAAATACTTCCAGAATATAATAATTGATTTATAAATCATATATATTTAGAATATAATTATTTATAATAGATATATATATTAAATATAAATCATAATTTATGGAGAGGCTAGTCCGTTCATACGCATAAACGTTATTTCTGTTTTCATATCACACTGAACAGAAGTAAGTGAATAAGATATATGTAAGTACATAAATACACACACACACACATAAACACACACACACACACACACACACACACATATATATATATCCAGTAGCATTATTATGTCATATATTACATACATTTAGTAATATATATTTTTATAATCGTCGATGAATGGGGAACGTGGAAATGAATCTCATCATGTCGTTGAGACGGTAATCCGTATGTACGCAAGAGTGACAATATCATTTCCTTAATGGTGTGGAATTGTATGGTATATTTATTTTACAGAGGCATTATCATGTTATTTTCATTATTTATATACATATTACTCAACATTATATCCATTCACGTAACATAGTGTTGAATAAAAAATTACACCACGACGTGGAGACGGTAAGGCGTACGTACGCCCGCATGGTGACATTATCATTCATAGGATGGATGGAATAATGAATAGGGTTGTTCCATATTTATAATGACATCACAGTATATTTAAGGTACTGGAGTTCTTATTTTGGTATGGTAGTGACAAAGAAAGAGTAAGTGGAAGAAGAAAAAAACTTGAAAGAGGGTGGTGAAATCATTACCTCTTCTTCGGGTTGTTCCTTTTGTTTGGTTCAAAAGGAAAACATAGGTTGGCTTTATGACCAAATTAATTCCTCTAGTATGAATTTATGACAGTGTAGTAGGGGTGGGCTGAGCCAAATTGCTTTGGAGGTGTGAATTTGAGAGAAGGAGAAGTTCCCTTTTATAAGAGGGGTGAGGGGCACCTTAGGAAAAGATTAAAATATTATTTTATATTAAACTAATTTTCGGTTTCTAATGGCTCAAAAAAATTATTTAAAGGATAAGGTGGGTATGGGTCGAAAAACATTAAAACAATAGGTTTTAGACAGGTTTGGGTCACTATATTATCATTATCTTTTATATTTAACTCTTAGTTAAATAGTTTTACATTTACCATGTCTCTTTGTATTTTTATATTATATGGTTAATAATAATACTATAAACGTACAAGAGAATACAATGTTGTTCATTAATAATAAAAATATAATTATATAAGTCTTTTGGCTGATCCTTATATTTTTTGGATTATTATACCAACCAATAATATTGTATTTTTTTAAAACTCATTTAAGTTAATTTTGACAATATTTAATAATTGTTTTTTTAATGTCTTAAAAACTTCATTACTTCAAAATAAATAACATTAATAAACCTAAACATGTCATAGAAGCCTAAAAATATTGTTTATGGCATCAAAAATTTCAACTTATATTTATTTTAGTATTTATAATATCAATTATTTGATTTTTTTATTAATAAGGAAAATACTGCATAATTATTGTGTCATATATAAATATATTTATTTTAAGTTTAAAATTTATAAATAAAATATCCTGAGGTATGAAATCTTTTTATATTTCTAATTAATATTTATATTCTAATAGATCAATTATATATCCTCATATAAAAATTGTTTTACTAAAAGATATTTTCTTTTGTTATTTTTTTCATTACTTTATATTATTTAATATATAATGTCATTATCACTCCCAAGTGGCTCCATGGGGTCCCAAAATAGACCAGAGGATGCCCATGTTCGGAGAGGTATAAAAACATTGGGTTAGGACACCTATTAGGGTAATTTAATATTATTATATAATTTTTAACCTTATTTACTGGATTTACCCCTTCAACCACGGTAAATAAAATATTTACTGAGGTAAATATTCCTAATGTATAAAGATAAAACATACCTATTTACACAAATTGGATATACTGATTCCAAATATGGAATCCAGTTTTCCAAATTCAAAACGTAGAAGTGGAAGATATTAATTTAAAATTAATTCCCGTTGTTAAACCAAAAAGCATGTTTTTATGAAATAATATTAATCCAAAGATTGAAACTTGTTTATGTCAAATATAAATATGAAATTACTTATACAAACCTAAATTTTATTAAATTATAATAATAAAATATAATTATTCTTCCAAAACAATCAAATTCATAATTTATCACTATTAATTATTTCGATTAAAAAAGTTGTTTTTAATTAAAATTTAGTAATTTTCCATATTCATCAAAATATGATAGTTATCAGAAAAGTACAAAAAGTTTATCCAAAATAATTTTTTTGACACTATTCCAAAGAAGAAGTTTATTTTGTCAAATTGAATATATAAAAGTTTCAAATAATGGATTTAAAAAGGGTTCTCTATTAAAGGGTTGTTAAATTGCATTTTTTTGCAAAATACTTCTTTGATCTGAAAAAAATGAATTTGTTCTTAAATTATGTCTACCGAACTCATAATATGGATTATAAAATTATAAAGATTATTTAAACTTGAAAATTTAGTTAATACTATTCATAACCGATTTTGAATGGCTAGTTCGGTAATTCGATGTGCGCTTGAACTCGGTGTTTTACGTAGTGAAAGTTATTGAATTACTTTGAAGAAATAACGTATTATGAAATTTTGGGGTGTTACATTTTTTGTTATTATATGATGAAATGATTATCATACCAGTAAATTTTCCTTAGGTTAAATATAATGAAATGTTTATTAATCCCATTTTATTTCATGGGTTAGGATGTGATGAATTTTTTAGATCTTGGGAATCATATAAATATGGTTTTTATTATGTGATGGGTAGGACCAATATCTCCCTTCAATTAAATGGGTAAATATTTATATATATCATGAAATTTACATGAATTTGACGGTTTTTGGGATTAATAATGATTGACATGGATAGAATGGGGAGTGAACAAGAGCACTATGATAGGGAAAAAATGATGAGTGAACCCGGTACAATAAAAAACATTGTCCTCTATAAATTAATTCGATGTGAGACTTGAAAAATATGGAAATTATTTTATATTCTTATGAGTACACCCAAAATTACGTACCTTATGATAATGTTCAACTTTCATGAATCATGATCTTCGATTTCCTTATGATTAATGTGTACCAAACAACCAATATGTATGTCATGATTCAAGATTGTGATATTTGATAAGAAGGGTATTATTTTAAAATATTCTACGCATGTTTACATTCCCTTATACTCATTTTAGGATTATGTACCTCTCTTTCTTATCCTGATTGAGTATCTAAGTTCATAATTTCCCATATTTCCTTTCCACAGGTTATATAGAAATATATTGTGTATTAAATGTGTAAGGATAGTTGTAGTTATTAATAACATTGTGGGTGATGATGTAGCTCCCTTATTGACTAATTATTTTGTTTCAATGCTTCAAAGTACACTAAACTGTTATGTTTCTCAATTGTGTATTTATGTATTTTAATAAATATTCATAAAATATTATGTAATATCTATGTACGATAAGACAATGTCATTATAATAACAGACTAATTTATTTGAGATAAATTAATATAATTTAAGAGTATAAAAGGTGATATATATGAATACAGATCTCAAATAGGTGATTAATATAGTTATGTTATTCATATATGAGTCTATCGAATGTTTGGCTAAGAGGGAACACAATATACACATTTGTTTGTTCAATTTATAAATTCTAGAGAAAATTTTTGACACCATTATTTTATTTTATATGGTTTATTAACTACCACATTGGACTTGAGTATAATAAATATCATAAATTTCATGATTTTTTAATGACTATTTCATGGTATTACTCATATGTTATTTGATTCTTATGTCAACATCACTATAAGGGTTTCTCTTAACCGAACACCTTTTATTGTGTTTTGATCAATATTGTTGAACTTGTTTCTTTCATGATTTATTTCATCCAGCCTGAGATTTTATTTAATATCACTTTGTCTTTTTATCTACGGATGAAAAAATTTGATTCAAATATCCTTCCTTGATGAAATGTTTTCCCCATTTAAGTAAAAAACTGTGAAGAATAATTCTCATATTTCCTAAGGAAGATCTTTTTATTCCTTTCTAGGTTTGAAAATGGATTTCTAAATGATTTTAACTATAGAATAATTTGAAAAAGTGAATATTCTTATATTTTTTAAAATTATTATTTTTTATTTTCTAAAATGAATTAATTATTTTTAAAGAGGTTTTAAAGGAATATATTCTTAAAATTATTTTATAAATAATGTATATATATTATAATTGATTTTTTGAACCAATATTTTTATTATGAATTTTTATTTCTAAGAACCAACATTTCTTTTAAATGTACTTTTTAAATTATTTTTTCATGTTCAAGTTTTCAATTTAATGAGACCATTTATAGAGAGTTATCAATCCTTTTCAAGAGGAGGTATTCCATTTTATTTTTACACCAATTTTATTCATAGATCATAAAATATTATTTTTTATCTATAAAATCATCCATAATGTTCCTTATGTTACACAAACAATACTTTTGATACACCATAAAAATTATTTATGTCGATGTATTATGAAATGTTCCAGGAATTATTTTCATAAAACCTAATTCTTTTCCATGGATTAATTTATTGATGATTGAATTATAAATGTTTTCATGTTACATTAGAACATATATATATATGGATGATTATTATATTATGGGTGGTGTTCTATATCACCCTGGAATGCATTTGTTATGGATTTATATCTCATAAGACAATGATGTGAAGCATGGATATCATTTTTCACAACATGAAACCTTTAAATTTTTTTACTCAAAAAATAAAGCATCAAATTTTTTTTACAATATGAAGGATGTAAATGTTTTCAAAAAAATGATGAACGGTCATTTGGTTTGTTCATAATTTTTTAATTTTTATATGCTAATGTTTGTGCAAAAATTATTTTTTGTTATTTTTTTCAATTACTTGTTGTACTTCCATGTAATGTCCCTATGATGATTCTCTATGTATCATATTTATCCATTCATGATTCTTTATAATCTTTTAATGTATTATGATTGTCCATTTGATATCAAACTTCTTTATATTATGATTTGTAGAGAACTATTTTTATCCATGTTATTTTTAATAAAAAAATTATCATATTATCATGTTATCTCACAATCTTATGATGTAACCCTTGATGACATATTGATAATATTTCCCTTAATGAGAATTTTATCACACCATTGTTTTGCAGTCCTATGGTTATAAAGATGATTATAACCTAATAGACATTTAAATGTGGATCATGTGTGATCATAAAATGTATATATGTTTACAATTATCACAAAATAATTTTTAATATATATCTGATTCTGAAATAAACTAAACCAAAATGTTCTCCATGTTGTGTGGGATTTTTGTGAGATATAATAGTAATGTAAGAATTGTGCAATTTTATCTTGAATAATTTCATTTTTTGTCAGCCTAAATTTGTAAAATTATAGGTTTCTAGCACCAGACCTTAGGGTGTTGGTTTTGGGAACCTCAATTTTTGTCTCAGACTCTCCCACTAGAGGGATATTTTTAATGTATCCCTCTATATTCCAATCATTACGACACCCATAATAAATTTACATCCCACAATTACATTATTTTACTACATTAGTTATATGATTATATAAAAATAAACACTTCAATTGGAAATCAAAAATAAAATGTTCGTCAAATTTCTTAATATTTCATCACTTACTATACTTGAAAATATAGTATGTCATTAAATATAATTAATCATTTATATTAATCAAATTCATATCCTATATTTTATTAAACTTATCAAATAAATATATAATATTCAAGTGAAATAGTTTAATTTATAAAATTTAACTTATTTATTATAAATCAAACTTAAAATTAATCATAATAACATAATCTCACAACTATACGATGCCCCTGCACATAAAAACGATACATGAATTCCCCACTTCACACCCTATAATATATTGAATGTAATAACATAAAATCTATTTTACAAATAAAAAATAAAATCTTATCCTATACATGTATCATGGACATATTATTTTCTATAACAGGTCCCAAATAATAATCTAATTAATAATAGTTTATAAAGTTTAATGAGCTTAGGAAAGAAACCCCTCTCATACCATTTTGTAACATCCCATATTAGTTTGACCCCCTTAGATTTTTGAGTCATCATATGACCTCATGTGAACTCCCATATCATTAGAGGTTGGATTAATCACCATGGTTTTGTTTGTAAATACAAATTGCTAATAAATTTTCTCTTTTTTGGTCTATAAGAACAAAAAAATATCAAAATAAATAATAAAATATTGATAAATAATGAAAAATGATAACATTCTCAACAAATCCAATATAACATCCCAAAAATTCCCTTATGTGTATATTATATTTCTAAAGAATACCTCAATATAAAATCCAATCACCATAACATGATCAACAAAATAGATATTATAATGAAAATATGGTATGGACAACCACTCTACATGACTCCAAATTAATAAAAAAAATTGCTCTAGTAAGTCTCTTACCATAATATCTTATCCTCACGGGATACTTTCCTTAATATATAACATTATACACATAATCTATACACACATGTGGTTTTTATGTACAAATAGTGGGAAATAAATCCATTATAGAAACTACTAAAACTCCAAATATCCTAGAGTGTTTAGTAAAATCATAAATAAAAGTTATTAGTCTATTAAATTATTTAACAATATTATTTATAGAATATAAATTAATGTATTTAGTGTTGACCAAGTCACCTTAATAACCATGTAAAAATATTGGCTAATACTGATGAATGTTTTGAAATCAACTATAACAAAACGAATTTTTTTTCTAGAGATGGTGGTTATTTTATTATAATTTCTAGGATACAAAAAATCAAATCACCAAGGATCATTCAGTTTAGTAGTCTTGAATAACTAGACACATATATCGTTCTCGTATTATATTGGTTAATAAGTTTAGAACATAAATTTTTTGTACATCCTTGACAAACGTGTTCTAGTTTTAAGAATCACTGGTTCCATGTAGTTTCCTTTGGATTTATTAATGGAACCATAAACACCAAACCATTATTTATACAAAATGTAAATTCTTCCCAAAGGAAGGACTTTGTTATGTTTGACCTATACGACACATAAGAACATGAATTGATCAATAGGAAGGGAGGTCAGACTCATCACACCCTTTTATAGGGAATTATTATCCACTACAAGACTCTATTTATAAATTTATGATATTATCATGAATCCTTATTAATTCACAATGTATAATATAAGTTTCCCGTATTATTTTGAATCACTTATTATCATGTGTAAAATTTATAATCATTAGTATGTGTCAAAGTATCTTCATTAATAGAGATGTTCATATGTATTGGTGGTTCCCCATCAATAGTATCCTCACATATTCTTTTTAGAGATTCTTTAAATAATCGTTATAATGATACTGGTTTTAAGCCACTCGGTGGGGAACTCAAGAATTTATTCTCATCTAGGGAGATGAAGGTTTGTTTTGTTATTGTGATAGTACCCATAAAATGGGCTACCTATGTATCCTTGTAAAAGGAATCAAAACCCTCTTATTTTAGAGTCTCTTAATGGGACACAACATACCTATTAAGGTCATGTGATAAGTGTAACATCCCAAGTAAATAAATAAAATCACATTTTCATATTTAGTAACAATTGTGAATTAAATATTAATTTTACTTTAAAGGGGATGCTATGATTCGATGGCATACCTGATACGTAACAATGAGTTTCTTTGAAATCTTACTTTTCACACTAATAATATATTAATATTATTTTATGGTTGTTAATGCTTAGCTGTTGTATTGGTAGGAATTAACATAAATAACTAAAATAAGATAATTTTTTTTAATTTTTTTAACATTTATCCAATAAATTTTAGAGTCTTAAAATGTGAATGAATTTTATTTTAAGCATAAATACTATAATATTCTTTAAAAGGATGATTACGACCTTTTGATGTTGAACGTACATTAAATCTAGTTTTTGACACTTTTATATGTTCTATTTGAAAAAAATAAAAATCTTCTTTAGAATCAGGATATTAAAATTTACCATGGATAAAATTTTCGTATTTTTATGATAAAATTTAATTTTTAATGAATAGTGAAAAATACTGTATTTTAATTCATATATACTTTTTAATCTAATTTAGTTATATGGATATATTATATTTTAAATTGGTTTTAAAGTGTAATTATATTATATTTTTACAATTTAATCTAATTATTATCATTGAAATTAATTTCACATTGAAATTGGACATAAACAAGTGTCAATCTTTAGATAGATATTGTTTCTTAAAAACACACTATTTGATTTGAAAACAAGAATTAATTTTAAATTAATTAATGAAACTTCTATGTTTTTAATTTGGTAAAATAGAAATAATTTTTTATTTCTTATTATCAAATATATCTTAGGCTGAATTTGTGGTATTTTTTTGAATAACATCAATTTTTTGATGAATAGTGAAACCACTTAGTAGTAGTTACAAAAACAAACGATTTCATTTAAATGAAATTTTATCGCTTCTATGAATTGAATTTAAAAAATCTGACATACATGGTAGTTATTAGTAAGTAAAAGGTGGTCCAATAAGATGAAAATAATATTTTTTGTGAACAGTAACTTTTGACTTTTATTTACCACGGTTGAATGTAAACAGGGTAATTCAAGGTAAAAAGAATATCATAATAATAAAAAATAATCAAACCTTATTGGATGAGTCGTGGAAGACCATGGGAATCTTTGGGTAGATTTTGGGACCCCATGGAGCCACTTAGAAGTGATAATGAAACTTTATTTTACCTAATTTAATGTAACAACCAAAATGACATAAACAAATATCTTTTAGTAAATTAACTTTTACATAGGGTTATATAAGTTATATTTTAGACTATAAATATTCATTGAAAATTTAAAAATATTTCCAAAATCATTTTTTTATATTATTTATACATGAAATAAATTAAATTATTTATGACACAAAAATTATGTAGTATTTACCTCATTAATAAATGATTTAATTAAATAAGATTATAAATATTAAAATAACATCTAAAACCTGTCCAATTATTATTGGATGAATTTATTTAGACCATTAGTCACATTATATTCGACTTTAATAAGTTTTGGACCTTTATTAATCGAAAATAACTATATAACAAAATAATAGTTTCACATTTTCCAAACGAGACCCCCTCCCCCTTATAAAAAAACTCACTTCTAACTCATTCCACACACCTCTCAATCCCCTTGGCGCATCCAAACCCATCACAAATAATCTCTCAATATCCCACTATTTCACCTAAAATCCTTAACTTTAGGAGAAGGCACTTCAAGAAGTCCTTTTGGTTCAAACTAAAGGGAGTTACCGAAATTAAAGGTAATGTTTTCTCTTAACCTCTTTTCTTTAAGATTACTTCTCCAATACCTAAACTCTTTTTATTCCATTATTTTATAACAAAAACAGTATCCAAAATATACTAGGATGTTTTTATGAGAATTATTCTAACTACACTTACACACACCACCATCTAATGGTTAAAGAACATTAGATTCTTGTGGATGACAAACTAACGCCGCAAGAAGCGATGATTATTAAATTATCTTTTACTGACTCTCATGGTGGCCATTTAGATGGAACTGTATTTATATATCATATATATTATGATTAAGTTTTCCTTATACTTATGTATTTTTCATTTATAGCTTACCTTTATGGTTTCCATAGTGAGTAGACATGATAATTTCATTTGAGGAAGTGCGGACTACCGCCCCATCAAAGTGATACGACTCATTAATTCCATATGTGGGATATATAAAAGATAGAGTTAATGATATTATATATGATGTCATACAGGAATTATAATTTATCTATGTATAATAATGTTTTAATTTCAATAAAGTACCAAATACAAATGAAAGTAACGTTCATGCATACGTACGGCTTACCGTCTTCATGAACGGTGAATTTCATTTCTTATCTCCAAGTGTTATGTACTATTATAAATAAAAACATATATATATTGGATATATAAGATATATATAATATCCAAATCATTAATATAATAATTTTATAGATAATGGAATTTTTACCACATGGACAAATTTTAATTATAACAAGTTCATTATTAACTCAAATTCTGAACATCGAGAAACAGTCCGATATGAACTCAAATGATTACATAATTGTTATAGAAAGGTAATAAGTGAGATAAACAGAATAATAAACTTCAAAAGTGTTACTAATTAAGTTGAAATTAATAAAAGTTTATTATTCATGAAGAACCTGAAACATACGAGTCAAGTTGGACATGAGGTAAGAGATTTCTTATCTCACTTTCAATTCCATGAGATTTCCATTTTTAACCACTTATTCATTGAATGTGGTGTATTTTTTACATCCATTTGACATATATTATCATGATTCTATTTATATTCATGGTATTTTGTGATTCATTGGGTGGTTTTTTACTTTTGGTCATACGACTCGATTGATTACATTGAAGTAAGGGTTTTTCATCTCACTTTTTATTCCTATGAGATTCATGCTCTATTGGCCACAATTTCCTTTTGTGTGGCATAAGTACTATAAATAGTTTTATTAATTCTGTAATTTACTATAATATCTGGGTATTTAAATCTTCATTGAATGATCCTTCTTTCAAGTGGTGTATCTTTCGAATGTTACCCAATTTGTAAGGGAAGCCTTCACCCTCCTATTTTTAAAACACTTTTTTTCTTATGTCATTTAATATAAATATTATTATGTTGGGATATGTTATTATATATCCTTATTGATGTAAATTTTATCTCCAAGTGATGAGATACCCTTTTTATCTCATCAAATCATTTTCTAAATTTTAATGTGACGTCGTTAGGATGTCAAATTTTTGCAAGGGAACTTCTTAAGCCAATTTCGATCCTTTTGGATAAACTTGTACTTCTTGAAAATGTCATCCTATGAATATATGTGAATGACCACTGATTGTTTTACAATTAATATCCAATTATATTGGGAATATTTATATATTTCAAACATAATTATGTAATCAATTTATCCTTAATCTAAGGATACCCTTTTTATAAGGAATTTCATCTCAATTTACATTCCATTGAGACTTCATTGTTGTTATGCAACAATTCAATCTTATATGGTGTAAATACTATCCTTTGGAATATTATATCATGAATCCCTTTATTCACACGTTATTATAATGTTCTGATTAAATGTTATTCCTCAGTTAGTTGTATTCAAGAGTCTCTCATTTTGTTAAAAACTCTTTAACTAAAATATCATTTTAAATTTTTTAATGATTTATTAGTCTCAATATTTATCTTTAATTTCCATGTTTTAAAAATGGTTTTGATTATTTATTTATATGAACATCAATGTTTTAAAATTATTAGACTCTTCAAAGTTGTATGGGTCACTTTGACTCAAAAATCTCTTTATTAAATATTTTAAATGGTTTTGAAAATGGTTTGATAACGCCTTGATTATGTTAATATCTTGATTTGATATATTGGAATGTGGAAATGTTATATTTCATTTATACATGGTTTATGTGTTATGGTTATGTTATGGTTATTGGGCATTGTTTATATATATGGGTGGTTCCATGATAAACCTACAGATGGTGAGCCCGAGATAGCTCTTCAATGCATTGGGTACCGTGATGGAGGTAAACGTTAATGTTTCTCCTAAGAGGTTTAGGGAATATACTATGATGGGTATTCCAAATGTGACCCCCTCTGTAACTACGATATCTAGAATGTATTTATGTTATAAATTCTATAAGTTACCTTTATGATTTATGATTTATGTATGTTATTCATAAATATTATGATTTTATGAGGTATGTTATGATTAAGACGTATGGATTTATTGATTTTTATTTATTGATGGGCTAATGTTTCTTTTAATTATTTTATAACCCTTACTGAGATTTTTATGCTCATTCCATGTTTTGAAATGTTTTTTACAGGAAATAAATATGAATAGGGTCAAGGATGAGATCAAGTAAAAGTCATGCTGTCTAAAACAGGGAACTAGACATGTCTCTTTTTAAAGAGTTTTTACCTAATGAAAAATGGATACTGGGTAGTAGGGTCTACATGTAATATTCAAGTTGTTATGTAATATTTATGACCTAATTATCTAAAATTATAAACCTGAAAATATATTTAATGTGAATTCATGACATAATTCAAGATTATGTAATGTTTAAGGCTGGGTCTTTATAGTTGTATCAGAGGCCGGTTTAGATAAATTTAGAGTTTTGGGTGTTATTTAATCATAAGTGACATAACCATAATGGTTAGGATTTTATAAGGAGTCATAGTTTTTTAGATAAAGTGGATGAGTTTAATATAACATGAATAATTATATCTTCGTATTTACCCTCCTCAGAAGATATTATATGATGATGTTACAAATTTAAAAACATTGACCTTTTTGGTTTCAGTAAATGGTTAGATCTAGCAGGAACCAAAGTAAAAGTGGATATAAATAAAACAATGACAGTGTTATGAATGAGAAACTAAATGAAATGGGATATTTAAAGAGAACTCTTGCGGTTATTCTCAACCAAATATCTAGAGTCATGATTGAAAACAAGAACCTTGGTGATTTTTATAAGGCATCGTATATGCGAGAAAAAAATCCCTACGGAAGTTCAGGTAATAATCATAAAGGTATGTATGTGAAAAAACATATGTGTCAATGATGTAGAAATAAACACCTAGTAAAATGTTTCAAAGGGATTGGAAGATTCTATAAATGTGTTAATGAAGGTCATAAAGTAAGAACCTGCCATGGAAAAAGGAAGAATCTAGTTGACTCTAAGAAAGGGAAATAAGTTCTTTCTGAGGGATCAATTGAATGTTTTAATTGTGGTGTGCCTATTCATTATAAAAATAGATGTCCTATGAAGATGTTTTGGGAATGGGATCACCAGTATCGTACAAATATATGTTTACCAATACCTAATTCTATTCCCATTGAGGATGAAGAAACTAACAATGTCCAATAAAAGGTATGGATTATTTCTTAACAGATGTTTTGACATTATTGAATCTTAGGATATGATTCATGATATTTTTAGGAATGAAGTCTTTAAGAATAAGTTGTAATGGAATTATTAATGTAACATGATGAATTTTGAAGGAGTAATAAGTCAATATATATGGGATTCATGTGCTATGGTAGATTTTAGGATGGTAAAATGCTTAAAAGTGTTAAGGCTCTTTTGATGATGGGATTATATTAGAAGACTTTTTATAGTATGTGTAACCATGAATTTTGATATATGAAAATTGTATACGAGGAATAATTATCTTTTATTTTGTAGATAGAGTTATAAATAACCATTTGGGTTTATACGATCCTTGAATTTGTGGCAATTATATGTTAATACATTTCGATATTCAAAAATTAAAGTTATTAGATAACCTTTTTGGTTAAAATATTTTATGGTTATTTTTGATGAATTTATCTCTTTTTGATAATGTTATAAAATTATATATTTTTTGAAAAAGGACAACACACATACCGTGTGACAACCAGTCAGGTCGGACAAAGCTGCGGGAATCGAACCGACATCCAAAGTGTGACTGGGATTTTTCACCTACCACTAGACTACATGAAGTCCCTGATTAGTATGACTAATTATTTTTAGTTATATGATCTTATGAATCACTAATAATATTATTTTTGGTTATCTATGGAAATTATTTACCTATCATAGAGAATTTGTTATTAGGTTAATTACTTTTCAATATGAGACTTTATGAGTAACTGATGTTATTTGGAGAGAAATGTTAAGATTTACCTTGGAAGAATATATGATTAAATCTTTATGATATTTGGGTTTCAATTTTAGTTTGAATTAATTTGAATAATTTTATGGACAACTGTTTATTGAATGGTCATTTTTGAACTTTGGGGTTTATTTGACAAATTTTGGAGAAGAAGAGTAGTTATTCTTTTTGTAAAAGATTATCCTTTTTAGTGATTATCGGATATTCTACTAAACATTTGTGTTTTGGTTAATTTATAATGACATGGGAAAAATATAGTTCATCTTTTGTGGATTATTTGATACTCTATAAGTTGATTATAACTCTTTTAATGTGAACAAGTCATCCTGAATACTCATTATTTGGAGAAAATATGAGTTTGTGTTAAAAAATAGTAAATGATGAAAGTATACATGACAAGTAATTATGTTTCCTTATGTTTTTAGTTAAGATCATAAATAAATTCCTCAATAAAAAGTAACTTAAAACAAAAACGTTGTCTGTTAACTATTCATACTGGGGAATCAATGACTGTTTAACCCATCACAAATATGTGATTTTCCGGTGGTTAACTTTCTTCTAATCATGTTTTCCACCACTCTCCATCAGATCTTTATAGTTTTTTTTCTCTTCCATATCCATGTTTTCCAATATGGAATCCTATTATGGGTTATCTCATTTGACCGTTGTACTTCTCTTTCTTTTTTTAAAGTGATAGTTTTATTGACTCTTTTTCCGATGTGGGACTTTAAATTATGTTTCTGAGCCAAATTTTAAAATTGTGAGGACGCAATTTCCAAAAGGGGGAAGGATGTAACATCACAAGTAAATAATGAACATGGAATTTTCATATTTATTAATAACTATTAATTAAATATTAATTTTAATTTAAATGGGATGCTATGATTCGATGGCATACCTGATACGCAACAACAAGTTTCTTTGAAATCTTATTTTGCACATTAATAATATAATAATATTATTTTATTGTTGTTAACGCTTAGCGATTTTATTGGAAGAAATTAATATAACTAACTAAAATATGATAATTTATGTTTGTTAAATGTTTTTACATATATCCAATAAATTTTAAAGGCTTAAAATTTGAATAAATTTGATTTTAAGCATAAATACTCTAATATTTTTTAAAAGGTCGATTTACCACCTTTTCTTGGAGAACCCTATTTAAATATAGGTTTGGTCACTTTTATAAGTTCTATTTGACAAAATTAAATTCTTTTTTAGAATCGGGATATTAAAATTTACCTTGGGAAATGTTTTGGTAATTTTCTAATAAAATTCATTTTTTAATGAATAATGAAAAATACTGTATTTTAATTAAAATCTACTTTTTAGTCTAATTTATTTATATGGATAGATTATATTTTTTATTGTTTCTAAAGTTTAATTAGATTATATTTTTACCATTTAATCTAATGACATTCATTGGAATTAATTTCACATTGAAATTGGGCATAAACAAGTGTCAATCTTTTGATAGATATTGTTTCTTAAAAACACACGATTTGTTTTGACAACGGGAATTAATTTGAAATTAATTAATGAAACTTCTATGTTTTTAATTTGGTAAAATAGACATCATTTTTTAATTCATAATATCAAATATATCTTCGGCTGAATTTTTTGTATTTTTCTGAAAACGTCACATTTTGATGATTAGTGAAACCACTTAGTACTAGTGATAAAAACTAACATTTTCATTTAATTGATATTTAACCTCTTATGTAAATTTAATTTCAAAAATCCTACATTCATGGTTGTTATTATTAAGTAAAATGTTGTTAAATAAGATGAAAATTATTTTTTGGTGAATAGTAACTACTGGCTTTCATTTACCGTGGTTAAAGGTAAATATGGTAATTCTAGGTAAAAAGAATATCATAATAATACAAAATTACCAAAACTTATTGGACGAGTCATGGAATAACATTGGCATCTTTGGGTCTATTTGGGGACCCCATGTAGCCACTTAAGAGTTATAGTGACACTTTATTTTAATTAATTTAATGTAAAGACCAAAATGACATAAACAAATATCTTTTTGTAAATTTATTTTTACATAGGGTTATATAAGTTATCCGTTCAACTATAAAAATTCATTGGAAATATAAACAGATTTCTTACATCATGGTATTATTTTTTATAATTTTTAGATATCAAATAAATTAAATTATTTATGACACAAAAATGATGCAATATTTACCTCATTAATAAATGATTTAAATATATAAGATTATAAATATCAAAATAACATCCAAAACGTGTCCAATTTTTCTTGGATGAATTTATTTAGACCATGTGTAATATTATCTTCTACTTCAATCAGTTTTGGACCATTAGAAACCTAAAATGATTATATAATAAAATAAAAATTTCACACTTTCCAAAAGAGCACCTCCTCCCCCTTATAAAAAGCCCTCAATTATAACTCATTAAACACACATCTCAAGCCCATTGGATCATCCAGACCCTGCCCAAATAATCTTTTAATATCCCTCTCTTTCACCTAGAAGTCTTAACTTAGTTATAAGGAACTTCAAGAAGTCCTTTTGGAACAAACCAAAAGGAGTTACCCAAATTAAAGGAAATGGTTCCCCTTAACTTCTTTTCTTTTATTTTAGTTCACCAAACACTAAAATCTTTTTATTCCTTTATTTTATAACAAAACCAATATCCTAAATATACTAATAGTTTTCATGAAATGGATTCGAACTACACTTACACACACCTTCATCTAATGGGTAAAGAACATACAATTTCTGTGGATGAAAAACTAATGCCCCACGAAAAGATAATTATTCAATTATCTCATACCGCATATCACGGTGGCCATTAAGATGGAAATGTATTTATATTTGATATATATTATGTTAATGTTATATTTATACTTCTTTACTCTTCATTTATATCATACCTTTACAGTTTCAGTAGTGGGTAAACACGATAATTTCATTTGAGGAAGGGCAGACTGCCTCCCCCTCAAAGTGATATGACTCTTTAATTCCATATGTGGGATGTATAAATGATATATTTAATGATATAATATAATATATTATACTGGAATTATAATATTCCTATGTATCATTATGTTTTTATTTCAATAAACTACAAAATAGAAATGAATGTAACATTTATGTGTACGTACGGCTTACCGTCTCCATGAACGGTGCATTTCATTTATTAACTCCAAATGTTATGTACTATTATAAATACATATATATACTCTATATATAAGATATATATGATATATAAATCATTAATATCATTCTGTAGATAATTTAATTTTGACCATATGTACAAATTGTAATTATAACAAGTTCATTTTTAACTCAAAATCCGAACATCGAGAAATTGTCCAATATGAACTCAAATAATTAACAAATTATTATATAAAGGTAATAGGTGATACAAAAGGAATAATAAACATGAAAAATTTTCTTAAGGAAGTATAAATTAACATAATTTTATTATTCAGGATGAACTCGGAACATACGAGTCAAGTTGGACACGAGGTAAGGAATTTCTTATCTCACTTTCAATTCAATGAGATTTCCATTGTTTGCCACTTATTCATTACATGTGGTGTATTGTGTACTTCCATTTGATATATATTATCATTTTCTATTTATATTAATGGTATTCTATGATTCATTTGTTGGTTATTAACTTTTGGTCATTTGACTCGATTGATTACAACGAAGTAAGGGTTTTTCATCTCACTTTTTATTCCCGTGAGAATAATATTGTATTGGCCACTATTTCCTATTGTGTGGCATATGTACTATCCATGATTGTATTAATTGTGTAATATAATATAATTTTTGGGTATCTACATCTTCATTGAATGATCCATCTTTTATGTGGTGTACCTTTCATATGTTACCCAATCTGTAAGGGAACCTTTCACCCTCCTCTTTTTAAAAGACTTATTATTGTTATTTCTTTTTATTGACATCTTATTATGTTGGGATATGTTATTATATATCCTTATGGATGTAAATTTTATTTCCAAGTTATGAGATACCATTTTTATCTCATCAAATCATTTTCTTAATTTTAATGTGAAATCTTTAGGATGTCGAATTATTGCAAGGGAACTTTTTAACCCAATTTCAATTCATTTGGTTAAACTTGTACTTCTTGAATATGTCATCCTATTAATATGTATGAATGAACTCTGGTTGTGTTACACTTAATATTTACTTATATTGGGTGTGTTTGTATTTTTCACTCATAATTATGTAATTAATTTATCCTTAATCTAAGGATACCGTTTTATAAGGAATTTCATCTAAATTTACATTCCATTGATACTTCATTGTTGTTATGAACTAATTCACTCTTATATTGTCTATATACAATCTTTTGTCATGTTATATCATTAATTAATTTATTCACATGAAATTATAAAGTACATATAAAATGTTATTCCTCAATTATTTGTATTCAAGAATCTCTAATTTTTTTATAAACTCTTTAACTAAAATATCATTGAAAATGTTTTAAAGATTTATTATTCTAAATAATTATCTTTAATTTAAATGTTTTAAAAATGGTTTGGATTATTTATTTATATGGAAATTAATGTTTTAAAATTATTTAATGCTTTAAAGTGGTATGGGACACTTTGATTGAAAAATCTCTTTATTAAATATTTTAAATGGATTTCAAATTTTTTTGATAAAGCCTTGATTATGTCAATATATTGATTTGATATAATGGAAAGTGGAAATGTTATATTTAATTTATACTTTTGTTATGTGTAATGGTTATGTTATGGTTATTGGGCTTTGTTTACATATACGGGTGGTTCAGTGATAAACCTAGGGCAGGTGAGCCCGAGATATCTTTCAAATTCATTGGGTAACGTGACAGAGGTAAACGATAATGTTTCTCCTAATAGATTTAGGTAATATACTATGATGGGTATTCTAAATGTGACCCCCTATATAGCTGTGATAGCTACAATGTAAGTATGTTATTAATTCCATAAGTTACCTTTATGATTTATGATTTTTTATGTTATTCATATATATTATGATTTTATGAGGTATGTTATGAATAAAAAGTATGGATTTATTAATTTGTATTTATTGATGGGATAATGTTTCTTTTCATTATTTTATAACAATTATTGAGATTTTTATGCTCATCCCATGTTTTGAAATGTTTTTCACAGGACATAAAGATGAATAGGGTGAAGGATGAGATAAAGGTAAAGTCATGTTGTCTATAACATGGAACTAGACATGTCTCTTTTTTTAAGAGATTTTAGTTTATGAAAAATAGATACTGGGTAGTAGTGTCTAGATGTAATATTCAAGTTGTTATGTAACAGTTATGGTCTAATTCTCTAAAACTCTAAACCTGAAAAGATCTTCAATGTGAATTCTTGACATAATTCAAGATTATTTAATCTTTAAGGCTGGGTATTTATAATAAGGACCTTGATGTATAGCTTAAAGTCATTTCGTACGGACATCTAAGTGAAAGGTGCGTAGTGAAAGTTCATTTTGGGGCTTATTCCTAAACAACCAAAGGAAAATGGAAAGAATACGAGGTTCCATATAAGATTAGTCACTATTTGGAATATGGCCCAAGGAGAACATGATTTATTTAAAATCTTGGGTTTGAACCTCAAGGAGGATTCCAACGTTTCCCATGTGGATGGGAATCAAAGCCCACATATTTCAATAAGTCTCATAGGATAGTATAGTTCGTTGAGAGAAATGAGTTTGGAATTACATCCTCAAAATGATACCATGATGATTTAGGGGGTTTTAATTGGGGATTATTTCTAAGGTGGATGCATAGATTAAAAGAATTGGAGTTGGATTCTTGAAGAGGCTATCCAATGAGCTCAGGCCCTAAGAAGGCTTCCTACGTATCCCATTTATGATGGGAATCATTTTTCTCATAGTTAATTCACAATGGGTGTTTGTACAAATGTTGTAATCATCCGAAATATTTATGAACACATGATTCATGATCGGTGTGAGAAAAAAGAGGATGTGAAAGATTCAACAATGAAACACACACTTCTCCTCCTTTGCTGGTGGAAGAGGGCACATCAACGGCTGCCAAAGGTGGATGAGGGTGAGGTGAAAATCCCTCCATTTGTTCTCTTTACATTGGAAAAGGGTTCAATGAAAGGAAAAAAGGGATGATGGTTAGGGGATTGCACCTAGATGGATGGCCTAAAATTGATCCTGGTAGGGGAGGGATACTTTTCATTCAGTTGAATTGAAAATCAATTGTGAACCGTACATTCCTTAGTAGAGACCTGAGGATCCGGGTCTCGTTGATAAGGGAGAGGTCAGGACCCAAACCCTCCTCCAAACGAGGATCTTCCCAACACTATTACTGGGAGAACGGTCTATGTGACTGTGGATATACAAACCCATAGATGCTTCATGAATCCTAATCCCATTGTGAATCAAATGTGGGAAACCTCAGACTTCAGATATACAAACCCAAATAAGCGACACACTGATGTTCCTTTCCCAATGGTTTGATAAGTCTGGAGGTTTTAGTGGATGTATCGATAGAATCCCTTTTAGAAAAGGGAGACAATGAAGAATAATCCTTTCCATGAATGGCATTGAGGAGGGATTGATGTCCTGTTGACTAAAGAGAATAGGTTAATCAAATATGGGCTCCCATGTAAGTATTGGAGTGCATGTATGGGTGCAAAAGTAGTACTAGGTAAACTAATGTTCACTTAAGTGATGAAAAAACTATATGTTAATACTTGGGAGAGACATGGATCATGCCTTCATGATTATTCATAGGTGATCCTGCAAGTGGGGAACTCATGTTCCTGTGAAAGTAATAAGTGGTGTGGAAGTGTTTCCTATTCCGAGAGGTTGGGTGCTTTAGGCACGAATGTGTTATGGATTTTAAACACTAAAATGACTTAATTCCAATTACCCTCATTAAATTCCTAGTATTTAGGTGTTAAAGAACTACCTTGTGTGTTTTGGAAGACTTGGGTAAAGCACTAGGGTGACTCGAGTAGCAATTGGGCTACAAGTAAATTAGTCCGTACAAATGTAGGCCACAAGTGTCTATATATTGGAAACAATAGTATCTTGGGTGAAAAGAGTTTGGCCCCACAAGTGTGTTACATGCCAACATTATGGTTCTCAAGTGGTTGTGCGCCAGATGGGTGGCGCACAAGTAGACATGCACACCACTGGGGAATTGACCAATATAATGTTTCAATGTGAGGACTTAGGAAAAATAATTATTCCAATCATATTCTGTATGGGGGAACCATAGTGATTTCATACAAGAAACTTGGGTGCCACTTAGGGACATAGAAAAATAACATCTCCAGAAATTCGGAGATTCACCCCCGCACCCATGCTTTTTCACTGTTCCGGGCTATGGTCTCGGCCCTTTGGGCTAGTGCATTTTCTACCATCACTCACCCCCATGAAAAATTAGGAGTCTAACCATAATATTATCTAGTTAGGTTGATGAAATTTTGAAGAGAAGTGCTTGGAAAGAATTTTGTGGGTTCTATAAACCCCCCACCCCTTAGAATTGGATTCGATCAGAATTAAAATAATCTTGTTCTAAGGTAAAAATAGGTAACCTTGACGCATTCCGATGTCATTTAGTAAGATTTGGAGATACATCATGTTTTGAGGGATTCATTAATAGTTTCTTAAGCCATGGGGCATAACGAGAATAGTTTGATTTTTACTAGTCTTATATATACAACCTCACAAACTTAGTACCTTTTGACTTTTCATTGCTCAATAATACCTAAATTATAAATAATGTATGCTTAGTGGGTTGGGACTCAACTTTTGTTCAGATTTCCTTTTGTGGGTTCCCAATCTTGTGAGTACCACCTCTCTTGTTGTAGGTAGTTTAGAGTCATGCATGTTTGACTATAAGTGGATAATTTTTAAGGTTGAATAACATTGAAAATAAATTTTGAAATTAGATCCAAAAAAAAACTCAGTGGAAAAAAATTGCTTTAATATTCATTAAATATTTACAAGGGGAATCTTGTTTTAAGTCAATAAGGGTTTTTATGACTTTTTCATTCCTTCTTGTTTTAAAAATCAAAAACACCTTATACTTAAGAAAAAATATATTTTACTTATAAAAGGAAAATTTCATTCCATATGGAAATTTACCCTAACCTAGATTTCCGTACACATATCAATATTTTTCCTAAGTGTAAAAATCAGATTCATATCAGAACCTCAGAATCATATAATGATTAGATATCAAGACTTCTGTTTTAGGATCCAAATTCTAGATATGAACTCTAATAAAGTTCCACTCCAAATTCTGGATATGAACTGGAATGAAGTTCCACTCTGAATTCTGGATACGAACTCTAATAAAGTTCCACTCAGAATTCAGGATACGAACTCCAATAAAGTTCCACTCTGAATTCTGGATACGAACTCTAAATAAGTTTAACTCCAAATTTTTGACTCCGATCTTCTATAAGTTTGACTCCGAAATTTTACTAGTTCAACTCCAAACTTTTATGAGTTCAACTCCGAACTTCTATAAGTTTGACTCTGAACATTTACTAGTTCTACTCCAAAGATTTACAAGCTCTACTCAGAACTATGTAAGTTCAGATTCTGAATTCTGGTGAAACCCCACTCCAAATTTCCTTATAAATTCAGACTCCAGATTTCTACAGAAATCAGGTTGCGAATTCCAATAAGGCAGATTCCGAATATCCCTTTATTATAGAATCTGATTTCCATTTTTTGGTTCGATTCCAAACTTTTATTTGATTACATTTTGAACGTCAATTTCTCTTATTCTTACATATGTTTTATTATAAAATTATTTCTTCCATTATTTTTTTAACTAACCATTGCTTGAGTTACACCTATGCAGGTCCCTCCGAAATTTAAGGAAAATATGACCATTGGAGGAGGGAGTCGACCGTTCCAAACAATCCTATAAATAGGAGCTCATTTGAATGATCTCATAACGAAAGATGATCAATATTGAGACCACACTCTGTTAAGGTTATTTATAGAGAGAGAAGATTTTTATGGCTTTTGACTACTGAACTACTCATTTAGATTGCTTAGTACGACTCTGAATGTTGGTGATTACAATTGAGGGCTTCTGGGGATTGGAAGATAGATGTGCTGACTACCTTGAAGTTCGAGGGCTTCCTAGCTAAGGAAGAGATAGGTTCCAACTACATTGAAGTTAAGGTCATGCAGGTATAGAAAGAAAGAGACTCTGATCATTGTATCGAGGGCTTAACCAGGTGTGGGTAAGATAGAATTTCTTGAAAGTATAAATCAAGGGCCTTTATCCAATGTTGTTGGATACCCTTCTATTTGGGTTAAAAGATCTATATCTTGTTACTTGTTTTGTTACAAGTTTTTCTACTACATTTTGTATTTTAAGGAACGTATAACCATCTTATATTTCTATACACTTTTACTCTAATTCATTTAGATTTTATATGCTTTAAGGTATAATCTCATATTGTAAACTTTGGTTAAGTTTCAGTTTTCCGAAATCATATTTCAAGATCCATCTTTCCGGATCCATATTTATGGAACCAATTTTTCGGAATCACTTTCTAGATTTAAACAAGTGGATAGAACTAGAAGTTTACAACTTCATACCTTTTCTAATTCTCCAAATGGTGTTAGAGGTGTTGTGAATTTTCTTAGTATAAATTTTTTAAACTTAGATTGTTCCTTGTTATGGAAATTTTTAAAGTGTACAATTCACCCCCCTCTTGTATATTGAGCATCTACATCGTTATTTCGATCCTAAAATTGGTATCAGAGGAGGTATTTGAAATACTTATACTCACATATAGGTTTTATCTTTCTCAGTTTTTTCATTTTTCTATATTTTCCTTGCTTTGGAATATTTTCCTTGAATCTGAACATTTCTTATTAACATGTATATGTGTAGAAAGATTTCTTTAAGGATGATAGGTTTAAATGTTGGTTCTATTGACAACCTGAATCCTACAAGACCACCAATTTTTGATGGAAATGATTATGAGTATCGAAGAGATCTAATGAAGACATTTATTATCAATACTAGAGTAGAAAATTTTGTTTTTCTTACTGGAGGTTATCAAATTCTTGATAAGGAAGCTAGTACTTTCACCAATAAAGAGAAGCATTATTATCAATTAAATTATAAGGTACACAATACTCTACTATGTTCAATGACTAGGAACATATATAGACAAACTTCTTCATGTGAAATAGCTAACTGTATATGGAAGAAACTTGAAGTTACTCATTTTGGTACATCCAAAGTCATAGAGACAAGAAGTGCCATGTTGAGATCAGAATATTATGGTTTCAATTTTCTTTATAGAGAACCTATTTGTAAGGTGCAACAAAGGTTCATGAATATCGTAAATAGATTACAGTATATGTGAGAGAAAGGTATGGATGATGAAGCTCTTGTGGACAAGATCATTGATATTATTCCCAATGAGTGGGAATCAAAGAGGACAACTATTGATGAGAACATGAAGGTTACTCAAATTTCCTTAGATGAGCTATTTGGAACTCTTATCGAACATGAAACAAGAATTAAGAGAGACGCTGACAACATCAAAAAGGAGAATGGGAATGGTACTATTTCTTTTACTAAATCTTCAAATCACATGAATGAAAAGACTCTTGAGAGAGTAACTAGATCCAATTATAAGAAGGTTACAATCCAATTTGAATCTAGTGAGAGTGAAATCTCAGAGATTGAGTTAGAAAATCTTTCTCGATGGATGAACAAGATAGCTGGTCAATGAAATTTACAATCCAAGTATAAAAATAATTAAAGGAATGATAATAAAGATTCAGAGGTCACATTCTATGAATGAAAAAGAAGTGGACACATACGACCTGATTGCCTTATGCTTAAATAGAAAGAAATAAAAGAGAGGTATTCTGAATGAAATAAGAAGACATTTTATAATGCTAAAGCTAAAAAAAGTCTGAAAGCTAATACTACTTGGAGTGCTAGCTATGGAGACTCTTCTGAAACTGAATCTTCAGAATATGATTCATTAGCTCAGAAAAATATTAGATTCTTTCATAATACTTCTTTTCCACATACATGTCTTATGGCTAAGGTACGCTCTGCTGAGGCTTTATCAAATATATCCCTTGATAAGAATTAATATTCCGAAAATAGTACTTCTTATAAAGATACTTCATCCTCAGAAAATGAAGAACCTTTATATGAAGAAGTATCTAGATTTTCCATGTTACATGAAGAAAAAAATTATAGAATTTCAAAAAAAATTAGACAAGGAAAATACTAGGGAAGATATTCTAACAAAAGAGATTTCAGATCTTAAATATAAAGAAAAAATTTTAGAAAAACATTCTAAAGACCATGAGAAAGAAAATTCTGATAAGGAAGAACTTTCTAAAGATCTTAAAAATGCTATTTCAAAAATAAAAATTTTTGAGGAAAAATCTAACTCTATGGAAAGGATTCCTGAGGATAGGAATTTAGTCATTAGAATAAAATCCGATATTTTTTCTCTTAAGAAGATCCTTGCAAAATTTACTTCTGGGATGGAAAATTTTGACTAGATGTATTTTCAAATCAAACCTAAAGGAAACACTACTGGAGTAGGTTAAAATCACTAAAAACAGTTTTCAAAGACAACTACTTTGTTCCTTCTAAAGCTCTGTTTTGCACTAAGTGTCACAGTGGTGGGCAGTGGAAGAAAAACTGTTCTTTGAATAGAGTTCAATCTCTTGGGTTTCAAAAAGAATATTTCTCTAAAAAAAATGGATACCCAAAATTTTTTTATCTGAAAATCTCGAATCCAAACAAGGTTGGATTCTCAAAGTCTAATTCTTTTCTTATTTCCAGGAAAATAGGGACAGTGCCAACAATAACACTTTGTGCATGAATAGTGGATATTCCCGACACATGACTGGTAACAAAAACTATTTCGAAAAGATTATCAAGACGAACAGAGGAAAAGTAACTTTCATAGATAATGCTCAGGGAGAAATTGTTGGTATAGGTAATATTGTTCTTCTTGGTAAAATATTGATTTCAAATGTTTTATTTTTTAAGGGACTTAAGCACAACCTCATTATCATAAGTCAATTATGTGATGAAGGATACCTTTGAATTTTAGGAATGATAAATGATTAATACACAATTCCAGGGAAGAGTTTATTCTCTCTGCAAATAGGCAAGAGAATGTTCAGACATTAAACTTAAAAGACCATAGTAGCCAAGATTTACCTTTCCTAAGTCAAACGGAAGATCATTCTTGGTTATGGAATAGAATACTAGGTCACTGTAACCATAGAAACTTATGTAAACTATCTAAGAAGAAACTAGTTAAGGATCTGCCAGAGCATAGATTTGATTCTTCTAATGTTTGTGATCCTTGTCAATACAGAAAGCCACATAAATATAGTTTTAAATCAATTGGTGAAGTCTCAACAACTGATGCATTATAGTTGGTTCACATGGATCTTTTTCGCCTAACATAAACTGGAAGCATTGGAGGCAAATACTATGTGTTTTTTTTAGTTGATGATTACACTAGATTTATATGGGTCTATTTTCTATCAAAGAAGTCTGAAGTTTTTTCTTATTTCAAAAGTTTTAGAGCCCAAGTTAAAAATGAGAATAACCATCCACTGAAAAATATTCATAGTGATCATGGAGGAGAATTCCAAAATTCTGATTTTGAATCTATTTGTAGTAGAAAAGGTATTACTCACAACTTTTCGGCACAGAGAACTCCTCAACAAAATAGAGTAGTTGAAAGAAGAAATTGAAATTTTCAAGAGATTACTTGAACCATGTTGAGTGAATATTCTATAGCTAGTCATTTTTGGGATGAAGCTGTACGTACTTCTTGTTATACTATAAATCTACTTTTGATTAGACCTTTTTTTAATAAAATTCCTTATGAGTAATGGAATGCTAGAAAACCTAGACTTTCCAACTTCAAGGTTTTTGGATGCAAGGTGTTCATCCTGAATAATAAAGATAATCTACACAAATTCACACCAAAATATGATGAAGTAATTTTCTTAGGCTACTCCACAACTTCTAAGGCTTATAGAGTTTCCAAAAAAAACACTTGTGCTCTTGAAGAAATAGTCCATGTAAAATCTGATAAATCTGATCCTTTTATTTTCAAACCATCCCAACCAACATCTTCGGATGTGTTTTCAAAAACTGATTATCAACCTTTGTTATAAGATCCTTCTGATAAAAAAAATGTTCAAGAAGATACTTCTAAAACATTTACCTTAGATGGCATTCTACCAAATGTTGATGAAAAGGTTTTACAAAACCCAAGTTAGGTGTTTCTAAAGAATCATCCCAGTGATAGCATCATTGGTGATGTAAATCAACCTATAAGGACTAGAAGTTCATTGAATAATGATGTAGAACATCTACCATTCCTTTCCCAATTAGAACCAAAAATCACTGATGAAGCTTTAGGTGATGATGATTGGATCAAATCCATGCAAGATGAACTAAATTAATTTTAAAGGAATAATGTATGGACCATGGTTGAAAGACCTAAGGAAACTTCTGTTATTGAAGTAAAGTGGGTATTCAAAAATAAGTGTGATGAAAATGGAGTCATTGTTATAAATAAAGCTAGACTAGTTGCTAAAGGCTATAATCAGAAAGAGGGAATAGACTATGAATAAAACTATGCTCCAGTAGCTAGACTTGAATCTATTCGTATCTTACTTTCCTTTGCAGAATTATTTAATTTTAAACATTTCCAAATGGTTGTGAAATGTGCTTTTCTTAATGGTTATTTTCAAGAGGATGTTTTTTTGAACAACCTCATGGATTTGAAGATACTAGAAATCCTGATTATGTTTATAGACTTACTAAAACTTTATATGGCCTTAAACAAGCCCCATGCACTTGGTATGATAGACTTATAAGATTTTTGCTTCAAAATAACTATGTTAAGGTAAATGAAGATCCAACCCTTTTTATAAAGAAAGATAATAAAAATGTTTTGATTTTTCAAATTTGTGTTGATGAAATTATATTTGGTTCAACTCATCAATCATTAACTAATTCCTTCGCAAGTCTAATAAAATCTGTTTTTGAAATGAGTATGATGGGTGAGTTAACATTTTTCCTTGGTTTTCAAATTTCAAAAAAACTAGAAGAAACCTATATATCTCCACATGAGTATATTAAATATCATCTTAAAAAGTATGGATTTGAAAACACTAAAAGTATTAGTACTCCCATTGGTACCTCAAACACACTTGATCTTGATGATTCTAGGAAACTAGTAGATCAAACATCTTTTAGAGTTATGATAGGAAGCCTACTATACATGAAAGCTAGTCGTCCAGACATAATGTTTTCAGTATGCTTATGTGCAAGATATCAATCCAATCCTATGGAATCACACTTAAAGGAAGTGAAACTAATTTTTTACTACTTTAAGGGAACCATGGATTTAGGAATCTTTTATACTTCTGGGAATGATTTTGTTTTAAAAAGATTCTAAGATGCTGAATTTTGTGGATGTAGAATGGATAGAAAAAGTACATCCGGAAATTTTCATTTCTTAGGAGATTCATTAGTTTCTTGGTCATGTAAGAAGCAACACTCAGTAGCACTCTCCACTGCTGAAGCTGAATATGTAGCAGCTGGAAGTTGTTGTGATCAAGTGTTGTGGATGAAACACACACTCACAGATTATGGCTTGAGTTTTACTAAGACTCAAATTTTGTGTGATAACACAAGTGCCATTGCCCTTAGTAAAAACACTACACATCACTCCCATGAAAAACACATAGATATTAGGCATCACTTTCTTAGGGATCAGACACTTAAAAGAGATATCATTCTTTAGTTTATCGGAACGCAATATCAACTTGCTGATATTTTCACAAAATCCATACCCTCCAATAAATTTGAATACATTAAACAGAAGTTAGGAATGATTACTTTGAGGTAATCCTTCTTCATTAAATTCTTGTTGGAAAATTCTCATTATAGTAAAAAACTCTTTTTCATAGGGGGGTACATTTTCATGTGTGCATAAAAAAAATTTCATAGTATGTTTTTTTAAAGCTTTTAAAATTTTCATAGTATGTTTTCTTTTCAAACTCTTCTAACTAAAATTTTCGGTAACAAGTTTTTCATAATTTTTGGAACTGAAACTTTCGTAATGAAAATTTGCAGAACTGAAATTTTCAGAAGGAAAATGTTTAGAACTAAAATTATTGTAATGAAATTTTTGTACTGGAACATTCGTAATGAAATTTTCGTGCTGAGAATTTTCGTAATGATGTTTTCATACTGATTTTTTTCATAATGATGTTTTTCATAATTAGTATTTCTTAGTCAAATTTTCCTTAAGAAGAATATTGCGAATTATGAACAATCTTTCTAACCCATCCAAAAGGTATGAATTCATTACTTAAGTCATTGTAATCATATTATACTTTCTGGTGTTTTCTTATGTGTTTTAATTTTTTTTTCGGATTCTAGTTTTCTTAAATCCGAATGCTTTTCTTAAAACCTCAAAGGATTGGAGTCAAGTTTTCCTTTCAATTTGTATCTTAACTATCAGATCAAATCTCAATGTATCTCAACCATTTGATCAACCGTGGAAACTGAAACGTCGTCGCAACGCCTATATAAAGGGGACCCTCGAGGGTTGTCCCTCATCGTTTTTTCAAGCTCTTGCGTCTCGATGCCCTATCTCTCTTCCTAAGGCCATTCCAATATTTGTTAAGACATTCTGAATCCTTCAAAACTCTCCATTCTGAATGTTTGTTGAAGTTACTTCCCATGATATGTCTACCACGAAGCCAATTTCAAAATGGAAAGTGTACAGAGAAAGACTGGTCCATCCGAATTTTTACATGTATGATTCCAACATCTCTAAGAATATCAAGCTAAATGGTTGAGAAGATGCATGTATATCCAAGACAAGTGATCAAGATCCTGTTTATCCGGAGTTACTTATAGAATTCTATGAATCAGCAAGTTTTTATGAGGAATATGGAAGAGAAAATTTTTCCTTCAAGTCTTATGGAAAGACATACAAACTTACTTATACCAAGGCTGCATGCTTGGTAGGGCTAGCATACGAAGGAGAAGCTGAATTCTGTTCAAAAAAACTCCCGGATGATCAAGGTAGTTTTGTTAAAGTTATGGCCTTACAATGTCTTGGACTTGCTGATGTCAAGACAACAAAGATAGCTCACCTATATCCAAATAATCAGATTCTTCAACTTTGGGTACAAGGTTTCTTGGTTTTGAGAAAGTGTGATAAAGATACCATGAAGAAAAGTGACATATACTTCTTAGACTTCGTGGTGAATCTAAGAAAAATAAATCTGATGAGGCATGTCCGTGTGACGATCAAGAACATCAAGGAAGGAAACTTAAGAGCTTAAATCATCATTTACCCTACCTTACTATCAAAGATTATAGTTCGGTGTTTAGATACTTTCATGATTGCATGTAAGTACAATGTTCAGAATTGCAAGCTTATTCTTGTTAGTGATGATCTGGATGACTTGATCAAACAAGTAGAAGATTTTCAAGAAAAGGCTGAATCTGAAAAATTAGTCACTCTGGGAAAGGGAGTTGAGAATTAAGGTAGGAAGGATGATGATAAGCAAGAGGAAGACAAGGAAAGTTTTTTGTATGATGAGGAAGAATCCTAAGAGAAGAATTTTCATGAGGAAGGAGCAGAAAATGAGAAAATAGATGAAGAACAGATTGTTCAACTATCAGAAAGTGAGGAAGAATCTCCAGATGAACAACTAATTCCGAAAACTGATAAAGGAAAGAAAGTTCTCATGGATACACCAATAAAAGATATCATCAGGAAAAAAGAAGTTGGTGGTTCTTCTAGAAGAAAGCTAGTACATGTTGAGGATGAGAAATCTCCAAGAAAGGTCTCTGATTCGGAGTCATCAGCACATGGTCATGATTTTATTGTCAGATATTTGAAAAAGTTGGTGGAAACCATTCCAATATTTCCCACTATAGACTCCAGATGCCAGATGTTGCAACATAGCTTGAATCAGAAGTCAGAATCCTTATCTATGGTGATGGAAAAGTGTGTGAAGATTGAAGCCGACCATAATTTTTTTTTATCAATTATGATGTGCATAAGAAATCATGCAGAAAAATAACTTTGTGGTCTAAGAATGTTGATGAAGACATCACTGACATTGATTGTTTTCAGAATGATGTAAAAGATTCCTTTAAAACCGAGGATAAAAAGATTAAGAATCTACAGAATAAGCTGTTCATTTAGCAATGTTCTCAGAATCAACAGGTCAGAGATCTAAATGAGAAGCTTAACTCGGTTACTCAGAACTGGAAAGGGGAAAGATATTTCCGGATTGTGTTTATAGAGAAGCTGGAAAAGCAAGATGAGTTACTGAAGATGCAGGAAGATGCCATGAAGGCTCAGACAGAAGTTTTGAAAGCTCAAGATGAAAGGATAAAATATTTGGAGAGGAAAGCTGAGGAGGATCAAAGAGATTTGATGAAACTAAAAACCCTGTTGAAGAAGCTAATTCTGAACGAAAAGGAAGACAAATAAACTCACTCCGATCTTTTGCTGTATTTGACTTTCCTTGTAAATTTTTTTTCAACTCTAATGAAATATTTTGTTGGATGTATCTTGTGTTATATACTAATGTGTCAGGTACACTATTTCGTTTCCATTCCCTTAAATTCTTTTTGAAAATCACAATGGGTGAGAAGGAAAAAGAATTACTCAAAAGAGAAGAAAGAAAAATTTATAATGAAGAAGAAAAATTTCTAAGTGAAGATATCCTTAATGTAAGGGGGAGTTTCACATTACAAAGTTTTTCATTCCCATGATAATGAAAACTCCACTCTGGGAATTCAGAATACAATCCTTACAATTTCAATGCCTAAGGGTAGGTTAGTTGTTTTCACTATCATTCATGAACAAAGGGAGATATGTTTTAATTTCAAAGACGAATGAAAATTTTCAAAGACCTTATATTATTTTTCATAAGGTTGTTTGTCCTTTCCAAAAAGGGGGAGATTGTTAAGTCAATATGGTTTTGTTTATGACTTTTCCATTCCTTCTTTTCTAAAAATTACAAACACCTTATACTTAAGAAAATCTATATTTTACTTCTATAAGGAAAATTTCCTTCCTTAAGGAAATTTACCCTAAACTAGATTTCCTTACACAAATCAATATTTTTCTTTAGTGTAAGAATCATATTCATATCAAAACCTCGGAATCATATAATGATAAAATATGAAGCTTTCTGTTTTAGGATCCGAATTCTGGATATGAACTCTAATAAATTTCCACTCCGAATTATGGATAAGAATAGTAATGAAATTCCGCTCCAAATTCTGGATAAAAACTCTAATAAAGTTCCACTCTGAAATCAGGATACAAACTCCAATAAATTTCCACTCTGAATTCTGGACATGAACTCTAACAAAGTTTAACTCTGAATTCTGGACTCTGAAATTCTATAATTTTTACTATGATCTTTTAATAGTTCAACTCTGAAATTTTATGAGTTTGACTCCAAACTTCTATAAGTTTGACTCCGAACATTTACTAGTTCGACTTCGAACTTCTACAAGATCAACTATGAAATATGTAAGTTCAGATTCTGAACTCTGGTAAAACCATACTCCGAATTTCCATAGAAATTCAAACTCCGTATTTCGATAGAATTCAGGTTATGAATTCTTATAAAGACGAATCCGAATATCCTTTAATTATAGACTCTGAATTCCATTTTTTGGTTAGACTCAAAACTTTAATTTGATTGCATTCTGAAAATCAGTTTTTCTTATTCTTACACATGTTTTATTATAAAACGATGTTGTCCATTCTATTTCTAACTAACCGTTGGTTCAGTGACACGTGTGTCGGTCCCACTGAAATTTAATGAAAATATGATCGTTGGAGGAGGGAGCCGACCATTCCAACCAAGCCTATAAATATGAGCTCATTTGAAAGAGCTCATAACAAAAGTTGATCAATCTAGAGACAACACACTGTTAAGGTTATTTCTAGAGAGATAATAATTTCATGGCTTGTGTGTACTGAAATTCTCATTCATATTTTTTAGTAAAACTCTAAATGTTGGTGATTACATTCGAGGGCTTCCGGGGATAGGAAGACAGAGGATCTGACTACCTTGAAGTTAGAGGGCTTCCATGCTGATGAAGACAGAGGTTCTAACTACCTTGAAGTTGATGGATTCTGGGGATAGAAATACAGAGACTCCAATCTTCGTATTGATGGCTTACCTGGGTTTGGGTAAGACAGACTTTCTTGAAAGTATAAATCAAGGGACCTTTATCCAAGGTTGTTGGATACCCTTCTCTTTGGTTTAAAAGATCTATATCTTGTTAATTTTTTTTTCAACATGTTTTTTCACTGTATTCTGTATTGAAAGGAAAGTATAACCTTATTATATTTCCTTACACTTTTACTCTAATTCATTTTGATTCTATACGATTTAAGGTAGAATCACATATTATAAACTTTGGTTATGTTTTAGTTTTCCGAAAACATATTTTCGGATCCATCTTTCTAGATACATATTTCTGGAACCGATTTTTCGGAAACACTTTCCTGATTTAAGCAAGTGTGTAGAACTAGATGTTTATAACTTCATACATTGTTCCAATTCTCGAATTGGTGTCAGAGGTGTTGTGAATTTTCTTAGTTTAGCTTTGTTAAACATAGATATTTACTTGTTTAAGGAAATTTTTAAAGTGTACAATTCATCCCCCTCTTGTATATTGAGCATCTACATCGTTATTTCGATCCTAAATCTTGAGCCATAATTTTTATGGTCACCAAATTAAAAAAATATATCAACATAAGGGGAGACTCCTCCAAGAACGAAGTTACCATTATCTGAAAAACTCATTATAATAGTTCTATTATATAGTGCCAACTAGGGAATATTTGGTATAACCAAATACTGGCATCTTTTGACTAATATGCCTATAATGTAGGAAATTTATTCAAGGCCACATAAGGGCATGTAATGAAATGTCAAGAAAAGGAGATATTATGAATTTAACATTTACTATTGATAGATAAGGGGAAAAAATATTTCAATGATTCAAGACTATAGTGGGTGGTTTTTCCAAGGAAGAAATTTTTGAGAATAATGGTTTATTTATGGTGACAGATGTCATGTATATGGAAACCATTTTTACACAAATTTGGTGTATTATGAATGGTTAAAATTTATCCGAAAGGGGAATTTTTGATATCAAACTATGTAGTTTTAAGTCATGTAGTGTGGACATTATATTGTGTAGTTGTATGTCATGTAGTGAGGAAATTATACTGTGGAGTTTTAAGTCATGTAGTGAGGACATTGTGTGTATTTATTTTTAGGTTTTTACCATTGACCAATGGTATGAGAATCTCCAAATTTTTTTATAATTAGTTTTGAAACATACTACCGTATTCAGGTATGGAATGGAAATTGTAAACTATAATTTGGGAATTTCGGGAATTGAGAAATGATATAGGAAAAATGAACAAATCATTATAGGAATCTTTTCCAAGAACGAAGTTACCTTTTTTTGAAAAACCCATTATGGGGGATGTATTATGTAGGTCCAACCAGGGAATATGCTTTATAGACAAATAATGGCATGTTCAGATTGTCAGGCCCATTATGTAAGAAAATTTTATGCAAGGCCACCTAAGGGAACATACATCATAGTTAGAAAAAATAGGTTTTAGGAGTTTTACATTCTATTGGTAAAAGATGAAGAAATTTATTTGAAATTTATATTTTCCAAAGTACAAAAATTTGTATACGAAGAAATGTACTTGAATTTGGAGAGAGTATTTCCAATTGAAATTTCCAAATAATAAGAGGAATAATATTTCTACAGAGGTCTTACCCAAATATAGGGAGTATGGTATCTTTAGTTTTAGGTTATACAACTAGGACCTAGAGTGGAACCAATATATAATATGTGGTCTTGTGATCCAAGGCTATTTCATATTTCTTTGAACACATAGAGAGAGATGTGTAAACCATGGTCTGGTAGATTTTCAAATTGAGAGAATGATAATGGGACAAATATACATGAATGCCTTTTTTAAAATATAGATTCTTGTGTATTGTCATCAAGGATTGATGGTGATAAAGGTACTATAACCAATAATGAAATTACCATCATTTGAAAAACCCATTATGGAGGCTTTATTATGTAGGTCCAACTGGGGCATATACTATATAGCCAAATAGTGTAATCTTTTGATTCACAAGCCTGTTATGTTGGAAACTTATGCAAGGCCACCTAAGTGCATGTACTGCATAGTCCGACAAAAGAGTTATTAGATATTAGAAACACTATCACCAGAAACCGTAAGAAAGATTATGAAGATCAAGAAATATTCAAGATTAAGAGGGTAAAATATGGAAGTGGGTTGTGATTAATGCACATGAAAAATATTTGGATCAGTATTGGACATGATTTTTAAGTCATTTACATAGTTCTTACTCATATGAAAAAATGGAGACTTTCTTTGTTTCCTATTAATCAATATTATGTTGTCCGTTTTAAAGTCATGAAGCAGGGACATTGTACTTTACAATTTTATTTCATCACGTGTGGACATTGTTAACCCTAAATGTAATTGAGACGCCTTATTTATACAAATATTCTTTTGAACCTATTCCTAAGACAATGTGAGCTATGATTGATGTGAAAAAAAGGAGAAATAAATTCTTCTTCTATCACACAAACATGATTGAAATAAAGAATAAGGCTACTATGATTAAGTGATAGTTGAGTGAAGGCATCGTACCCGAGCTCACTACATGTCTTTTTGGAGAAATAATCAAGCCAAATGTAGTTATTAAACTTCCATTCATTTTAACATCATGTAATAAGGATGAAGATGAAACGATGTCAAAATAAAGGCATATCATAGCTGGACATAGGGATAAAACCCAAATGTCACTATGTGTCTTGCTGGGGGGAATGAATCAAGCCATATGAAGTTCTTTAAACATTTATTATATAGTTTTGATTCTTATATATGTAATAAATGGGTGTTTATATCTTGGATGGGCCCAATATAAGTGATATGGGCATCTCTACGTATCTCGTATAAATGAGAATCTAGCCATACATAGATCATTAAACATTCATTTCCCACACCTATAGAGTTTGATATGGGAGGCAGGGTCTTTTGACTAGTTCTAGAATAATGGTTAAACTCAAGACATAAAATGTTAAAAATATTAGACCATGCATCTTAAGGGAACACTCTGTATTGATTTGATTCATACACAGGAGGAGAAAAGGAAAAAAAATTGTGGTTGTTGCTGTGCCCAAGATTGGTGATCCAGGCGTCTCTACATATCTCAAATAGATGAGAATCAATCCACACCTAGTCCTTTAAATAAGGACCCTATGCATATGTGATTTAGACATAGGGAAGAAAATTACTCATGTGCCACTAAGGAATAACAATGATATCAATGATTCTGGCATATGGAAGCTCCTAACATCAAGTAGATAAGACATTTTTCGTGCATTTTAATGTTGTGTAACGATGACAAATGATGCTACACATTTTAGCAATCTTTTATCATGGACTCTTATGGTTATTGGGTAGTTTAATGTCTTATGAGTACAATGTTGTGCTATGCAGTTTAGAGTCATGTAGCGAGGATGACATACTGTGCAGTTTTAAGTCTTGCAGGGAGGACATGGGGGTTGTGTATTTTTCAGTCTTGTAGTGAGGACGTTGTGTTGTGCAGTTGAGAGTCATGCAGCGAGGATGATGTACTATGTATTTTTATGTCTTGCACTGGGGACGTGGGGTCTATGCTATTTTATGTCTTGCAGTGAGGATGTTTTGCAGTGTAGTTTAGAGTCTTGCCGCGATGACGATGTAATATTCGGATTTAAGTCGTGCAGTGAGGAATGGGAGTTGTGCAGTTTTCATTCTTGCAGCAAGGATATTGTGCTTTATAGTTTAGATTTATGCAGAGAAGATGATGTATAGTGTAGTTTTAAGTCATGTAGTGATGAAATGGGGGATGTGGAGTTTTCTGTCTTGTAGTGAAGACTTTGTGTTGTGTGGTTTAGAGTCATACAACAAGGATAATGTACAGCGTAGTTTGAAGTCTAGCATTGAGGACATGTTGGTTTTGAATTTTTTAGTCTTGTAGCGAGGATGTTGTGATGTGCAGTTTAGAGTCATGCATCAATGATGATGTACTATGCAGTTTTAATTCTCATAGTGATGACATGGGTGCTGTGTAGTTTTCAGTCACACAGCGAGGACGTTGTGCTGTGCAGTTTAGAGTCATGCAGCGAGGATGATGTACTGTGCAGTTTTAAGTTTTACAGTGAGGACATGGGGGCTATGCAGTTTTCAGTCTTGTAGAGAGGATTATGTGCTGTGGAGTTTAGAGTCTTTAATCAAGGACGATGTAATGTGTAATTTTAAGTCTCACAGTGAGGAAATATGGGTTGTGTAGTTTTCAGTCGTGCAGCATGGATGTTTTATGCAATTAAAAAATTATTCAAGAATCTCTCATTTTTTGGAGTTGTAATAAGCTCTCAATCCATTGATATTAAGTCATAAGCTCCATTTGAGTAAACATTGTGTATGGAATAAGGTCCTTCCCACATTAGATCAAGATTTCAGGGTTTCTTTCCTGGTATCTTTGGTCTCCTGAGAAAAAATACCAATTCTCCTTAAAGATATGATTGGAGATATACATTCTTGTTAAAGTATAACACTATTCAATTCCGGTAGACTTCTAAATGATGAAAAGTAGGAAATCTATTTTCGTCTAATCATTCTATCTCATCAAACCATTTTGAGACCTCTCATATGTTGACAATTGTTCATATATTGCAACATTGGGTGAAGGAAATTGAATTTAAATTGGAAAAACTACTTCTATTATGTATACCAATGAATAAGTACTTTCCTAGGTTGTAGTACAGGTAATAGTCCAATAATCCCATAAATTATTAAAATATTTATCAGGAAAATATTTATTATCTTTATCCACCATCTTCTGGAGTATATTTGATAAGGTCTTATTGGAAGCCTCTATCTATCCATTGGATGCCGCGTGATAGGGAGATGATTGGTTGGACTTGATATTGTGCTCCTGATATAACTAATTTACCTCAAAAGAACATAAATTTTCAGCATTGTCCTTCATTACAGTATAAGAGACACCAAATAAAGTGATGATGTTAGTTTGGAAAAAACATACAATGCCTTTGGCTCTGAATTCTTTGAGAGGTATTTCCTCATCCCTTTTAATGAATATGTCATTTGCAGTAAGAATATACTTGAAATGCTTAGCAGTAGCTGAATCATAAGGCCATACTACCTCCATTCCTCATGTGGTGAATGGCCATGAGTATTTAACTGTATTTATAACTCCTAAGTTGATGAATGATGTTGGCATTAACATGACAGTGATGAAATTTCTTTGTAAAATATGTGAAATCTTGCATCATTGAAGGCCAAAAGTATCTGAGCCTTCAGATTTGATCAGAAAGAATATGCCCAGACTGGTGAGCACCATAAGCTCTTGAATGTACTTCTTTCATGACAACAACAGTTTCTTCTCCATCAATAAATCTGAATAAGATTCATTAAAGGATTCATTTGTAGAGAATCTTCTGGTGATCTGGACTATCATAAAGAGTAAAATAGGCCACTCTTTGTTGGATTTATTATTTTTCAGCTCTATCTGGTAGAAGTACTCCATTTTGAATGTATTCCATGATGGGTGTTCTCCATCCCATGGTAGACCATATGGATCATAAATAGGGATAATTTAATTAATATCTTCCATTCTAGATTGAGAAAAAGGTGAGACCACATGAAAATGGGCTCTGTTGATGCTTGTCTCATCCTGATTTGGATCCACCAAGGTTGTAGTAGCATTAGCCATTGCATCATCTTGGGCATTTTGTTATCATGGGATATAGGACAATGTTGGATATTTGGATAATTCAACCATTAATCCTATGAAATAATCACACAAATGTTTTAACACTTCTTTTTCTAATAGAATATTCCACATTGAGTTTTTTAATCACCAACATTGAATCACCATTCACATCAAGTGATTCACACGTAACTGAAGTGCCAATTCCAATCCTATGATGATAGATTGATAATCTACCTCATTGTTGGTTTCCCCCTTTGGAAAAATGGAAGGAATAAGGCAACAATACCTTATTTGGGGAGATAAGGGCAATTAATAACCCAACTTTGTTGAGTTTAGGGTTTTCCATTCTCTTTTCTGTTGAAATTATGGAGGCACTGTAACAGCCCGAGATTTTATGAAAAATATTCTTTTTAATTTTATTAATGTCTTGTGTTGTACACTACACCAAAAGGATCTTGCACAACACGCATCTTTGACTTGACTTGCATTACACGCAATCGCAACCTTCCTCGATAGCGTGTGTAGTACGCAATACTGAGTTTCACGAAACAACGATATGCTATTAAAATATTATTAAAACTAGCCGTTATGAATAGTAATAACCACTTTTTAAATTTTAGAAATTTTAGCTCTCAAAATGGACTTCATTTTTGTATTCGGAGTATCGAATTTAGCCTAAGGTGAAATTTTGGTACATTTCGGATAACTTTCATATTCTGATGAATAATGAAAATTACTAAATTATAATTAAAAACAACTTTTTTAATCGAAATAATTAAGAGTGATAAATTATTAATTTGAGTGGTTTTAAAGTATATTTATAATATATTTTTACAATTTAATACAATGTTGGTCATTGAATGTAATTTCACATTTAAACCAGACATAATCAAGTGTCAATCTTTTGATAGATATTATTTCTTAAAAACACGCTATTTGTTTTAACAGCGGGATTTAATTATAAAATTAATTAATGCAACTTCTATGTTATGAATTTGGTAAAATAGACTTCATTTTTGAATTCTAAATATGAAATATAGCTTAGGATGAAATTTTGGCATTGTTCTGAAAAACATCAATTTTTGATGAATAGTGAAACTACTAAGTGGTAGTTAAAAAACTGAATTTTTCATAAAACTTAATTTTACCACTTCTGTGAATGGAATTTCAAAAATCAGAGAGACACGGTTGATGTTAGTAAGAAAAATGTGGTTCAATGAGATGAAAATATTTTTTGGTGAATAGTAACTTTTTACTTTTATTTACCACAGTTAAAAGTAAATAGGGTAATTAAGGGTAAGAATGATATTAATATTATCCGAACACATGTCCTAATTCTATTGGACAAGTGTATCTCGACCAAAAACAACCTTAAGTGTAAAATATTATCATTTAGGCCCACTTGGATTAGATTAGGACATTTATTATTATTTAATTCAAAGAAGAGTTAAAAGAGTTAAAATCAAAGTATATTTACTAAACCGTTTTTAATATAGGGTTGTACATAAGATAAATTCGATTGTAAATACTCATTAGAAAGCTAAAACGATTTCCTAAATAATGGTATTTTATTTGTAATTTTTAGACATCAAATAATTTAATTTATTCATGTCACAAAAATGATTCAGTAATTATCTTATTAATGAAATATTGACATAATTGATGTTATAAACAACAAAATAAATGTAATTTGAGACTTTTTATGAATTCCATTAATTTTATAGGTTACTATGATATATTAGTGTTGATTTACTAAACTTGGTTCAAACATATAATTCTGTTATGACTTTCACAAAAATCATATATCAAATATTGTCAAAATTGACACAAAATAGTTTTTAAATCAAATATTATATTATTAATTGTTATTTTATTCCTAAAAATCTACGGTTAGTCCACATGAATTAGATAAGGATATATGTATTAATAATATACAATTTGGGGTTCGTTTGGAATGTTATAGTAAGTCTATTAACCATATAGTGAAAGAAAACAAAAAGACACGGTAAAATTTATATTATTTAACTTAGAGTTAAATCTAATTGATAAGGTTAAAATAATACCCTACACTTGTCTAAATCCTATTGGTTGATAGTATTTCGACCCATCCCAACTTTATCTTTGAAATAAGACCCTTTGGAACCATTATAAACCGATTTTTACTTTATTATAAAATAATATTTTGAGATATTCCTAAGGTGCCCCTCTCCTCCCTTATAAAAGGACACCTACTCCCCCTCTTCCTCACACCAATTTGAGAACTCAAGCTCGGCCAACCCCTGCCAAAATCTATTCTCCACTTCCCTAGAAACATCCTATAGGTTCTGGTCTTCCTCAAAGACCAATTTTAGTGCCCTAAGAGGAGGTCTCAAAGAGGCTTTTCAAAGAAGAGGTAATTACCGTTACCAATTCTTTCATCTTTATTTCTTCTTCCACTTCTTCTTCTTAGGTTGTTTCATTATGACGTAATAACATCAGTATCACTCATATACTGATATGTTATTATAAGTATGAAACAACCCTAATTCACCTTCTATCCGTCCTACGGAAAAATGAAATCACCGCGCGTGCGTACGTACGGAATACCGTCTCCACGCCGTGGTGTAATCTATTTTCCACCACCACCTTACATGGATGGGTATAATGGTGTAAATAATAACTATACATAGTAATTAAAACATCATATTGATTCTGATATATTGTATAATCCACTCCAATTCAATTCAATATTTATGGAAATGATATCATCGCTCGTGCATACGTACGGACTACCGTCTCCACGACGCGATGAGATTCATTCTCCATGTTAACCATTTGAGAATGATTATAAAGTATATATAAGAAATAATAATGAAATATATGAAATTATAAAGCTACTGGATTTATGTATATATATATATATATGTATGTCATCTACTTACTTCCATTCAAGACAATAAAGAAAGGAAAACAGCGTTCATGCGTACGTATGGACTACCGTCTCCATGAACGGTGTTTTTCATTTCATTTATCTATCTATTATATATATATACTGAATATATATGATATATAAATCATATTTTATATTCTGTAAGTATGTAAATCATGGTATAAGTAATAATAATGTCAAGAACAACAAGTCAAAACACCTACGATAAATGAAACGATTTTACCCAAAACGCTTCTTTAACATGGAATTTACAAAAGAACGGGTAATATAATGTCATAAGTGAACCATATATGATATCATAACAATGAATATGATTCTGTAATAAGTAAATGACATTATTTAAACCATTATACAGGAGCTTCGGACACGTACAAAGCAAATCGGACCTAAGGTAAGGGAAATATCACAATCTCATTTTTATACGAGAATGTTTATTCGTATGTATTTACTAGGGTGTATTTTATCATCCACATCCATGTTACCTCAATATGTAAAATTATTTCCATCCTTCTACAATAGTTTATATCCAATTTTACCCTTCGGTGAGTTTTTTGTAAAAGATATGAATGGAATCTTTTGTCGTTTTTCGTACGAGGTACTTTTTGACTTTTCCGACAAAAGTACGAAGAATGTTTTTTTAACTTATACGGCACGAACGGATTTTTACAGTTTTATAAAGACTTATTTTCATGAACCTTCCTCCAAAATATATCATGACTATTTTCAATAAAATCTCTTTCTTTTAAAATTTCATGATGTTTTGTGAAAAGAAATTGATTTTGAAGAAGAAAGGATATTTTCCTCAAGAATTCAATTCAAGTGTTTTATCAAAATTATTTTCCATCTAAGCTAATAAAGGGTTCTGTTTCTATCCATATTTTTACATTGATTTGACTATGTTGTGATGGAATTATGTTTATGAATCCCTTTATCTTATATTAATGGTTTTATGATGTCATGTTGTTTAAGAATCCCATTTTTATTACATGGGTTATGCAATGATGTATGATTTATGATTTTTTTGGCACACAGAAGAATGGTTTCATTATGAGATGGGTGGGACCTATATCTCCCTCCAATGCATTGGGTAAAGATTTTATATCTCATGAGATAGACAGGGCTGGAACAGTAGGTTATACCGGTTCAGTGAAACAGGAATGAAACGAGGGTTACTCGATTCAGAAAGGGACTTTGTCCACTAAGATAGTCTTGGAAATGAGTCTTGACTAACAAGAAATGATTCTCTATTATTATGTGTGAATTCCACAAAGTTTCATGTTTTAAGTTATGATTATTGTGATTACATTTCACTTCCATGATTTACCCCATGTTATGAAATTATGATCTCTTTTGCAGGATAAGATTTCCAAAAGTTATGTGCTTATGTATATGATGTGATTGATATTTCTTTTACCCTTACTGAGAATTTGAGCTCACCCTTTTATGTTTTTTTTCCCGAGGATATAAAGAAAGGTTTTAGTTAAAAAAAAGGGAAGATCTTTATGGGAGATATTGAAGATATTTCACCACGATTAGAAGATTACGTTCCGAGTTTCCAAAGACACTAAACTATTACGATCCTTGTGTGTGTGTTTTTGTTATATACTAAGTATTCCGCAAAAGTAATGTAATATCCATGTACTTCAAGCTACGGGTCTCTACAGTTGGTATCAGAGGCAAAGGAGGTAGGAATGTATCCGATCCTTTGGAACTCTCACATGTGAGCGTTGGACGAAGCATGGCTCTCCGCCCAAGGGCTTCATGTGGAAATGGCTGCCACTGGGGATGGTGGTGTGTCCCGCCCAGGGGGTGTAGCCGCCCATGGAGTGCCCTGATAGGTATCAATTATAGTCCACTGGAAGTAATTCCAGACTGCTACAGTTGGTATCAGAGGAAAGGTTTAGTCAACCTTTGGAAACTAGGATGCGAAAACGTTAGCGAGATCCCTAGAGATATTTATACGGTATGTCTAGGGATGTCCCTAAGGTTAAGTATACGTATAGGTTATAGTACTAGAACTACGCTAACGATCATAGAATTAAACCTAAGATGTTAGATATTTAAGGTACTCCCCCTTTATTATGTTGTTTTCCCTAGCATGATTTTTGCCTCTCACACTATTCTTTTTGGGTTTTAGACGATGGATGGAACCCAAAGGAACCGTGTTGATCAATGCAATGGACAATGCAATGATTTTCCTCCTGAACAAACAAATGTTATGGGAGATGGAGTGCAAAATCTTATTGTTATACTTACACAAGCTATGAATCATTCTGGACTTCCAAATGAGTAGAGAAGGGAACAATATTCTATAGAGTCCTTCATGAGGCAACGTCCACCTTCTTTCAGTGGAACTTCCGATCCACTTGTCGCTGAACAATGGATCAGTACCACTGAAAAGATATTTTCAGTTCTTCAATGTTCTGAGCATGATAAAGTCATCTTAGCAGTATATCGTTTGGAAGGTGAAGCTGATCAATGGTGGAATCTTATCACGAATACGAGGCCAAGAGATGAAATTGAGTCCATGGAATGGGACGAGTTCAAGAACTTATTTTTCAATAATTACTTCCCTCGTATTCTTCGAACAAAGATGGAGAAGGAATTTCTTGAACAAAAGCAAAAGGATGATGAATCTGTTGGTATATACGAAGCGAATTTTACAAGACTTGCAAGGTATGCATCTGGCATTATCATCCAACCTGAAAGTAAAGTTGATCGATTTTTCAGTGGCTTAAAACCAAGTCTTCGAAGGGCATTATCTATAAGAGACTTCAGTAGCTATGAAGAAATTGTGCGTTGTGCTATCAAGGTAGAAATGGAAGTTGGTGTTACATATCAATCTCATGGTTTTGACAAGAAACGAAAGATGGAGTTCAAGGAGAAATCTCAGAATAATGGTGAAAAGAAGATGAATGTTTCCTTATGCACAATGTGTGGAAAGAAACATGGTGGAGATTGTCTTAAAGGGACTAGAAAATGTTTTAAGTGTGGAAAAGAAGGTCATCGAGCAACTGAGTGTCGAAGTAATGGAAAAAGGGTTTCTAATGATGTGAATAAATCAAACACTGCAGAGAACGCACCACCAACACTTCAATGCTTCAAGTGCAAGGAAATGGGGAATTATGCTAATAAATGCCCTAATCCAAGGGTTAGTGATGATCAACATGAACAACCATTGAATGCAAAGGACAAAGGGAAGTCACATGCGATCACTATTGGCGATGTTGAATATGACAACGATGTGGTGGAATGATTAAGTGTTTATGTAATGGGATTCCAAAAATAATATTGTATCATGGAGTATTGGAATATTTATGTATTGGACTAATGTGGTATTCAAAGTGATTGAGATATTTTTGGAAATAAGATGATATGCGCATAATGAATGGAAAACAAGAAAACTAAATGTTTAACAGTAATCATGAGCTCATCATTGATATAAGGACTAAGTGATATCATGGTTTGAGTATATAGAATTTTGAGGATTTTGGTATGTGGAAAGTGTTAACTTTAAACTGTATTCATGTTTTCACTAAGGTATTCAAGACAATACATGATTAAGGACTTTGAATGTTTGGAATGTGACCAACAAAACATATCTTATGATATATGGGGATCAACGATGGTATTAAATCTCTGTTAATCATTTTCACTATGTTATGAGAGTGGACTGCAGTATTATAGATAAGCCTAAAGATTGAAATGGATTATGTTGGACATAAGTGAGTATTGTTTAAGGATAGAAGTTTTTTTTATTAGATATTATTGATGGGATGTTATAGTAATGTAGTTTTGGAAAAAGGACAACCTGTAGGACGAGCGACAGCCCATCGCATCGGACAAGGCTGCAGGAATCACCGAAGTGCGACTGGCCTTTATCACCTACCACTGGCCTACATGAAGTCCATGTTTAGTAGAAACTAGTTTTATTATATTAAGCAGTATGATATATGAAGTATAAGTCCATTTTAGGAACAATATATGATTAATCTCAATATAGATCGACTTATGTATATAATTTTTGCTAACCTTTTGTTTGAGACAGATGGAATGACCCGTCATTCTATCACATGATCTGTTAACACTTCACGAATAACAAATTAATCTTCATTTATTTAAGAGATGAAGTGGAAATTGTTCAAGGCACGAACAACAGTAAGATTGTACCAAAATAAAGTAAGTATTTATTCTAATTCAAATTTTCAACTTTAGGGAAATGATCTTGAAAACCAAAAATGTTGTCCTAGTGCCCTTATACCTGATGAATCAGATGGTACCCTAGATCATCACAAATTTATGGCTTTGTGATTGTTAGCTTTTCCATAGCCATGTTCTCTACCACTCTCCATCAGAACATGATGGTTAGATTTCTCTTCCATATCCATATTTTCACCTATGTGGAAACCAAGTGATTAGTTTATTTGGGTAACTGTTACGTTTCATACTTTTGTTTTTAAAGATTGGTTTTGATATTCCTTTTTACGATGTGGGTTTCTATTAAATAAACATTCGAATAGTAAACCATTTATAACCCCGACGAATTTTGAGGGCGAAATTCATTTTAAGGGGGGTAGAATGTAACAGCCTGAGATTTTATGAAAAATATTATTTTTAATTTTATTAATGTCTTGTGTTGTATGCTACACCAAAAGGAGCTTTCACAACACGCATCTTTGACTTGACTTTCATTACACGCAATCGCAACCTTCCACGATAGCGTGTGTAGTACGCAATACTGAGTTTTAAAGAAACAACGATTTGTTATTAAAATATTATTAAAACTAGCCGTTATGAATAGTAATAACCACTTTTTAAATTTTAGAAATTTTAGCTCTCAAAATGGACTTCATTTTTGGATTCGGAGTATCGAATTTAGCCTAAGGTGAAATTTTGGTACACTTCGGATAACTTTCATATTCTGATGAATAGTGAAAATTACTAAATTATAATTAAAAACAACTTTTTTAATCGAAATAATTAATAGTGATAAATTATTAATTTGAGTGGTTTTAAAGTATATTTATAATATATTTTTACAATTTAATACAATGTTGGTCATTGAATGTAATTTCACATTTAACCAGACATAATCAAGTGTCAATCTTTTGATAGATATTGTATCTTATAAACACGCTATTTGTTTTAACAGCGGGATTTAATTATAAAATTAAATAATGCAACTTCTATGTTATGAATTTGGTAAAACAGACTTCATTTTTGAATTCGGAATATGAAATATAGCTTAGGATGAAATTTTGGCATTGTTCTGAAAAACATCAATTTTTGATGAATAGTGAAACTACTAAGTGGTAGTTAAAAAACTGAATTTTTCTTAAAACGTAATTTTACCGCTTCTGTGAATGGAATTTCAAAAATCCGAGAGACACGGTTGATGTTAGTAAGTAAAATGTGGTTCAATGAGATGAAAATATTTTTTGGTGAATAGTAACTTTTTACTTTTATTTACCACAGTTAAAAGTAAATAGGGTAATTAAGGGTATGAAAGATATTAATATTACCCTAACACGTGTCCTAATTCTATTGGACAAGTGTATCTCGACCAAAAACAACCTTAAGTGTAAAATATTATCATTTAGGCCCACTTGGATTAGATTAGGATATTTATTATTATTTAATTCAAAGAAGAGTTAAAAGAGTTAAAATGGAGTATATTTACTAAAACATTTTTAATATAGTGTTTTACATAAGATAAATTCGATTGTAAATATTCATTATAATGCTAAAAAGATTTCCTACATAATGGTATTTTATTTGTAATTTTTAGACATCAAATAATTTAATTTATTCATGTCACAAAGATGATGAAGTAATTATCTTATTAATGAAATATTGACATAATTGATGTTATAAACACCAAAATAAATGTAATTTGAGACTTTTTATGAATTACATTAATTTTATAGGTTACTATGATATATTAGTGTTGATTTAATAAACTTTTTTCGAACATATAATTCTGTTATGACTTTCACAAAAATCATATATCAAATAGTGTCAAAATTGACAGAAAATAGTTTTTAAATCAAATATTATATTATTAATTGTTATTTTATTCCTAAAAAACTAAGGTTCGTCCAAATGACTTAGATAAGGATATATGTATTAATAATATACAATTTGGGGTTCGTTTGGCATGTTATAGTAAGTGTATTAACCATATAGTGAAAGAAAACAAAAAGACACGGTAAAAGTTAAATTATTTAACTTAGAGTTAAATCTAATTGATAAGGTTAACATAATACCCTAAACTTGTCTAAATCCTATTGGATGATAGGATTTCGACCCATCCCCACTTTAGCTTCGAAATAAGACCCTTTGGAACCATTATAAACCAATTTTGACTTTAATATAAAATAATATTTTGAGATATTCCTAAGGTGCCCCTCTCCTCCCTTATAAAAGGACACCTCCTCCCCCTCCTCCTCACACCAATTTGAGCACTCAAGCTCGGCCAAACCCTGCCAAAATCTCTTCTCCACTTCCCTACCAACATCCTAGAGGTTCGGGTCTTCCTCAAAGACCAATTTTAGTGCCCTAAGAGGAGGTCTCAAAGAGGCGCTTCAAAGAAGAGGTAATTACCATTACCAATTCTTTCATCTTTATTTCTTCTTCCACTTCTTCTTCTTAGGTTGTTTCATTATGAAGTAATAACATCAGTATCACTCATATACTGATATGTTATTATAAGTATGAAACAACCCTAATTCACCTTCTATCCATCCTACGGAAAAATGAAATCACCGCGCGTGCGTACGTACGGAATACCGTCTCCACGCCGTGGTGTAATCTATTTTCCACCACCACCTTACATGGATGGGTATAATGGTGTAAATAATAACTATAAATAGTTATTACAACATCATATTGATTCTGATATATTGTATAATCCACTCCAATTCAATTCAATATTTATGGAAATGATATCATCGCTCGTGCGTACGTACGGACTACCATCTCCACTACGCGATGAGATTCATTCTCCATGTTAACCATTTAAGAATGATTATAAAGTATATATAAGAAATAATAATTAAATATATGAAATTATAAAGCTACTGGATTTATTTATATATATATATATATATGTCATCTACTTACTTCCATTCAAGACAATATGGAAAGGAAAACAGCGTTCATGCGTACGTACGGACTACCGTCTCCATGAACGGTGTTTTTCATTTCATTTATCTATCTATTATATATATATATACTGAATATATATGATATATAAATCATATTTTATATTCTGGAAGTAAGTAAATCATGATATAAGTAATAATAATGTCAAGAACAACAATTCAAAACACCTACGATAAATGAAACGATTTTACCCAAAACGCTTCTTTAACATGGAATTTACAAAAGAACGGGTAATATAATGTCATAAGTGAACCATATATGATATCATAACAATGAATATGATTCTGTTATAAGTAAATGACATTATTTAAACCATTATACAGGAGCTTCGGACACGTACAAAGCAAATCGGACCTAAGGTAAGGGAAATATCACAATCTCATTTTTATCCGAGATTGTTTATTCGTAAGTATTTACTGGGGTGTATTTTATCATCCACATACATGTTACCTCAATATGTAAAATTATTTCCATCCTTCTACAATATTTTATATCCAATTTTACCCTTCAGTGAGTTTTTTGTAAAAGATATGAAAGGAATCTTTTGTCGTTTTTCGTACGAGGTACTTTTTGACTTTTCCGACAAAAGTACGAAGAATGTTTTTTTTAACTTATACGGCATGAACGGATTTTTACGGTTTTATAAAGACTTATTTTCACGAACCTTCCTCCAAAATATTTCATGACTATTTTCAATAAAATCTCTTTCTTTTAAAATTGCATGATGTTTTGTGAAAAGAAATTGATTTTGAAGTAGAAAGGATATTTTCCTCAAGAATTCAATTCAAGTGTTTTATCAAAATTATTTTCCATCTAAGATAATAAAGGATTTTGTTTCTATCCATATTTTTACATTGATTTGACTATGTTGTGATGGAATTATGTTTATGAATCCCTTTATCTTATATGAATGGTTTTATGATGTCATGTTGTTTAAGAATCCCATTTTTATTACATGGGTTATGCAATGATGTATGATTTATGATTTTGTGGCACACATAAGAATGGTTTAATTATGAGATGGGTGGGACCTATATCTCCCTCCAATGAATTGGGTAATGATTTTATATCTCATGAGATAGACAGGGCTGGAATGGTAGGTTATACCGGTTCAGTGAAACAGGACTGAAACGAGGGTTACTCGATTCAGAAAGGGACTCTGTCCACTAAGATAGTCTTGGAAATGAGTCTTGACTAACAAGAAATGATTCTATATGATTATGTGTGAATGCCACAAAGTTTCATGTTTTAAGTTATGATTATTGTGATTACATTTCACTTCCATGATTTACCCCATGTTATGAAATTATGATCTCTTTTGCAGGTTAAGATTTCCAAAAGTTATGTGCTTATGTATATGATGTGATTGATATTTCTTTTACCCTTACTGAGAATTTGAGCTCACCCTTTTATGTTTTTTTTCCCGAGGATATAAAGAAAGGTTTTAGTTAAAAAAAAGGGAAGATCTTTATGGGAGATATTGAAGATATTTCACCACGATTAGAAGATTACGTTCCGAGTTTCCAAAGACACTAAACTATTACGATCCTTGTGTGTGTGTTTTTGTTATATACTAAGTATTCCGCAAAAGTAACGTAATGTCCATGTACGTAAAGCTACGGGTCTCTACAGGCACCATCAAAGTACATCTCCCATGTTTGGGGATTATCTTGAATAGAGAAGACCTCTTCATCTTGTAGTTCAATATTCAATGATTTATTTTCCGTAGATGGGTATTTAACATGGAATTTGGCCAGAGCATGGACTTTTATTTCCATTTTAGGAACAAACTGAATATTAAACTTTTGCAAAATTACTACCACCATTCCAAATGCCTAATAAGAAAAGGACGAATGAGGATAAATTTGAGATGTTATTACAAGACACAAATTGGACCTCATGATGTTGCTAGTAGGGCCTCCATTTATTAACTGTAAAAATTAATGTCAAGTAGAACTTTTCAATACCAGAATACCGAGTTTATTAATCAATCATAGTTCGACTGAGATTGTAATGGATTGTTTCATTCCCAGCCCCATTGTATTGGTCCAAGAAGGCACCCAGTGATCACTCTAAAGCTCTTACATAAAGAATAAGCGGTCTTCCTTTAATCAGTGGAATTAATACCAGTGGAATCAAAACATTTTTCTTGATAGCATCAAATGCTTCTTGGTAGTCTTCAGTCCATTGATAGGTGACTCCCTTCATCATTAATCTGGTGAAGGGAAAACCCATGCATGCCAAATTGGTGATAATGCACCGAATATAGGCCATGGGTCCTTGAATTCCACTTAATTCTTTAAAATTTTGAGTAGGTGATTTTCCAAGGATTGATTTTGTTTTATTAGGGTCAACTTTGATACCTTGATGGCATACAACGAAGTAGAGTAACTTTCATGAGTATACCCCTAAAGCACATTTCATGGGGTGTATCATTAAATTATGTAGCTGAAGATTATTGAATATGGTCTTCAGATCATCCAAGTGATCTGAAAGTTTCATGGATTTAATCACCAAATCATCCACATAACATTATAAAAATTTCCCGATGAAGGGTTTGAAGATATGGTGAATGGAATGTTGATACGTTGCACCTGCATTCTTTAAGTCGAAGGGCATTTACAAATAGCAAAACACATCTTGAGGATCTCTGATGTCTGTAGATTATTCATCCTTTTGGGCCATATGAATTTGATTATACCCATAGTATCCATCCATCAAGGAATGAACTTCATAGCCAGCATTGGCTACAATTAAAAGCTATGTGATCGGAAATGGAAATTCATCTTTAAAAAATGCCTGTTAATATCTCTAAAATCAATGAAAACCTTGATTTACCCAATCTTATTCTTTATTGGGAAAATGTTGGCCATCCATTTAGGATATTGAACCCCATGATAAATTTATCCTTTATAATCTTATCAACTTCATCTTCAATTTTAATGCAATGAATTAGGTGTGTTCTTTTTGCTGCTTTCCAGAATCCTCAATGTTCTTCTCTAAAACCCAAATAATGATTGGGTACATTGGGATTAAGTCATGGAATTTCTATATAATTCCTAGAAAATATATCTCGTTTTTGTTTTATTAATGAATTATACCCCTCTTGATCTTCATAAGTCATGGGTGCACTAATTAGAGTGGGGTGTGGATCTTCTTCAATACCCAGATTTCATTCTCTGAGCTCATCCATAGGGTTAGTGACAACCTCCTCAATTGATGGAGGAGAATCCCAAAGATCATTCTCTAATTATTTATTACATGTTAGTTCTTCTATTTCTTCATGCATAGTAGACAATAAAGCAAAACTTCTAGAGTTAGGGGGAGTCAGTATTTGAACATCCAAAATAAGAGGCCACCATTTCTGACAATACTATTGATGAAGGGTCTTCTTGTTTTAATAAAGAAGAGATGATGGACTGGGAATCAACATACTCATCTTCCTCTAGTATTGCTAAAACTTCTTCTAATATGTTTTAAGAAGTATAGGCTAGTTATATTTCAAGGGATGAAAGGAAGACAACTCTATTTAAGCTTTTACCACTGCTTGGTGAATCAACAATTTCATCCATTATGTCACGCTAGATTATCGCAATAGAAATTATGGAAGTCACTGAATGAGTGATTGGATTTGGGTTTACCCTTTAAATTTTATTGATAGGTAACACATAATCTATACTCAAATGTATGAATGGGTTTTCGGAGACCTTTTCCATGCCATTCGGAGGATTAATTCTGGTGACTTACTTTTCTATGGACCTCGTTACCTTCCTATGATAAAAGTATGCCTCAATGTATTGAGATTCACAAATTTTGAATGGAGCCTTATCACCATACAATGTTTCAATTTGACCATTGAAACTTTATTTGAGATACTGATGGTATGATGAAGGTATGGCTGCAAGTTGATGTATCCAAATTCTTCCAAGCAGAATGTTGAAGGCTATGTCCGGAAGGACAACCATTAAATCTGAATTAGAAACAGGATCCCCAAACTAAGATCATACTGTAATATCACCCCGAGGTTCTTGGTCATTCTTTTCATATCCTTAAAGCATTAATGTAGTATGATATAAAAGAGTTTTAGTGAGTCCCAATCGATGAAGTGTACGAACGGGGATGAGGTTGACTCCTGAGCTATTTTCAATGATGGATCATCAGATATCTATGTCATTGACCATTCCAGATATATATAAGGGCCTGATATTCCCATGTACATCATCATATTCATCTTCATCCATAAAATATATGACTTCATGACATTCTATATGATAATTCTCTATACTGTAAACCTCAATAGAAGCAAATTTAGTTTCATAATATGGAGGACTTAACAAAGCCTAAATATGTTCCTCTAAAAGATGTTTTGACAGAATCAAGGAATATAGAATTGAAAAAATGGTTGGTACATAGGACATATGTTTCAAAACATCATACTTTTGGTCCAGAGGTCTGTGTTTCCGAGAATGGCGATATGGTTTTCCAGGTTCCATGGAAGTTGACACTCTTGGTATGGATTTACCTTATGTCGGAGTAGAAACTGGAAATACTCATAGATTTGGTAGATTAGATGAACTTGGCATATCTTCTTGATAAGGAGAAGATGGTGTGACTTTTAATCGGTCCTCTAAAATAATCATGTCAGAACTGAACCTGACATGCATGGAAGAAACTCCTTGTTCATGTTGAGCCCACTAAAGGGCTCTTCCATGAGTTTCTGCAGCATATACAGCTCGAGCAGTGGTAGAGTTAAAATAGTGGCTTCTAGAATTCCCATGTCTTCCCCTGTATGCTCTACATAGGCATGTTCCTCTAGTTCCCAGATTAGGTACAAGGAACTCCAGATCATTATAAATAAAATCACCATTGGCATAAGGATATGTTACGTGGATAACAATGATGAAACCAATGATCAATTCTTTATTTGATAAAGATTCTACTTGATAGGTTTGTTCTTCATGTTCCGTTTGGTAGGGTGGTTCCCCTGATCTGAAAGAATATGACATGAAATCTGAAAATGTCAAAGAAAAATTTGTCCTTAACATTATATCATCTTATTTAAACATGTCTCCAACCTTCTGACCACATCAATTCTTTGAGGATTGACCTATGTAGGACATATCTATTTATGATGGTGGTTTTTTTGGAGGACGTAGAAGGAGACACAATCTATTGAGTCAAATCTACTAGTATAATGGCATGCGTTTGGTTTATGGTTTTCCTAATTATCCTTTTCATCATATTTCTGTTGATTTTTACTTTTGACATCCTTCCATTCCTATTATTCTTCTAGATCAGAAGTAGTAATACATGATACTTGGGCTAAATAAATTTTTAGTTTTACTTTTTCAGAGTCAACATTTTTTTGCAGGAGGACATTGAGAAAAAACACTCATGAATGGGATTCAGAAACATCTAATGAAAGGTACAATAATTCATAAGATTTTCATCTCCTCAATGTTTGGTTTCTTCGGCCTTGAAATCTCAACAAAATTATATTCCAAAGCTAGGATGAAGTAATCGGGAACCTGTTCATTCCAAAAAAAAAATTTATTCTTTAACTCCTATAACTGTTTCTGGCTTTGAACTCTATGATCATCTTGATGAGGCGGTCGTTGCAGCTGATGCTTGGGAGGAAGAGCCCTTTGATATGATGACATGTTTTCACTAGAAGCAGTTATAGGTGCTTTATTGAATGTGACTTTACAACCTCTTCATTCCCTAATCTCCTTCCAAGAGCTTCTGGAATTACATGAGTTTTATCCATAGTTTCCATAATGGAATCTTTAATCTACTGATAAATCAAAGTAAGGTCTCGAAACCCTCCTGTGTATTTCACAAGGATCAGTGGTGTGCATAACTGATCATGCTGATTTTTCACACAAATTGGCATCAACTATTCTTGAGGTAGTTTCATAAATAAGGAATATGTTAATCCTTTCCATCGCGTAATGAAATATAAAACTCATTCATCTTCCATTTTCAATTTTTAGATAAAAAACTATTGTCTTCGGTAGCATTGAGAAGAATTGAAGAAGGAATTTTTGATGGAGAACTTACCATCCTATAATTGATCGAGTTTGAAAAATTTTATACCATAAAAATCTGGTCCGTGTAATGACTGCACAAAAAACCTAAGTTGTACTGAATCTTGTTGTTTAGGAGTCTCCATCAGGGGATCAAAATGAGAAAAAATGCATTAATTGTTGTTCTGAATCTCACAAACCACTAAATATTTGGAATGTGGTATTCAAAAAATCTCTTAGGTGAGGAATCAAATCCACCAATTTTAGAGACCCGAAGCTTAAAGTACATGGACATTACATTAATTTTGCGGAATACTTAGTACATAACAAAAATACACACACAAGGACCGTAATAGTTTAGTGTCTTTGGAAACTCAGAATATAATCTCCTAATTGTGGTGAAAGATCTTCAACATCTCCCATAAAGATCTTCCCTTTTTTTTCTTACCTCAAACCTTTCTTTATATCCTGGGGAAAAGAAAACATAAAAGGGTGAGCTCAAATGCTCAGTAATTGTAAACAAAAGAAATATCAATCACATCATATTCATGAGAACATAACATTTTGGAAATCTTAACCTGTAAAACAGATCAAAATATCATAACATGGGATAAATCATAGTAGTGAAATGTAATCCCAATAATCATAACATAAAACATGAAACTTTGTGGCATACACACATAATCATAGAGAATCATTTCTTATTAGTCAGTACTCCTTGCCAGGACTATTTTAGTGGACAAAGTCCCTTTTTGAACCGAGTCACCCTCGTTTCAGTCCTGTTTCACTGAACTGGTATAACCTACCATTCCAGACATGTCTATCTCATAAAATCTTTACCCAATGCATTGGAGGGAGATATATGTCCCACCCATCTCATAATGATACCATTATTATGTGTGCCAAAAAATCATAAATCATACATCATTGAATAACCAATGTAATAAAAATGAGAATCTTAAACATCATGACATCATAAAAAATTCATATAAGATAAAGGAATTCATAAAAAAAATTCCATCACAACATAATGAAATCAATGTAATAATTGGGATAAAAACATAACCCTTTATTATCTTAGATGGAAAATAATTTTGATAAAACACTTGAACTCCATTCTTGAGGAAAATATACTTTCTTCTTCAAAAACATTTTTCCTTTCTTAACATGTCATACAAATTTAAACTAAAAGAAGTTGATTAAAAATAAACTTGAAAACTTGTAAAGTAAGCTTCTTGTAAATAATGTTTTAAAAATTCATTCATGTCGTATAATAAAATTCTTCTTGTACTTTTGTCGGAAAAGTCAAAAAGTACCTCGCACGAAAAACGAAAAAAGATTCCTTTCATATATTTTACTAAAAACTCACCGAAGGGTAAAATTGGATTTAAAATTTTGTAATTGGATGGAAACAATATTACATATTGAGTAAACATGGATGTGGATGATAAAATACACCCCAGTAAATACTAAAGTATAAACAATCTCGGATAAAAATGAGATTGTGATATTTCCCTTACCTTAGGTCCGATTTGCTTCGTATGTGTCCGAACCTCCTGTATAATGATTTAAATATTGTCTTTGAATTATTCTAGAATCATACTCATTGTTATGATATCATATATGGTTCACTTATGGCTTTATATTACCCGTTCTTATGTAAATTCCATGTTAAAGAGTGTTTTGGGTAAAATCGTTTTATTTGTCGTCCATGTTTTGACTTGTAATTATTCATATGATTACTTAGATCATGATTACTTAATTCCAGAATATAAAACATGATTTATATATAATATATATTCAGAATATATATATATATATAATAGATCAGTAAATGGAATGAAATACACCGTTCATGGAGACGGTAGACCGTACGTACGCATGAACACTGTTTTCTTTTCCTTATTGAGTTGAATGGAATTAAGTAGATGACATACATATATATACACATAAATCCAGAATCATTATTATGTCATATATTTCATTATTAATTATTATATATACTTTATAATCATTCATGAATGGTTAACGTGGAGAATGAATCTCATCGCGTTGTGGAGACGGTAGTTCGTACGTACGCACGAGCGATGATATCGTTCTCATGATTGTGACCTTGTGTTGAAGTGTATGTATAATATTTTAGTATCAATATCACTTTATAATAATCATATATAGTTAATCATTAAACCATTATACCCATCCAATTAAGGTGGTGGCGGAAAATAGATTACACCACAGCGTGGAGACGGTATTTCGTACGTACGCACGCGCGGTGATTTCCTTTTTCCGTAGGATGGATATAAGGTTAATTAGAGTAGTTTCATATTTATAATAAGATATCAGTATATAAGAAATACTTATGTTATTACTTTATCATGAAACAACTAATGAAGAAAAAGTTGAAGAAGAAAGAAATTGAAAAAGATCTGTAATGGATAATACCTCTTTTTGACGCACCTTTTCTTAACATCGACTTAAAGAACTGAGGATGGTCTTTGAAGAAGACCAGGACCTCTAGGATGATACTAGGGAAGTGTAGAAGAGATTTTTTCAGGGGTTGTCCAAGCTTGAATGCTCAAATTGGTGTGAGGAAGAGAGGGAGGAGGTGCCCTTTTATAAGGGAGGAGAGGGGCACCTTTGGAATTCTTAAAAATATTAATTTCTAATAAATCTAATCCCACTTAAAAACCTCCAAATATAACTCATATTCGAATATTAGATGAGATAGGGTTGTAATCTCATCAACCAATCAAATTTAGACATGTTTGGAACTTATTTTAAACCTTATCATTTTTATTTATCCTTATTTAATCTATTTAAGTTTATTTGTTCTAATAAAATTCTATATTTTAAATTATAACAAATAATTACTTATTTGTTGTGAATTTTAAATAATTTTTTACTTTATAACATTATAGACCATATACATTTAAATTTATAATTTTTAAATATTTTTGTGATTTTTAAACAATTTTATAATATTTTATTTTTATAAAATAACAATAGTGTCAATTTTGAAAGTATTCAATTATTGGAATTTAAATAAAATATATACAGAATATATGTTCGACCTAAAAGCTTTAATAGATTAATAAAAGGTCATATTTATCTATAAAATTAGTGGATCACATTAAATAGTTCATATAATATTTATTTTATTATTTTTAAAACGATTTATTTGGTTTATCTCTTAATAAAATAATTACTACAACATTTTTGTATAATTATTTAATATACTTATATGTTGCATAAAAATTTAAAATAAAATCCTATAATGAAGAAAAATATATTAGCTTTCGCAATAATACTTTTACTCGAATTTAACATCTTAAAATCACAATATTTAAATTGTTATATTTATTAAATTATGAAGGTGACAACTTTGGAATCATTTAAAATAAAATAATATAAGTGTTATAATTGCTTGTATAAGACTAAAAATGGTAAAATATACGGCCATTGGATGATTATAGTTTAAATTTACATGACCAATAAGTTTTGGTCGGGGCTTTGTGCCTTTTATGGTCAATATTAGTTTAATAAAAACTATATTCTTGATTTTTCACTAGATAAATAATTTCTGCATCACTATTGAGTCACAATTAATGATAATTATTTAATCCCAAAAAATTATAAATAAATTCTCATGATGTAGATAATTTTCTAGCATTCTGGAGACTATTCATGTTCGAACTTTTATGATGTTTATTACAATGTTAAAATTATTATACGTATAAGATTTAAGAGAGTGACATGTTGTCACTTTCTTTGGTTTTAATAATAATTAAATTATTTTCATGGTAAAAAGTCCATAAAATGAATCTAATCCGACCCTTACTTGATATGGGTTTACATTTATCCATAAAATAGAATTTTGGCATGTGTTAGGGTAATTTTATAATATTATATTTACCCTTAATTACCCAATTTATCTTTAACTATGGTAAATAAAATTACCGTAGTTACTATTCATAATTCCCAAAAATAAAAAGTAGCCTATGAACATAATTTGGACCCAATGATTCCAAATATGGAATCAAGTTTTCCAAATTCAATACACAAAAGTTGCAGAAATTAAATTAAAATTAATCCCATTGTCGAAAGAAAAAAGGTTTGTCTTTAAAACATTGCGAAAGATTGAATTGATTTAACCTACGAATTCAAGGTATAATCAATGATAATGAAATAAATTATATTAAATGGTAAAAATATATTCTATTTATACTTTAAAACCATTCAATATTATAATTTAACCAAATAATATATTACGATGAAAAAAGTTGTTTTTAATTAAAATATATTGTGTTTTTACTATTCATTAAAATATGAAAGTTATCGGAAAAATATCAAAACATTATCTAATGTAAATTTTTATATCCTGATTCAAAAGAAAAATTTTATTTTGTCAAATTGAACTTATAAAAATGTCAAACTAGATTCAAAAATGTAAATTGAACTTATAAAAACTAGATTTAAAGTGGGTGCGCCATCGAAAGGCGTCAAAACTGCATTTTTTTAAAAATACTTATTTTACCCGAAAAAATTATTTTGTTCTTATACCATGTTCTAGAAATGTGTAAGATGAATAATAATGTTATAAAATTACAAATTTAGTTAATACTATTCATAACAGCTAGTTCATAATAATATTATAATAATATATCGTTGTTTAGTAAAACCCGGTATTGCGTACAACACACGCTATCGAGGAAGGCCGTGATTGCGTGTAATGCAAGCCAAGTCAGGGTTGCGTGTTGTGCAAGAATACTTAGTTGTTTTGTATAATGGAATCCAACCATATTTCATTTATACATGGAATATATATATATATCTACTCAATGTTGTGGAGAATAACTATTATCAAAATTGTGAGTAACACGATCCAAGAATAGTGTTGTGTATACTGCAAGATAATACGGAATTGCGTATAGCGCAAGGTAATCTTGGTGTAGCATAAAACACAAGACATTAATTAAAAGAATATTTTTAATAAAATCTCGGGGTGTTACATTCTACCCCCCTTAAAATTAATTTCGCCCTCGAAATTCGTCGGGGTTATAAATGGTTTACTATTCAAAAGTTTCTTTAATAGAAACCCATGTCGTAAAAAGGAATACCAAAACCAATCTTTAAAAAAAAGTATGAAATGTAATGGTTACCTAAATAAACTAATCACTGTGTTTCCACATAGGTGAAAATATGGATATGGAAGAGAAATCTAACCATCATGTTCTGATGGAGAGTGGTAGAGAACATGGCTATGGAAAATCCAGCAATCACAAAGCCATAAATTTGTGACGATCTAAGGTACCATCTGATTTATCAAATATAAGAGCACTAGGACAACATTTTTGGTTTTCAAGATCATTTCCCTAAAGCTGATGAAATTTGAATTAGAAGAAATACTTTCGTGATTTTGGTATAGTCTCACCGTTGGTCTTTCTTTGGACAATTTCCACTTCATCACTTAATGAAATGAAGTTTAATTTGTCATTCGTGATGTGTTAGCAGATCATGTGATAGAATGATGGGTCATTCCATCTGTCTCAAACCATGATATCACTTAGTCCTTATATCAATCATGAGCTCATGAATATTATCAAACATATTAGATTCTCTTTATCCCTTCATTATGTGCATATCATCTTCTTTCCAAAAATACTTCAATCACTTTTCATGGTTACCGATGCCATAAAGTTATTGAAAACCATAATAGACCAAAACATAAATATTCCAATATTCCACGATACTATATACAACATTATTCGGGAATCCCATTACATAAACACTTAATCATTCCACCACATCATTGTCATATTCAACATCTCCAATAGTGATCGCATGTGACTTCCCTTTGTCCTTTTCCTTAAGTGGTTGCTCATGTCGATCATCACTAACTCATGGATTAGGGCATTTATTAGCATAATGCCTCATTTCCTTGCACTTGAAGCACTGAAGTGTTGTTGGTGCGTTCTCTGCAGTCTTTTCTTTATTCACATCATTAGAAACCCTTTTTCTATTACTTCGACACTCAGCTGCTCGATGACCTTCTTTTCCACACATAAAACATTTTCTAGTCCCTTTAAGACAATCTCCACCATGCTTCTTTCCACACTTTGAGCATCAAGAAACATTCATCTTCTTTTAACCATTATTCTGAGATTTCTCCTTGAACTACATCTTTCATTTCTTGTCAAAACCACAGCACAACACACAATTTCTTCATATCTACTGAAGTCTCTTATAGCTAATGCCCTTCGATGACTTGGTTTTAAGCCACTAAAAAATAAATCAACTTTACTTTCAGGTTGGATGATAATGCCAGATGCATACCTTGCAAGTCTTGTAAAATTCGCTTCGTATATACCAACAGATTCATCATTCTTCTGTTTCAGCTCAAGAAGCATTTTTTCCATCTATGTTCGAAGAATACGAGGGAAGTACTTACTGAAAAAACATGTTCCTGAACTCGTCCCATTCCATGGACTCAATTTCATCTCTTGGCCTCGTATTCTTGATAATATTACACCTTTGATCAGCTTCACCTTTAAACGATATACTGCAAAGATGACTTTATCATGTTCAGAACATTGAAGAAATGAAAATATCTTTTCAGTAGTACTGATCCATTGTTCAGCAACAAGTGGATCATAAGACCCACTGAAAGAAGGTGGACGTTGCCTCATGAAGGACTCAATAGAATATTGTTCCATTCTCTGCTCATTTGGAAGTCCAGAATGATTCATAGCTTGTGTAAGTATAGCAATAATATTTTTCACTCCATCTCCCATAAAATTTGTTTGTTCAGGAGGACAATCATTTCATTGTCCATTTCATTGATCAACACGGTTCCTTCGGGTTCCAGCCATCGTCTACAACCCAAAAAAAATAGTGTGAGAGGCAAAAATCATGCTATGGAAAAAAAAAATAAAGGGGGAGTATCCTCAATATCTAACATCTTAGGTTAAATTCTATGATCGTCACAATAGTTCTAGGACTGTATCCTATATGTATACTTATCCTTAGGGACATCCCTAGACATACCTTAGAAATATCTCTAGGGATATCAGTAACGTTTTTGCATCCTAGTTTCCAAAGGTTGACTAAACCTTTCCTCTGATAACAATTGTAGAGAACCAAAGCTTAACTTACATGGACATTACATTTATTTTGCGGAATACTTAGTACATAACAAAAAACACACACACAAGGACCGTAATAGTTTAGTGTCTTTGGAAACTCGAAATATAATCTTCTAATCGTGGTGAAAGATCTTCAACATATCTCATAAAGATCTTCCCTTTTTTTCTTACCTAAAACCTTTCTTTATATCCTAGGGAAAAGAAAACATAAAAGGGTGAGCTCAAATGCTCAGTAAGGGTAAACAAAAGAAATATCAATCACATCATATTTATAAGAACATAACATTTTGGAAATCTTAACCTGCAAAACAGATCATAATATCATAACATGGGATAAATCATAGTAGTGAAATGTAATCCCAATAATAATAACTTAAAACCTGAAACTTTGTGGCATACACACATAATCATAGAGAATCATTTCTTATTAGTCAAGACTAATTTCCAAGACTATCTTAGTGGACAAAGTCCCTTTCTGAACCGAGTCACCCTCGTTTCAGTCCTGTTTCACTGAACCGGTATAACCTACCATTCCAGCCATGTTTATCTAATAAAATCTTTACCCAATGCATTGGAGGGAGATATATGTCCCACCCATCTCATAATGATACCATTCTTATTTGTGCCACAAAATCATAAATCATACATCATTGCATAACCCATGTAATAAAAATGGGAATCTTAAACATCATGACATCATAGAACAATTCATATAAGATAAAGGAATTCATAAAAATAATTATATCACAACATAATCAAATCAATTTAATAATAGGGATAAAAAAATAACCCTTTATTATCTTAGATGGAAAATAATTTTGATAAAACACTTGAACTCCATTCTTGAGGAAAATATTCTTTCTTCTTCAAAAACATTTTTCCTTTCTTAACATGTCATACAACTTTAAACTAAAATAAGTTGATTAAAAATAAACTTGAAAACTTGTAAAGGATGATTCTTGGAAATAATGTTGTAAAAATTCATTCATGCCGTATAAAAACATTCTTCTCATACTTTTGTCGGAAAAGTCAAAAAGTACCTCGTACGAAAAATGTCAAAAGATTCCTTTCATATATTTTACTTAAAACTCACCAATGGGTAAAATTTGATTTAAAATATTGTAAGTGGATGGAAATAATATTACATATTGAGGAAACATGGACGTGGATGATAAAATACACCCCAGTAAATACTAAAGTATAAACAATCTCGGATAAAAATGAGATTGTGATATTTCCCTTACCTTAGGTCCGATTTGATTCGTATGTGTCCGAACCTCCTGTATAATGATTTAAATAATGTCATTGACTTATTCCAGAATCATAATCATTGTTATGACATCATATATGGTTCACTTATGGCTTTACATTACCCGTTCTTTTGTAAATTCCATGTTAAAGAGCATTTTGGGTAAAATTGTTTCATTTGTCGTCCGTGTTTTGACTTGTAATTATTCATATTATTACTTAGATCATGATTACTTAATTACAGAATATGAAACATGATTTATATATAATATATATTCATAATATATATATATATATATAGATCAGTAAATGGAAATAAATAAACCGTTCATGGAGACGGTAGACCGTACGTACGCATGAACGCTGTTTTCTTTTCCTTATTGAGTTGAATGGAATTAAGTAGATGACATACATATATATAAACATAAATCCAGAATCATTATTATGTCATATATTTCATTATTAATTATTATATATACTTTACAATCATTCACGAATGGTTAATGTGGAGAATGAATCTCATCGCGTCGTGGAGACGGTAGTCCGTACGTACGCACGAGCGATGATATCGTTCTCATGATCGTGAACTTGTGTTGAAGTGTATGTATACTATTTAAGTATCAATATAACTTTATAATAATCATATATAGTTACTCATTACACCATTATACCCATCCAATTATGTTGTTTGCGGAAAATAGATTACACCACAGCGTGGAGACGGTATTCCGTATGTACGCACACACGATGATTTCCTTTTTCCGTAGGATGGATATAAGGTTAATTAGAGTTGTTTCATATTTATAAAAACATATCAGTATATAATAAATAATGGTGTTATTACTTTATCATGAAAAAACTAAAGAAGAAAAAGTTTAGGAAGAATGAAATTGAAAAAGATCGGTAATGGATATTATCTCTTTTTGACGCGCCTTTTCTTAACCTCCACTTAAATGAACTATGGATGGTCTTTGAAGAATACCAAGACATCTATGATGATACTAGGGAAGTGAAGAAGAGATTTTTTCAGGGGTTGTATGAGCTTGAATGCTCAAATTAGTGTGAGGAAGAGAGGGAGGAGGTGCCCTTTTATAAGGGAGGAGAGGGGCCCCTTTCGAATTCTTAAAAATATTAATTTATAATAAATCTAACACCCCTTAAAAACCTCCAAAAATGACTAATATTCTAAGATTAGATTATATAGGGTTTTAATATCATCAGCCAATCAAATTTAGACATGTTTGGATCTTATTTTAAACCTTATCATTTTGATTTATCCTTATTTAATCTATTTAAGTTTATTTGTTGTAATAAAATTATAAATTTTAAATTATAACAAATAATTATTTATTTGTTGTGAATTTTCCATACTTATTTACTTTATAAATTTATAGACCATATAAATTTAAATTTATAAATTTTAAATATTTTTGTGATTTTTAAACAATTTTATAATATGTTATTTTTATAAAATAACAATAGTGTCAATTTTGACACTACTCATTTATTGGAATTTAAATAAAATATATACAGAAGATATGTTCGACATAAAAGCTTTAATAGATTAATAAAAGGTCATATGTATCTATAAAATTAGTGGATCACATTAAATAGTTCATATAATATTTATTTTATTATTTTTAAAACCATTTATTTGGATTATCTCTTAATAAAATAATTACTACAACATTTTTGTATAATTATTTAATATATTATTTGTTGCAAAAAAATTTAAAACAAAATCATATGATGAATATAAAAACATTACCATTCACAATAATACTTTTACTCGAATTTATCTTCTTAAAATCACAATATTTAAATTGTTATATTTATTAAATTATGAAGGTGACATCTTTGGCATCATTTAAAATAAAATAACATAAGTTACATAATTGCTTGTATAAGACTCAAAATGGTAAAATATTCGACCATTGGATGATTATAGTTTAAATATACATGACCAATAAGTTTTGGTCAGGGTTTTGTGCCTTTTATGGTCACTATAAGTTTAATAAAAACTATATTCTTGATTTTTCACTAGATAAATAATTTCTGCATCACTATTGTGTCACAATTAATGATAATTATTTAATCCCAAAAAATTCTAAATAAATTCTCATGATGTAGATAATTTTGTTATATTTCTGGAGACTATTCATGTTCGAAGTTATATGATGTTTATCACTAAGTTAAAATTATTATACTTATAAGATTTAAGAGAGTGACATGTTGTCACTTTCTTTGGTTTTAATAATAATTAAATTATTTTCATGGTCAAAAGTCCATAAAATGAATCTAATCCGACCCTTAGTTGACATGAGTTTACTTTTAGCCATCAAATATAATTTTGTCATGTGTTAGGTTAATTTTATAATATTATATTTACCCTTAATTACCTGATTTACCTTTAACTATGGTAAATAAAATTTACAGTAGTTACTATTCATAATTCCCAAAAATAAAAAGTAGCCTATTAACATAATTTGTACCCACTGATTCCAAATATTGAATCCATTTTTCCAAATTCAATACACAAAAGTTGCAGAAATTAAATTAAAATTAATCCCGTTGTCGAAAGAGAACGGGGTTTTCTTTAAAACATTGCAAAAGATTGAATTGATTTAACCTATGAATTCAAGGTAAAATCAATGATAATGAGATACATTATATTAAATGGTAAAAATATATTCTATTTAGAAATTAAAACCATTCAATATTATAATTTAACCACATAAGATATTATGATGAAAAAAGTTTTTTTAATTAAAATATAGAGTGTTTTTACTATTCATTAAAATATGAAAGTTATCAGAAAAATACCAAACTTTGTCTAATGTAATTTTTTATATCCTGATTAAAAAAAAGAATTTTATTTTATCAAATTGAACTTATAAAAATGTCAAAAACTAGATTTAAAGTGGGTGCGCCATCAAAAGGCGGCAAAACTGCATTTTTTTAAAAATACTCATTTTACCCGAAAAATTTATTTTGTTCTTATACCATGTTCTAGAAATGTGTAAGATGAATAATAATGTTATAAAATTACAAATTTAGTTAACACTATTCATAACGGCTAGTTCATAATAATATTATAATAATATATCATTGTTTAGTAAATCCGGTATTGCGTACAACACACGCTATCAAGGAAGGACGCGATTGCGTGTAATGCAAGCCAAGTCGGGGTTGCGTGTTGTGCAAGAATACTTAGTTGTTTTTTATAATGGAATCCAACCATATTTTATTTATACATTGAATATATATATATATACTCAATGTTGTGTAGAATAACTATTATCAAAATTGTGAGTAACACGATCCAAGAATAGTGTTGCGTATACTGCAAGCTAATACGGTATTGCATATAGCGCAAGGTAATCTTGGTGTAGCATACAACACAAGACATTAATTAAAAGAATATTTTTCATAAAATCTCAGGTTGATACATTCTACCCCCCTTAAAATGAATTTCTCCCTCGAAATTCATCAGGGTTATAAATGGTTTACTATTAAAAAGTTTCTTTAATAGAAACCCACGTCGTAAAAAGGAATACCAAATCCAATCTTTATAAAAAAAAGTATGAAATGTAACGGTTACCTAAATAAACTAATCACTGGGTTTCCACATAGGTGAAAATATGGATATGGAAGAGAAATCTAACCATCATGTTCTAATGGAGATTGGTAGAGAACATGGCTATGGAAAATCCAGCAATCACAAAGCCATAAATTTGTGACGATCTAAGGTACCATCTGATTTATCAGATATAGGAGCACTAGGACAACATTTTTGGTTTTCAAGATCGTTTCCCTAAAGTTGATGAAATTTGAATTAGAAGAAATACTTTCGTGATTTTGGTATAGTCTCACCGTTGGTCTTTCTTTGGACAATTTCCACTTCATCACTTAAAGAAATGAAGTTGAATTTGTCATTCGTGATGTGTTAGCAGATCATGTGATAGAATGATGGGTTATTCCATCTGTCTCAAACCATGATATCACTTAGTCCTTATATCAATCATGAGCTCATGAATATTATCAAACATATTAGATTCTCTTTATCCCTTCATTATGTGCATATCATCTGCTTTCCAAAAATATTTCAATCACTTTTCATGGTTACCGATGCCATAATGTAATTGAAAACCATAATAGAACAAAACATAAATATTCCAATATTCCACGATACTATATACAACATTATTCGGGAATCCCATTACATAAGCACTTAATCATTCCACCACATCGTTGCCATATTCAACATCGCCAATAGTGATCGCATGTGACTTCCCTTTGTCCTTTTCCTTAAGTGGTTGCTCATGTCGATCATCACTAACTCTTGGATTAGGGAATTTATTAGAATAATGCCTCATTTCCTTGCACTTGAAGCATTGAAGTGTTGTTGGTGCGTTCTCTGCAGTCTTTTCTTTATTCACATCATTAGAAACCCTTTTTCTATTACTTCGACACTCAGCTGCTCGATGACCTTCTTTTCCACACATAAAACATTTTCTAGTCCCTTTAAGACAATCTCCACCATGCTTCTTTCCACACTTTGAGCATAAGGAAACATCCATCTTCTTTTCACCATTATTCTGAGATTTTTCCTTGAACTCCATCTTTCGTTTCTTGTCAAAACCATAGCACAACGCACAATTTCTTCATAGCTACTGAAGTCTCTTGTAGCTAATTCCCTTCGAAGACTTGGTTTTAAGCCACTAAAAAATCGATCAACTTTACTTTCAGGTTGGATGATAATGCCATATGCATACCATGCAAGTCTTGTAAAATTCGCTTCGTATATACCAACAGATTCATCATTCTTCTGCTTCATCTCAAGAAACATTTTTTCCATCTTTGTTTTAAGAATACGAGGGAAGTACTTACTGAAAAACATGTTATTGAACTCGTCCCATTCCATGGACTCAATTTCATCTCTTGGCCTCGTATTCTTGATAAGATTCCACCATTGATCAGATTCACCATCCAAATGATATACTTCTAAGATGACTTTATCATGTTCAGAACATTGAAGAACTGAAAATATCTTTTCAGTAGTACTGATCCATTGTTCAACAACAAGTGGATCAGAAGACCCACTGAAAGAAGGTGGATGTTGCCTCATGAAGGAATCAATAGAATATTGTTCCCTTATCTGCTCATTTGGAAGTCCAGAATGATTCATAGCTTGTGTAAGTATAGCAATATGAATTTTCACTCCATCTCCCATAACATTTTTTTGTTTAGGAGGACAATCATTGCATTGTCTATTGCATTGATCAACACGGATCCTTCGGGTTCCAGCCATCATCTAAAACCCAAAAAGAATAGTGTGAGAGGGAAAAATCATGCTAGGGAAAACAACATAATAAAGGGGGAGTATCCTCAATATATAACATCTTAGGTTAAATTATATGATCGACACAGTAGTTCTAGGACTGTATCCTATATGTATACTTATCCTTAGGGACATCCCTAGACATACCTTAGAAATATATCTTGGGATCTCACTAACATTTTCGCATCCTAGTTTCCAAAGGTTGACTAAACCTTTCCTCTAATACCAACTGTAGATACCCAACGCTTAAAGTACATGGACATTACATTACTTTTGTGGAATACTTAGTACATAACAAAAACACACACACAAGGACCGTAATAGTTTAGTGTCTTTGGAAACTCGGAATATAATCTTCTAATCGTAGTGAAAGATCTTCAAAATCTCCCATAAAGATCTTCCCTTTTTTTTCTTACCTAAAACCTTTCTTTATATCCTGGGTAAAAGAAAACATAAAAGGGTGAGCTCAAATGCTCAGTATGGGTAAACAAAATAAATATCAATCACATCATATTCATAAAAACATAACATTTTGGAAATCTTCACCTGCAAAACAGATCATAATATCATAACATGGGATAAATCATAGTAGTGAAATGTAATCCCAATAATCATAAATTAAAACATGAAACTTTGTGGCATACTCACATAATCATAGAGAATCATTTCTTATTAGTCAAGACTCATTGCCAAGACTATCTTAGTGGACAAAGTCCCTTTCTGAACCGAGTCACCCTCGTTTCATTCCTGTTTCACTGAACCGGTATAACCTACCATTCCAGCCATGTCTATCTCATAAAATCTTTACCCAATGCATTGGAGGGAGATATAGGTCCCACCCATCTCATAATGATACCATTATTATGTGTGCCACAAAATCATAAATCATACATCATTGCATAACCCATGAAATAAAATGGGAATCTTAAACATCATGACATCATAAAACAATTTATATAAGATAAAGGAATTCATAAAAATAATTCCATCACAACATAATCAAATAAATGTAATAATAGGGATAAAAACAGAACCCTTTATTATCTTAGATGGAAAATAATTTTGATAAAACACTTGAACTCCATTCTTGAAGAAAATATCCTTTCTTCTTCAAAAACATTTTTCCTTTCTTAACATTTCATACAACTTTAAACTAAAAGAATTTGATTAAAAATAAACATGAAAACTTGTAAAGGATGCTTCTTGGAAATAATGTTTTAAAATTTCATTCATGCCGTATAAAAACATTCTTCTCGTACTTTTGACAGAAAAGTCAAAAAGTACCTCGTACGAAAAATGACAAAAGATTCCTTTCATATATTTTACTAAAAACTCACTGAAGGGTAAAATTGCATTTAAAATATTGTAAGTTCCTAGAAACAATATTACATATTGAGGAAACATGGATGTGTATGATAAAATACACCCCAGTAAATACTAATGTATAAACAATCTCGGATAAAAATGAGATTGTGATATTTCCCTTACCTTAGGTCTGATTTGCTTCGTATGTGTCCGAACCTCCTATATAATGATTTAAATAATGTCATCGACTTATTCCAGAATCATACTCATTGTTATGATATCATATATGGTTCACTTATGGCTTTATATTCCCCGTTCTTTTGTAAATTCCATGTTAAAGAGCGTTTTGGGTAAAATCGTTTCATTTGTCGTCCGTGTTTTGAATTGTAATTATTCATATGATTACATAGATCATGATAACATAATTACAGAATATAAAACATGATTTATATATAATATATATTCAGAATATATATATATAATAGATCATTAAATGGAACGAAATACACTATTCATGGAGAGGGTTGATTGTACGTACGCATGAACGCTGTTTTCTTTTTCTTATTGAGTTGAATGGAATTAAGTAGATGACATACATATATATACAAATAAATCCAGAATCATTATTATGTCATATATTTCATTATTAATTATTATATATACTTTATAATCATTCATGAATGGTTAACGTGGAGAATGAATCTCATCGCGTCGTGGAGACGGTAGTCCGTACGTACGCACGAGCGATGATATTGTTCTCATGATAGTGAAATTGTGTTGAAGTGTATGTATACAATTTCATTATCAATATCACTTTATAATAATCATATATAGTTAGCCATTACACCATTATACCCATCCAATTAAGGTGGTGGCGGAAAATAGATTACACCACAGCGTGGAGACGGTATTCCGTACGTACGCACGCACGGTGATTTCCTTTTTCCGTAGGATGGATATAAGGTTAATTAGAGTTGTTTCATATTTATAATAACATATCAGTATATAATAAATACTTATGTAATTACATTATCATGAAAAACTAAAGAAGAAAAATTTTAAGAAGAAAGAAATTGAAAAAGATCGGTAATGGATATTACCTCTTTTTGACGCACCTTTTCTTAACCTCCACAGAAAGAACTAATGATTGTCTTTGAAGAAGACCAGGACCTCTAAAATGATACTAGGGAAGTGGAGAAGTGATTTTGGCAGGGGTTTTCCGAGCTTCAATTGTCAAATTAGTGTGAGGAAGAGAGGGAGGAGGTGCCCTTTTATATGGGAGGAGAGGGGCACCTTCGGAATTCTTAAAAATATTAATTTATAATAAATCTAACCCCACATAAAAACCTCCAAAAATGACTCATATTCGAATATTAGACGAGATAGGGTTGTAATATCATCAACCAATCAAATTTAGACATGTTTGGATCTTATTTTAAACCTTATCATTTTGATTTATCCTTATTTAATCTATTTATGTTTATTTGTTGTAATAAAATTCTAAATTTTAAATTATAACAAATAATTACTTATTTGTTGTGAATTTTCCATAATTGTTTACTTTATAACATTATAGACCATATAAGTTTAAATTTATTATTTTTAAATATTTATCTGATTTTTAAAAAAAATTTATAATATGTTATTTTTATAAAATAACAATAGTGTCAATTTTGACACTATTCATTTATTGGAATTTAAATAAAATATATACAGAAGATATGTTCGACCTAAAAGCTTTAATAGATTAATAAAAGATCATATGTATCTATAAAATTAGTGGATCACATTAAATAGTTCATATAATATTTATTTTATTATTTTTAAAACCATTTATTTGGTTTATCTCTTAATAAAATAATTACTATAACATTTTTGTATAATTATCTAATATACTTATTTTTTTCATAAAATTTAAAATAAAATCCTATGATGAAGATATATATATTAACTTTCACAATAATACTTTTAATAGAATTTATCATCTTAAAATCACAATATTTAAATTGTTATATTTATTAAATTATGAAGGTGACAACTTTGGCAACATTTAAAATAAAATAATATAAGTGTCATAATTGCTTGTATAAGACTCAAAATGGTCAAATATTCGACCATTGGATGATTATAGTTTAAATTTACATGAAAAATAAGTTTTGGTCCGGGTTTTTTGCCTTTTATGGTCACTATTAGTTTAATAAAAACTATATTCTTGATTTTTCACTAGATAAATAATTTCTACATCACTATTGTGTCACAATTAACGATAATTATTTAATCCCAAAAAAAATCTAAATAAATTCTAATGATGTAGATAATTTTTTTATATTTCAGGAGACTATTCATGTTCGAATTTTTATGATGTTTATCACTATGTTAAAATTATTATACTTATAAGATTTAAGAGAGTGACATGTTGTCACTTTCTTTAGTTTTAATAATAATTAAATTATTTTCATGGTCAAAAGTCCATAAAATGAATCTAATCTGACCCTTAGTTGATATGGGTTTACTTTTAGTCATCAAATAGAATTTTGGCGTGTGTTAGGATAATTTTATAATATTATATTTACCCTTAATTACACGATTTACCTTTAACTATGGTAAATAAAATTTACCGTAGTTACTATTCATAATTCCTAAAAATAAAAAGTAGCCTATTAACATAATTTGGACCCACTGATTCCAAATATGGAATCCATTTTTCCAAATTCAATACAAAAAAGTTGCAGAAATTAAATTAATATTAATCCCGTTGTCGAAAGAAAACAGGTTTTTCTTTAAAACATTGCAAAAGATTGAATTGATTTAACCTACGAATTCAAGGTAAAATCAATGCTAATGACATACATTATATTAAATGGTAAAAATATATTCTATTTATACTTTAAAACCATTCAATATTATAATTTATCCAATAAGATATTATGATGAAAAAAGTTGTTTTTAATTAAAATATAGCGTGTTTTTACTATTCATTAAAATATGAAAGTTATTGGAAAAATATCAAAACTTTATCTAATGTAAATTTTTATATCCTGATTCAAAATAAGAATATTATTTTGTAAAATTGAACATATAAAAATTTCAAAAACTTGATTTAAAGTGGGTGCGCCATCAAAAGGCGGAAAAACTGCAATTTTTGATAAATACTTATTTTACCCGAAAAATTTATTTTCTTCTTATACCATGTTCTAGAAATGTGTAAGATGAATAATAATTTTATAAAATTAAAATTTTAGTTAACACTATTCATAACGGCTAGTTCATAATAATATTATAATAATATATCGTTGTTTAGTAAAACCTGGTATTGCGTACAACACACCCTATCGAGGAAGGTCGTGATTGCGTGTAATGCAAGCCAAGTCAGGGTTACGTGTTGTGAATGGATCTTTCGTTGTTTTGTATAATGTAATCCAACCATATTTCATTTATACATTGAATATATATATATATATACTCAATGTTGCGTATAATAACTATTATAAAAATTGTGAGTAACACGATCCAAGAATAGTGTTGCGTATACTGCAAGCTAATACGATGTTACGTATAGCGTAAGGTAATCTTGGTGTAGCATACAACACAAGACATTAATTAAAAGAATATTTTTCATAAAATCTCGGGGTGTTACACCCATTCGTGGTAATCATTCTTTTCCGACGGAACAGGTGCACATCGTTCTTCCATTGCTTCAAATTGAGTTGTTAATGCCCTAATTATGTTCATAAGAACTTGGGGAATATCCTAATAATCCTGGTCTTGTACAGGTGCTGTATACGGAGCATGAAATGGTGTAATTACATGAACAACCACTGGTGGTGGTGCTTGTATTTTCCATGGATAAAACACAAGAATAGGCCTATAAGGATGTGTTTCATCCTACCATGGTTGTATAACCAATGGAGGGAATTCATTATCCTCATTTGTATTCATCATAAGTCCTCTTTGTTGAGGAGCTCCAACATTATGTGCATGTTGAGGATCATCACGGGAAGTATGTCTAGAAGAAATGCTGCTTCGAAATACCTCTATATTGACTATTCTCAACTCTTTCATCTCTTATTTTTACTCTGAAAATATCTCTTCAAGTGAAATAGATTGAAATTATCTAGTGAAAAATTGATATGTGATATGACTTTTACGTTTACCCATGTTAGATACCTTTTAGAGGGGTGGGAGGAGGTTATTTGAGGGAATATCTAGATTCTGGGTAAGCTTCTGATTTTAGGTACGTAAAAATTCTTAACATTCTTCAGTGGGTGCCGTATTATGGATATGAAACTCATCTTCTGATTCCCCTAAACTGGATTTATGTTTTGGTGGATATTCTACAACGGTGTTAATGAAATTCACTGATTCATTATGTGTTGATGGAATTATGTTAGTATCATTATAAGATCATATCCTTATATATCATTCATGAGACTCTATTCTCCTATGTGATGAATTATCATGAACTGTTTGTTGGACAGTAACCTGAATAGAAATCTTGGATAGATCAGTTATGCGCTCTCTTTGTGGAATCATCCCTAATCTAGAGTAAACTAACATTCGTTGAGGAGGTAATTTAAAATGTGAAAAATTTCTCAACCCTATATGATGGGGTTGTTCTTGTTCTTCTTCTTCTTAAAACATTTGAATTTAATTTAATTAATATAAAGGTTGAATGGAACCAGCCCCCATCTCTACAAGATGGGGTGGCTCTTGAACAAATATTGGTGAGATTCACATAGCTACTCTTCTGATTTTATGAATTTCGGTTTGGACATTAGCGGGGGGAATTATTTGACAACCACCCAAATCACCAACTTCAGAAGATCGTTGTGATATTTCAGAAATTTGTGTTATCTGATTGAAGATATCCTTTAAGTGGGAGGCATGCTCATAATTCTCAAATGGTTGAATAAAAATTAACTCAAAAACATTTTTTATTTGGGCCTTACTATGATGAGAGATATTTGAGGCATGTTCTAGAGCTTACATTTTATTGCATACAAAATCTTTTGATTGTTGCCGGCCATGGGAAATAACATTGAACGAGAAAAATTTTGGGTGGATTTTCTGATTATGGAGTGTAGTTAAATGTAATGTGCCATGTCCACACCATCCTCTGATACGAACACCCGATGGGGTGTTAGAAATTAACAAGTGTGGCCTATTTAGTGGATTTAGGCATTCATGATGAAGGGTTCTCCACTGCCTTTCAATATTCGGATGTTGGAAAACAGAAAGAGATGCAAACTCAATTTGGAGTTGCAACCCTTTTATTACCTTTACATGATTTTGATATTCAACATATGGTTATAATTTGGTTTTCAAATGATGAAGTGTCTTCCATAATTTGAGTCAGATATCATGAATTCAATCTTCTAACATAAATTCTTGAATGTTTTATTGAGAATTTTTCAAAGAATGGAACATGAATGGTATTTCTCTTATAGCCAATTATTTTCTCGTGTTTAACATTTCTTCAAGATATTTCACTTGAGGCTTCTGCACATGGTATGACCAAAGTGGATTCACTGTATAATAGGAAAAATGACCCAAGGTAGGTTCTAAGATTGACCAGTCCATTACGATGTCTTCTGGTTGTGAAATTACTTCACCTGTTAATGACAAGGCATCCGACATGACTATCCTTGTATTGGAAAGTGCATCATGATAAGAGGGATTTATCATTACTACATTTTAAATTATAGAATTATCTTTACAATGTAGAATACTACTATAGATAGTCCATTCTCTGTGAATTCCATCATGATTTGGACCACCATGATGGATTATAGAAAGGGATAAATCATTTTTCTCCTTGGTCTTCTGGCCACAAGGTGGGTTTTTGTGGTTCTCATCCAGAGATTGGCTCTCTAGATTGAACTAATTTTCATGAATCAAGCATTCATGATGATGTGTACTATGGGGAACTTCAGAATTAATGCTACTACTCCCATAATTTTGTAATGAGAGGGTATGATCTTGACATGCAATAGATAAATGTCTGAGGACATCAAGAAATCCAGCACTAAGAAGAGCCAAATTATATCTTGACTCTTGATATTCTAACCGTGTTTGGAGGGACTTCTTCTTGGATCTTATCTCACAATTAGTTGGGTACACTCTCTTGGAGAAGTGGTTTTCAAGGGAATGTGTATGTTCCCTCCTGGGAGTGGTCACCAGAATAGACCAATTACCACTACTTGGAATAGGTGTATGTTCTTGATCCTGTTTTCCATACGATATGGGGGTGTATGACCCATGATCCTCCTGGACTAGAACATAGGTATCTATCTACTCCAGGATGGAATGCCGATGTGTCATCCCAGGGGTTGGGACATATTTATTTGTTTGATCCCCTAGTACTACTGAATTAGTTATTATAATATTCTATCATGCTTCCAGAATATGGGTAGGGATTTGTGTCTTCCATTTCACCATGGATAATATGTGTTTGGTGACTTCAGCTACCAGAGTAGGAATATATGTCCATTTCATAATTGGAGTAGGTGTATGTGCCTAATCTTGTACTCCTTTTCCTATCAATGGGTTTGGACAGTACTCATGTATATGGGGTAGAGAGTTGGGTTTTCCCAAGATTTCTCATCGGAGCATTCCGAATGATTTATCCGGATGCTGTCAAACGAGACAGTTGGAAGGTTTGACAAATGCTGGAAGGTATATCGGGTGGCTGGGTGTTTTCCATCAAGTATTGTTGATGAATTTACTTAAATACTGATTGATGAGAATGCTGGATGAATTGGTGATTCTAATCAGGTGTATGTTCTTCTTTACTAGTATCCACAACATGTGATTGGTAGGATTCTTTAAGTGCTGTCAAATGAGCCTACTGATGTGATGATAATTTTTAAATTGGTGTATGTTCTTTTTCCTTGTACTCCACCATATTTTCTTGGTGATATTTGTGGGTTTCTACTTTACAAGTATGTTGGGTACTAGAATTAGGACAGACGAGTGTATGTTCCAGCTCATTGGTTGCCTTCAGGATAGGTTGATAGACTTATATTGAGGGAGAAGAGGTAAGAACCTACTCCCGATTGACCCGAAATTGTCCCTGACAATTCTTCATTCATGCATGGGTTTGAGGGACTTGGGCTAAACGTCCAAAGACAACACCCCATCTTATTGGGTGGACACTACTGTTCGATTCTGCTGGTGGGGATTGTTGGTGGGAGTCCTCAGCAAGGACCCCTAAATCATTTAATTGAGGCCCTAAGTGACATCTTGATCTACCTCTCTATTGTACTAATGGTAATGGTAGTTTCATTCCAGGGATAATGACTCAAAATGGTGGAAAATTGTGTTTGGAAAAGTTTGCTTCATGATCATAAGTCGTTGATGGCCGGACGATCGAGAATTTTTATCGACCTTTAGAGCCTATCGAGAAGCCTCCAAGGATGGGATTGTACTGTGATTACGGTACTCTCTTACAATCATGATAGATACCTAGTGTCAAAGATGCTGGGTGGGTGATAATATCTTACCCGTGGATGGGATCCAGCCTTAGCAGTGGTCAGGAGTTTCACAGAAGTCATCATGAAGAAATCCATTTTGGATTGAAGGGAGTTCAGAGAAAAAAACATGAAAACAACAAGAAACATCATTAAAGCGACACCTTGAATATGGATACATGTGTGATTGATTCCTTTTTTTGGACTTCCTTTATCAATTACTTGGGGCCTGATTGGTGGTCAACATTATTAACATGGTTTTGGATTCACGTCGGTTTCACTATTTTTATTTCATAGATCCTTGAAAATTGTGTTCTAGTTTTATGAATCATAGCTTCTAGGAGGTTTGCATTGTATTAATTAATGGAAGTAGAAACACCCAAACGTTCTTTATCCAAAAGGGAACTATAATCCAAAGGCATGGGTTCTTTTAGTTTGAACTTTATGGGACATAGGAACTTACATTGGTCGAGAGGATGGGAGGTCAGACTCATCACACCCTTTAGGTGTAACACGCCAAGATTTCATAGTGTGTTATTTCTTCAAAATAATTCAATAAATTGCACAACACACAACACCGAGTTCAAGCACAACATGACTTACCTAACAAGCCGTTCAAAAGAGGTTATGAATAGTATTAACTAAATTTTAAACTTTATATAATCCTTATAATTTTAGAATCCATATTATGAGTTTATTAGACATAATGTAAGAACAAATTCATTTTCAGTATCGCACTTTTACCAACTTTTAATAGTGAACCCTTTTTAAATCCAATATTTTAAAATTTTATATATTCAATTTGACTAAATAAATTTACTTTTTAGAATGGGTACATCGAAAATTTACAATGAAAAATCCCAAACATCCATGGTACTCTTTCCTTTGAATAATACAGTAGCGTGTGTTGTACACAACTTTGAGTTCTAACACACACCACAACCAATCAAACTAGCAGTTATGAATAGTAATACATACTTTTTGAAATTTTATAAATTTTATCTCTCAAAATGGAATTTATTTCTGGATTCAGAGTATCGAATTTATCCTAAGGTGAAATTTTGGTACTTTTCGGATAACTTTAATATTTTGATGAATAGTGAAAATTACTAAATTTTAATTAAAAGCAACTTTTTTAATCAAAATAATTAATAGTGATAAATTATTAATTTGAGTGGTTTTATAGTATATTTAGAATATAATTTTACCATTTAATACAATTTTGTTTATAGTACATAATTTCACAATTAAACCGAACATAAACAAGTATCAATCTTTTGATAGTTATTATATCTTAAAACCACGCTTTTTGTTTTGACAGCGGGAATTAATTTTAAATTAATTTCTGCAACTTATGTGTTTTGAATTTGAAAAAATGGATTCCATATTTGGAATCAGGATGTCCAAATTTTTTAAATATGTAACATTCATTTTTAGACATTTTGAATAATTACTTTGGTAAATATATTATTTACCATGGTTAAAGGGTAAATCCGGTAAATAAGGGTTAAACAATCATATTATAATAATACTAAATTACCCTAAAACGTGTCCTAATATTATTGGTGGATACATGTTCTACCATGGGCATCTTTGGGTCGATTTTGGGACCCCATGGAGCCACTTGTAGGTGATAGGGACACATTATTTTAATTAAGTTAAAATAAATACAAAAATGACAAAAGCATATATCTTTTAGAAAACCAAGTTTTACATATGGTTATTTATGATTGATTTTCGACTGTAAATATTAATTATAAAGATAAAAATATTTACTACATAATGATATTTTATTTATAAATTTTAGACATTAAATAATTTAATTTATTTATGACACAATGATGACGCAGTAATTACCATAATAGTAAAAAATTAAAATAATTTATATTATAAATACACAGATATATATAATTTGAGACTTTTTATGAATTAAACTGATTTTCTAGGTTAATATGACATGTGAGGAATTATTTAATTAACTTTTTTCGAAGTAATAATTCTTTATAATTTTTACAAAAATCATATATTGAATAGGGTCAAAATTGAAATAAAAGTGTTTTTAAAAAAAATATTATATTATTAATTGATATTAAATTTCTAAAAATATAATATTCGGACAAGAGACTTATATCATGATAGTTTTATCATTAATGGACCACTTTGGGGTCTCCTGGATGTATATAGTAAGTTTATTAACCATATAATTTAAAAATACAAAGAGACATTGTAAAAGTGAAACTAATTAACTAAGAGTTAATACTTAATGATAAGGTTAATATAGTAACTCAAACCTGTCTAAATCCTATTGGTTGAGTGGTTTTCGACCAATCCCCACCTTAAAATTTAAATAATACACTTTTAATCCTTTAGAAACCGAATATGAATTTATTATAAAATAATATTTCTAGTTTTTCCAAAGGTACCCCTCACCCCTCTTATAAAAGGGAACTCACCCTTCTCATTAATTCACACCATCAAAGCCTTTTGGATCAGAAAAAACCGGACCAAATACTATCTAAGCATCTCTCACTTCATCCTATAGGCCTTACTTTAGTCATAATTTCAACCTAAAGAGCCCTTTTGATCAAATCAAAAGGAAGAACCCAAAGAAGAGGTAATGATTTCACCACCCTTTTTCATGTTCCTTTCTTCTTCCACTTCTTCTTTCATTATTATTCCCATTATAAAATAATGAATACAGTATCTCCAATATACTGTAATATTATTATAAATATGGTACAACAATATTCAGTATTCTATCTATCCTTTGAATGACATGTCACCATACGTGTGTATGTACGGCTTACCGTCTCCACGTCGTGGTGTAATTGTTATTCAATATATTATTATTTGGATGGGTGTCATAATTATTTGTAATTCATTTAAATAGTAAATATAACATGATAATTATTCTGTATATATGATATACTATCCAATTATATATTATTTTAATATCAAAAGAATGATATTGTCGCTCGTGCGTACGTATGGACAACCGTCTCCACAAACGCGATGAGATTCATTCTCCATCGTATCAATTCAAGTATAATTATAATTTTATTATTTAAAAATAATGTTTAAGGACTTGATATCATTCTGGATATGAATAATATACAACCTATCCATGACAAACATGGCTTACGTTACAAAACATATAAATGAAAATGAGCAAGTTAACACCCGAAATGATGATAATACTAAGATATTATTAACGAAGAAATGTTAAAAGATCATATATGATATCATATTAATATATATGATTCTTTTATATTTTAATAAAAATTATTTCGCCATTATAAAGCAGGTTAACCTACCCCAACCAAGGAAAAGTACAAGGTAAGGGTTTATTTCTCAATCTCTTCATTATCTGAGGTTGTTTATACGTAATAATCTACTAGGGCTTCTTTATCATCCACATCCATGTTTCTTAAAAATGTATTTCAAAACATTTTTACTATTTACTAGAATATGGGTTAAAGTAATTTATACCCTTTTTGACTTTTATAAGTGGTTCAAAAAGTAATCTTTCCGTCATTTTCCAAAAAAGGTCCTTTTTAACCTTTTCGACATAATTAAGGTAAAAATGTTTTTTAACTTATACGACGAGTGCGGCTACCTTCCACCGTTATAAAATCGTCGAAACTTCCCTTACAAGAGTATAAGAATATTTTCAAAGAAAATTTTTTATTTTATAAATATATGACTCTTAAATGATTTCAAAATATAAAGAGATATTTCTCAAAAAAGAGTTTTGATTTCATTTATTTCAACATCCTTTGATGGATTTTACCCTTATTTGAAGTTGATTTATTATGATACAAAACTTATATATTGTATTGAATGTTTTGTGATATGTTTGACTGTGGATGTGTTATTTTTATACCATCCATATTTTATGGATGAAGTATTTACATTTCTTATGCTAGTTTTAATACAAAAGTTTATGTTATGATCAAACCTTTTCATATGGGAATGCATTGGACTTAATATGTGATGGGTGGAGCCCGCTATAGCTCCTTGATGCAATGGTAGGTCTATTGAGACAAACTAGTATCTTGGAACAAGGCCTTGGAAAAATATTATTTGTAGTCTAGGCACGAGGACTTGGCTATGTGGTTATGATAGTCTAGCATTATGCATTCCATCATTATTAAAGTGGTTATTGATATTGCATTGATTATTCGATTAGTAGAATATCCATGTGAATAAGTAGATGGAATTATTTTATTTTATTTTTTCCATAGTATGTTGAAGTTCAAGTTTAAAAGGATTTTGTTTTAGTTATACACTTTCTTAAATGATTATTTTTATTTATGAAAGTTTCTGCTATATTCTTATCCTTACTGGGCATTTGAGCCCACCCCTTTTCTATGTTTCATTTTTCCCAGGATGTGAAGAAGTAAATAATGAATGACCTACATGGATAGTATGAGGGGATAAGAGTGTGGACTATGGAGACTATATTGTTGTAGTTTTCATTTTATGATGTAATGTAAAACTTTATTAATATATCTAGTGTTTCCAAGGCTACTAAATTAATCTGTATTTTGAGACATGATCTTTCTTGAGATCATGAAAATGTTATATAATAATGCACTGAATCTGGGTAATTGGGGTCAGGGTGTTACAGTTGGTATCAGAGGAAGTTTAGTACAAACCTTGGAAGCTAGATTTAGAAAAACTCTGATTAGAGCACATAGACCTAAGATAGACTTTGAGGATTAGTATAGAAGATCTTCCTAGAATTTTGGTATTGCAAAGATTTTGTACGTTTTCCGAGAAATACATCCCTGTCTGGATACGAGCAGGTAGATGCGGCTCTGGCACAGATGTACCTAGGACTAAAACCCGAAAACACCACTTTGAGCTAGACTCGAACAGGAACTGGTGCACGAAAACGGTCCTTGCTGCACTCTTGGTTACGACACTCCCAGGAGATATGCTTAGGATAATTCTCATCTTCTTTACAAACCATTATGAAGGGTTTATGAGTATATACTTCCTCAAAGGAGACATTTTTATGATTATGGATTATGTCCATAAACTATTTAATTTATGTTATGTGTTTTACAAGTTTGGGATTAGGTATTGGTATTCATAAACTAATCTTGTGTATTCCATTGTTTAGAAATGGCACCCAGTAGAAGGAATGAAAACTCTAGCAATGCACATGATCCAAAGAGAAGGAAGGATCATATCTTTCATGGTCTTAAGCCAGAATTTATAAGAGAAATAGTCTCCCATGTATTGTCATCATATGAAGAAATAATATCATGTGTTGATAAGATAAGTAAAGAGTTAACTGAGTCCTATGTATTTGAAGGGAAGCAAGAGAAGAAAAGGATGGAAGAGAGAAAGATGGATAAAGGGAAGAGGGAAAAGAAGAATTTTCTCATATGTGATAACTATGGGAAGAAACACCATGGAACTTGCCTAAAAGGACTGTGAGTTTGTTATAAGTGTGGAGGAAAAGGGCACAAAGTACGTGACTGTAAGGGTACTAAAATGGTTTCAAATGTACAATAATTCATTTGCAAGGAGTTTGGACACTACACGAACCTATGTACCAGTCATCAGACTATGCCGAAAATGATGCTATTGGATAATAATCATGTTATGATACTACCACAGATGAAGAGGAATGATTAGAGTTCTTATGTTGATTATTTCATTTGAGTTTTGTATCATCAATGTACTTGTTATAATAATTATGGAGTATATAAGGATTGTACTGCAGTACTATTTCATTAAGGACTTAAAATTGTGTGGACCATAGAAAAGTGACTCAATAGCAGGTTAAATTTTTGGAAAATATATGGTTGAGGGAAAGATAAACCATAATATGGTTCTGATACTGAGGCAGTGATTTTGGAATAATACATGATTTATTTGGATAAATTATATTGGATATTCTTGACTACCTTGAAACTGATTAATGATTTGTATATTTCATCATTGTTGGGGTTTACAACATTTTTGGATTGAAGGAGTATATCTATTATTCTTTAAGGAATAAGGGATCATGAATGTAATCAATAAGGTTTTATGGTAATTCAGGATGTTGTAGTGTTTTAAAAGAATACATGATGAAGGTGATCACATGTTATTACACGGAAAAAAGGATCCTCATTGTGTTTAGCTTCCTTATAAATTTTGGACTGAACTATTTTGGATATTTCTAGTTTGGATTATTTATTATTTCCCTAAAAGGACAACCTGGAGGTCGGGCCGGAACCCGTTGCGTCCGGAAAGGATGCGAGACTTGAACCCACAACCGAAGGGAGACAAGGGTGTATCACCTACCACTGACCCACGTGATGTCCTGGATTGAATAATTTCGTTTTTATGGTTATGGTATATGAATTATAAATTCATTTTTAACCCTATACGAATAGGATAAATAGAATATTATTTTTAAGTTCTATTATCTTTTAGAGTGAAAGATGAGTTTGTGGTAGAACTTAGTTAAAGGATGAGACTCTACTTTTCAAGTATATATTTTTCTTCTTCTCTTATTCAATGAATAAATTAATTCTTATACTTTAGTGAAGGGATCTTAAAAAAATGTATTATCCTAATACCATATATTTTTCTGAACCGATGGTATTTTAAATCATCACAGATTTATGAATTTAAGGCCCTCAATTTTACACTTGTTTGTGATTGGTGACCTCAATCACTACCTATAAATATTTACGTTTTTCCTCCAAATATATGTCTCTAATTACAACCAATGTTCTCCAAATAGAGATCATAAATTGGTGGTGACCCTTTCATTCCCCTTTTCCTCTTATTAAGACTAAATTTTATTAACCCAATTTCTGATGTGGGTTTTTCCACAAAGATATTTTCTATATTCAACCTTTTATTTTTGAAGAACAATTTCAAATAGAGAGGATGCAATTTATTTAAGGAGGGGAGAATGTAACACCCCAAGATTTCATAGTGTGTTATTTCTTCAAAATAAATCAATAACTTGCACTACATGCAACAACGAGTTCAAGCGCACCATGACTTACCAAAAAAGCCGTTCAAAAGAGTTTATGAATAGTATTAAATATATTTTAAAATTTATATAATCCTTATAATTTTAGAATCGATATTATGAGTTTCTTAGACATAATGTAAGAACAAATTCATTTTTAGTATTGCACTTTTACCAACTTTTAATAGTGAACCCTTTTTAAATCCAATATTTTAAACTTTTATATATTCAATTTCACTAAATAAATTTTCTTTTTAGAATGGGGACTTCAAAAATTTACAAAGAAACATCCCAAAATTCCATGGTACACTTTCCTTTGAATAATACAGTAGTGTGTGTTGTACGCATCTTCGAGTTCTAACACACACCACAACCAATCAAACTAGCCATTATGAATAGTAATACCTATTTTTTGAAATATTATAAAGTTTATCTCTCAAAATGGAATTCATTTTTGGATTCGGAGTATTGAATTTAGCCTAAGGAGAAATTTTGGTACTTTTTGGACAACTTTAATATTTTGATGAATAATGAAAATTACTAAATATTAATTAAAAAAAATTTTTAAATCAAAATAATTAATAGTGATAAAATATTAATTTGAGTGGTTTTAAAGTATATTTAGAATAAATTTTTACAATTTAATACAATTTTGGTCATAGGACATAATTTCATTATTAAACCGAACATAAACAAGTATCAATCTTTTGATAGTTATTATATCTTAAAAACACGCTTTTTGTTTTGACAACGGGAATTAATTATAAATTAATTTCTGCCACTTCTGTGTTATGAATTTTTAAAAATGGATTACATATTTGGAATCAGGATTTCCAAATTGTTTAAATATGTAACTTTTATTTTTAGAAATTTTGAATAATTACTTTGATAAATATTTTATTTACTATGGTTAAAGGGTAAATCTGGTAAATAAAAGTTAAAAAATAATATTATAATAATACTAAATTATCTTAAAACGTGTCCTAACCTTATTTATGGATACATTTACGACCATAGGAATCTTGGGGTCGATTTTGGGACCCCATAGAGCCACTTGTAGGTGATAGGGACACATTATTTTAATTAAGTTAAAATAAATACAAAAATGACATAAGCATATATCTTTTAGAAAAAACAATTTTTACAGAAGGTTTTATATAGTTTATTTTCGAATATAAATATTCATTATAAAGATAAAAATATTTCCTACATAATTATATTTTATTTATAATTTTTAGAAATTAAAATATTTAATTTATTTATGACATAATGATGATACAATAATTACAATAATAGTGAAAAATTAAAATAATTGAATTTATAAATACACAAATAAATATAATTTGAGACCTTTTATAAATTAAACTAAATTTTTAGGTTAATATGACATGTTAGGAATGATTTAATTAACCTTGTTAGAAGTAATAATTCATTTATGATTTTTAAAAAATTCAACTATTGAACAGTGTCAAAATTGACATAAAAGAGTTTTTAAAATAAATATTATATTATTAATTGATATTAAATTCTTAAAAATCTAAGTCTTGGCCATGTGACTTATATCATGATAGGAGTATCATTAATGAACCACTTGGGGGTCTCTTGGATGTATATTGTAAGTTTATTAACCATATAATATAAAAATACAAAGAGATATTGTAAAAGTGAAACTAATTAACTAAGAGTTAATACTTAATGATAAGGTTAATATAGTAACCCAAACCTGTCTAAATACTATTGTTTTAGTGGTTTTAGACCTATCCCCACCTTAAAATTTAAATAATACACTTTGGATCCATTAGAAACCGAATATGAATTTATTATAAAATAATATTTCTAGCTTTTCCAATGGTGCCCCTCACCCCTCTTATAAAAGGTCACTCCACCTTATCATTAATTAACACCTTCAAAGCCTTTTGGTTCGGCAAAACCCTGACAAAATACTCTATAAAATTTCCTCACATAATCCTAGAGGCCTTCCTTTAGTCAGAAAGCGAACCTAAGGAGCCCTTTTGATCAAATCAAAAGGAAGAACCCGACGAAGAGGTAATGATTTCACCACACTTTTTCAAGTTACTTTCTTCTTCCACTTCTTCTTTCTTTGTTATTCCCATTCTAAAATAATGAATACAGTATCTCCTATATACTGTAATATTATTATAAATATGGTACAACCATATTCAGTATTCTATCCATCCATTGAATGACATGTCACCATACGTGCGTACGTACGGCTTACCGTCTCCACGTTGTGGTGTAATTGTTATTCAATATATTATTATTTAGATGGGTATAATAATGATTTTTAATTCATGTAAATAATAAATATAAAATGATAATGATTCTGTATATATGATATACCATCCAATTATACGTTATATTAATATCAAAAGAATGATATCGTCGGTCGTGCGTACGTACAGACTACCTTCTCTATGAACGTGATGAGATTCATTCTCCATCGTATCCATTCAAGTATAATTATCATTTGATGATTTAAAAGTAAATTTTAAGTAATAGATATCATTCTAGATATGAATAAGATACAACCTATCCATGACAAACATGGCTTACGTAACAAAACATATAAAATAAAACAAGTAAGTTAACACCCGAAACGATGATAATACTAAGATATTATTAATAAATCAATGTTAAAAGATCATATATGATATCATATTAGTATATATGATTATTTTATTATTCAATAACAATAATTTCACCATTATACAGGAGGTTAACCTACCCCAACCAAGGAAAAGTACAAGGTAAGGGTTTATTTCTCAATCTCTTCATTATCCGAGGTTGTTTATACGTAATAATCTACTGGGACTTCTTTATCATCCCCATCCATGTGTCTTAAAAATGTATTTCAAAACATTTTTTATATTTACTAGAATATGGGTTAAAGTCATTTATACCCTTTTTGACTTTTATAAGTGGTTTACAAAAGAATATTTCCATCATTTCACAAAGAAGGTCCTTTTTAACCTTTTCGACAGAATTAAGGTAAAAATGCTTTTTTAACTTATACGGCGGGTGCGGCTTTCTTCCGCCGTTATAAAATCATTAAAGCTTCCCTTACAAGCATATAAGAATATTTTCAAAGAAAATGTTTTTTCATAAATATATGACTCTTAATGATTTCAAAATAGAAATATTTATTTCTCTAAAAAGAGTTTTGATTTCATCTATGCCAACATCCTTTGATGGATTTTACGCTTATTTGAAGTTGATTTATTATGATAAAAAACTTCTATATTGTATTGACGGTTTTGTGATATTTTTGACTATGGATGTGTTATTTTTATACCATTTATGGTTTAGGGATTAAGTATTTATATTTTGTATGCTAGTTTTAATGCGAATGTTTCTGTTATGTTTAAACCTTTTCATATGGTAATGCATTGGAATTAATATGTGATGGGTTGAGCCCGCTATAGCTCCTCGATGCATCGGTAGGTCTCATGAGACAAACTAGTGTCTTGGCACAAGGCCTTGGAAAAATATTATTTGTAGTCTTGGCACGAGGCCTTGGCTATGTGGTTATGATAGTATGGCGTTATACATTCCATCATTATGGAATTGGTTATTGATATTTCAAGTGATTATTCAATTAGTAGAATATCAATGTGAATAAGTAAATGGAATTATTTCATTTTATTTTTTCCATACTATGATTAAGTTCAAGTTTAAAAAGCTTTTGTTTTAGTTATACATTTCCTTAAATGTTTATTCTTATTTATGAAGGTTTCCGCTATATTGTTATCTATACTGGGAATTTGAGCTCACCCCTTTTCTATGTTTTATTTTTCCAAGGATGTGAAGAAGTAATTTATGAATGACCTGCAGGGATAGTATGAGGGGATAAGAGTGTGGAATCTGGAGACTATATTGTTTTTGTTTTCATTTTATTATGTAATGTAAAACATTATGAATATATCTAGTGTTTCCAAGGCTACTAAACTAATCGGTCTTTCGAGACTTGATCTTTCTTGTGATCATGCCAATGTTATGTAATAATACACCGACTCTGGGTAACTGGGGTCTGGGTGTTACATTAGGGGGGAATTATTGTCTACTCCAGGACACACTTTATAAATTTAATATATATTCATGAATCCTTATTAATTCACCAAGTACAACATAAGTGTTCTTTATCATTTTCAATCACTTATTAACATGTGTAAAAATAAGAAACATCAGTATGTATTCACACTTATTCATTAATGGAGATATTCATAAATATTCAAGGTTATTTATCAATGTTATCCTCTCATATACTATTTAGAGAGTCTTTTAATCATTATTATGATGATACTGGTTTTTAATCCACTCAATGGGTAACTCTGGAATTTATTATCATCTAGGGAGATAATGGTTTGTTTTGTTATTGGGATCATACCAATAAAATGGGCTGCCTAGGTATCCTTGTGAAAGGAATCAGAACCGTCATAGTTCAGTGTCACTTAATGGGACACATCATAACTTTCAAGGTCATTTTAGAAGGACCTAGACGTACAGATTAATGTCATGTGGTAAGTACATCTAAGTGAAAGGTGCTTAGTGAAATTTTTATTTGGGATATATGCCTAAACAGCCAAACGAACTTGGAAAGAATATGGGTTTCAAAGTAAGATTAGACCGTGTTGGGAATATGGACCATGGAGAATATGTTTGATTTGATGTGTTGGGTTTGAAACTCAAGGAGGCTTCCAACTTATTCCATGTGGATTGGAATCAAATCCCACATAGTTCGATATGTCACATAGGATGGTATAATCCTTTATGAAAAATGAGATTGGGCTTACTTCCTAAAAAGGATGACTTGCGGATTTGGGGGGTTTAATTTAGGGCTTATTCCTAAGGAGGATGATCATATTAAAATAATTATAGTTGGATTTTTGAAGAGGATATCTAGTGAGCTCAGACCATGTGAAGGATTATTCCATATCCTAATTTTGATGGGAAGCAGAGCTCTCGTAGTTCATTCACCATTGGTGTCTGTACAAATTTCATAATCATCAAAAATATCTATGACCACATGATTAATTATTGGTGTGTGAAATATGAGGATGTTAAATATTCAAAAATGAAACACACACATTTCCTCCTCCGTGGCGGGAAGAGGGTGCATCTACGGTGGCTACGGTGAATGAGGGTGAGTCAACGTGCCTTCACTCTTTTTTTACATTAGAAAAGCATCCAATGAAAGGAATAATGTATGAATGTTAGGGGGTTACACCGGGATGGATGCCCTAATATAAACCCTGGGAGGGGAGGGAGACTATTCATTCTCTTGAATGGAAAAGAAATTGTGAACCATAAGTTCCCTACTAGAGACCTGAGATTCTGGGTCTATTTGAGAAGGGAGAGTTGAGGTCTTAAACCCTCTTCAAAAATGGAAAATTTCCAACACTGTTATTTGGAAAAATAATCTATCTGAATAATAATATACAAACCCACAGTTTGTTCATGAATCATAACCCTATTGTGAAACAAATGTGGGAATCCTCTTAATGCGGATATACAATCCCAAAAAAGAAACATTGAAATGCCTTTCTCAAAGGTTTGATAAGTCATGAGGTTTTGGTTGAGGTCTCGACAGAATTATTTTAGGACAAGGGATCCAATAAAGAAGAAGCCTTTCCATGAATGAATTTGAGGGGGGCTTGATGGCTTCTATAAGGAAGAGAATAGGTGAATCAAAGAGTGGATTCCAAGTAGGTATTGTCATGAATGTACTGGTATGCAAGTAGACTTGGGCGACCTGATTTTTTATAACGTGACGAACAGACGTTATGTTAATACATTAGAGAGGCTGGCCTCAAGCCTTCAGGAGTATTTATAGGATATCCAAGAAGTGAGGCACTCAAGATCCTGTGAATGGAATAAGTGGAAAAAAGTGTTTCTAATTCCGGGAGCTTGGGCTCTTTTGGTGCAAAACTATTATGGATTTCAAACACTAAAAGGACTTTAGTCCTATGATCCACCTTTAATTCATCTAATTTATGTGTTAAGTAACTACCTAAAATATTTTGAAATTCATGGTTGAAGAACTAGGTTGACCAGAACAGCCATTAACATTCAGGGAAATTCCCCATACAAATGATGGCCCCAATGGTCTATCTGTAGGACAAAACCGGACCCTGGGCGAAAGGAGTTTGGTCGTGTGAGTGGGTTGTGTGCCAACTATGTGGTGCACATGTGGTTGTGCTCTAAATTGGTGTAGCCCAAGTAGACTTCTACACCATTAGTGATTTTCCATAACTAGGGGACCGCTTTGAGGTCTTAGAAAAAATAATTACTTCAATCAGCTCTAGCAGGGGGGTTCATAGGTGTTTGTGGGCAGGTACCTTGGGCTCCACTTTATGGACTTAGCCAAATAATTGCTCCATACTGTGGGGACTATGTCTCCACACCCCTACTTGGCCTCAGTGTCGGGCTGTGGTCCCGAACCTTTGGTTTGATGCCTTCGCTACCGTCACTGACCCCCATGAAAAAATACGGACTCACACCACAATCTTTTCGAGCCTGGTTGAATTTTTTTTACAGATAAGTGCTTGGAACACAATTCATGGTGTCTACAATAACAAAAAAATTAAACTGTTTACTTTATAGTTATTAAATAATTCATCTTCATAACCTTGAAAGGAAAATAAATAAAATGGTGTGCTAAAATTATTAGTAACAGTTATATACAACAAAAAATGAATCAATAATAACTGAAATTTATTGAATAAGGAATAATAAATGTGGAAAAGTAAATAATTAATATAAAACATGACATTTAATCAATAAATTTGGAATGAAAATAAATCCATATATATTTTTAATAGTTAAACTATCATGGATATTAATAATAAAATACTGAATGGAGTAAAAGATTAATTATCGGATGTCATGTGTAACAACCCTGTATTTTATCAATGGATATTCTATTATTATAATTATGTCACATAAAATATCATTAGGAAACACAATGCCACATCATGTTACTAACTACATTGTGATTTTTATAGGCTATCCATTAATAATAAATTTTCCACTTCTGTGATTTGAATTTCAAAAATTAGTCATACAATGTTGTGATCAGTATGATATTTAGAGTTTGGAAGAAAAAAATTAATTTTTGGTGAAAAATTAATTACACTTAGGAATAATAATTCTACACTTATAAATAGTAATATGAAACATATGAATAGTAAACCATCCAAATGAATATTATTCTCACCCATGAAAGTATAAATTAAATGTTGGTATCCCTATCCCCTTACCCAACTCTATGAGCTCTTGGTATCATCAAAATTCCAATAACTCTTCCCTAAAGAGGATCTTAAGTAGGATTGATTGAAGGGGTAAATTCCTCTTTTTGATTCTTTCATTTTCTTACACGTTCCTTTCATTAATTTTTTATCTCCTAACACCCAATAATAAAAATAATATTAAAACTCTGCTACCTTAAATATACTCGAAGTTTGTTATTATAATGTAATAATTCTTCATCACCTCTCTTTCCCCTCCATTTATACTAAAAAATGAAAACACAGTCTGAGATATTTTAATTTATCACATTCAAGGATGATAGCTTATCAATTTCAATTGTTTTCTTCAATTCTAGTCTTGAAACCATTTTTATGGTTGAAAAAATTTATAAAAACTTTAATATATCATATTTAATGTTATGGGTTCTTTATGAAGACATTATGTTAAATAATAAAAGAGAACAAATTATTTTTAGCGAAATCACCCAAAAAAATCCAATCATTTATCACAAAGATCCTATCTAATAATTCATCCTCACCCAAATTAACCAAATAAATTCTATGAATATTTTTGATTTTAAGGACAATTAATAACATATAATAACAATTCTTTATATTCATACATTGTTTAGAAAAACTAACACTAATGTATACAAACAAACCGATCATTAAAAATATGAAATCAAAAAGTCCCGAACTATGAAATTAAACTCTATAACTCATCTAAAGGATCATTAAAGAAAATAATAAAAACAAAATTAATCAAATTCACGTATAAAAGGTTCTTTAGTAGTTAATTATTGAATATAATGGTATTATATTAGACATTAAAGTGAGGAAAAAATTCAGACACATGTTAAGGGGAATTCTTGATCGTAATTCTCTTTCTTTGGTATTTCCCTCTTTCATTCCATTTTCAGTATGGTTATTACTGTTTAAGCATCATTATCTTACAATTTTTAGGATGAAAATTTTTTCTACATGATTTTATCACAAACACTCTATTTTTTAAAATAAATATTGTATCAAAAAAATAATCCATTTACTTTTAAAGGATCTTTCCATCATTCATGGTTAATGATTCTGATATGAGGTATGTTATTTATACTTTAATTTATGATCCCAATGTGTATGATTGTATGATTTTGTAATTAAATCTATTAAATCCTATGGGTTATTACATTTTAAATATTGATAAATGATCTATGAGCAATACATGATAATTTTAATTATGTGAGGTGATGGATGCACCTTGAATTATATAGCGTGATGTAAATGTTATGATGTGACAGGTGACCCAAAAATTATATTGCACTCCAATGAATTGGGTAATGTGAATAACCTCAAGAGTAATGTGAAATATGAAGGAACATGATTATATCATTGTTCACAATTATTTATGGTAGTTGACCACTAAAATATGTTGTCACATTTTTATGCATTTCCACATTATATGTATTCTCTTAATGCTTCCTCTCATGATTATGATCTTATGCCTATGTTACGATGATAATGATTATACATACCCCACGTAATATTGTTTCATGTTATTATCTATCCTATTATTGGGATTTTCTCTCACCCATTTTTGATATATATCCTAAGGTGACTACTTTTCCTAAGGAGAATACATGGGTCAATAAGAAGTTAAAGAATAAGGAAATAAAAAAATTTTTATGTTTTATGTAGTAATATTTATGTATGGACCTAGTTTTCCTAATACACTACACCTTTGGATCCTCTTTGAGTAATTATTTTATGTTTTTATCATTAAAATGGTATAATAGTAATGTAGGAAAATAAGGTCTGTTATATCATGTATCTGACATATGATACCATTACCGTCAAGACCTTTCATAATGCAGTTTAAAACTACAGGTTAAAGCCCGTTTATTTTGGATAAGTATTTTGTCTGATGAGACATGTCGATGCATTGAGGGATATATAATGTAGGTATCCACGTATAATGGAATTTCTAAATAATTCTTCATATATAGATTTAATTCATAAACAATATTCCTTATGAAAATATCCCCATTCATTATAGGACATATATTTAACAATATTTCTCCAGTTAATCAAATAACATTCGATGTAAACACTATTTGTAAAAATTGTATACAGTTTAGGAAATACTAAAATCCATGATATGGATATTTAACAGAAATATAATTTAAAATTAAAAATTATCTTAAAGGGGTAGTAGATACAACGCATAAAAAAGAATAGGTTCACAATACCAAGTATGTCTCAATGATGTTAAAATTGAGGTGAAGTCAGTTATCATGCACTTACCTTCAGTATACGGTGATTTAAACTCATGTAGATTGATATTAATCATGATATTAATTTTATAATAGAACCATATTCATATTTATTATATCATATATGATTTTATTATATCTTATTATCACTCAATCATTAATAATATTTTCTCAATACACTTATTTTTTGAGTTAACTGGTTAATTTTCCTATGTATTTTTTATAGTGTATGTACCTGTTGTTATGCATAATAAATATTTCCTTCATCTATTTTTTTTATTAAGGCCTTATATATTATTTTTATACATTATATATATATATTTATACTCATTTTTTAATGGTGAATATAGAAAAATAATTTCACCACATCGTGGAGATAGTAGGGCGTACACACACATGATTAATGATATGATTTCCCTAATCGTGAAATGGTAAGGAAGTGGATAATATATCATCATTTCCAGAATCATAATCATATAATAATTATCATATAAACTCATTTTTTCTATCATTATACTCATCCCATTAATGTGGTGATGAAAATAAATTACATCCCAACGCGGAGATGCTAAGTCGTACGCACGCACGAATGATGATTTCATTTTTTTTTCAAAATGAATAAAAGGTGGAATATGTTTATTACATAATAATAATGATATATCATAATATATATTATACTATATTTGTTACTTTATTATAGAAACAACACACGAACTGAAAGTAAAAGAAGAAAAAAACATGAAAGTGTTGGTAAAGATGAGTACATCTTCTTCGACAGATGTCCTTTAGATCGCTTATTACAGACACTAGGGTAGGACGTTTTGGAAGACCAGATCCTCTAGGATCTGGAAAAAATTAAGTTAATTTATCAGATTATGGTGATTAAATTAGTCTCAAGGTGGTGAAATTAATTTAATGATGATGTACGCTTTTATAACTGAGGTGATGAGCATAGTAGAAATTCAAAAAAATAATAAATTATAATAAATTATTTTTCTATCCAAATACAAATAAAATGGGCATGGATCAGAAGATGAGTTGATATAAGGTTGTAAAATCATTATAAAATTTAATTTATACATGTTTTGGTTTTATTTTTTACCATACCTTTTTGATTTACCTTACTTAACTTATTTTTATTTAAATTACCATAACAATTTATTTAATATTAAAAGGTGGTAATTTTTTCATATTTAATGTGAATTTGATAGTATATATATAAATTATGATCTTTTATACAAAAAAATAATTACCAATTATGCCTATATATTTTTTAATAATTTTATATAATTTATGAAAATATTATTTGATAAAATATTATTATTAACAATTTTGACACTATTCATTACATTGACTATATGAAAAACATGAAAATAATATAAATTTAATAAAAAACTTTTAATAAGCCCATATTAGGTCATAATAATCCAAAATATTCGTAGATAAACTTTATTAGTTCAATTTATATACATTTTATTATTTTTAATATCAATTATTTTATTGTTTCATTAATATAATAACTACTGTGTCATCATTACATAATTATTTAATTTAATTATTTCAACAAAATAATTATAAATAAAATACCTTGATGTAGATAAATATATTATATTTCAAAATAATATATATATATATTTATATTATAATATATTTTTTTAAATAACACGTATTAAAAATGATATAGTAATTAAAATAAGAATGTGACATCTTTGTCTTTTAATTAAATAAAATATTATAAATATCATAACCTTATCCAAAAGGTCCAAAAAAATCACAAATAAATTTATATAATGAAAATCAGTTTATTATGTTTTAACGGGACTCTTATTTTGTTTTATAAACTATCTTCTTTCCCATGTGGACACATAAGAGATGTTTAAGACCAAGAATGTGGCATTTTGTGATTTACTTTAATTAAAGTAACGTCAAATCCATTTTAATGGAATAGTGTAAATTTAATAACTCAAACTAGAAAATAGGTGCTAATGGTCGAATATAAATCGTCCAATAATATTTTAAAATATGTTAGGATAATTTTATAATCCTTATCATATTATATTTCACCGAATTATTCAATTTAACCATTACTGTGGTACCAAAAATTACTATGATTCCTATTCAAATTGGTCAAAATTAAAATGTAAATATTTAATAAGTTTATAAATTATTAATAATAATATGGAACCAGTTTTTAAATATTAAAAACAATGAATATTATGTATTTAATTTAAAATTTATTTGACAAAAGTCAATGAAATGTTATTTCTAATAATAAATGAATTTTTTAACCTCCCGAATGTACTTATACCAAAATAAGATATAAGGATAAATAAAACAAAATGTATTAGATTATTTATAAATAAATATTTATTAACTAAAATTGAGATCAAATTCAAAAAATAAAGAGTATTTAATATATTGTATGTTTCCTTTTTATAAAATTCATAATTTTTCACTATTTTCTAGGAAATAAATAATTTATAGAAAAACAAATCACCCAAAGATAATAATGAAATAAAAATTTTAAATACTATGTTAATTTTTACAAATAGAATTTATAAAAGTTTCAGAATTTAGATTTAATACAAGTATGCCGCTAAATGGAAGAAAAACTACATTCTAAAAAATATATATTTTTATGAGTAAAATTGGATTTGTTCTTATCTTATGTATTTGAAATATATTATATGAATACAATTTCTTATTGAATATATAATATATGAATTTCATAATTTGGTTAATTCTATAAATTCTCTCATATTTAATAGCTTGTTTTTAATGGTTATAATAGAATAATTATGTTTAATAGTAGATCATGGTTATTTTAAACTCAGTGTTGTGTGCACCATATGATATCGAATAAATTGAATTTATTTATTAAAATAAATTACCTAAAATCTTGGGTTGTTATATTCATCCCTCCTTTAAAAAATTTCATCCTCGTAATATTTTATGAATATTACATTTTAAATAGATGAGGGTGGTTCTTCTTCATAACATGCTCAGTTTCCCACATCACTTATACCATTTTATGGTTTCTCCAATGAAATTTTACTCATCAATTCATTTTATTCTTAAACACTTTCTCTCCATTTTCAATAATGTTGGTAGTCTCTTCATGGTAAGAATGATCAGGTTCCAGATCTATTTATTCATTGGTGTGTACACGCATTGTGTCTGGCATGCATTTCTCAAATAGGGATATGTGGAACATGTTATATACTTCAAAGAGACTTGGTTGTATTTATAATCAATAATATAAGATAAAATTATTTCTTTAATTTTGAGAGGTTTTAAGTTTCTCTGGCTCAATTTCCCTTTCTTACTAATCCTTTTGAAACCCTTCCATGAAAATACATTTACAAAGACATGATCTCCCATGTGAAATTCTAAATCATTTCTTTGGTTGTCAACATAAATTTTTCTCCTACATTGAGATTCATTAATATGATATTGAATAGTATTTACCATTGTTTTTGACTCTTAAATAATTTCTAGGACTAGATGTTTCCTTTCTCCAACTTCATAACAAAAATTTGTAGTTTGGCATCTCTTTCCATACAATGCATTATACGCTGCCATTTGAATATTTGAATGGAATTTATTTTTTTATGAAAACTATATAAAATGTAAGTAATTATCCAATATACATTGAAAATCTGGTGGGAATGATATCAACTTGTATTCTAATGTTTTAAATTCCTTTTAGATTTTCCATTAGTTTGAGAGTGGTAAACAACACTCAAAGGAATATCAATATCCGAAGACTTTTGATGACACATCCAAAACATTGATATAAAATGGGAATCTCGATCAAATAAAATTGATAGAGGTGCACCATGAATTCCTAAAAATTCATTAATATTAGGTCTTTTAAGGCACTCAAGAGGTAAATATTCTTTTATAATAAGAAAATGTGGCTATTTGGTAAAGCGGTCAACAATAAACAATATCATATAATTATTTCTATGTGTATTTGGAAATCCTATGACTATGTCCATAGTAATTTCTTCCCATATACACATATGAATAGGTATAGGTTAAATGGATCTTCTAGGATACTATATATAAGACTTTACATGTTAAAAATCTAGGCATCTTGACACATAGTCAGCAATTTCCCCTTTCATATTATCCCACCAAAATGTTCCTTCATATCCCTATACATATTGGTTCTAATAGGGTGTATACAACATTAAAAAGATAACTTTTTCACACTAGTATTTTTGGAACTCATAAAAGTTTTCAGAATTTTAGAACACCATATTGAAAAAAATCCATACAATTTTCCATCATTCATTGCTTTAATTTTATTATGGAAATTCTCATCATCATATAGAGATATTCTTATCCTTTCTACAAATTAAGTTTTCACAATAATTTGAAAAATGAGTCGTGCCTACCATTCATTAATAATTCCCATATCCATCTTGAATTAATCCATGAACATAATATCTCTCTCAATATTCATATAGGTTAGATATCCACTATACATGTTTATTAATTCATATAAAACCTTATTTTACATTCACGAGTGGTAGTTTATTAAGAAATAATAATCATTGAGTTATTTGATCCCTTATATTTTTCTCATGTTGAGTTATTTCTATGTAAATATGTATATCAAGCTCATTTAATCCTTATATATGTCACATATTTTACTATAGATATAGTGTCTCCAAATAATTAGACTAAATATTAGGGATAATAACTTAAGATCTTGTTTTGGATAATTTTTTCCTGAATATTTTACATTATTAATCAATATAAAATTACTTTATCAGATTTAATATGGAACAACACAGTATTTTCTTTAATGATTAATTGTATATAAAAACCCCATCAATTCCAAATACAGGAGTAAAATTAAAATCATTGAAAATAATCTTTTCAATTATTCAAAACATTATTCAATTTATTTTGTCTATATTAACTTAACCCCTTTACATGTGAGCTTGGTTAATGATTTATCCAATTGGTAAAAATTATGAATGAAATTCTTGTAGTGACATGCTAATCCAATTAAATTACATACCTCAGTTATGTTAATTGGAATAGCGAATTATTTGATTTCCTTTTTCAGTAATGGATCAACTGATATTCCATCTTTATATACAATATATCCACGAAAATAAATTTCTAGAATTTAGAATTCACACGTGATTAATTTACTATATAAATATTTCTTTCTAAGAGTCTCAAGAATGATCCAAAAGTTATTCACATGATATTTATAGATTCTAGAATACACTATAATATCATCAATGAATACCAAAAAAAATAATAAGATATTCCATGAAAACAATATTTATTATATCTATAAAATAGAGGTCACACTAGTCAATAAAAATGGTATTACATTACACTCATAATTTACATACCTCATATGAAATTCTATCTTTTGAATATCTTCATTCTTAACTAACAATTGATAATACCTAGAACCAATGAAAATATTGAAAAAATATTTATCTCTATGATGTTGATAAAATAAATTATTAATTTTTCATAGAGGTTACTTGTTCATTATAATAAATTCATTTATTTCCCTATAATCCATGCACAACATCATGCAACCTTCATTCTTTCTTATCAAATGAATGATGGATCCCTATGGGGGAAACTAGAGTAAATAAATACCTTATTTATCAATTCCAACAGTTATTTATTCATCCCCACTAATTTCATAGTGTCCATTCCATATGGCGTATTTGATATTGGTTTTTCATTTAGGATTAAATTAATGGTAAACCCAACTTCATTCTCTAGAGGGTATCTAGATAATTCCTCAGAAAATACAGAAATTTTATCATTTAAAATAGGTAAATATTTATTTTAATATTACCATCTTAATACTTGATGTTGTTTTATCATCCTCATATGGAATTTAAGTCAGTAAATATTCTGAAGTTGGATCTAGATAAGAGGGATATGATAATGTTTCTGCGCTATTGATAATGGATTCTATATATTCCTCATCAATCACAATTTCCTTCTTCTTGTAATAAACTTTCACTTCATATTTTTAAATCTAGTATATACCAAGGATTATATAAAAGTGAACAATATGTTTTATGATATTTTTAGTAAATAAAGCATGTTTATGTGTCACAATGGGGTGTTCCCAACACATTTTTGTGGCAATGAGACTTTCCTTAGCAGTTTTGACTCAAAACTCCCGTACTAAATAAAAAGGGAATTGAATAATTTTATTGGTATAATGGGTATAAATTGAAGTGTAAGATTTTACAGAATCTAATAAATCATTTTTCAAATTTTAAGATAGTATCAATAAACCTACCACAATATCAATGGGTACTTCTTATCCACTTGTGGGGATTGTATAATATTGTCCATCTCCCCTTGGCCTCTTCTTGGGTATATCCCGTAACCATTGTGAAATTTATTTGATTAATGCCCCAATTATTTAGAGTTGAACCATGCAATATAATTTATTTTTTCTTCTTGTTACATTCATTAGCATGATTTCACTTTTCTTTTCACATAAAACGAATTCCCATACCATTCCTATATTTGTTAGGATGGTTCTTTCTACAATTTTAACATAAGGGTAATTTCTTTATTATCCTATAATTTATTGATGATTTATAATTTTTATGGTTATTATAAAACCTATTCTTCTCTTTATTTCCCTGAACATATAGGATAAGAAAACCCATATCCATTTTGATGGAAATTAATACTATTTCATCATATGATGTAAACATTTGAGAATCTAGTCCCTTTCAGTGACTTGGCTTAAGAACTTTAAATAAATGATAAATATTGTTTTCCAAGTCATGCATGTAATATGTAGAATACAAGGATAGTCTTGTGAAGTTAACCACCTACTCTACAACACTCTATTCTTCCTTTTTCATTATGTTATTGAATTTTCTCTTCATTTTAGTTCATTTCTCATGAGGGAAATATTTTTTGAATAATGATTATATAAAAGTTCTTCATTCCATTTCCTACGATTCATCTTCAACATTAGTATTTTGGATCAATGACTACCATTGATTAGAATCACTCTTAAGGAAATATACCACTAATACAATATTTTCCATTTCATCACATCTCAATTATATAAATATCTTTTAAATGAGCATGATCTAGTGCTCAACTACCACTAGATTAGTAGTCCCACTAAAATATGGGGGATTCTGCCACATTAAATTATATAGAATAGTATTATAAAGTCCTACAAAATCATTTGGATTCATTAGAGTTAGGTTATTCATGATTTCCTTAGTATGTTGTCCTAATATGGTTATTATCTTCTCGGATCCAAAACCATCTATGTTGGATTGCTTAGTGGGGAAATCCATACACTGTATTCCAGTATTGATTCCCTTAATTCTATTAGGTTCCATCAGAAAATAATGGAACACAATGAGGTAGATCACAATCATCATGAGTATTGCAAAAAATGTAATAATAAGGAATTAATAAGTTTATAATTTTATCTATGATTATTTACATCTAGTTCACATTATTTCTATTTAAACTAGATTTTATACAAACTATATAAAACCCCACCCCTATAGACTATAGTTAGTGGTTATTTTATTAAAATGGCATATATACAAGGGGTGAAATAATCATGGAATGACCAGTTTAGTAGTATTGTAGAACTAGATATACTCTTGGTTGACTTATTACATTTTTAATTATACATATAATATAAGAAAAGAAAATAAACCTATATCTTGACACATATTAAAAAAATTTATCTTCAAAATATAGGATGAAAAAAAATTTAATAGGGTGACCTTAAATTTTGAGGTTGGGATACATAAATCAGGAAAATGAATCAATAATTCAGGAAATATATTCAATAAGGAAAAATCAATATGGTAATGTAAATAACTATAATTCACATGCCATTTAATCAATAAAATAAGAATGAAGATGCATCCATATATTTTGTCATAGTTAAAATCTAATTGATAGTAATAACGAAATATTGAATAAAGGAAATGCATAATTATCAGATTCATGTATCTAGAATATGACACCACTACCTTTAATACATTTCACAAGATGTTTTAGAACAAGAGGTAGAAAACCATTTAATTTTTCCATCTATACTGTCCCATGAGAGCTATCGATGCATCAAGGGGCTACATAATGCTGATCCACACATGTTACTACAAGTCCAAAAAATTATTCATACATTGAATTTTTTCATGAATAATATTCAATATCAAAATATCTATATTGATTAGAGGATGCAGATTTACTAATACTTTCCTAGTTAATAAATTTTTTATTCAACATTAACAGTGTATATAAAATAATTATATATTTAGGAAGTACTCACATACATGATATGAATATTTAAGAGAAATAAAATTTAAAATGAAAATTCATCTAAAATGGGTAGTATATATAGAAAATAAAAATTATTAGGTGCACAATAGTACTTAAGCCTCAATGACGTGAAAATTGAGATGCAGTCACATACCTTATGCTTCCATTTAGTTGAACATGATTTAATCTCTTATATAATTATTTAAATAATTTTAATAATTTATAAAGGAAATATTTTTATATTTATCATATAATATATGATTCTATTATATCTCATTATAACAACTTTTTTATCAATTTATCATCATTACCCTTGTTTCATTTGTTAACGTCTTGCATTTCATATGCATGTTTTGTTAGGTTAGTCCTGGTTTTTGTGCATAAGACACAGTTCAATATTATAAATAATGATATTAAGGTCAAAGATATCATATTTATTAATTATATGTATTCTTTTAATTATTATTGAATGGTGAATATGGAAAATTAATCACATCTTGACATGGAGACGATATGTCACACGTAAACATGAGTGACTATATCATTTCCATAATGGGAAAAGGGTAAGGAAGTGGATGTTATATTAATTATATTAAAATATATATATTATTTCATAGTTATCATATATATCAATTATTTGTACCATTATACCCATCCTAGTAATGTGGTGATGAAAAAAAATTACACCACAATGTGGAGACAGTGAGTTGCACGTACACACGCACGATGCTTTTATTTATTTTTAGAATGGATAAATGTGAACTATGGTTTTTTCATAATAATAAAAACATATTAGAATATATCTTATACTATATAAGTTAAATTATTAGGTTAAAAACACAATAATATGATGTATAAGAAGAAATAATCTTGAAAGAGTCGGTAATGAAAATTTCCTCTTATTCGACATACGTCATTTAGATCTCATCTTAAGGTCTCCACGGTTGGACATTACTAGAAGACCTAGAACACTAGTGTTTTTATAAGGACTTGGAGAATAGAAATTATCAAATTTTGTCCAAGATATAAGGATCATGGTTGTGAAATTAGGAGAAGGATGGAGATCCTTTTTATAATTGAGGCGAGGGGAACCTTAATAATTCCATAAATTAATAAAATACAATAAATTCATTTTCTATCCAAATACCAGCAAATGGGAATTTATTTGAACATGAGATGAGTTATGGTTTTAATTTCATAATAAAATAAAAATTATACATGTATTGGTTTTATTTTGAACCATATCATTTTGGTTGACCTTAATTAACATATTTTAATTTTAATTATGGTAACAATTTGTTTAATATTAAAAGGTTGTAATTTTTACTTATAAAATTCGAATTGAACTAAATACAATTATTTTATGATATTATAGACAATTAAACAATAACATTTTACTTTCAAATATTTATTTAAACTTTTAAATAATTTAATAACATATTATTTTGATAAAATATCTATATTGTCCATTTTGAAACTATTAATTGCTTTGAATTTAATAAACACCAGAGAAAAAGTTAGATTCAAAAATAAAATTAATATAAATATAATAATTTATAATGATCCAAAAAATTCATGGATCACTATTATTGATTCAAATTATATTTCTTTTAATATTTTCTATATCACTTTTTAATTATTTCATTAATAAATCAATTACTGCATCATCCTTGTATAATTATTTAAGATGGTTATTTCATCACAAAAAAATTAAAATAAAATACCATAATGTAGATGAATATTTAATTTTCCAAATGATAAATATATTATCAGATATGTTTATAATAACATCATATTAAAAAAATATCTATATAAATATCAATGTGACATCTTTTTCGTTTCATTATTTAAAATATATTAAAAATCATAACCTCACATAAATAGTCCCCATAAATAATAAATAAATATTTATCATAAAACCAATATATTATTAATTTTAAAATGGAAAATTATATACATTCATTACTTTCCTTTTTCTCGAAGAGGACACATTAGAGTTATTTAAAAAAATGTGAAATTTTGCAATTTTTTTAATTTAAATAAGATCTATCTAATTTTTATAGAAAAGTGTCAATTTATTTGAAAAACTTAGAACCTTAGGTGTTACAGGGACTATTAAAATCATCCAACAATAATTTATAATATGTTATTCTAATTCTCTAATCCTAATTATAATATTTTTATCCAAAATTACAAAGTTTTTCATTTACCGTGGTAAAAAAATTACCATGGTTACTATTCATATTGGTAAAAATTAAAAAGGACATAATTAATAAATTTATGAATTCTAAATCAAAATATGAAATCCAATTTTCAATATTCAAAACACAAAAGTTTTTAAATTTAATTTCATTTTTATTCCACCAAATGCAATGAAAAAACTATTTTATTGATAAATTTATTTTAAGCCAAAAAAGCACTTATACCAAAATAAGATATAAGGATGATTAAAATGAAATTATTTATATTATTTATACCTAAATATTCATTCAGTTACATTTATATTATATTCAAATCATAAATATGATATCATATAACGTAATTCAAAATTTAAAAAAATTGATATTTTCAACTATTTAATGTAAAATAAAAATATATTAAAAAATAACATAAATTCAGTAGAAGATAATTTTAACATTCATATTTTAATAATTAATATTATATTTTCAAATACAGTTGATAAAAGTCTCAAAACGTAGATTTAAAAAAATCACTAATTAGGGCAACAAAAATAGATTTCAAAAAATATTTTATTTTATGTGTAAAATTGAATTTATTCTTATATTATGTCTTTCAAATAATTAGTATATGTTTAATAAAATTGTATTTAATATATAATGTATGTTTTTAATATTGTTTTTAATAGTTTTTTCTCACGACCCATACTTTTATTAATGAAAATTTCACTTGATCTAATTAAAAGTATTATTATGTAAAATGGTTATATAAGATGTATGCACTTCCTTGGTTTTATGTTTCAGATTTTAAAATACCGTTATGAATTTTTACTATTTCTAATATAGCCTTTGAAAATTAACCACATTATTAGTATAAATATTGGGATTTAACAAAGCCAATTTACTCCAACAAATGAAGTGATGACCTCATCTGTTAGAATTTCTCCATAAAAAGCCCATTTGTCAGAGCTTAGAAAGGAGGTAGAATCAGTAGGCTTAGCCCATGACCATACCCAAGCCGAGATACATGACGTTAAACTTGAATGGAACTACCAATGGGAGAAGTGAATGTTAATATTGTTTATCATCCAAGAAATGCTATCTGAGACACCCGAAGGGTTTGTCACCATCAAAAACCTTACCCTTAGGAATTATTCGGGTGTTATAAGGGGTTATGTAACAATACTCTAGCACTATTATTATGTGCATTATTTTTCTATTGAATAAATAATATACCTTATTTTTATTATTGTAACATTGTAAATGGTTTTTAATGTAAACAATAGTATTTTTTGTTAATATTTAATTTATAAATCTATTTTGATGAATTAATGGATTGGATAATTAAAGTAAATTTTAATATAATATTATTACTAAATTAATTGTTATTAAAAATAAATGATTCTATAATTTTTTATGAATACAATTGTAAATTATTTTAAGGTTTGAAAGTTGTTTTTGTCCAAAATAGTGAATTTTCGATAAATGTCAGTTTCAAATTAAAATAAAAAATTTAAATAATTTAAAAAAATTAGAAATCATTAATATCATTTCTAGATATAGGATTTTGAAATTATCTAACGGTGAATTTTTCATAATTTTCTGAGACAATCGATTTTTGGGAAAATAATTAAATACCATTTAAATATATAATGTGTAGTATGACATCATAATGACCCAATAGTGATATATTAAAATACTATAAAATATATGTTCAGCCAATATTTGTGTTTCCTTTAGAATAATGTGATTTTAGATGTTTCTAAATAATTTTAGGGTTCCTTTGTGGACCCTAGAGGATTTATAAGATATTTTAACTTTTTAAAATGATTTCCTTAAGAGTGTGACTCATCACTACTCAATAAAGCCTATTATTTTTTGAATTTCATTAATTTTCCTTATACAATAATTTTTTACACCCCCCTTTGGAAAAAAACATGGGAAAAAACAATGGTTTGGATTGTGTTTTTTATTGGTTTAATATGTAGTGTCCAGAACCTAAATAATGAAGAATTTCCTCCCCTTTCCTATATAAACCCTCTCAATCTCCCATTCCTCTGCACTCAAAACCTTTATACCAAGACCAATATCATCCCTCCATTCTCTACAATCCTCCCATTGTTCCCTAATCTTCCAAGAATCCACTCTCAAGCCACCACCAAGCCTTTGGGCTCACACATCCAAGTAAGGGATTTCTTCCTTTCTCATTTTTGTACAATTTTTTTAGGTTTTTATACCAATTTATTATCAATTAAAAATCATGGGGTATGATTTCTACCTCCCCTATACTTACCTTATTATGTTTGAATGATGAGATACCTCTTTCTCTTTCATTGATACCTCTGATGTACACCTGTTACCATGCCGAAATTCTGTAAGAAATTTCTCTCTTCCAATTTACATTCAATTAATTATTTTATATTATGCATCTAAATTATATTACATATGTTGTGATACTATGTTCCATTATACCCTTACTGTCCAGTTCATTTATATATTATGAAAGACTCATTTCTACCTCATCAAACCATTTTAATATCTCTATTTTATGTTGTTATGCTGCCAAAGGTACACAACAATTTCCCATTCCTAAATCATCGTGTAAGTGAATAACCAACCAATTTCTCTATCAAGGGTTTTTGTCTTTATGAACATGTACTTTTGGGTTCATTAAATACATTTATGTATTCCACCTATATTATTTGTTGGATAAATTATTATTTTTATTGAATCCTTGTCATATGATCCATCTAGCACAGTTATGTATGAAATGAAATGTTTATAAAGGTTGTGCCTTGATAGTGCTCCATTGGATTGGGTACATATTTGTATCATGCTTAATAAAGTACAATGTCGGTTTACTCAAGCTAATTCAAGTGAAATTATGGTTTACTAATTCTAATACTAGTGCAATGGGGGTTTACTCATTCTCCGTGTCCAATGATCCTTGGATCATGAAAATATCATGTTAAATGTTGTTTCCGCATTTCCATGTTATAATAATCATGATATATCATGCCCTTATGATCATGTTTCTCTTCTTATCCATTGATATGTTTATTTCCTAACATGTATAATATTCTTAATGATATTCCTTGTTTACTCCCTTACTGGTCTTTATAGATCACCATTTTCTATGCATGTCCTCAGGTTATCCCATGCAATTCTAGGTATGAAGTAATGTTGTGTCCATGTAAAATATGTCTTTAATAAAGATGTTGTGTTTTATATTTTAAGTTGTTATGAAATATAACTAATTTTACAAGACACTATAACTCTCGATCCTCAGAGTTTTCTTAAGTGCATGTTTGTGTAATAAATCATGTTTATGTGTATAATAAAGAGTAGGTTTGTTATAGTTGGTATTATAGGATAGGTTTAGTTATTTATGGGATTTGGTTTATAAACCCTAGTAAAATCCTTTGGGATAAGAGTAATTAAAATAAAAACTTCCCTAAATTTTTGTTATTATAGAGTAAGTTGTTTATCAAAAAAATACATCCCTGTCTGCATACGAACAGGTAGAGGTGGCTCTGGTAGAGATGTATCTAGGGGTAAAAACGGAAAACACTACTTTGAGCTAGACTCAAACAAGAACTATTGTATGACAACATGCCTTGATTCACTCTTGGTTATGACACTCCTGGGGGATATGATTTGGTAAATCACAATGTATGTTTGAACCATTATTATGTTAATAAACAATTTCCCCTACGAATATTGTTTAGAAGTATATCATGGATAACAAGGAATGAATCCTATAAATTCATGAGTTAAGGAAATAAATATAATTTATAAGCAATCACTTTTTTCACTAGATTCCCCTTTAGGTTTTACCACTAACTTTTTTTTTCTTTCAGCCAATGACTGGTAATATGAGTACACAGGCTAACAAGTAATGAAAAGATCAATGTGATAACTATTATAAAGAGATGAAGAATCTGATGGGTGGGGAAATAAAAAACATTGTCACAATAATCTCATAGTTAACTGAAGTTTTGAATAGAAACATTGTTCTAGTGGAACATCAACCCCCCTAAGAAATAATTAGCCACAATCAAGATCTTAATGAGAAATATTCCACCCAATATTAATAGATTATCTGATCCCTCAATCACCGAATAATGGATCAACTCCATTGAACAGATATTCTCCATCCTTTATGTTTTGAACAAGATAAGGCTCTCCCGGATTCTTATTATATGGAGGGTAATTCTGATCAATGGTGGACATTGATCAATAATACAAAGCCTGAGGAATCACTTGAGGTGTTGTAATGGATGGATTTCCTGGAAAAAAAATCCATAAATACTTTCCCCGCACCCTCTGATTTAAGATGAAAAGATCTTTCCTTTACCTCATGTAAAAATATGACAAATCCATTAGAGCGTATGAGAAAAACATCACAAGGATTTCACAATATGACTCTAGCTTTATAGTTACCCTCGATTGCAAAGCTGACCATTTCATTGGTGGGCTAAAACCTAGATTATAAAAATCCCTAGCAAACAATGACTTCGAGAGCTAAGAGGAAATTATCCGATGTTCCCTCAAAGTTGAAATCGAGATCAAATAATCTCAGGGGTATCATGGAGATTAGAAGTGTAAGGTGTACATTAATTCTGGTAGTCTGATGGATAAATACCATGGTGCTATGAAATTCAAGAACCCCACATTCGAAAGGTACGAAAAAAAGCACCCCATAAATTTCGAGACGGGGATGAGGAAATGCATTATGTGTGGAAGAGAAGGGAACCTTGCGATTAACTATCGGCAAGAAAAAACTGATACTACGACAGATGAGAGGAACACTTCATTCGACCCTCAAAGTATTGTTCATTATTTGAATGGAAAAGAACCAGGGAACTTTTCAAACTAGTGGTCTATGCCATGGGTTTTCAGAGGAAACCAACAACCTCCAAGGTAGCAAGGCCATGCTGTTTCCATCACTACCACCGAAGAGAACATCAACAATGAAGTGGTGACTAGTACACTGGTTATTCATTCAACAAGAGACTATTTAATTTCTGATTCTGGTTCTACGCATTATTTTAAATCCCGAATGTTTAGTATAAAAATACCAACACCACTAAAACTCATTGATGTAGAGATGTAGGTTAGAATTATTAATGGGAAAACCATTTCATCCCATGAATATAACTCCTCCCATGTCACAATTTGTGATTTGAACTTCCCAGTGAACCTCATGATACTCTGTTTGGTGGAATTTGATGTAATTTTTGTCATGGATTGGCTTTCCTTATACAGATCCATCATAAATTTCTTTGAGGGGGAAATCACTAGCCATATGGAGAATCGACCACCGATTATGTACAAGTTCAAGGAGGAGTATGAATCTTTCTTAGCACCATCATCTCAAGTGTGGAAATTGCATCCCTATGAGCATGTTTTTTGTGATTAGTTGATTGAGTCTAAGGAAAAACCATCCTTGAAGAGCTTCCTACTGTGAGAGAATTCATGGAAGTGTTTCCTGATAAATTTCCTAGTCTTTCTCCTAGAATAGATGTTGAATCCTCAATTGATATTATACTTGTGGAATTTCCAATATCAAAAACTCCATATAGAATTGTTGATGTGGATATTGAGGACTTAAAAAAACTACAAAATAATTTAGATTATGGGTTTATACGCCCATGTAATTCACCATGGGGTGCACCAGTCCACTTTGTTATGAAGAAAGATGGGTAAAATATGCCTCTGCGTTGATTTTAGTGAACATAAAAATATCACAATAAAGAACAAGTATCCACTTCCTTGATTGGATGACTTGTTCAATCAGAAATATGGAGCTGACTACTTCTCCAACGTGGATCTATAGTCAGGATATTACCAATTAAGGGTGAATTAGGAGGATATCCCCAAGACTGCTTCTCGAATAAGGTACGAGCACCCATAATTCATAGAATTTCCGTTGAGACTCGCTAATGCTCCAACAATCTTCAGTGTCTAGATGAATAGAGTCTTTATATAATAACTTGACAAATTTTGGGTAGTCCATATAGACAATATTCTAATACACTCCCAAACCAAGGAGGAGCATGAGGAGAATATAAGCACTATAAGAGAGACCTTGCAAAAGGAGAAACTCTATGAAAAGTACTACAAGTGTGAGTTCTGGTTGAAGATGGTCTCACTCTTGGGCAATATCATCACAAGCAATGGGATATCTGTGGATCTATCCAATACATCTACAAATAAGGGATGGATGAGGCCAACATCAGTGTTGGATATCCGTATATTCCTAGGGTTATATATATATTATCATCAATTAGTGTTAAATTTCTCACAATTCTTCAACCCTTTTACCAAGATAACTTAGAAGTGGGTCAAGTTTTCTTAGAGTGATGAATGTGAGGAGAGATTCAAAGAGTTGAAAATTAATCTTATCACATCACTCATTCTCATACGACCCATAAGTGGATAAATTTTTAGGGTATTCGTTGATGCTCAAAAAAAGGTCTTGGGATGTGTGTTGATGCAAAATGAAAAAATCATTGCCTATGATTCATGTCAATTGAATGTTCATGAGAAAAACTATCCAACACATGATATGGAGCTAGTTTTAGTAATATTCTCTTTGAAAACAAGGCGGTGTTACCTATTTGTGGAGAAGTGTGAAATATATAAAGTTCACAAAATCCTCAACTATATATTAAAACATAAAGAGTTGAACACGCACCGATGGAGATGGTTAGAGGTGATAAAACACTATGACTACTCAATCCATTACCACCCATGGATATTGAACAAGGTGTAATATTATCTAAGTAGAAAGGAACCATCAATTCTATCACTAATAAGTGTTGAAAAGTATCCAATCTTCTTCGATTTGATGAATATGAGCATGAGAATAATAAATAAAGGAACATCATTAATCCTTTAACAAATTATTTCTCTACCATATCTTTTGGAATGGTTTAAGAATGCTCAAAAGGATGATGTGGTAATTTAGAATAAGGTCGAAACAATTAAAAAATGAAAATCATACGAGTATAATGTTAATGAAGATGGACTTGTGATATTTGGGTCACAACTACACATTCCCTCAAATACGGAGTTAAATAAAAAACTTTGGGATGATTCACGTAGTTCAAAATTCTTTAATCACCCAGAAAACACACAGATGTATCGAAATATCTGAGATAATTTTTAGTGGTATAACATAAAGATGGAGATCACTGAGTATGCATCAATGTTCCTTTTATCTCCACTACTGAAGTATGAGAGTCATAAGTCTAAGGGGACGATGCAACTATTACACGTACCAATATTGAAATGGGAGAACATCACCATAGAATTTATCATCGAACTTTCACAGACATCCAAGAGAAACAATGATATCTGGGTTATTGTGGATCATCTTACAAAGACTCCACACTTCATTGGAATTGAGGAGGATTTTCTTTATATAAACTTGCACATATATACATCAGAGAAGTGGTAGGGCTGCATGGAGTACCACTTTCTATTATATTCGGTTGAGATCCATGATTTACAAATATTTTATAGAAGAGCCTCTGACATGCTCTGAATACTTTTCTGATCTTCATTATGTCATATCATCCTCAAACAGATGTCTAATCTGAGCGGACTATCCAAAAAATTGATGAGATGTTGTGTGCATGCTCAATGGACTTCAAAGGATGATGGGACCAACATTTATTCCTATTGAGTTCTCTTATTACAATTGTTTCACTCCAGCATCCAAATAAATCCTTATGATATCTTTTATGGAAAGTGGTAAAAAACCAGCTTGTTTGAATGATGTTGGGGAGGGAAAACTCTTAGGTCCAAAAATGGTCAATGGAATGGAGGAGAAGGTTAAGACCATCCAGTAGAACATTAAAGATGCTTAGAGTCGATGAAAGAGCTATGATGATAATTATTGATGAGACATAGAGTTTGATGTTGGATACATGATATTCTTTTGTGTATCACCATGGATGATAGTTATCAGATTTGGGATGAAGGAAAATCATAGTCCAAGGTACATCGACCCTTTTGAGATCCTAGATTATCTTGGAGCAGTGGCATGTAAACTAGCTCTCCCACTTAAACTATCTAAAGTACATGATGTATTATATGTACCACTCTTGAGGAAGTACATATCTAATCCATCACATGTACTCAATCCAGAGGATGTACCACTAGAGAATGAAATCTCCTGTGAATATAAGTCTTTGAAGATATTAGATCATAGGGAAAATGTTCTTCGAAATAAGACGATGCCCCTCATCAAGGAGTTGTAGTGAAACAAAAAGTTTGAAGAAGAAATGTGGGAATTTGAGGAAGTGAGGAAGCAGAGTTACCCTCATATATTTTAGTGTAGGAAAAAGAAATTTTGATGGATAAATTTTTTAAGGGGGGTAAGATTGTAACCACCAAAACATTAATTAATGAAAATTACTATTGATTTAATTAAATGTATTATTATGCGAAATGGTTATATAGGACATATACACTTCCTTGGGTTAATGTTTTTGATTTTATGAAAACATTAAGAAATATAACTATTTCTAATATAGCCATTGAACTCTGATAACATGATTGGAATAAATATAGGGCTTTAACAAATCCAATATACTCAGAAAAAGGAAGTGATGGCCTCATCCAGTAGAATTTATCCATACAAAGACCATTTTTGGGGCTCAGAAAGGTGGTAGCATCACTGGGATTCACTCATGACCAATCCAAAGAGATGCTACAACCCTTCAAGCTTGAAAGAAACCACATATAGGAGAAGTGGAAGTTAATAGGGATTACCACCTGAGTAATCTTATCTGAGCCACCCCAAGATCATGTCATCATCGCACACCCTACCCATAGGTCTTATGCTGGTGTTATAAGGGGTTATGTGACGAGACCCGATCACTATGATTATGGGAATTATTTTTTTATATAATAAATAATATATATTCATTTTATTATTGTTACATTGTAAATGGTATTTAAAGAAAAAATTATATTTTTAGTTAATATTAAAAAAAATCAATTTTGTTGAATTAATGGATTTTTGAATTAAATAATATTTTAACAAAATATCATTATTACATTACATTTTACTAAAAATAAATGATTTTAAAATTTTTTATGAATACAATTTTAATTTCTATTATCATTTGAATACTATTTTTATCAAAAACCATAAATTCTGGATAAATTCTATTTTTTATTTTAATAAAAATCACATAATTTTAAAATTATATAGATTAAATGAATATTATTTTTGGATCAAGGACATTGTAATTATCTAATGTTTAGTTTTTCATAATTTTATGAGACAGTCAAATTTTTGTGTAAAAATTAAATACCATTTAAATATAAAATGTGTATTTTGACATCCTAATGACCCTATAGTTTGTTATTACAATACAATAAAAGGTTTTTTCAGGCAATATATGTTTTACATTTAAAATAATGTGATTTTATATTTGTTTGATTAATTTTATGGTGCCTTAGGGGACCCTCCATGATTTATAAAATATTTTAAGTTTTTAATATGATTTTCTTGAGAGTGTGACTCACCTCCACTTAAGAAAGAATAATATATTAAGATGTTAGGACATTTTCCTTATAAAATATTTTTTTTATACTCCCATTGGTCAATAACATGGGAAAACATGGATTAGATTGTGGTTTTGATTTGTTTAATATGTAGTGTTCAAAACCTAAATAATAAAGAATTCCCTCTCCTTTCCTATATAAACCCACCCAATCTCCCATTCACCTTCACTAAAACCATTTGTAGATCAGAAAAATTATTCCCTACTATCTCTATAATACTACCAAGCCCCCATAATCTACCAATAATCCTCTCTCAAGCCTCTCCCAATCCTTTGGGATCACACATCCGAATAAGGGATTTATTCCTTTCTCATTTTTGTCCAATTTTATTTTTGTTGTTATACTCTTTTATTTTCAATTAACAATTCTATATTATGACTTATAACCTCCCTATATATAACTTATTATGTTTTAATGATTATATACCTATTTATCTCCCTTTAATTATTATCATGTACACCCATTACCACGCTGAAATTCCGTAAGGAATTTCCTTTTACTCATTTACAATCAATTAATTATTTTATATAATGCATCTAAATTCCATTTAACATGTTTGGATATTATGTTCATAGACTCCTATACTCTTTATTTCATGTAAAAATAATTAGATACCAATTTATTTCTCATATAACCATTTTACGATTTCTATTTGACATTGTTATGTTGTCGAAGTTACACCAACATTTCCCACACCAAAATCATTTTGTATGTGAATACCATATGCAATTCTCTACCAACGGTATTAACCATTATGAATATGTACTTGTTGATTGGGGACGTAAATTTATGTCCCCCACATATCTTATTTTAGGAATAAATTATTATTTTTAATGAATCCATGTTGTATGATCCTTGTGGTACACTTATGCATGAAATGAAATGTTTATAAAGGGTGCACCCTGGTAGCACTCCAATGCATTATGTAAAGATTTGTATCATGATACATCAAGTGAATGAGGGTTTACTCATGATAATTCAAGAGAAATATGGGTTTAATCAAGATAATTCATGTACAATGAGGATTTACTCATGCTCTATGTGTAATGATCCTTAGCTGATGTTATTATCAGGTTAAATGTTGTTGCCACATTTCCAGGTTATGATTTTAATTATATATCATTCCTTTATGTTCATATTTCTATTGTTATCCATTGATATACCTATTTCCTAAAACGTTCTATATTAGTCATGATATTCTTTGTCTACTCCCTTATAGTGATTTATAGATCACCAATTTTTATGCATGTCCTCAGGTTATCCCATGCAAATCTAAGTACGAAAGAATGTTGTGGCCATGTAAAAGAAGTTTTCAATAATGATTTTTTATGGTCTATTTTGTTATGGAATGTTCTTAATATTTCAATACACTATACCTATATATATTCAATGTTTTATTAATTGCATGTTTATGTAATAAATCATGTTTATGTTTGTAATAAAGATTCGGGTTGTGATAATATTCATTCCAAAAAATATAACTTATAGTTTAAAATTTTCATGTTAAATTTATAATATTTAATAGTATATCGTGGTTTTTTCAACATTTTATTGAATGGAACATATAAATTTGATGAAATTGATTTCTTTTATGAAAACACATACATAAAATCTTGTGGTGTTTTTTCAACATTAAAAAATTATCTAAAAATATACATTTTGTATGCCATATTGCAAACACATGATATATATTACAACCCTAGGCTTAACATGAGGTAATTCTAAAACACATAACTCACAAATCATCATATAATGTCATTCACAAAACCGAGCCTCCATAAATATTATCCGAATTCATGGAATAGTCGTAATAAAAAAGAGTTATTTTATAATATCACAGACACAAATTTTAATTCATCATAAAAAATACATTAATAATACCATAGTTAATCTATAAATAACTCAATCATTTTAAAAAAATAATATAAAAAACTTACTTTCACCGCTATTTTTAAAAATTAACATAAAATACATTTTTTCTTATTTCACTAAAAAATATTTAATTTAGAGCCCTAAAATCATTAATTTCAATTTAATCACAACTACCCACATATACATCATTTTATTTCTCTCAAACATTAATTATAATTCAATTTCCAATGGATTTAATTAACATTAATAAAAAAACTCATAAAAAATTCACTAAAACTCATTAATAAATTCTCATTTTAATTAAAAATAATATTTTATTTTACATATCCATTAATTAATGAAAACATATTAATGGTCGCAAAGAAATCAGAACCTCACAACTATTATATAAAATAATTAATTCACATTATTATATTGCAACTCATACAATAATAATATGAAATGAATTTTTTTCAAAAAGAAATTACACCTAATAAAACCAGACCAAGAGACCAATTTTATTATACATAAATTCATCATTAATTTTTCTATTAATTATAACATCAATTTAAAGAATTATTTCACTATTAATCCCCATTTAATTATAATTTCCTAGACATAGTTTTATAGTTTATTCATTAAATCATAGTTTTAAAACACATTTGACTGTTCAAAATTAATATAAAAATATTATAAATTAATTAAAGTAAATTATCATGACATTAATGTCACAAAAAATATAAAATCATAATATGAATTTAAAATTTATATATAACCACTCGATTATTTTCCATAGAATACTAGTGGTTAACAAAACAACACATGGAAACTGAATTACACCAAAATCAAAGAATAAATATTTATTGTTGTAAAAAAATCCTTAATTCCACAAACTAGAAATATATAAGAATTTTAGAATCTAAAATAACCTAAAAATAATTCCTTCATATAAAGAGATGCGACTTTCAAATAACATACTAATATGAATAAAACTCTATAAACAAATCAAAATTCCACATAAAATTGAATGGATAATTTATCCATGATGTTAGGTAGGGAAATAAAGAGATTATATATGATAATTTTCATCCAAATGGTACCATAGAAATTTAGATATGGGAATTTAATAAAAAGATGATAAAAATATTAAAAAAAAGTTATTTTAAAATTCTCATTGAAGCATACTAGGTAACCTATGAATAGACACCAACCACTCAGTGCCCAAACATTACCCACCAAATGGTTAGTACCATTCCCAAAAAAATATATTCATTCCACTAGATACTATATAAAATTCATTTGGGTACTTGGTAATCCTTTCTATAAATAATTCAATAATTCCACCTCAATAACTCCCCATTCTCTAGATCCATAAAACAACTCCCCAAATTAAATTAATGATTAAATAAATTAATCCATAAAAACCATGAATTTAAAATTCACAACATAAGTAAAACATAATGTTTTTACATTACCTAAAGACAAACATACCCCTACTAGCTTCTTAGAAACTATACATTCTTCTAAATATATTTCTATGTCCCAAGTTCTTTTATGTTAGGAAATATAGATACTTAATTTGTGAAATAATGAATTTATATTCGTATAATAGATGGTATTATATGTGTTTTTAATAATATTTTGAGAAAATATTTTTTTACTTTAAAACATTTTACTATTTGGTGTTAGGAACTCTTTCCATGATATTTTAGAAAATTATGTGGATAAAATAATTTTAACCTTGATAAAAATATTTAATATATTCTCTTTTAATTCATTTTATCAATATGAATTAATAATGGATTATGTGTATTAAAATTAACAATCTAATTTTATTTAAAACTATTATTTATTTACAATTAGTGTCGTAACATGTAAGAGAAAACCAATTAGACAAAATACACAATATTTATTTTAATCTATTTGATATTTTATGTAATAATTTTCACCTAAACCCTTGATGTAACAACCCTTTAATTCATCAATAAAATGATAACAACAATATATAATAATCAATTACTCTTCAGTTTTGAACACCTATATGATTACGATTATTTTAAAAATATATATTTTATCATTTAATATTCAAAATAAAAGAATTTATTTCCATAACATAAATACCTGATGAGGATTCTCCTTGACGTTTCATATAACAGTTTGAGTATTCTTTGAAATTACTCCACTACGACTAGGTATACCATAATGAAACAACTTAGCAGGCTTCCCAAAACATCCTTTAAAAGTTCAATGAAATAGGTTAGCTATTGGATACTAGAATATTCTTATTCTAGATTAAATGTTTACCCTAATGTACTATTAGAATAGTACTAGAGTCCTTACTTCCCATGATCTACCTAATCATGATCGACATAGTGAGGAGGTGGTGTAATTTTTTTGAACTCATTCATCATTTATTTTATAATACTATTGTAAGGTCTTTATAATAATGATTATCTTACAAACTACACACCTAGATCAAATATTTATGAAAATTTAAGCCTCCCAACGGAGTGGAAACTTCTAAGCATATTTACCACGTGATCGAGACCAAATATACATTCATTGTCTTATATCAAAATATTCCCATTTAGGCGTTAAACCTTTCATGCCTATATTTTTATTAATATGTCATATTTCATGTATATATGTTACCAACCTTAAAAATAACTTATTATTGTGTTATTGAACTAGAATTCACATTCAAGGGTATTTTTAGTTTTTAGTTTTATTTAATTATGAAAAACATTTACAATGTATACCCAGAAATTAAATATGGAAATGTATACTCAGTATCCATTTTTTCCACCAAAGTAAAACCTCTTTCAAAACATTACTTCTTTTCACGACACATCTTTAATTATTTCATCAGGACATATTATTTTACCTTACTAATCTTATGTCCTATGAAAAACATTTTAAAACAATTGATGAACATAAAAATCTCAATAAGGGATATAGAAAGAAAGAAACCATTAGTCTATTGATTAACATTAACACTGATGAAAACTTTATCATAATGTATTACTTTTAAACCATAATATGTAGTAAATACATTCATTTGAAAATAAGTTCATTTCATTGTTTTATTTGATATCACAAGATTACTATAAAACCTATATCAAGAAAAAAAACCTAAATATTCCTTGGGAAATAATTGTACTTGTCACTTTTATAATTAGAATAAACATTCTGTTGACTTCCACGCATGTCACTCTAAAAATGGAATATTCGTCTAGAAAACGTCTATTTTGAATTCATTAGAGGTTATAACATAACCAACCATACTTGGTTCATCACATAACCACCCATCAAATGTCCAAGTACAATTATATAGTCATAAAACATAAAACATTATAATTTCAATATGTCACTAATAATTGTTTTTAAATCATAAGAAAACATTTAAAATTATTAAATAACCCATCCATTTTCAAAACCCATTTATAACATTCAAAGATATGTATATAAAATAATATGTCCCATATAACATTGAATAAATTGAAATAAACTAAAAAATTACCATCTTAAACCATTTATGTCTATATAAATACATTCATAAAAATCTTTATTAAAAAATTGAAATGAAAGGGAATGATTTATGAGAATGACTCATTGAAATATTTATAATGATGTTTATGTTAAATAGTCTCTTACAAATTGACAACCACTTGAATAAAAATAATTAAATTATAAATTTATAAAACAATAAATATAATTATATTATTGTAATTCATGATATAATGTGTCAAAAGGGTTGTATATACACCTAATAGAATAATAAAGGTACATAACATCAAGATATGCACAAATGAAATGAGATTGAGACGAAGTCTCTTACCTCGAGTTTCAGTCATCACGTATGTTCATTATTTTCATAAATAATAATGCTAGGTTAATTATTTAATTTGTTTATAATCTTTTTTGATTTTATTATTCCTTCATTATAATGTTAAAAAAAGTTACATAATTATTTAAGTTCATATCAGATGTTTTGATGTTATCCTTTTATTGAGCCCAAAATGAATTAGGTAAGATATCAGATGTTAAAGAGGTCATCTGTACATCGTATAAAAAATAATTTTCATTCCATACTAATAAATTTTATACATTAATTATACTTTTTAATCCATCCAATACACATGCATATAAAAAATTAACTTCTTTACAACAGGAAGACAGTAAGACATACATATGGTTGAGTGACGTTTCCATTTTGCAATGATCATTATAGATTGAAGGTATGTATTATTTCATGTTTTCATATTGAACATAATTTAATTAATATTTTTTGAATAATTTAAATATACTTATATATATCTTTAATGTGATGTGGTGATTAATAATGAATCACATCACTTTGTGAAGGTGATAGTTTAGACGTACACACGAATGACATTATTATTTTTATATGCATGTAATGTATGATAATAATTGATATATTATTCTCATATAATAATAAATATGTCATGAATATAATATATTAACAATAAATCCATCATTATAACCAATTTTGAGTGATGGTAATGGAAAATCAATTATTTTAGTTTGTGGAGGTGATAGTTCACATGTACGCATAAACAATTAGTTCATTTCACATTGAATGAAATAAGAAATTAATTTATGAGATCATATTAACATTATAACATCTTATTATTTGGAGGATATTAGAGTTATTATCTCATCATGTTTGGATATTATTTTAAGGAAGTTGAAGAAGAAATAAAACATAAATATATGATTAAAACAATACCTCTTCTTCGAACTACCTTTCTTGATTAACACATTAACAACTCTATAGGGGGTGTTATACCTAATATAAGGCCTCTAGAATGTGGGGAGCAAAAACTAGAAAGGTATTAAGTCAGATATTAGGTGAATAAAAATGGTTTTGTAGTGAATTTAAATGAGAATAATGGGTTCCCTTTTATAGGATACCAGAGGGAAACTCTTATAACTCTCCAAAATAATAATTTAATAAAATTTAATTTCCTATTACAAATAGCTAAATGGTGATTTATTTAGAATACATGAGGATTTTGGTAGAATAAAAGTCATAAAATAAAAAGTATATAAGTTTGGAATATTTGTTTAATCCATAGCTTTTTGTTTTAACCATGATTTATCCTTTTTAGTTCTTATTGTGATAACATAAAATTTAAATTTAAATGTTATTATAATTACCATAAAATTCCAAATTACCAATAAATGAGTAATTTATGAATGTTATAGATTCATAAAAATTATTTGGATGAATTTTTTAATTTTTTAATTTTTTTATCATTTGATAAAATATTATTTTAATTAAAATATCAATAATGTCAATTTGGACACTATATAAATTATATTTATTTTAGTATTTCTCATATAAATTATTTGATATTCTTTTAAAAAACAATTACCACAACATCATTGTGCTAGAATTTCATTTAATTATTTTTCCATAAAAATTCAAAATAAATTACCATGATGTAGAAATTGTTTTTAATTTCAAAATACTATTTATTGTCTAAATTATCACTTATAAAACCCCATATTAGAAATGGTTTACTTGTTTAAAACAAAAGTGTTACAAAATTAAATTTTATATAAATATATTAATATAAATGTCCTAATCACACCCATGTGGCTTAAAAAGATTATAATATCAACCCATGGTTTATTATTTTAGAAACACACTCATATAATTAAAATTAGAGAAGTTTTAGGGTGATTTTGTATTAGTTATATTATTTTTTACCAATAATTACACGATTTACACTTAATCGTGGTAATAAAAATATTACTAATGTTACTTTTGATTATGTCCAAAAATAAAAGGGAACTATTTATATAATTTGAACCTTATTTTTAAAAATATTTAATCATTTTTCAAAAATTAAAAAAATATAAATTGTAGAAATTAATTAGAAATTAATCCTCTTGACGGAATGAGAAAATATGTTTTTAAGGTAAAAAACTTTTAAAAGTTCACAATGTTTTTATATCCAATTTTAATATAATATTAATTCCAATGACCAATATTGGGTTAAATTAAAAAAACATGATCAAATTAAACATTAAAATAATTAAAATATATAATTTAAAACTATTAAAACATTATATGAAAAAACCTTTTTCTATTAAAATTCATTATTTTGTTCAAAATTCATAAAAATATAAAAATTACTAGAAAAATAATAAAAATTAAAGAAAAGAAAATATTGATATTCCAATTCCAAATAAGAATTTTATTTTTGAAAAATATAATTTATAATATTGTGAGAAAATAGATTTAGAACAAGTGTTCCATCAAAAGGTGGAAAATATAACTTTTTAGAAAAATACTTCTATTACTGGTATAAATTTATTCGATCATATATAGTGTCTTGAAAAAAAATATGAATGTTAAATATTATATTTAATATTATATATATATATATTTATTTATTTAATATTATCTAAAAATATTTATTTGTTTATTTATTGTTTTAAAGAACACTTTTCACATGTAAATAGTTTTTTATAAAAAAATTATTTTATTTTAAAAATAGTTTTACATTCATTTATAATTAATGGGCAGTTAAATATTATATATATAGGAGCAAACAATATTTTCATTATTTAAATATTACTATTAATTTCTTCCATTCTAAGGACTATGTTATAATTGTAACATTTAAATAATAAAATTTAATTGTTCGTTTATACTTGATGTGGCATATCATGTAAGATATCAAACATAGTCTTTCCTTTTTTAAAAATGGGGTTATTAAATTCTCCCCCATTTAATAGATAGTGTCTTTTAAACTTGAACTCAATATTGAAAACTAGTGTTTTTTACTTTTCAAAATTATTTTTTTGAAATCTCAGTTTCTTAAAAGAATTAATGAAACACCCATATTAAAATAATGAATGGAGAGTTTTAAAGGAATCTGAGATAAAATATAATAGGGTTCCATATAGTAAAACATGTATATTTAATAGAAAACTTGCCATCATGTTTTGGTGGAGGGTGATTGAAAATATGATCAAGACAAAGTTAACTATAAAAAACCATGAGTTTATGATGTGTTAAAAGGTTATTGATTACTTAGTAAGAAAATTAAATAGTTAAAAAAATTAATATCATTATCATAGAGTAGATAATATAATTTACTTCCTAGTATAATAAAATAAAGAAGTATACATAAAAAAATAAAATTTCATCCTTTGACCAATTTCCAAATACAACTCATCTTGTTCTACAAACAATGAGTATTCGTGGTGAATTATTCACGCCTTAAGAACTAGAATGAACTTCAATAGAGCTATATAATCTTAAAAAAATTTAGAATTTATTTCTCTTATATTTATATATTAACCAAAGACAAAATGGTTAGTATAATATAAGATAAATATCCCAAAATAACAATCCATTAAATGATGAAAAGGATAATATTAATATCCAAAATTCCATAATAATACCAAAATTAAACATAAACCATTCAAAAAATAGATGTCTTTATAATTCCACAATATAATACAAACTAATATTGAAAAACCAAAATTTTTTGGATTTTATCACATAATCTTCCTGAAAATGTTTTAATAACTGTCTCAAAATAAAATCAATTTCTCTAAATGTCCCATACCAAAATTTAATTTCCATAATCACATATTCTCTAATATAGGTTGATCATTCACATTAATAATTGAATAACCTTAAAATATTGTCACCATCTAAAATACAAATCATCCATTATTTATCCAATAAAATACTGAAATAAACTTTTATTTACCTTAATCCATTTAATTACCATAAAATAGAAATTTTCTTCTAAAATAATATTAACCAATTAATCACCAAATCATTTTTCTATCCCATCATTATCTATTAAATAAAATAAATTTTCCCAAAATCAACTTATTTATAGTCTATCCACTCATTTATCTTAAAATGATAATTTATAATAACCCCATACTTCATGAAGGCAAGTGTTAGGAAATGCACCCATGTCACCCTTTGGTTGTCGGTTCAAAACTCTTAGGTTTGCTGGACGGGATGCCTTGTCACCAATTCTTCTAGATGCATTTTTTTTATAAAACTATGTAATTCATATAAAATTTCCAAAATATTATTAATACGTCAAAAATAACCACAACATGTTTTACAATCAAAATTTTTCTTATTATTTTCATTTTTTTAACAAAAAATTAATATACCAAAATTACATCATAAATAAATGTCTCCAACAGTACCATTAATCACCTTACAGTTTCATAAATTAAAGCCTAAATAAAGGTTTATAATAAATTTATGTTATGATAAAACATAAAATTCTAAACCCAAGATGATTTACCTAACTCTTAAGAAAACATCTTAATCTCCAATGTTTCCAAAAACATTCCTTTGATTCCTACTATAATGACCCGACGTTAAACATAACTTATTTTACTATTTTTGAACTTGAATTCACATTCAAGGATATTTTTATTTTATATTTTTAGTGAATTTGGAAATATTATTTCATGGTAGACCCATACATTACTTTTGGACACTTATACTAATAATCCATCTTTCAACCAAAGGAAAACCTCTTAATGAAAAAATGACTTCTTTTCGATAAACGTATTTGATTAATTGATCCTGACATATTATTTTACATTACAAATATTAATACCTGTGATTTTTTTTAAAACATGGGATGAGCATACCAAACTCAAAAATGGATATATAAAGAAGGAAATTATTATCCCATTTATAAGCATTAAGAACAATGAAAACATTATCATAAAGTAATACTTTTTGGAATTAGTACGTAGTAAATAATTGAAATTAAAATTAGATATTTTAATAATAATATTTTAATCACAAGATTACCTGAAAACCCATATAATGTATAGAAAATACAAAAAAGTACCTTAAGAAATAATTATACTTTTAACTCTTATAAATTTGAAAACCACGTTGTGGACTTCCAAGCATGTCACTCTTATAAATGAAATATCCACATAGTCGACTTCTATACCCATTGTATTAGAGATTATAATGCAACCACCCATCATTGTTTTATCACATTACAACTAGTTGAATTTATATGTACCAAAATATAATCAAAACATGTAAAGATTTCAATTTCCAAATGTCACTACAAAAATTTTATTTTGAGTCATAAGAAAAATTTTCAATTTGTAAAATAAATAATCTATTTTTAAAACCCATTTAAAACATTTAAAAAGAGATTGTTAATATACTATGTCCCATAAAACATTGAATAATTTTAAAGAAACTCCAAAATATGATTTTAAAACCATTATGTCTATTTAAATACAATTATAAAAACTATTGTGAAAATATGTATATAAAAGAGAAATATTTAGAAGAATAAATATTCAAAAAAATTAAAATGATGTTTTAGATATAGAGTCCCGTTCCAAATGAGAAACACATGAATAAAAATTATTAAATAACAACATTAAAAACAAAACATTTCATGATAATATAGTTATTCATGAAATAAAATGAAAAAAGTCTTGTATATACACTTTATAGGATAATAATAGATCATAACATCAAGTCATGCCTTAATAAAAGTTAATTGAGATGAAGTCATTTAGCTCATATTTTAATCATCGTTTATTTTCATTATATTGATGAATACTAAACATTAGTTAATAATTTACTTTCTTTAGAACATTGTTTTTGTTTTTTATTCCTTTATTATCATGTTATAACAATTACATAATTATTTATGTTCACATCATACGTTTTGATGATATTTAGAACTTTCATCCAAAATAAAATAGGTATGGTTTCAATAGTCGAAGTGGTAAAAAGTACAAAATGTCTAGAATAATATTCATTACATAATAATAACTTTTATACATTAATTATACTTTTAAATCCATATATTATAAATTGATAAAAAAATTAATTTTGTTAAAATCATGGAGGCGGTAATCCATACATCCACATAAAGGATGTTTCCATTTTTCAATAATCATTATGGAGATAAGGTATGTATTTTTATATATTTCTTATATATATATATATCATTCTTGTGATGTGGTGATTTAAAATTAATCACATCGCTCTGTGGAGGAGATTGTTCACACGTATGCACAAACGATATTATCAATTTTATGGGAATGGAAAGTAAGAACATAATTGATATAATATAAATATATAATGATAAATATGTAATTTATATAATATATAAACATGAATTGTATATTATAACCAGTCTAGAGAGATGGTTATGGAAAATGAATTATATCGGTTCATGGATGTTATAGTTTACACGTACGCAGAAACGATTAATTCATTTCCCATTTGGTGGAATCAAAGAAGTATTTTGGTGATTATATTAACATAATAACATCTCAAGATATTGATAATACTAAAATTATTATATCATCATGGTTAGAGATGATTTTATGGATGTTTAAGAAAAAATAAAAAGGAAATACATTTTTAAAACATTACATCTTATTCAGAAAATCTTCTTGAATTAACTCTTAACACGTCTATGTGGGCATTATTCCTAATATAAGGCCTCTAGAATGTGGGTATGGATTCGATTAAGGTATGTGAGAAAATTATTTCTGAACCAAAAATGGTGTTGAAGTGTATTGAAATGAGAATAATGGGTATCCTTTAATAAGAGAGGGAAGGGGAACTCTTGAAATTATTTATAATTTCAAATTAATATAAATTGATTTTTTATTACAACTGGGTACATAATAATTTTTTTAAGATATGAGGATTTTGGAAGAATACCCTTCATCGAATTAAAATCTAATAGTTTTTGATTATTTTTTTTATCTTTATCTTCTTATTTTTACCCAATTTAACATTTTTAATTCGTATTGTGATATATTGAAATTTACAGTTTGATGGTTAATATAATTATTATAAAAAGTAAAAAAGGCCAATAAACGATTCATCGAGGAAATGTTAAGAATCATACAAATCGGTGTAGTAATTTTATAATTTAATTAATTTTATATCATTTAATACAATATTATTTATTTTTAAATACAAATAATGTCAATTTTGAAACTATTCAATACTTGACATTTTAAAAATATCACAAAAACGTGATATCATGGAAGAAACAATATTAACTCATACCAGGAATGCTAAAGAAATCCTTAAAATTCTTGGATTTCATTAACTATATCAGATTATATTTATTTAATTATTTTTAATTTAATTTATATGATATTTCATTTAATTAAACAATTACATCATCATTATTTGCTAGAATATAATTTATTTATTTTTTCCCTAAAAAATCAAAATAAATTACCATGAAATAGATTTTTTTTATTTATTAATATTATTTATAGTTGAAAATAACTCTTATATAACCCCTTATTAAAAATGATTCACTTGTTATTAAAGAAAGTGTGATCATTGGTATTTTCTTTAAATATAATAATATAAATGTCATACTCACACCCAAGTGGATTCCAAAGGTTATAATATAACACTGGGGATCATTTTTGTCGAAAAAACACATCTTATTGAGTTAGGACAAGTGTTGTGTTGATTTTATATTTGTTTTAATATCATTTTTACCTTTAATTACAATGTTTACCCTTAACTGTGTAATAAAAATATTACTAATGTTACTTTTCAAAAAATACAATATTAAAAAGGACATAGTTAAGGAAATTTAACCTTATGAATCCAAATATGTAATAAAATTTTCAATATTCAATAAATAGAAAATATATAAAATAATAAAAAAAATTTATCCCTTTGATAGAATGTGAAAACAAGTTTTTAAAGTAAAAACGTTCAAAAGATCACGAAGTTTTTTATATCCAATTTCAATGTGAAATTAGTTATAATTAGATACGTTAGATTAAATGATAAAAACATGATCAAATTATAATTCTAAACCATTCAAATTCACAATTTAACATAATAGATAAATTTGATGAAAAAACTGTTTTCATTTAAAATGCACTATTTCTCATTATTCATAAAAATAGGAAACATATCAGAAAAATAAAAATAATGAATCCAAAATAAATTATTAATTTTTTATTCCTAATAATAAATTTATCTTTTTAAATATAATTTATAAAAGTGTGAAAAACTATGTTTAAAATATGTGTTTCATCAAAAGGCGACCAATATGACTTTTTAGAAAAATACTTGTTTTATGGTTAACATTTGGCATGATCTTATATCATGTATAGAGAACAGATAATATGAATATTAAATATTATATTTAATATATTATTTATTTATTTCTCTAATATAGTCCAAAAATATTTATTTGTAAAATTATTGGTATAAACCAAATTTTTTTTCATTTAAATAGTCTTTTAGAAAAAACATTTTATTTTATATTAAAAAAGGTTTTACATTAATTTATAAATAATTTTTTAAGTTAATAAATATATATATGTAAACAATATTTTAATAATTTAATTTATACTATTCACTCAAACCAATATAATTACAATGTTATAATGGTATTATTTAAATATTAGTATTTAATTTTTTATTTAAACTTGATGTGGCGTATCATATACACTATCAAACATAGTATTTATTTTTTTTAAACATTGGATGATATATTATCTATCATTATTAATGCACTAAAGGCATGATGTTTCCATTTTAAATTAAATTCCATAAATATAAGTATATTAGTAAATTTTTTATTTAAATCATTCTTAGGATTCTCACAATCATTTAGATCAACTTTTCGAATAAATATGCATGTTAGCTTCTCTGGAATGGGCTTCTCTAACATATTATTTTTTCCTTATTAGTTGATAATTATTCTCAAGATCCAATAAAAATCTTCATTTTTTCATACAATAATATTATTTTTGATTTTTTCTCAAAGAAATATTTAATAATAATTGTTTCATTTTATCTATAATAGATTTTTTATTAGATGACAGTCATGATTTACAATCAATAAATCAATAATTTTATTAAATTTTCAATTACAAAATTAATTTTTTCTTATAAATTATACAATATATATTAAGGGTAAGGGTTCCAAATTTCACTCTGATTAGGTTCACCTTTTAATTTCTCTTACCACATAGATATTTATGCTTACTATCATGTTGATAATACCTTATATGACTCTTGAATAGTCGAGCGAAAAGGTAAATTCCTAAAAATTTCATACGAGATGTCATGAATCATCCCCTAATATTAATACATTTTTGGTTTCTTTGTAAAGTTTCACTAAAATATTATTCCAGATATAGAAAAATAATCTTGATAGGTTCACACATATTCTTTTTTAACAAAATATTATAACATATAGGAACCTTTATTTGGGATAACATATCAGTTTGGATGATTTAGGTATCTATAAGTGTTAACTTCATAAAGAATCTAATGATTTTTATTTTATGGGGTTTTAAAATAGAACCATATTATCTTTTTTATTACCTTCATGTATTCATGGTTTTAATTACTTTATTTTGTAACTTATACCTCCAAACAAATTAATATATACAGAACACATTGATTCATAACACTTTATATATAAATTATAAATTAGGTTACTTCTATTAAAAAATTTAATTATATTAAAATGTATTCAAATACAAACCGTGTATAATTGATATGAAACTATTTCATGTAATATATTATAATTAAATGAAACCAAAATTACCAGATGAATAAACAGTCTATGGTATGTAGAAATTCTCATATTTTCTTAATAAACCCCCCTGGACAATGAGACGTTCCATCTATACTCAAACTATAGAGAGATCAATACACATAAGTGATCTCAATTCCAATAAAGTCCTAACAACGAACATGTATAAATCAAAACAAATTTTATTTTTACGTTTATAACCAATAAAATAATCATATTATAGTGTGAATGTAACTAAATATTATATCATACCTAGTTTGTAAATTCCCCTTTGTATTTGTTGTTCCCCCTACATGGTAATGTTTATTATTATTATTATTATTAATTTTATGTAAATAAATTTTTAAATAACATAAATATGTGGTAATATTTAATATAGACTATGATATATTTTATTCTAGCTAATAATAATTCCCAAGAGAACCATGATTGTATTTCTCTTACAACCCATTTTGGGGAGAACTATCAAAAGTAATACTTCTGAAAAACAGTTGTATTTTTGATCACTGTATTCAAGGTTTTATTATTTAAATCTCCCACTACAACAAAACCGATGTTTAGCGGCTGTTGTTGAGCGGCGGTTCTAGGAACCGCCGTTAAACCTTTTGTAAAAAAGGTTTCATGGTGGTTTATAATAAACCACTACGGAACGTTGTTTTTTTAACACCCGACCCTCCTTCCCCCACAACCCTGGCCCCCCGCTTCCCCCACGACCCCCCCCCCCCCACTTCCCCCAGTGACCCCGCGACCCCGACCCCGGCGACCCCACACGACCCTTGCGACCCCGGCAACCCCGTGACCCCACGACCCCCGGCCCCCCGTGACCCTAGAAGTTGCACTGTCTTTACCTCTAGGTAGGGTATTGTTTCTCCATTATGTTTTTTTGTTTTTCCAGTAGGTATAAGAATCAAATATATTTTATCAGCTATTAGTTCTTTGAATCGTGAAGCTCGTCTATAGTGGATTCTCTTTTAGGGTGATCATGAAGTGTTTATGGTGTATTACAGAATATTTTAAAGTAAATATTGAGATAATTTATTATCTTTTTCGTTTAAGGAAATGCAGTGCCAACAGTTTATCATCATTTGATATGAGAGATTGAGTATGAATGAGATTAGAGTTAGGTTCATGAATCTTCTCTTATATGCTTACAATATTCTTTATGATGATACCCCATTATACTATTTATATAAATTAAAGTGCTAGAAAATATTGAGGTGATAGATAATAAGTTATTAAAGTCTCAATCATCTTAATAAAGAAGTCACTATATCTTATTGAAGATTGGATCTATGAATGCATATATTTTTTTAGCAAGATAGTTGATGTTTTGAATAATAGTTTTTTTGTATCAATATTTATTTTTTTATTTCTCTAGGGAAGAAAATTCTTATGATTCATCTCGGATCCCTTATGTACTTTGTTTTGTGTGTGTTATCCATGGTAATTGAAAGCTTTAGCACTCCACCATCCCTACTGGTCAGTATAGAGGTCATGTCAACTTTTAAATACATCCTCAATAACAGTTTCCTCTTATCATTTCTTATTAATAACATAATACTTAGGATTTTAATCTATAGAGGGGTGATAGAGTTGGTGGAAGAAAACCTTGAGATATTCCGGGTTCAAAATGAATAAAGACTAAGCATGGTAGATGTGAAAGATGTAATTAGGGATAATAAGGAAAAGGAGCTGGGTGTGATCAGTTTAATGATATGTATTTTCTAGTGTCGGGTGGACCAAACTTCATTTGTGTCATGACCCACCCAAACATCATTTGTGTCATGAACAAACATCAAAGATACTTATGCTACTCTGCGGATGTCGCTGGACTGGGCCAACACGCTGTGGTCACGCCGCGGTCACGTCGCGGTCACGCCGCGGTCACGCCGCGGTAATGCTATGATTTGGCCCTGCAGATGTCGTTGGACCAGGCCAACACGATGTGGTCATGCCGCGGTCACGCTGCAGTAACGCCACGATCACGCCGTGGTCAGCCCCTCCCCTCCACTCCCCTCTATCTTGCCCAGCCCCTCCCCTCCCCTCCCCTCCATCCTGCCCAGCCCCATCCCCTCACCTCCCCTCCCCCTGGCCAACATTTCCCCCCAACATCCCCCCCTGCCATCACCCTCCTCTCCCCTCCCCTCCCCTCCATCCTGCCCAGCCCATCCCCTCCAACACGCTGCAGTCACGCCGTGGTCACGCCGCGTCCACGCCGCGGTCACACCGCGGTCCTGCTGTGGTCAGCCCCTCCCCTCCCCTCCCCTCCATCCTGCCCAGCCCCTCCCCTCCCCTCCCTCTATCCTCCCCCTCCCCTCCCCTCCCCTCCCCCCTACCCAACATTTTCCCCCAGCCTAGAATCCCCCCTGCCCTTCATCTCCCCTCCCCCCTCCCCTCCATCCTGCCCAGCCCCAGCACCTCACCTCCCCTCCCCCCTTCCAAACATTTTCCCCCAGCAGCCCCCCTTACATCACCCTCCCCTCCCCTCCCCTCCCCTCCAACCTGCCCCTCCCCTCCCCTCCCCCTGCCCAACAATTTCCCCCAGCAGCGCCCTCCCCCTGCCCCTCCTCTCCCTTCCCCTCCATCCTGCCCAGCCTCTCCCCTCCAACACGCTGCAGTCACGCCGCGGTCACCCCGCGATCACGCCGCAGTCATGCCACGGTCATCCCCTCCCCTCCCCTCCCCTCTATCCTGCCTAGCCCCTCCCCTCCCCTCACCTCCATCCTGCCCCTCCCCTCTCCTCCCCCCTGCCCACCATTTTCCCTTATCCCAGCATCCCCCCTTCCCCTCCTCTCCCCTCCCCTCCCCTCCCCTCTATCCTGCCCAGCCCCAGCCCCTCACCTCCCCTCCCCCTTGCCCAACATTTTCCCCCAGCAGCCCCCCCTGCCATCAGCCTCCCCACCCCTCCTCCCCCCTCCAACCTGCCCCTCCCCTCCCCTCCCCCTGCCCAACAATTTCCCCCGCAGCCCCCTCCCCCAGCCCCTCCTCTCCGCTCCCCTCCCCTCCATCCTGCCCAGCCCCTCCCCTCCAACACGCTGCGGTCATGTCGCGGTCACACAGTGGTAACGCCGATGTCAGCCCCTCCCCTCCCCTCCCCTCCATCGTGCCCAGCCCCTCCCCTCTCCTCCCCTTCATCCTGCCCCTCCCCTCCCATCCCCTCCCCCTGCCCAATATTTCCCCCTAGCCCAGTAGCCCCCCTGCCCCTCCTCTCCCCTCCCCTCCCCTCCCCTCCATCCTACCCAGCCCCAGCCCCTCACCTCCCCTCCCCCTTCCCAACATTTTCCTCCAGCAGCCCCCCTACCATCACCCTCCCCTCCCCTCCCCCCATCCACCCTACCCCTCCCCTCCCCTCCCCCTGCTCAAAAATTTCCCCCAGCATCCCCCTCCCCCTGCCCCTCCTCTCCCGTCCCCTCCATCCTACCCAGCCCCTCCCCTCCAACACGCTGCGGTCACGCTGCTGTCACTCCGTGGTCATGTCGCGGTCGCACCACGGTCCGCCCCTCCCATCCCCTCCCCTCCCCTCCATCCTGCCCCTCCCCTCCCCCCTGCCAAACATTTTCCCCAAGCCCAGCAGCCCCCCTGTCCCTCCCCTCTATCCTGCCCAGCCCCAGCCCCTCACCTCCCCTCCCCCTACCCAAAAGTTTCCCCAAGCAGTCCCCCCTGCCATCACCTTCCCCTCCCATCCAACCTACCCCTCCCCCCCTCTCTCTGCCCAACAATTTCCCCCAGCATCCCCTTCCCCCTTGAACTTCCTCTCCCCTCCCCTCCCCTCCCCTCCCCTCTAACATGCCCAGGCCATGCCCCTCCCCTCCCCCTACCCAACAATTTCCCCCAGCATCCCCCCACCTTGGCCAACCTTTTCCCCCTACACCCCCTCCCCCTTCCAGAATCCTCCCCTCCCTCTACTCCATCCTGACCCTCCCCTCCCATAACCTCCATCTTGTCCCTCCCCTACCCTCACCCTACCCAACATTTTCCCCCAGCAGCCCCTCCCCCCTGCCCCTCTTCTCCCCTCACCTACATCCTGCCCATCCCCTGCCCCTCCCCTCCCCCCAACCCAACATTTTCCCCCATCAGCCCCCTCCCACCAGCCATCACCTTCACCTCCCCTCACCTATATCTTTCCCGTCCCCTCCCCTCCCCCTACCCAACATTTTCCCCCAGCATCCCCCTCCCCCTGCCCCTCCTCTCCCCTCCCCTTCATCCTGCCCAGCCCCTCCGACATGCCCAGGCCCTACCCCTCCCTCCCCCCTGCCCAACAATTTCCCCCAGTAGCCCCCACACATTGGCCGACTTTTTCCCCCTACACCCTCCCCCCTTCTAGAATCCTCCCCTCCCCTCTACTCCATCCTTCCCCTCCCCTCCCCTCCCCTCCAACTTTTCCCTTCCCTCCCCTCCCCCTGCCCAACATTTTCTCCCAGCAGCCCCCTCCCCCATGCCCCTCTTCTCCCCTCCCCTCCATCCTGCCCAGCCTCAGCCCCTCCCCTCCCCCCTGCCCAACATTTTCCCCCAACAGCCCCCTCCCACCTGCCATCTCCTTCCCCTCCCCTCCCATCTAACCTGCCCCTCCCCTCCCCCCTGCCCAACATTTTCCCCCAGCAGCCCCTCCCCCCTACCCCTCCTCTCCCATCCCCTACCATCCCATCCATTTTTCCCAGCCCCAGCCCCTCCCCTCCCCTCCCCCTTACCCAACATTTTCTCCCAGCAGCCCCCTCCCCCTTCCATCACCCTCCCCTCCCCTCCGCTCCAACCTACACCTCCCCTCCCCTCCCCTCCAACATGCCCAACATTCTCCCCCAGCACCCCCTTCCCATCCTCTCCCCTATCCTCCCCTACCCCTATATCCTACCTAGCCCCTCCCCTCCCCTCCCCTCCAACATGCCCAGCCCCTGCCCTTCCCCTCCCCTCCCCCCTGCCCAACAATTTCCCCCAAAATCCCCTCAGTGAAATGTCATGCAAAATAACGATGTTATTGTTGTCCACTATAATTTTCAAAAAAGGATTATTTAGTCCTTATTCTGATCTAGAATATGTGTTGATTTGTTGATGTTAAATCATTTTCAATCTCAGACACCATCATAGGATTCCTGAATCACTATATTCCTTCATTAAGTGTTTTTCAGTCATGAAAGATAGTTCCACCTAAACCACATAATCAATCAATGGAATGATTGAGAAAATATCCAACCTACTACCATTAGATTCTATTGAATGGGATTGTTATTAGTATTCCACTATTTTTAATGGTCATTATTCACCAGTTGGTCTCTATTTCTTATTGACTCAGGTATTCATAATGTATGTTTTAAACCTTCCAAAATCATTCTATTCCATGTGATTGTTGTACCCTGATGTTTAAACATTTGAGAATAATTTTAACAGTTAAATAAATTATGAAATTATATTCTTATACAACTTCCAATTTGGGTATGAATCTCTTTTGGATACCCCAAATACATAAAATTATATTCTCTTTTTGTAATGTCTTATCAAAACCATGGTCCTTTTCATAGGATATGAAAATTTGTGACACAATGGTCTAAACATCATGACCATAATATTAATGTCCCCCTCCAAGGTATTATATGATACTAATAATCCATAATTCACATCAGGTTGTGTTATGGAATATCTATGAAGACTAACCAATCATTGGTTCTATGTTTTTATATATAAAAATGTTAGCATCTACAGGTCTGAGAGCCATGACCATAAAATATTTGAGTCATCCCCTAAGGATATATGAATATGTGTGTCAAGATCTACATCCATATCATATTTTTATTCCTCTCTTATATCTCTATATATATCACATTATTTTTTTCAAGGATACATTCCCTTAAACTCTATACATAGATTGGTCTATGAACAATGAAATTAAACATAGTGTGAATATCCATGATAAATAAGTCATGTTTTTGTAATAAAACCCCTCCAACGGAGGTGCACTATCTGCAAAAACACACTGTGGTATACCTTGCATAACATTATTGCATTGATGTTTTCCTTATACTTGATTTCGTTGTTAGTCATAAAGCACACATCGTATTTGACCCTTTTTATATACCTATAAGGTGTTTCCATCTTTGTATTTAAATGATTGTTTGAACCAAGACACTCTTTAAGTGTCGTTAGACTTTTAAGATGGGTCCCATGTTGTGTGAGCATGTCACATGGCATGTGATATTTAAATCCAACCAAAAGCCCAGTTCCACAGCCCAGGGGTCCCACGGTACCAGTAATGCCAGATTACATGTTATGTAACCTGTGATTTTCTTGATCCCATAGGGTATTAATTCCTCTAGGTATTCCTACACATTACTAGATCTCCAAACCTCACCGAATTAGGTATGTTAATGATTTCCCCTACCCATGAATCCATGGTATGTTAATGATGTCCCCTATCATAAATAGGATATATTTCTACATGATATATTTCACGAGAGGCTTATTCATCAATGTAATTATATTATGGAAATTTTTTCGTCATTAATTATTTTTTATGATGGAGTTATAGAAGATGTCTCACGTTTGATTACTTGTTTTTTGAGTAGGCACATTGTGATATACATGGATAAAAGCTGGATCACTTTACCGAGGAACACACCTCAGTATGTTATGGGTTTTCATGAGTTTTTAGATTTATAAATTTCTAATCGATCCGTTGAAGGGAGAATAAAATGTCCATGTCCTAAATGTAAATTTAGAACATTGTTGAAGAGAGATGAGGTTTATGAACATTTAATACTGAAGCAATTCCCTGCTGAATATTTATGTTGGATTTGGCATGGAGAATCGAACATTACAGATAGATTGAGAACTGATTTTAATCCACATAATGAGGTCCCAAGTTCACCAAAAATGGAAAATGAAATGCAAAACCTAATAAATGATGCATTCAGCACTACAAGAGACCACTATCAGCATAAAAACATATCAGAACAACCAGAAGAGGGTTCTTCAAATTGCAACATGACAAGTGTTGTTTTTGAGACTGTAACACAAGCAGATTAAGATTGTCACATATCATTGGATCCTCATCATGATTATGTGGAGCCAAATGTAAGAGAAAACATTACTGAGGAAAATGTGTTTTTTGATTTAGTTGATGATGGAAATCAAGAGTTTTATAGTGGTTGTTTGAAATATTCAAAGCTTACATTTTTTTTGAAGTTGTACCATATCAAATGTCTATGTAGAATTACAAATAAGGCAATGTCCTTGATATTGGAATTGATTCGTGATGCATTTCTTGAAGAAAAAATCTCAGAATCTTTTTATGATATGAAAAAAGTTGTTAACAAGCTTGGTCTGAATTATACAAAAATACATGCGTGTCCCAATGATTGTATGCTTTATTGGGGATAAGATTCAATTTAACAGAATTGCAAGAAATGTTCTTCTTCTAGATGGCAGGAAATGGGTGATTTTGGAAGAATGAATGAACATAATTTCTTGGAGAAGAAGAAAAGGAGCACACCTGCAATGGTTTTGTGTTACTTTCCTTTGAAGCCTCGATTTCAAATATTATTCATGTCATCGAAAACTGCCGAACACATGAAGTGGCATTCTGTAGATAATAACAATGATGGGTTAATGAGACATCCACGAGATTCCCAATCGTGGAATACATTTGATTCATTACATCTCGATTTCTCAGCTGATCCTAGGAATGTTTGATTGGTATTGGCTGCCGATGGATTCAACCCATTTGGGACTTTGTGTACCAATTATAGCATTTGGCCAGTTGTTTTGATCCCTTACAATCTTCCTTCATGGATGTGTATGAAGAAAACATCTTTTATACTTTCGATGATTATTCCTGGAAAACAAATGCCTGGAAATGATATTGATGTATCCTTGCAGCCTTTGAAGAATTGTAGGAGCTATGGAGCAATGCTGTTGAGACATTTGATGCTACTTCTAAAACAATGTTCAAAATGCATGCTGCTTTAATGTGGACCATTAGTGACTTTCCTGGGCTTGGGAATTTATCTGGTTGGAACAATTACACGGTTTTGTCTTGTCTAGTTTGTAACTTTGATTTTGAGCCCAAACGACTACCTCACTGTAGAAAATGGTGCTTCTTGTGTCATTGATGATTTCTCGAGGCATCTCACAGATTTCAGCTAAACAGATCAAAATTTAATGGTTCCATTGATCGTAGACCACCTCCAAAGTTGTTAAATGGTTTTGAAATATTGGCACAGCTTGAAAATGTTGAAACATAATTCAGGAAGGTTCATCATTTGAATGATAGCGAAAAACGGGTCCGAAGTGTATCATGAAGCGAAACAGGAACGCAACAGTGGAAGAAAAGAAGTATATTCTTCAAACTTCTGTATTGGGAATTTAATTTGTTGCGGCATAATCTTGATTTGATGCATATTGAGAAGAATGTCCTTGACAATTTGATTTTCACATTGCTTAATGAGAATGGAAAGTTGATGGATCATCTCAATGCTCGCAAAGACTTACAAGCAATGAACATAAAACGTGATCTCTGGCCAGATGAGCATGGAAAGTATCCTCTGGAAATTTTTGCAATGAAAAATATGGATAAAGATATATTATTTCTCATGTTAATGAATATTAAGGTATCTGATGGGTATTCAAGTAAAATCTCGAGGTGTGTTGACTTGAAGAATCGTATGTTACATGGATTGAAAAGCCACGATTCACATATTTTGTTACAACAGTTACTACCATTGGCAATGCGTACATTATTACCTGAAAAAATTACTGTTGTTGTAGTCTAGTTATGCAAATTTTTCAGAAAACTATGTGAGAAATCCCTACATCCATTTCTTCTTGACAACCACCAGGAGAGCTTTGTTTTGATCCTTTGCGCAATGGAGATGATCTTTCCTCCATCCTTTTTTACTGAAATGATGCATTTAACTGTGCATTTGGTTGAGGAAGCTAAATTAGGAGGCCCCGTTCATTATCGATGGATGTGTCCAATTGAGAGGTACTTTATTTATATGTTTTCCAGTTAAGTAAACAATTTGTGGTACTTAATGAAATGCATTATATTTTTTATTTTATTTCACAGATATCTTGGGAATTTGAAATCATATGTGAGAAATAGAGCTAAACCAGAAGGCTCAATTGCTGAAGGCTATGTGGCTGAAGAGTGTCTTACCTTTTGTTCTCGATACTTGGATGATATTGAGAAAAGATTTAATTGAGTTGGACGTGTTGACGACACATCGACTCAATCTCAAATACATCAGAAATCCAAAATATTTCCTGTTATTGGACGATCAGTTGGGAGGACCTCAAATGTGACACTGACTGAATTGGAATTATTACAAGCACATAGATATGTGCTGCTGAATAGTAAAATTGCAGATCCATTTATTGAAGAGTTGAGGATAGAAACAAAGAGACGAATGAGAGGCCGAACACAAAATGAGAAATATATAACGAAAGTTGTTAATAAAGAGCTTGAATAATGGTTTGCACGCCGTGTATGTTCCTAAATATTGTAATAAATATGAATATTAGTTTGACACATACATTTTGTAAATCTAATAAAGTATATTTATTTTTTTAGATCATGAATACTGATACTCAAGCAGAGGTATCAGAATATTTGATGTCTCTTGCTAGAGGTCCTTTAAAAGAAGTTAGAATGTTTGACGCTTATAATGTGAATGACTTTATATTTCATACAGTCGATCGAGAAGTGGGTTTGAGAACACAGAATAGTGGTATATTTACATTTGCTGAAGTGGAATACTAAGGGAAGCTGCATGATATTATTGAATTAAACTACCATGGACATTTTTCGGTTGATTTATTCAAATGAAAATGGGTCGATATTATCAGATGCGTTAAAAGAGATTCATTTCAATTTACTTCTGTGAACTTCTCTCACTTGATGGATGTTGGTGATCGTGAACTGCATGATCCATATATATTAGCATCGCAGGAAAAAATGGTATATTATGTGAATTATGTTGCCGATGAAGGGTGGAGTGTAGTTGCTCACGTAATACAAAGAGATTTGTATGATATGGTAATGAAGTAGAAACTTGGACCTCTGAAATTGAATTTAATCAGTAACAGGAAGCAGAATTATTTGTCCATCAAGATATTGAAAATATTAGTCTAGAAAGGATGAATGAGGTGGATGAAGCAATGGAGTAGGAAACCGACATGATTGAAGGGGAAAATTATTGTATGTACAATTACTTATTTATTCAGCAACCACTTGTTTCATTTCTGCAGTCAGTCATTATCATTGTTATATATATTTTTTCTGTTAGTACTCCATCTGTTATAAATTTTAATTTTTTTCTGCATAATTTTTTTGAAATATATATTCTGAACATAATTTTATTTGATTAAATGACAGGAATTCCAAGGAATAAGCATTACATTATTTAATCCAGTTCTGCGACAGAAGACTATCCATCTGGCTCCCTCCCCAAGACATCTGATGCACCAGCTACTGACACCCATGCACCGTCTCCCCCTGCACTATCTCTCACACCATTTTTGGATGTCCAAGTAGAGGCTGAGTCGTCGACTCCCCCTTCAGGAGCCTCAGCAGTGGGGCAGTGACGCGCCCCTTCCAATTCATCCCGAACATACTGGAGTGTCACTATTATACGTACAAATTTTAATTAAATAAATTTATTGCATTTTGTTTATACTAATTTTTTTTCATTGAAGATGACAAAAATGAAACCGTGGAGAACAAAATAAAAAGTTTATATTTTTGGAATCTGAATGGCGAGAAGATTGTTGTGCCATTTGATTCTTACGGGGTCCCTACGGATGATGTCGCGGGGTTGCTTGGCCAAATTCTAGGCCAGCTGGTAGCAGAGCCCATTTCCCTTCCCATTTCATATGACGATTGGAGACATATGCCTCCAAGATGGAAAAATGAAGTGTTTGATTCTCAAATCAAGGTAAATTTAGTACATTATGGTTTAATTTAATGTCATGTTACTAATATGTTCAAAATGAATTTCTGTATACAGATGTTCTTCCAATTTACTGTTGCTGATGTGATAGCATAGAAGTGGATGATGAAAACTCTAGGTAAGAAGTGGAATGATTTTAAATGGGTATTGTGGTGTGATGTCAATGATGATTCGTTGACCACACTGCAAATGTATGAGAAGCTACCCAGTGGGGTACCAAAAGAGTAGTGGAATGTGTTTGTTGATAGACATCGGGATTAGAAGTGGATGGTATTGAAATATATATATTATTATATTGTCCACATTTTACATTTATACATGTATATGAAAATGACATGACATTCAAAACATCAGTATTAAATTGCATTTTATTTATTTCAGGATCTATCAAGACAAAATGCATAAAACCGAGCGAAGCAAGTCATCCCGCACACTACGGGCTCAAATAGTTTTTATAGAAATCAAAGTTCATTGGTAATCTTTTAATTAGTTTAAATATTTATAAGACAATATTATCTGTTTAATATATTTAATTTTTTATTTACCTTTGATTAATGCAGTCATAGAGTTTAGTCCACGAAGCATCCAGAACTGAACTGTGGTTGGATGTTCACAAGAAATCATATGGATGTTTTGTTTATGAGCCTGCTATAGATGTTGGGGTATGAAGTCAATTTTTTATCATAATAACTTCTTATCTATTTTTTCTGTGTTAATATATATTGATATTTGATTTATAGTTCAAAATTAACGAACTATGGGATTCCAATCCTGCGCATTCCTACTCTGTATCCCAGGTTGACTCGGTTGCTAATGTACTTGGGAAGGAGCATCCCGGGAGAGTGTGCAGGATGGGTTTGGGACCCGTGCCATCTAAGGTTTTTAGAAGGCCACCAGGGATAGCTGCTATATCTACTCCTGACTTTATTCAGCCTGGAGATGCTAAGAAAGAGATTGTTTCTTTAAGAAACACAGTTCACCAGCAGGGGGATCCGATATCTACATTGTAGAAATAGTTGACTGATCTATGTAAGAAGATGAGCAGATATGCCCCCGGTGGGAGTGCATCGATTGGTGGTATGCCGGTAAATCACATAAAATCAGAATAATTTAGTTTTCTAACTTTAATTTGTTTTATGTTTTAACATAAATATGTAACTGTATTTAATTTTCAATATAATGTTTTTATAGGTGACAACACAAAGTGGAAATGAAGGTGGAGAGGGTGAAGATGCATCATCGGACCCTGAGTAGTTGTACTATTGATTTGTTGAACAAAAATGAAAACAGTAGGTTTGTATATGTAACATTTGTGGCACATAGTTTCCACCTCATATTTTCATGTCCTAAAATTTCCTTGATTTCTCACGTTTCTTTTTATGCATTTTATTGATTTCTGATGTTTGTTTTTATGTCTTCATTTCTCGAGTGTGGTATACATCATTCCATTTAGGTCTGTGATTGAATTGGTAGTTGAGATTTTTGATGACTAAGAGTTAAACCCATTGTTGATGTGTTGAAAAAATTGGGTCATTTCATAGTGATCAAGGGGATAGTGTTGTGAACACTTTGGTGAGGCCCATTGTTGAAAATGTCTGATTTAAGCATCAAAAGTATCTAAACATGCTCTAGATCTTCTAAAATGTCATGAGAATGTTCTAAATCTAGGGTGGTTCACTAAGATATAGGTGTGACTGAGGGGTGATAAATTAGCATAAGTCCATGAATATAGGAAATAATATATTATAAATTAAAATATAATCTCGAAGATGGATGTCGACTTGACGCACAATTGGTATGTCTTATGAAAACATGAATTTTAAGAAAAGAACTTCTACCAAATACTTCAATATTAGGATGGTTACAATGGACCATTTCCAACCATAACTTTTTTGATCACTGAACTGTTACTGCATGACTTGAACTGCGTTCCCAACACAATTTCCACTTAATCATGGTATGTCTGGTAATTATTACCTATCATTATATCCCAGAATTATTTATATTATGATTCTTAATTCAATTTCTTGATTCATTACAAGCTATCCGGTCCTGAAACTTTAATTACTGGAATTCCAAAACATTATTTTTTACCATTCAGGACTATTATTTCTACAACCACTCTCCCAAAGGTTACATTTTCCATGACCTGTGTGATTCTCCCCACCATAGGATTTTAATATTGATCATTTTAATAAAAATAGGAATCTAATTCCCAAGAAAAACACTATGTACACCACTAAACATGGTTTTTGGATGTTAGTCAACATAATTATACCATGTTCCATCACGACAATCCATCCTTGGCATACGCTGAAGCCTCATCTGGAATTAATATTCCATCCTTCAACAACCTGTGGTTCACTTCCTACCACATAGATTTACATCATCCACTTAATAATAAATGGAAATGGTCTATTCATAATCACATGTATTATGCAATCATCATTCCATGCGTACACATTCAATCAACATCAATAACTACATCTTGAACTTTAACCCAGATTTATGATGTTATAAAACTCGATCCTCTTACATAGTCATCCATAGAACTAGGATAACATAGCTTTTCTACTAATAACACTGGTCTATATCACTCACGACAACATAGTTAATACCTAACCTATATTCCAACATAAAAATATGTCAACTAAGACTCACTGGAAATATCCACATTCCTATAAAATCTATATCCCAATGTAACTCTAAAACTATTCCCACAATAGGATTTTTTATAACAATATATTTCTAATGTGTTATTTTAGCTATTTCATATGTTCAAATTTATTATGAGTATTAAGGATGGTTTCTAGGCCACAAAACCAAAAAAAATCATTATATAAATGGGTTGGCACTAATATAACTACTAATTAATCAATTATCAATTTCTATAAGTAGAGTGGAATCGCTGTGGATGATCTATCCTAAGAAAGTGAAGTTATAAGATTTAGCGGAATCTAGTTTGGGATGTTACAATGTTGTATCAATGGAGTTTTATCTTCCTAGTATTTACTATTTAGGATATTGTATACATGAGTATGAGGAATGTGTTGGAACATTTGATTGTTTTTCTGGTTTTATTTGTTTTTCTGGGCAGTGGTACAGCAGAATCCAAGAATTATTTTTTTATTCTGGGCAGCTTTTAGCGGCGGTTTTAACAGCCGCAAAATTTATACTGGCTGTGGTTTAAACCACCACTAAACGTAAAAAAAATACTTCTAGTGGTGGTTATAACCGCCGCTAAATAGAAGCTTCATTGATGACTCATTCCGCGGCGGTTTACCTGAATTTAGCGGCGGTTTTACACTCCGCTGTAAACTGAGTTTATTCACTACCGTTATAACCGCCGCGAATAAAGTGATATACATGGCTCGTAAAAACTCCGCTAAATTCAGGAATACCTCCACGAAATGAGGCACCTACGACGCTTTCCTTAAACCACTGCTAAACATTGAAAAGCGCCTCTAATAGATTGTCGATTCCCTATTAGGCGGCGGTTTCTATAAACCGCCGCCAAATAGTATAGCGGCGGTTTAAACTGCCGCTAAATGCAAAAAAAAAACTGCCGCTAAACGACGATTCTATTGTAGTGTCCTTCCCAAAAAAATAATTATTTTTAACTTAAAAAATTGATATAATAATATTCAATAATTCATTGTTTTTATATGCTATTTTATATAATTGAATTTATAAACAACATCATAGTATTATGTTTTCCATAGAACCAAGTCTGTCTTTATTATAATCAAATCTTGGGTTTGAAAATATTCATGTACCGTGATCATTTTTCATAATACACATCGTGGTTTTAGAAAAATTAATTTTCTTATTTATTCATCTATATAAAACATTAATGAAAAATAAAATATATTTCTTTGATATATATTTATAGTGTTTTAGAGTAAATTAACCTTGTCCTACGGTATGGAAAACAGGCCATCAAAACAGATTTTTTATGATGCGTCCTTTTATTTGAATTCAATAAAAAATAAAAAATAAAAAACTTTTATCTAATGAAAATGAAAGATCTTTATTCTTGATTATTTTTACTGAATATCATTATGAAAATTCCAAAGGAATGCTTCCTTATAAGGTATATATGGGTTTATATGAATCTGAAAATTATAGGGAAATATACTCTCATTCTCATGGTCTATTAAAACACTAATTGAAGGGAAAGAAAGAAATTATATCTTTATATCAATTAGTTTTCTATATAATAGATATTATATACTATCTAATGGTCAAACACCATGTGTTATCTTATAAACCTTGAAATATCTATTGAAACCAAGAGATATTTTGCATGATATCATTGAGTCTATGAAGTGTTTGAGACTTAAGGCGTGTTTTCTAAAATGTTAAAGTTGAATACAATTCTCATAGCATGTGGTATTTCCGAAGAGAAGATGATTCGTAGATGTAGGATTAGTTATGGTTATTATTATGGATTTTTATTCAATACAAAAATCATATTCAAACTCATCTTAAATATGGTTTATGATGTGTGGTGAAACTTATTCCATTTTAATGGAGTGCTTTTAGGTGACCAAAAGATGTTATAAGGACTTCATAGAAAATAAGATTCGGATCTGAAAATTAGCTAAGTCCTAGATTCCTATGTATCATTATACTCTATTGAAAATGGTGAATATATGATAGACTATGAAAAATAAGAAATAGAAGAGAACCTACTTGTACAAGTATGGTCATCTATAATGATTGGCATCAGAAAATTTTACAATGTCTATAATTCATAATAGTTATCCTTGAGGGAATATAATTTTGCAAGAGTCTTATTGTTTTCTAAGAGTCTCTACGTTTTGATTTTTATTTATCTCAAGAAAATATAATTTCATACGAGTTTTATATATTTTTAATAGAAATGTAGATATTTTGTAAAGGTGATCATAGTTTCTTAGAAGTTATTCATGATTCATAAGAGATTTCAGTTTTTTTAAGACATTATGTAAGAGTTACTCTATGAAATACAAGATATTTGGGTTTATGATAGCGTCACTTGAGTTTTATAAGAGCACTATAATTAGAAAAATAGTTGTGTTTAATAGACATAATATATCTTTGAAAATATCTGTCTAAAAATTAAGTTTTGAGATCTGGGAAACTGAGATCAGAAGAAGACTCCTCCCAGGTGAACCTAAATTTAATCTAAGGTGATTTAGAAGGTCAGGGTGATCAGAGGGATCATTTCTGAATTAGAGGAATTTGAAATTGATTTTTTTTAAAATAAATATATGAAAATTTATTTTGAATGAAACTAATTTTCTCCATATTATTACATTTTATTCTATAATGGAGAGGAATTTAACTTCACATGAATGATGTTTAGAGTATTTATTTGAAATTATAATTTTTATTTTAACTGGAAGAATGTTGTTTCAACTTGAGTAAAATATTTTTTTTATTATACTATAATATAAAACATATATATTAAATAGAAAAATATATCCATGAGGGATATTATTAAAATGATATAATAGAATACCTATAGCTATTAATGTTAAAAAAGAAGAGTAAAAGGATTATGGAGAAATGCAAATAAATAAAAAATAGAATCAAAGTCCGACGATGGACAAGAGGTTTTCTATGAGCCTAGGGTAGCTGGTCTCATTTGTTTCCATAAGTTTAATTGAGATTGTATTGTATTATATTGTGTCACACTTCAAAATATTTTTCCATTACTCTTAAATTTTGAAATAAATAAATTCAATGGTATCAATTTAAATAATGTGGTACTACCTAGTGGTTGATCAACACGATTGGGTTTTCTTCTTGGTGAGCAACACCCCTTTGCGTGCGATATTTATTAAGGGACTAAATTCCCCCATTTCCTTAAATTCAAAAATTTCCTTGAATAGTCTTTCCCTCGTGATAAAATATTATTTTTTATAAATTTAAATATGAATTTAATGTCCAAGAGTTGGTCTCTAGGATTTATTCTTTATGCCACACAAAATATGACTTATGCTATTTAATTGTTGCCTTATAACTTTTATTATTTCATTATAGTTTATAATTTAGTCCTTATTATTTTTGCGCTATTATTTATGCTTCATACCTTATGAATTATGATTAATGCCTATTCATTTATCTTAATGATTTAGGTCAGTGTTTTTTGGATTGAGTAAAATGTTTGGCCTAGATTCTTTAACATCTTGATTTTACCATGAATTGTTGATTATATGTGACTTGATTTCTATGTCTTACCTAACTATGTGGAAGGATCAAACAAGGGTTCAAATTTTAGGAAAACATGTATGGGATCTCCATGTTTTTGATTTGGTACGTTTGGACACACCAGGAGAAACACATTCCTTGCAATGTATAAGATCTATGTGTAGATTATTTATACAATTGAGTGAAACCAGTTTCTTACAGGAGACACTATGGAGGGGATCATTGGATATATGGCTATACCATGCCTTAAGTGATAATCAGTCCACTATGCGAGATCCCTTGGATGATATGAGAGGATTAATATTACACCATGTCAAGAGTGATATGAGGGACCCCTTTTATGAGTCGTGATGGACGGGCTCTATAGTGATTGGTATTTTGAGAGCTCCCTAAGTGACCTTTGGGATTACCTTATAGATCAATTTGTATGGACTTAGGATTCCATTCTATATATGATGGATTACTTTCATGTATTACATGTGATGTATTATTATTATTATTAAATTATAGGAATTATTTACTAATGTTTTAGGGACACATCCGTCAATCCAAATCACATGCTTGGGTCAATCCACACATGATGATTTTTTTAAGATGAACCACACACAGAACATTCTATATTTATATAGGTTCATTTTTTCAGAAACATCTGGCTTAGGCTGAAGTAGGTAGTAGTGGTCAGGTAGCTGGTTCGATATCAGTTCATCATGTTTTTTTATTTATTTTCTAATATTTTCAACTATTGGAACTCTGTTCATTTTACACTTCAAGACTAGATTAGTCTGGGCACCACTGGTTGCGGCCTATGGAGTATATCTCATACTCTTCTTTGTCACCTATGGCACCAAATTATATATTATGATTGTAGGTATAGATAAAAAGGATGAGGTAAGCTTCTGATGCTTGATTATGAGTTCTAGGATAGATGTAAAGACGTATAATTCCCATGGAAATTTATTATTTTAAATACATAGGAATTTCACGAGTCCACATTTTATGACAGCACTTGATTCCGAGCCCCGGTGTGCCCGGAATAAATTTTTGAAGTATAGTTCGGGTACATTTAGTAAACATACGAGCGTGTTTTTATAACTTTTGAACCGGTGCTCAAAATTGAAATTGGAGGGCACCGTTGAACTTGCAGTGTCAGTAATTGCTTAGTGAGACCTTCTCCGTAGTTGCGTTCTGAGGAGTTTGGAAGTTATATTTTGGAATTTTAAAAAATAAATAATAAAAAAATATAGTACAACACTTTATTTTTTTAGGCTTCCATGTGTTCTGTGTGCGGTTAGTTGGTACCTCCCATTGGATGTTGGGGGTGGGACCGCCACACCTGAACCTCCCACAAGAGGTTATGACATGGGGACCACCAGAGCATAACCTCTCAATTAAATGATAGTGGTGGGGACCACCCGACCCCTATTAATGGTGGAGGATGAAACCTCTCCACTCACCCTCATTAATGAGGGAGAGCCTTTGACATCCACTGCACAATTAATTGTGCCCATGCGCATTAAAAATAATTGTGCCAACGCATGTACCAATTAATTTAACCGACGTGTTTGAATTTAGCAAGGATAGTTTCTTTCTCCTTTTTGAATTTGAGTTCCAACAATAAAATAATAACACATCATATTTTTATTTTGTAGGCATTTTCCTTTGGTGGAACTTGAGAGTTTGGGAGGATTAAAATTCTTCCAAAAAAGGACGCGAAGAACGCCAGATTTCTTCTTCAACTTCTTCCTCAGACGTCTTCTTCCATCTTCTATTAGAACAAGGAAAGGGAATCATCATCTACGAAGAACACTGATGTCATCCTCAGATTCTTCTTTTCCAACGTTAATGGAATGGCTCCTTCTTTCCACGACTTCGTCAACGACGAACGACAAGAGAGGTAGGGAGATTTATGTAGGTTTTATTCTCATTCTCCGGAGTTCTATTTATGGATTGTGAACATCCAATTTTATCACCATAAATGTGGAGAGTTCAGGCCAACCTCACACGGCCCGATACTCTCTGTCGATTTCATTGTGGTGTACTTCGATGTGGAAAAGAGGCGACAGCGACGAAGGCGGCGAGCAAAGGCGGCGCTACCCGCGACCTCCATGAATTACATTGCCGAACAAGTGGCGCCTGACCCGCGCCTCGCTGGTGTGCTACCCACGCCACCCAGCGCGCTACCTAGCACCCCCACGATGCTCTTCCGCCATTCCCGGAGCCCCCCGCCGTGCTGCACGACCTACCCAGCGGCCCCCAACGCGCTACCTGCCTCCCCCCCCCCGTTGCACAGCCCGGCCTGCCTGGCCACTACTGGTGGCCTGCCGCACCCTACCCGAGGCTCTCATAGCCTGCCCAGTGACCAGCTGTCCTTCCCGCGACCCGAACGCCCTACCCACTTCCCTCCCGGCCATTGGCCTTCCAAGCCAACTTGCGGTCTCCCACGCGGTGTCACTGGCTGAACCAGACCTGTTTCCTGGTCCGAGTCACCGAGCCATCTACATGGCGACTATCGGGCTGAACCGTCCTAGCGGTCCGCTGGGCGGGGCCCAGCGGAACGGGTCAAAACGTAGCGGGGTGACCCCCCCAATGGGCCTGGTCAGACCCAATGAGTCTCACCGAGTTGACCGAGACTGGGTCAGCCCAGACTGGGTTGGGCAATGTTGGTCCGACCGTGTCGGTCCAACCAGGTCGGACCGGACCCGAACCCATTACAGACCCATTATCTTCTTGAGCCATATCTTTGGCACCAAACGTCTGCTTGACGAACCGTCAGTGACGCCAGTATTCATGGAGCATATCTGTCCCTTTGATATTGCCCCACCGAATTTCGGGGTATAGTTGAGATATGGTCAGGTTGGTTCGTACACAAAACCAACCGGGCCCCCGGGACTAAAAGGCTAATAACTCAAAAATCGAGCATCAGATTGAAGCACCGTCTGTCGCGTTGAGACCCCTATGATGTGGCTGTACATTAAGATAATTCCACATGAGATTTCGTGACACTTGGAGTATTGGCCAGTAGCTCGTGGAGTGGAACCTCTCCAGGACGAGCAGACGGAGTATGGAGACCAAGTAGTTGTAGACCTGACGAATGCTTGACCGAATCAACTCGGAGTGATTTGACTAGCCCACTAGAAGGACTGCCCGGATAGGAGGCATACCCATGTCGGATGGAGCACCTGGTAGTTGAAAGCAGACATGTGGTCCTCGACAGGAAGAGTACCACTGTAGGCTATTAGGGGGAGCGCCCGGTTAGGAGGCATACCCACAGCAGACGGAGCGCCTGGTGTGGCAGCAGACTAATAGTACTCGATAGGAGGAGTACCTCAGCAGTCCAAGGTTAGTGAGTAGCGCCTTAGTGTTGCGATATGGCCACTGTACTCGACAGAAGAGGAGTTCTCCAGCAGACGTGGTTTCGTTAATCAAAATCCTGGTTTGAGCAGAGTCAATGACTTTTGTGTTTTTCTCATGATTGAGATGGGTTACTTGATAACTTAGGTATATGTATGGGTATATACTTGAGTAATGGTTATCTGTTGAAATCATACTCTGTGGTTTATCCTTGTTGGATTTAGTGAGAGCTTGAGGGTTTCAGGGTCCCTACTGAGAATCGTTAAACTCACCCCTGCACGGGCTATGCCCGCACCTCGTTGTGTTGGATGCAGATGGCGAATAGCGCTGATGGAGGCTGAGAGCACTAAGACTAGACGGTACCCGGAGGAGGACCTTATGACGTATCGATACATGGAGGAGTCTGATGCACATGGAGTGATAAGGAAGCCATATGTACCCACCCTTCAGGTAGAAACCCCAGTGGATGATCCAAGAGTTGCTTTCACCTTCCTGTTGTTTGTCCCTTTTTAGTTGTACTCGCTTTCAGTTGTATTTTGAATTTACAGTTGGGCTTGTATTCTGGCCCCCTTTACTTTCAGTAAGCTTGTTATACAGCTTTTAATTTGTGTTTGATTCCAATTGTACTCTGTTTGTGTGTGTTTACAATTTATAAAGGCAATTCCCTCCATGTTTTATTGAATTACGCCTTTGGTGCTAGTCACCAACCCCTGGCCTATGGAAGGTGGGCTTAGGGTAGTCACGATGTGGGCCCCAGGGGAAGGGTCGTGAAAAATTGGTATCATAGGAGTCGGTTCTATCGATGAACATAGGACTCTGATATTTCTTTTCTGTGAATCAATAGTGTTAAGGGTACTAAGTGTGGTTTTCAATTCAGGGAGTCCAGTGTTGGTCTGGGTGGTAGACGTATCCATACACCAGGATCCTGACTTCTGATTTCCGACTAAGTGCACGAAAACACTGATTGCATTTGTGTTTTCTATTTTTTTCATTAAGTAGGATCAAACTAGGTCAACTCACCAGGTATAGTATTTTGACCGTGTTGCATCTGTTTCTTTCAAGATGTCTCCCCATGGACGGCCAGCTAGAGCCCCGAGAGTGGTACGTACTAACAGCCCACTAAGTGACGAGGTCTCAGTGCAGAGCCTTCTTCCTGTTGAGGCACCATCGGTACTACTCCTCGTTGGGATACCGATTCCACCATCCCCAGCAGCAGAGAGTGCACGCTGCTTGAGTGCGCTGCACGAGTTCCAGTGCCAGAGGCCACCTAGGATCAGGGGAGACATGGACCCGCAGGTGGCTGAGGATTGGCTGGAGGCTGTGGTGAGAGTCTTCAGACTGGTAGGGACCCCATCAGACTTTATAGTGAACCTTGCTGCCAGCCTATTTCAGTCAGCAAAATGCATATGGTGGAGTCTGATTCTCAAGATGCATCATGATTCGACACTTCTATTGGCAGACTTCGAGAGCCTATTCCGGGTGGAGTTTGTACCAGCCACCCTTTGAACAGTGTAGATACAGGAGCTACTACATCTACAGAAGGGTAGCATGATGGTGGAACAGTATTCAGCGAGGTTCACCGACCTCTCGCACTACTCCACCGATATGGTATGAGACCCGTTCTTCAGGGCTTAGAACTTTGAGTAGGGACTCAGGTGAGAGATCAGAGCATCAGTTATCTCCCACAGAATCACGACGCAAACTGTGGTGGTGGAGCGAGCCCTCCTAGTAGAGTGTTTCTTTACTGAGCAGTCTCCAGCAGCGAGACCCACCACTAACCGACATGCAACAGAGTCTTTTGGAGCTAGTAGTAGACAAATGATGTAGATGTCTAAGAGGAACAGACCCACAGGTGGTCGGTTGCATGACTCAGGATCGGTTGTGGAGGAACCCAGAGTGGAGACAAAGCCAGGAATACCAGGAGCAGACAATGTTACTCCGGTGGCGGGCTTGGTCACATGGCATGTGACTATCCGACCTACCGTACAAATGATCAGCAGTCAGTTGAGGGAACTCCCAGGCAGAGGCATATGTTCGATTGTGGGAGTCTGCAGGGCGCAGGAGGACGTGGCCGAGGAGATGGTCGAGCAACTGGCGGCGGTCGACGTTACGAGGTGCTACCTCCACCACCACCAGGAGGTCCACCCCGACAATAGGGAGTGGGTGGACAGGGGAGAACTTAGCATCAGGTAGCTGAGGCCTATGACCATGGCTTTCTAGAGATGATACGAGTTACAATATGTGTCTACTCCACCCTAGCTGCAGTTCTTATAGATACAAGTTCCAGACACTCTTTCATATCAACTACCCTCGTTCGGAGCTCGGAGATTCTGACTGAGCCGTTGGCTCGATCCTTACGGCTATAGACTCCTACTGGGGCAGACTCGACAATTACGCACTGGTTCCGGCAGCGTGAGCTTAATCTAGGATGCGATAGCTTCGGCTGGGATCCCTTTATAGTGGCATCGAGGCCTTACGATGTCATCTTGGGTATGGACTGGTTATCTACATTCCATGCTCAGATTGACTGTATTAGGTGAAAAGTGAGGTGTGTCTGCACGAATGGGACCAGTTTCACCTTCACCGGCGAGAAGGAAACCTTTTTAGTGCAAGACAGACTTACTCGGAGGAGGGTGTAGCTGATCACTCCCAAGTTGTCTTGCCTTACCCTCGGAGTAGTTGATGTGGAGAGTTCGACTTATCATGTAGTGGTGGACCAGTACTCGGATGTTTTCCCTGATGATGCTCCAGGACTTCCTCCTCACAAGGAGGTGGAAATCTACATTGACTTATACCCCAGGACGAAACCGATATCTACACCAGCATATTGGATAGCTCCTGTTGAGCTTCGCAAGCTGCGGGTACAGCCGGAGGACTTGTAGGGAAAAGGATTCATATGCCCCAGTGTTTCTCCCTGGGCAGCTCTGATTATGTGCACCAAGAAGGAGGAAAGGATCTTGAGGCTCTGTGTTGACTACCGTCACCTGAACCAGGTGACTGTGAAGAACAAGTACCCACTCCCGAGGATTTATTTTCTCTTTGATCAGCTCAATAAAGCACTATGGTTCTCGAAGATAGACCTTAGATAAGGTTATCACCAGCATAGAGTTCGAGATGAGGATGTGCATAAGACGGCCTTCAGGTGTCGTTATGGCCACTATGAGTTCTTGGTTATTCCCTTCGGCATAACCAATACTCCATAAGTGTTCATAAATCTCATGAACAAGATCATCCATCCATACCTCAATTGTTTTGTCAGTGTCTTCATCGACGTCATTTTGATCTACTCGACTACTGGGGAGGAGAATGCCTACCAATTTCCGGTAGTACGTGACACACTCCGAGACCACCAGCTTTATGGTAAGCTCTCGACGAACTATTTTTGGATTCAAGAGTTTCACTTTTTAGGACACATCATCTCGGAGGCTGGAGTTGCAGTGGATAAAGAAAATATCTAGGCGGAACTTGAGTGCGAGCCACCCATCAGTGTAATGGAGGTATGAAGTTTCTTGGGCTTTGCTGGATACTACCAAAGATTCTTTCCAGACTTCTCCAGAGCTGTAGCACCACTGTCATCCTTGAAGAATAACGGGAATCCCTTCGTGTGGTCGAAGAGATGCCAAAAGAGAATTCCAGAGATGAGGGAAAGGCTGACTAGTGCCCCCATCTTGAGGATTCCAGAGGGGGGCGTAGGACACGTAGTCTACTGCGATACATCAGGGACTGGACTCAAGTGTGTCCTAAGGTAGGAGAAATCTATGATCGTGTATGGTTCTTGGCAGTTGAGACATCATGAGTTGAATTATGCTACCCATGACCTGGAGTTAGTTGTAGTGGTATTTTCCTTGAAGATGTGGCAGCACTATCTTATGGGTGAACGTTTTACAGTGTACTCTGATCACAAGAGTCTTAGGTATATCTTCTCTCAGTAGGACCTGAACCTGAGACAGTGCTGATGGCTTGAGTTCCTCTTGGACTATGAGTTCAAGATATTCTATACTCCTAGGAAGGGGAACATAGTAGCAGATGCGCTCAGTAAGAGATCAGGCATTCAACTTCTAGGAGAGGTGACATAGCAGGTGGCCGCGTTGCAGATATCCATTGAGGATAGGGATAGAGAAGCCTATCTACAGTCTCTTACAGTCACTCCCCCACTTCTTCATTGAGTTTGGGAGGTGCAGCATGGGGACACTGACTGTGATATGTGACATTCTCATATATCCATAGGGCAATAACCTGATGGATTTTATGATGCTGGGGAGCAAGTCATCCACTTCAGGGGACGTACCATGGAACCTATTTCACTTCATGAGGAAGTGTAGAGGGAGTTCCACACTTCCCCTATAGAGGTACATCCAAGAGTGGAAAAGATGTACCAGGACCTTCGACGACAGCACTGGTGGCTAGGTATGATGAAGGCAATAGCGGAGTTTGTCTTACAGTGCCTCAATTGTCAGCAAGTGAAGGTAGAGCACTAGGTACCAGCAGGCTTGGTTCCACCCTTAGTGGTTCCGGAGTGGAAGTTGGATGAGATATCCATGGACTTCGTGACGTGTATCCCACGTACATCCGGTGGTCACGACTCAATATGGGTGATCGTCGACCGACTCACAAATTTGGCCACCGTCCTACCAATCAGAGAGCACGGCTCAGTTGAGAGCTTGGGATGCCTCTATGTGCAGGAGATAGTGTGTTTGCATGGAGTACCTTCTTTTATTTTCTCTGACCGTGATGTATGCTTTACTTCCTGGCCATGGAAGGGGTTAAAAGAATCTTTTGGGACATAGATTCTCTAGAGCACCGCCTTCCATCATCAGACTGATGGTCAGACCGAGAGGACCATCCAAACCCTCGAGGACATGATTAATGCTTGTGTCCTTGACTTTGGTCACAACTGGGAGGTCCACTTTCCAATGAAGGAGTATGCCTACAACAACAGCTATCACTCCACCATAGGGATGTCACCTTTTGAGGCCTTGTATATTCAACCTTGCAGATCACCAGTGTGCTTGACAGACCCAAGGGAGTCTGCACTAGTGGGACTAGAGATGGTACATGCTACCATATAGAAGGTGTAGATCATCCTGAAGCGGAGGAAGACTGCACAGAGCAGGAAAAAGTCATATACAGATAGGAGATGGATACCTCTATAGTTTGAGGATGGAGACCATGTCTTCTTATGGGTATCACCTCGATGTGGTCTACGGAGATTTCACCGAAGAGGCAAGCTATCTCCGAGGTTCATCGGACCTTTCCAGTTCCTTAGAAAAGTAGGCGATGTGGCTTAACGCTTGGCTCTTTTACCTCAGGTTCATTGGGTGCACGACCTCTTCCAGGTATCTCAGCTAAGGAGATACGTGCATGACCCGTACCACATCATCAACCATGGGGAGCTGGACATCGATGAGAGGACAAATTTCATGGAGGTTACAGTGGAGTTTGAGGATCGATGAGAGCGGGTCCTACATGGACAGTCTATAACTTTAGTACACGTTCACTGGCAGCATGGGATCCTCCAGGAGAGAACAAGGGAGCGGGGGGCTCAGATGCATGCTCAATACACCCATTTGTTCCCTTAGTGTGTGTTGTAGCTTACGGGGACATAAAGCCTTGAGGGGGGTGAATGTAAAGACCTAGAATTAAAGTGAATTGTTTTTCAAATACATGGGAATTTTATGAGTCTGCCGTTCTTGATGGTGCTTGATTCTAGGCCCTGTGTGCCTGGAATCAATTTTTGATGTTTTGTTTGGGTACATTAACTAAAGGTACGAGGGGGTTTTAATAACTTTTGAACCTGTGATCGGAATTGAAATCTGAGGGAACCATTGAACTCGCAGCGTCGGTAATTGCTTAGTGAGACTTTCACCGTAGTTGCGTTCTGATGATTTTAGACGTTATTTTTTGGTTTTTTTAAAAATAATAATAAAATAAAGTACAAAAAATTATTATATTTTTTTAAGCTGCCATGTGTTGTATGTGCGGTTAGTTGGAACCTGCCATTGGAAGTTGGGGATGAGACCGCCACACCCTAACCTCCCGCGAGAGGTTACGACATGGGGACCACCCGAGCATAACCTCTCAATTAAATGATTGGGTTGAGGACCACCTGACCCCTATTAATGGTGGAGGATGAAACCTCTCCACTCTCATTCATTAATTAGGGAGAGCCTTTGACCTCCTCCACACAAATAAATGTGCCAACGCGCATGCCCATTAATTGTGCCCAAGCATGTACCAATTAATTTCCCTGATGTGTGTGAATTTATCTAGGAGATATTCTTTATCCTTTTTGAATTTTTGTGCCATTAATAAAATAATAAGACATCTTGTTATTATTTTGTTGGAATTATCCTTCAGTGGAACTTGAGAGCTTGGGAGGATTAAAAATCTCCCAATGAAGGATGCGAAGAATGCCAAATTTCTTCTTCAACTTCTCCCTCGGACGACTTCTTGCATCTTATACCGGAACAAGGAGTGGGAAGCGTCATCCACAAAGAACACTAACGTAATCCTCAGCTTCTTCTTTTCTGACGTCAATAGAACAATGCCCGTTTTCCGTGACTTCGTCAACGACGAACGACAGACGAAGTAGGGGGATTTGTGTTGGTTTTATTTTCATTCTCTGGCGTCCTATTTATGGATTGTGAACATCCAATTGTTATCACCATAAATGAGGAGAGTTTGGGCCAACCTCACCTGGCCCACCACTCTCCGTCGATTTCTTTGTGGTGTACTTCGAAGCGGCAAATAGGCGACAACGACAAAGACGATGAACAAATGTCGTGCTACCTGCGGCCTCCGTGAACCGCACCGTCGACCAAGCGGCGCCCGACCCGCCCCTCGATGCACTAACCAGATGCCCGCGCCTCACCAGCGCACTGCCCGGGCCTCACCGACATGCTGCCCGCGGCTCGCCGGTGCGCCGGTGCGCTACCCCCGCCCTCCGGCGGGCTTGCCCGCACTGCCCGACGCCCCCGCGGTGCCCTTCCACGCTACCCGGTGCCCCCAGCATGCTTCCCGGCATGCTCAACACCCCTCGGGCGCACTTCCTGCCAGCCCGGCGACCTCCTCCCCCCCCCCCCCCCCCCGCAACTCGGTGTGCTCCTGCTAGCTCGGCGCCCCCCAGTGAGCTGCTCGGCACCCCCAGTGCCCAACTGTACTGCATCGACGCGCTAACCACACCCCCGACGGCCTGCCCGACCATTGCCGACGACATTCTCGGCGCCCCCGCGGCCTGCCGCACCCTGCCCGGTGCACCCGCGGCCAGCCCAGTGCCCGGCTGGCATGCACACGCCCCGCGCGGCCTGCCAGTTGGCCTCCCAACCATCGGCCTTCCGAGACGACCTGCGGCGTCCCCCACGGTGTTGCTGGCTGAACCTGTCCAGTCTCTCGGGTCGAGTCACCGAGCCATCTACGTGGAAACTATCGTGCCGAACCGCCCGAGCGGTCCGCCGGGATGGGCCCAGTGGACCGGGTCAAAACATAGCGGGCTGACCCATCGAATGGGCCAGGTCAGTCCCAGCGAGTCTGACTGAGTCGACCCAGAGCCGGTCGGCCCAGACTGGGTAGGGCCGAGTCGGTCTGACCGGGTCGAACCAGACCCTGACCCATTACAAACCCATTACCTTCTTGGGCCATATCTTTGGATCCGGACGTCCATTTGACGAACCGTCAGTGTCGCTGGTATTCTTGGAGCATACCCATACCTTTGAGATTTCCCCACTGGAGTTTGGGTTATTTTTGAGAAACAGACAGGTTGGTTCGTACAAAAAACCAACCGGGCCCCCGAGACTAAAAGGCTAATAACTCACAGAACGGGCGTCAGATTGACGCACCGTCTGTCGCGTTGAGACCCATATAACATGGCAGTCCTTTGAGATACTTCCACGTGAGACCTAGAGACACCTGGAGTATCGACCAGTAGCTCATGTAGTGGAACCTCCCAGAGACAAGAACACAGAGTGCAGAGACCTAGTAGTTGTATACCTGATGACCGCTTGACCGATTCAACTCAGAGTGATTTGACTAGCCCTGTGGATGGAGCACCCGATTTGGTGGCTGACCCACAGCAGACGGAGCGCCTCGTAGTTGGAACAAGACCCGCGATACTCGAAATGAGGAGTACCTTTGTAGGCTATTAGGGGGACTGCTCGGTTTGGATGCAGACCCACAGCGGACAGAGCACCCGGTATGACAGCAGACCCGCGGTACTCGACAGGAGGAGTACCTCAGCAGTCGAAGATTAGTGAGTAGCATATCAGAGTGGTGACAGGGCCACTGTATTCGACAGAGGAGGAGTTCTCCAGCATCCATGGTTTCGTTAATTAAAATTTTTGTTTGAGCTGATTCAATGACCTTTGTGTATTCCGCATGATTTATATGGGTTACTGGATAACCAAGGTATCTGTATGGGCATATACTTATGTAATGGTTATCCATTGAAATCATAATTTTTGGTTTCTCTATGTTGGATTTAGTGAGACCTTGAGGGTCTTGGGGTCCCAACTGAGTATTGTTATACTCACCCCTGCATGGGCTATGCTCGTACCTCATTTTGTTGGATGCAGACGATGGACAACGCTGACGGAGGCCAAGAGCGCCAGGACTGGATGGTACCCGGAGGAGGACCTTACGACGTATCGATACATGAAGGAGTCTGATGCACGTGGAGTGTTGAGGAGGCCATCTGTACCTACCCTTCAGGAACGAACCCCGGAGGATGATCTAGGAGCTTCTTTCAACTTCCAGCTATTTTTTCCTTTTTAGTTGTACTTGCTTTCAATTGTATTTGTACTTTACAGTTGGGGTTCTATTTTGGCCCCCTTTACTTTCAGTACAATTGTTATATAGCTTTTAATTTGTGTTTGCTTCCTCTTGTAATCTTATTGTGTGTTTTTTCGATTTATAAAGGCAATGCCTTCCCATTTTTTGGTAATTACGCCTTTGGTGCTAGTTGTCAGCCCCTGGCCTATGGAAGGTGGGCTTGGGGTATTCATGATGCGGGCCCCGTGGGACGGTTCGTGACAATAGAGTACATGAGAAAGGGAACATTCTAATGATCATGATTCTAGTAGTCAAAGGTTTTGGTATTTTTTAGTTCTATATAGTATCTGGTATATTGAATTTTCCTTTTACCCCTTTCACCATATTTTTAATCTAGAACACGACATCATGATCATCATATTTTATATATATTTTTTATCTATCTTCTCCTAGTTTTTTAGTTACAATAGATGATAATATTCTTCTATCCTAGAATTGTTATTAATTTTCCCACTAATTTATAGTATTATATATTTTTAGGTTAAAATATGATCAATGAGGGCATAGTCCCCCCACTTATACACCCTAGGCCCTCACTGCGAGTTGACAACCTCTGGTGTCCTAAGAGTTGCTTTTGAATTCCTATGGCCGACCATCTCAGGGACTCTATTAGTGTATTCAAGGGAGGAAAATAGAAGAAACACTTATATTTTCTTGCATTATAAGAAACATTGATTTTTTATTTTGTTACATGTATATCTTAAATAAAAAACTTAACATAATTTTAAAAAATTATTATTTAATATGAAAGTTATCACCAAGCCATTAAGATGACTAGTATGAAAATTTTTAACTAAATTAGAAACATTTATTATTTTAAGAGAGATATATATATATTTATTTAATTCCTTGGTGTCCATTAAATTGTAAATTAAAATAAAAAACCATTTTAATATAAATGGGATGATTTTCTAAAAAACCATTTTGATGCTCACAAAAATGTTTTCTCTTAATAAATTAAATTAAATAAATTTTATTGGATGATTTTAATGATATATATATATATATATTAATAATTTTTTAAAAACTCAGATTTTGTTTTTTTATGAATGATATATGAATAAATCCATCTTTCTACTTAAAAACTGATTTTTTCTAAAATCAAAATTTACACATTTTCCACAATAATATTTTTATCTTTTAGAATTTGTTTGAAAAAATTAACATAATTTTTGAATTAATAATATAAAAATTATCGAACGGCCATTTTTTTCAATTTTTCTAAGAAAGATAATTTTTCAATGAATGGTGAATCATACCGTTTTTATTGAAAAACATCCATTTTGTTTAATGAATTTTTAAGGATAATTTTTTGTTTTAAAATGATTTTGAATTTAAAATTAAATAATTTAAATATAAATTAATAAAATTAATGTAATTATAGTCATTTTTATATTAAAATTTCAAAGACAATCTTTTTGAATATTTTGAACATTTTTCTTTTTGAAAACCCTTTTTCTCTTCGCGTACACAGGAATACTTTTAAATTAAAATTTTCTAATTTTGAGAATGTAGTTTTTAAAAATAGATTCTATGTTTTGAATAAATATAATTTATATTATTATATAATATAAACTTAATTTTTGAACGTAATGAATAGTATATACAGTTCAAATTATTTACCGTGGTTAATGTAAAAATGGGTTTATCAGGGGATTGAAGTAAAATGATGACAGTTAAAATGACCTGAAAATTTTAAAAAAAAGTATGGCCATATTTATACCTTATATGTTTTTTTTATAATGGTCCATTTTGGATCCTTTTTCTATGAGACAAATGTCGGTAAACCTTTTTATTTTCCTAACATTTCAAGCATGGAACTCAAACCACTTATCAAAGGCCACTCCCTCTCCTCTCATTTTAACACCTTAAAATACAATTGGTAAGGATAAACCACACCAAATTACTTATTTAATTATATCATATCATAATATAAGACTTATTTTGGTTATAAAACCAACCTAGGGTGCCTTTTAGTGTAATCCAATAGAAGTTTTCTAAAGAACATTTTACATCCCTAACCGAGTGTTTTATTTTATTTCATCAAAAACAACATCCAATTCTTATTAAAACATGTCTATATAACTACTAAAATATATACTATATAATTAGTTTTTATTTTTCTAAATTAATTACCTATATTCATCACCAAATCTAATAAATGGGTTATAAAATCATCATTCATGTGTGGGATTAACTACTGCCCAATGAATCGTTGTTATTCATTTTCCACAACCACTTCTATAGACTTGATATAATTATGGATTTATTGTTTATATACGATAGTTATTATATTATTATTACTTTTTAATCATAAAATCACATGTTTATTTTTACTATAAATTTAGTGAGAATATGATAACAACATTCATGTGTACGACAGACTATTGTCACACGAAGCGATATGATTCGTTCACGCTTTATATAAATTGTAATAATGAAGTGTTTAATGAAAATAAGTGATACATATGAAATAAAAAATATTATATAATTTTAATATATAATTATTAATTCTTTTTTATCAGGAATATGGAAACAACATTCATTCATATGTACAACGCACCATATCCATGACATGTGTATTTTCTTTTTTATCTCAGACATTTATGGATAATTATAAATAAATTTATAAAGATTATATGATATATTTATAAAATGGTTAAAATTATAGATATTATCGAACCATGATAAAAAAACAAGAAAAAAATAACATATTGAAACATATAAATAAAACAAATTCGTTATTTCCCAAAATGTGTCTTTAACATGGTATTGTTAGCAAATGAGTAATAAAAGGTCATAAGTAAATAGTATATGGCATGGTATAAAATTATGGTTATTTTTTAAATTTATAATAAACATATACTTATTATATATCATTTTAAAATGTATATGATGAAAATTAGGACCTATAGTAAGGGATTTTTGTCTCACTTTTTTATTTCTGTGAGAAATATGCCATGTTCACCAAATATTTAATTTATTTTGTGTATATAATACCCATGAATTTATATTATAATTATTCCCATGAAAATTATTAGTATTAATAAATCCATTTTATGAAATCACTTTCACATGGTTTACAGTTCAAAATATTCCAAACGGGCAAGGGCGTTTTGTCTCAAAATTATTTTTTTCAGTAATTTGTTGTTTAATAAACATATCTTATATTGTGAGGTGTATATACAGACCATTTAACATGTAATATTTTGAATTAATTTATTATAATTATATTATATGTTAAATTTTATTTTATTTTTTCATAGGTCTTACCGTTCAAAGTTACCATAATGGTAAGGGTTTCGTGTTAAAATCTCATTGTTTAATTGGAATTGCTCCCAATTATGCTTCAAATGATGAAATGATATGATCTATTTATGGTGAAAATAATTGATTATATTATCCTAAAGTTATTTATAGAGACTTTATTATCCCTTAATATTCCTCTCTTTATGTACTCAATAGTACCAAATAATAATTTGAAGGAAAACCATTAATATTTATCTCCTCTATCGAAAACTCGCTTTTTCAAAAACCATGATTTCTTAAAATAATAAAAAATATTTTTAGAATTCTAGAATTAATTATCAAATATATTTTACCATTTTATTTTTTATTTTAAATAATGTTTTGAATTTTATATTTATCTTATTTTCCAAATAATTCCCATCTGGGTTTTACTAAAAAATGAAAAAGAAATAATTGTATTAATATGCATTATATGAAATATATTTTACACCATCATAAAAAAATAATTTTGTAAAGACACCTTTTTAATTTGCAAATCATATTTTCCATCAAAACAATATTCCATTTTTTTAATTATTAATTTTGTGTTAAATAGATATTTTCTAATTTGACATTATATTTTCCACAATAAATGTTTTAATTAAATTTTAAATAATCCTTAATATGTTTCCAAGATTATTTTAAGAGAAAATTATTTTGAAAAATTTTCATGATTTAAAAACTGTTTTCTAAACTGGAAATGTTATATTCCTAAATATATTTTACAACTGATGTTTCAAAAATTATTTTTCATCTATGATGACATCCTTGGATGTTATTTTGGCTTTAATGGGGGATAAGTTGGAAATATACCTTTGTTGTTATTTCTATTTATGGATAAAATTTATATTGATCAAATGTTTATGAAACCCATTTATTTTCATTGGTTATGATATGATGAATATTTGAAATGTTTATGAAACTCATTTTGTTTACATGGGTTATTATGTGATGATATTACTTGTGTTTTATAATTTTGTGAATAAATAAGTATGGGTTTCATTATGATATGGGTGGGATGTATATATCCATCAAATTAATTGGTTAAATATTTATATATCAGGAGATAACCCATGGAAAAAAATTTATAGGAGTGATCCGCTTTGTGAAATAAGTGAGTTTTGGTAAACTACAACAAACAAGTGCGTCCTAATCCACTATGAGAATCCATATCATCATGATCCACATTGGGAAATAGGTGAAAAGACTTGATACATTATGTTTATTCTTATGATATTTATTCTTTTCATATGAAATGGTTTTTTATATTTATGATTGTGCCACACTTCAATGACATGAGCTTATAGTTCATGATTTATCTATAATGAATTATCACTATTTATCACTATTTTCTTTGAAATGATAATGTTTTATGTTGTGAAAAATGATATTTATATATGATAGGTTGTTTATGATATATTTAATTTATGTTCATGATCACATATGTTTATTATTATCTTATTATTTCAAATGATAATGGATTGATATCCTAATGATTACCCTTACTCAGAATCCAAGCTTAAACATTCTTTAGTTTCTTTTCCCAGGCTGTGAAGAAATGTTTGGGTTGGGTATTCGTATAATGAGTAATATAAGAGAATATATTTTTAGGAGATATTTAATATCATTTATTAAAATATGAATATTGTGTTTGTAATCTCCAAAGGAAGTAATCCATCAAGATGCTTCACTATGTGTTTGTGAAATTTAATCAATATTTATACAAAAAGATATAATAACATTGAATTAAAATATTGGGTTTCTAAAATTGGTATAAATGGATATGTTTAGTAAAGTTTTTTAGATTAAAATTAATAAAACATTAGGGAGATCCCTAGGGATACAAATAATTAAATTTTTTGGGATATGTCTAGTGATATATTTAAGGGATAAGTATAAGGATAATTCAAGGTATATATAATGTACCAACCATTTTGATGATGTATCTAGATCATTTACATGTACTATTTTTCCTTATTTTGGTTATACTATTATTGAGGCATGTATTGGGTGTGTTTACATGAAATTGTGTTGTTTTTTGAGGGGTTTTGGGAAGTGCACAATTGACGCACGATTTTCCCAAACCGGGAACCAAATCCCAACAATACATGAAACCCTAGATAGAGAGGTATTTCATTTTTGGTACATAGTTTTTCAATCCTTGTTATTTCATTGGAATAATTGTGCACCCTCATAAGAGAGGTTCACGGTTATGGGGCCTGGTTTGGAAAACATTGTTCCCCGGATAAAGAAACCTTGTGTTAGGTATTTAGACCTATGTAAATTAATTCTAAAATTACAGAACCATCCATAAATCACTTTCATTTTACCCTACATCACCCAAAATGTTTTATCACATTTTGGGGGATCTCAAACAAAATCCAAGGCCTTCTAAGCTTCATTTTAGACGAATTGTGGACCCGGTTGATAGATCTGTGCCAATCCTGATATGATATTTCTTCCCAATTATATTTATCTCTCTCCGATATTTCTTTTTTTAATTTAGAAGGAATAGTTTTACACCATTGGGGTGAGTTTGGATCTAGGTTTTCATTGATATATCTATTTAATATTGGATTTTGTTTTAGAAATTGATCTTGTTCTTTGCTGTGTAATTGAATGTTTTGATACAATTTATGAATTTTCATTTGGGGTAATCCTTCAAAGATATTTTGGTAGGTGGTATAAATTTTAAATCCCATATTCTGGAATTCTAATTGTGTGTATATGTTGTGGAACATCAATTGGACCATTTGGAAATTGAATCCTGAATTTCATTCATTAAATTTGTAATTAGTTAATGGAATGTTGTGATTATAAAATTGAATGGATATTGGGGTTGTGTAATGGGTTAACTAAATTGGATTTTATAATTGGTTAATTGTTAAGATATGGAATTTATTGATAATTTTAATATAGGGATATTCTGATTATCCTTGAAGGTTTAATTAATTATATGATTAAATGTTGATAAATGGTTAAATAGTGAAATTTACATATTATTCCATGCGAATTAATGTGATGATCCTAGACATTTTGATAATTTAAATGGTATACCAGGATTTGAAATGATAATTATAGGTTTAGTAATGATGAACCTTGTTAAATGTGATATATGTTATTTTTGTGTGATTTATTGTTAAATGGGTTTTGGGACATGAACCGATGCTTCAAATGACCATGAGGTGCTAGACAGGGAATTCTAGACCCAAATTCAGGCATGTGATAAATAACTATGGGACATAGACTAATGATTCAAAATACCATGTGTGATTTATTGGAAAATGAGTGTGGGAAATAGACTGATTCATTAAAATACCATATGTGATTGATTGATAAATATTTTTTAGGACACTGAATGATGCTTTAAATATAGATAGGGTATTATCCATGACATTCTTGGGCCAAAATGTTGGCATTTGACTATGGATACAATTAGTTGTGTTATGAATTGAAATGAAATAGATAATGAAATATAATTTAATAATTAATTGTGATTTTCCCATTGTGAAATTATTTAGAATATAACCTGGGACAGAGAGGGTATTAATGGATTTGGTAACATCGTGAACCCATGTAATTTAGGTCACAAATTAAATAACAATGAAATTTGATAAAAATTTAATTTGTTGTTCTTTATTCTTGATACAACTTCATACACAGTTATAGAATGGATGTTGTCTTAGACACCATTTTTCTAAGGCCTATAGAATTTAACACACACACTACCAATCCATCATGATTGGTACCCAAATAGACTTCATGTTTACCGAACAAAATATGATATTGAACCCTATGATACATGGATGATATTGGATAAAACAAGAATGAGGGAACCAAACATGGGGTCGAGACCGTGTTAGAGTTGTAAGTGTCTTTATTTCGGGTTATTTCATTTTAAACGTGATATGCACTATGGAATGACATATTTACAGATCATTTTGGACATTGTTTCTTATTTGGGTTCATCATGTGTTACTGGATTGTTTTTTATTATTGTATCAATCTGTTTATTAGTTATTTTCATTCGATTAACATTTTATTTATTTTCTTTATTTTCCTACTTTGATAATGAAGGTATAGTATCTCCATGTCATATATTTTACCCTCACTACTGGTAGAAATCATCTCATGTTTGGGGAGGTCTGATTGAGGTTATGTAATCAACCAGCTCAGGGAACCTATGTGTGGAACCCTGGTCGGGGTGTTACAACGTTATATTAAAGGATATTTTTTCTTTCTTTTGTATTAATTTATTGGAAATAAATATAGGATACTAAGAATATTTGGGCCTTGGAAATGAGATCATACATGGGATTAGCTATGAAATGAATGGGGAAAACCCATTTACCAAGGATGGTATTGCAGTAATTAGCGAGTGTTGTCATAATTGGATGTTATTTCTCCTCCTGTGATGAATTTCTTATGTGACATTATTATTGTTTCTGAAATATTCATGTGATTTCAATTTTTCCCTGATATAGAATGAGAGTTTTTTATATGTGAATCATTTTAGGCACTCAGTATTAATTATGACACACTTCATTGTAGGCATGCATGAGATACAAAGCTTCTGGTATGTTGTTGATACTCAAACATTTTTTATTGCATGTGTAATTGATCTAGAAGTGGTTATTAATATAGAATTAAAAATTCTAAACTGACGGAAAATGTGGGAAATATGTTTTGAAAGAGAAACATGTGTTGTGAAAGTTTGTTACACCATGTGAACTATTAACTAGATGTGGGATGGTTAAGTGTAGTGATATCGCCTCAGTTTTGACCATATGACGGGGTATAGGGGAAGAATTGTGAAGGATTATTTGGAATCCCTCTTCGGTAAATATGTTAATTTTTTAAGGTTTTATAATATGAGTTTTTGTAATTGTATAAATATGCCTCCAAGATGATGTAATTTGATAGAATAATAGGAGGTCATTGCTAGAAATGATCCTCATGAAGTGGAACCTAAGTCACCGATATTTTCATGTGATAGAGAGAGAGATAAATTCATTGATAATTGTACTCAATTTATATAGTTTATGAAAATATACCTAGGTAGTTTCATTTTTTATATGAAATACTGGACACATGTGTTTCTATTGTAGCATGCTCTGAAATTTAATAGAGAGGGTGGACCTAAGGAAGCTGAGTTATGGACTGTGTATATCTTGGTGATTCTTGACCACTTGGAGAATACTACTATGAAAATAGTCAAATGTGATACTTTTGTGTAACATTGTCAGTAAAATCATTGGTGGGACATCCATACATTGGATGGAGAACTAAACAATATTTAATAGAAGTACATTTAGTTGAAGTTATTGGAGATTTTTAACCCAGAGACACTTAGTTTGGAGAGAGGATATGAGTTTATGAGGTTGAATCAGGGGAGTATGTCTATGATGGACTACACAGGATAATTTAAACATTTTTAGGGATTTTTTCTATCATTTTTATGGGATGAGTATCCTATAGAAATGAATTTCTAGGACGAGATTACAAGTGAAATTAAGTCCCAAGTTAATATCTTTTATCTGAAAAAGATTATGGAAGTGGTGAATTAGACTATAATTATCAAGGGGAACTTGAAGGAGGATTCATACAGAGGACATGTGGTTTCTGATGGATTGTTAGGATAAATATATTCTAGGATTAGTATGAGATTCTAGGTTAATTCCATCTATGGTGATAGCAAGAATAGTGTACAGGGTTAAGGGACATTTAACCATAACCTTACCCAAGTGACCTATCACCAGTGTGGTAGGAAGAGTCACTTTCATAGACATGGTCCTAGAGCACTAGTAGAGTGTTAAATTCTGATATACCATGAAAATATTTTAGAATTAGTTACAGAATATATGATTTCATTTTGTATTTTGTTTAGTCTGACAAAAACTACATCATTTTCTATGGACTACATGAACTGAATCTACAAAAAATACCTGGATCAGTTCGTGGTTATTTTTTTGGATGACATCTTGGTGTACTAAAAGACTCATGAAGATCATTACCAACATATTGAAATCACCATGATCAAACTATTAGTGCATCAACAATATAACATTATGATAAAAATTATATTATAGTATGATCAGGAACATTTCTGGGGTCACATCATCTCAAATGAAGGTGTGTCAGTGGAGTTAGATTAGGAGTAAGAACTTGTTTCATAGGAGAAACCAATGACTGAATTTGATATCCATTTAAGTATGGTATTATAAGGATATTATCAGAGGTTCATCTAGGAATTTTACCTCTTGGATGTACATATTTTTGTCTTGTACAAGAATGAAGTTTAGTTTGAATGGTCTAGAAAATATGAGAATTCCATCCAAGAGTTGAAAGAATTATTTAAAAATAATCCAATATTGATACTAATATATACAGGTGAAGAGAATAAATTTTATGTTATTCCAATGATATGAGACTTGGAAATTTTTTTATGAAATTAGATCGAGTTTATTTTATGGGTGATGGAAGTTGATGCCACATGGACAAAATTACAGTAGACATGACCTGGAGTTAGATATAGTGGTTTATTCATTGATATTTTGGTAGAATTATATGGCCATAGAGAAGAATATTATGTATACTAATCACAAGATATTTTAATATATATTTTCTCAACAAGAATTAAATATTTACCAATAAATATATATTGATTATATGCAATTATTTTATTTTTAGATATAAATTACAAATGGGAAGTTAAATAGTGATTCTAATGCTCTAAGAAAGAAAAAAAGACACATGTAGTTTAGGAATATAACATTGAGTGGATGATAAATAATTTACATTATTATATATAGGTTTTGGATTAGGGTGGCCATGAGAAGATGAATATCATATCATATTTAATAGAGTCTAAACTTTTGAGCCAGGTCACGTAGAGAAAATATAAGGATCTGGCATGTTTTCCCTTGAGTGAATGACTTGAAGGCGGGGAGTCACCTTTTTATTGGACCTTATATGTCGATGATAGTATCTATGTCATGAAACATGTGGTTTTTCATACATATATACAAGAGAAGCTAATGTGTGAGGTTCATGCTTTAAGTGGGTGATGCATTCCGATTTGAAGAAAATGCACCGTAATATACAATGATAGTATTGGTGAATGGGATTGAAAAAGTATATTCAAGGGTTATTAAAAAATTTATACACCTATCAAAATTTCAATTCTATGAATCAATGACCTGGTGGTTTACTACACCCATTTACCATCAAATAATGGAGGTGGGATGAAGCTACCATGTATTTTTTGGTAGGTTTCTCAAGAAAACCTAAGAAGAATGACTCTATTTGGATGATAGTAGATATATAGATGAATATAGAACATTTATTTCCTATACATGAGAATTTTTGCTGGATTAGATGGAAGATATATACAATCGATAAATAGTTTATCTATATAGGGTTCCATGGAATAGATTCTCATACGATAACTCATGTTTCAATTTTATCTTCTCTAAATGATTGTAGAAGGAAATTGTTACACATGTATTTATGAGTACAAAATTACACCCACATATTTATGGAGTGGCATAACATACTATATATGTTTTGGAGGATACACTTATGGCATGAGTTATTGACTTTTGTAGTTCATGGGAGAAGCACTGAGAACTAGTGGAGCTCTACAATAACAACAGTTATTAGGATTCTATCCATATGGAATTATATGATTATCTTTCTGGTAGGCCATGAATTTTACCTCTATGATGGATGGAGGCATGTGACTCATAAATTTTGTTTATATGTCTTTTATAGGAGACATAATAGTAGGTTCAGTTGATTCAGAAATGTAGTTCTATGGATCAGAGTAGAAAAAAGTCTTATTCATATAGAAATTGATGACCCCTTAAGTTTATACAGGGTGATCATGTGTTCCTTTGGGAGTCACCTAGATTGGATCAACATAGGATTCAAATACAGGGAAGTTTTCACTATATTTTGTTAGACCTTTGGAGGTTGTATTGAGAATCGAGCTGCTGGAATACCAATTGGTAGTTTTAAAGAGGTGTAATGATATGAATGATGTTTTAAATGTGTCAAAAAATCGACTATATCACCTTGATCATTATCATGTGATCAATGTGGATGATTTGGAACATGATATAGATGCATCCTTTGAGGGGAATATGATTTGTGTGTTGTATCACAGTGAAAACATGTTTTGGGGAATGACCAAGCTGATAGTTCATGTATTGTGGAAACCAGGCCATGCCCATGAGGAAATATGGGGGAGATAATAAGTTAAGTAGGATCCATGGCAGAATCTTTTTACCTTTAAATCAAATATATTCTTTGAAATACATATCAAGGATGATCTATTATAATATGGGGGGACTATAAAATCCTAATGTTTCTTGGTGTTGTATCAAGAAAATTTATAGATTTTATTTATTTTATTTTTTTTATACTTTGTCTGAGTCATGTATTTGAAGAAATTGGGTGACATTTTGTAATTTCGTAGTGGTTTTAGGTAGTGCACGATTGGATAATGATTTTACAAACCATGCTCCATGCCCTAGAAAATAGTGAAACCTCAGATAGAGAGGTATTGCATTTTTGGAACACAATTTTTCAAAACATGTGTCCTCTTAGAAGTAACTGGGCACCCCCACAAGAGAGATGCATGGTTGAGGCACATGGCTTGGTAAACCATGCACCCCATCCCATGGAACCATGCCATCATTATTTAATTATAAAAAATTAATTTGAAAAATTCATAAACCCCCATACTTCACACACATTTGACCAAACTAGACGCTCATGGGTTTATCTCCTTTTAGAGAAACCTATGTGGATTCTAAGGTATTATAAAATCTATTCCTGATGAATTGAATATCTGATGAATAGATTTCCACCACTCCTAGAAAATAATTTGTTCCCATTTAGATTTATCATTTCCACATCTGTCTTCCCTGATAAAGAGGGAATATTTTTCCTCTATAGGAATGGATTTGGATCTATGTTTTAAAAGATCAATAATCATTTTATATTAGATATGGGTTTTGAATATAGATCACTTTCTTCATTGTACAATTGAACGTTCTGATTCAATTTGTGGATTTCCATTTTGAGGGTTTATCAACAATCATCTGGCAAGTGGTTTAAATTTCAAATCCAGTAACCCTGAATTCCAATTTTGTGTATGTGTTGTGGAAATTAAATTGTCCTGTTTTCAAAATTTAATATTTCTTAAATAATTTATTTATTTATTGAATAATTGAATGATGTGATTATGAAATTTATATTATATTGGGGTTAATGAATTGGTAAATTAAATGAGATTATATAAGTTGATAATTATTAAGATATGGAATTGATGGATAAGGGGACTAAAGGGTTATTTGGATTAACCTTTAAGGGTTATTCTTTTATCTGATTAAATGATGATAAATGGTTTAACATGAATTGTTTATATTATTCCACAGATATTAAAGTTATGAACCTTCATTTTTTTGATAATTGAAATGTTATACCATGATGTGAAATGTTTATTATTGGGTGAAAGATGATTAACCTTATCAAATGTGATATATGTTATATTTGTGTGATCGATTGATATAATGGTTGTGGGATAGGAACTGATGATTCAAATACCCATGAGGTTCTAGAAATAGCATAATATACCCAAATTCATGCATGTGATAAATGAATATGGGGCAAAAATAATGATTTAAAATCCCACATGTGATTGATTGAAAAATAAGAATGTGAAATTGGTTGATTCATTAAAATCCCACATGTTATTGATTGATACATGGGTTTTGGGACATGAACTGATGCTTCAAATACCCATAGGGTCCTAGCTATGGTGTTCTAGGCCCAAAATAATGGTATGGACTATGAATTCAATTGTACATGTTATGAATTGAAATTAAATGGAAAATGAAAGACCATTTGATAATTTATTATGAATTTTTTTGTGATATGGTTCAGACTCTCTGATGGGCCGATAAAGGTATTGATGGTTCCGGTGTCATCATAAACCATGGTAATTTATATGGTTAACTAATGAATAGTGAAATGTGATTAATATTAGCTTTATTATAATTTATTCTATATGAAACTACATAAAATTTTATAGAATATATATTGTTTTAGACATTATTTGTGGTGGCCAATTTAGTTGTAATCACACACTACTCAGGATGTCTGATCTATACATGAATAAACATCAGGTTTTAATTACAGGATATGGGAAACATCCCATTGTCAGATGGTTGAGTGAGGATGAAAAATGAATGGGGGAAACATACATGGTGTCCGGACCCTCTAAGAGTTGTAAGTGATTCTTTTGGTTTTTTTCATTTGATAATTGAAATGTACTATAAAATGAAATATTTACTATTCTGTTTGGATATAGATTCTTATTTGGTTTCATCATGTGAAACTAGTTTGTTATTTATTAATGTATTATTCTTATTAGTGGTTATTTCATTTGGTCATTGTTTTATTTGTTTATATCATTGTTCTGCTTTGATAAAATTGGTACAATCTCCCCATTTTGAATATTTGACTGTTGCTGCTAGTCGGTAGCCTCTAGAAAATGAAGAGGTATGCATGAGGTCATTGAAATGACCAGCTAAGGGAACTTGTGTGTTGCACCAGGGTCGGGATGCTATAGTATAGAAAAATATCCTATAATTTTGATTAAGGATAAAGTAAGGAGTTTGTATAAAATTAAATCCATTTCTTGATACTACAAATTGATGTGGCTCTTGAATAAAAGTTCCTAGGGGTAATAATTCAAAAAAGGGTACATTGAGCTAGACTCGATCATCATTCGATGCATGATAATGAGCCTTACAGGACACCATGTTTGACACTCCTAGGGGATATTCTTGGGAAATTGTCAAACTAAATATGAACCATCATGAAGGATTTAAATAATGACCATGAATTACATATGATAATCCAATTATTTATAGACTAAAAAAATGAATCATACATTTAAAATACTATAAATACTTTTTCAGAAGTATGTGATTTTCCACTATGATTAGTGTTTCTTATGCTATATTTCTATAATTTTTCATTGGAAATAACATTTAGTAAATATGTTAACGTTGAGTGTGATTGAAAATAAAATTATAGTCCTGTATACAAACCAAATGTTATGTGGATTAGAATGAAAAACATTATTATTTGGCTCACATAGCTTTCTCAAGTTAGGAATCACGATAAAATTAAAAACATTCAAAGAAGGGAAAACAATTTGTTAATTACATAATGGGGAAACATCTACATTCTTTACTAGTTTTACTAATTCACTAGTTACTATGTAATTAATCAATATGAGTGAAAAGTTGTTTTCCATTCTTCATTGTTGAGGAAATGAAAAATTCATCATGGATATTTATAATTTGGAATGTGAAGCAGATCATTGTTAGACACATATTAACAACAGAATCGAATAAGAATAAATTGAATATATACAGTGGGGAGAGTTTAAGGGGATATTTCTCATTAGGTATATCCCTCATATTCTATTGTCAAATATGGATAAGTAATTCCTTGATCTTATTAAAAATGATGATCAATATATTATAACCTATGGATCTAATTTTACAAGACATGGAAGGTATGGTTCTATTTCATCTATTATCTATGAAAGAAAAAGTAATTGATTTTTTGGTCCAACAAATCCATTTATTTGAAAAACATTGCAATAAAATTCATTAATAGCTATGATGAAATCATTTCTAATGCACTAAAGGTATCAATAGAAATAGTCAATTCCACTCATTTCTATTATTTGATAAGAAATGTAAGACCAAGTCTCATAAACACCCAATTGGTGGAATGAAATTCTAGATATTTGTAAGCTAACAATATGGGATGAAGCATAAAATAAAATTCTTGAATGGAACTAATTGGTGATTTAATTGTGTAAAGGTGTATCATAAATCCATTGAATGTCAAAATGATATTAATGGTCCAGTTAATGCAATTGAGGTGAAGAAGAAACCAACTATTGCACCACCCACACTCTAGTATCTCAAGTGATGGAGTTTGGGAATTATGGGAATAAATTCTCAAATCTAAGGGATAATGTTAATGATAAGGCATAAGAAATTATAAAGAAAAATGAAAAAGGGAAATATTATGCAATCACAATAAATGATGTGAATCGTGAAATTTAAGGAACACTTATCCTCTCTTCCATGGTTTAGAATTCATGTTGTAATTTTTTATTAATGAGACCAATGAAAATATTATTGGTCATACTTTAGTGAAATTTCATGTGATTATATCTCTCTACATGGATTCTAGAGTAATTAAATCACATTAGATATTTTATAGATAAATTTATGAACCCAAGCATCTATAGAAATTTTTTTAATAAAAGATTAATGATTATATAAGGAATAAATATTGAACCAACATATAGAAGTTTCTATGTATCCACGTAATATTAAATTAAGAGATATGGATGAAATCATGGTGTAATGACTTTAATTTCGAACATAAGTTCAAAGTCATTGAAACCCCTTTTGAGGTTTTTTGTGATGGATGTTTATCCAGATTAATGATATTTTAAGAGACATTTATGGAAATATAACCTTTTCCTATTTTATATGGTTTACTGAAAAAGTTTTCATGAAGAATTTATTCACTCTTTGTGGATATATAATTAAAGGTACTTTTAATCTTTAGGGAATATCTTATCTTTGATGTTGTGTTAATTAGGGGTTGTAGTTTGTCACCTTATAATTTCAGCACACTTTGATACTATCAAATAAAATTCTCTCTGGATCGCATGCTTAAATCAAAATTTATGAAACAGAAATTTTAAATGGAGTACCAAATTTAGTTGTTTTTTGTTAGAATATTAAGTTTACCACGATGTGTTGGTGAATTCATTTGTGTGCTCCTGATATAGACATCAGTTTTTGTACTACATATCATCCTATGACAGATAGTTAGTCTCAGAGAACAAATAAAACCCTTGAGGATATTCTAATATAATTTTATACTTATTCAGAAGGTAGTATTGATAAACAGATTCACCTAAAAGGATTTTCTTGCAAAAATATCTTTCACTCAAGCATCCATAGATCTCTTTAAGAATCCCTTTATAGAAACATGTGTAGAAATCCAACATATATGAATGAAGTTGTAGAAAGAAAATTATAAAATGATAAAGATGATGAGATGAAAGGGATTTTTTGTTCCATTAATAAACACAGATGAAAAAAATTGGATTGAAATTTTATCCTGATAATATTTTATGTCATGACCCGCCCTCGGGGTCCGTGTCGTGACTAACCCAAGCCCGCCATCCATAGGCCAGGGGCTGGCGACTAGCACCAAGGCGTAAATCCCGGTAAAAGGGAAGGCATTGCCTTTGTAAAGTAAACAAGCACCACAGAGTAAGCAAGCAAAAAAGTAAACACTAAGTAAAAACATAGTACAACTGAAAGTGAGGAAAAGTAAATTGGCCAGTATACAAACCCAAACTGAAAGTAAAGTAAAACTCGAAAGGGAAAACAACAACTGTAAAGTAAAAGCCACTACACCGAGCTGTCCCCTGGAAATCCCACCTAAAGGGTGGGTACAGATAGCTCCACTGCTCCACAGGTCCCTCCGTCCCCTCCGAGCACGTCCCACCCAGTGGTCCACCTTTAGGTACCGTCCTACTCTGTAAGCCTCAACCACGATCAATGTTGTCCATCGTATACAACCAACACAACGTAGTGCGGGCATAGCCCGTGCAGGGGTGAGTATAAGCTACTTAGTAGGGACCCCGAGACCCCTAAAGGTCTCCCAAAATCCACAAAGGATAAATCACAAAGGAAAGATACAATCACAAAGTAATAACCAACACTGCTTAGGTATATGCCCATACATATACCTAAGTCATCAATTCCAATACGCTCCAACCTCCGAGCCCAAGTACAACTCAGTCTACACATGAAAGTATACGTATTCCACACAGGAAAGAAAAAAGAAATCCATACAGGATATCACAACACAATTCAAACAGGAATGCAATAGGATTCATCTCACACAGGTATACTTCTTCGGTAGACGATAGAGATGACCAGTGATCCATCTAAGTCGTCGGACCCACAAAGGATCGATAGGTACTAACCCCCGCAAAGACCAACACAGGATCGGACCCACATAGGATCTGTAAGCGCTGGTTCACAGAGGACCGCTGAGCACTGACCCACACAGGATTGGACCCACACAGGATCGGTAGCACTGATCCACACAGGATCGCTGAGTGCTGTAGTCGTCGTCGTCGAATCCACTAAGGATCTCTGTACTGTCGTCGTCGTAGTCACAGTAGCAGTCGCAATATCAGTTGCAGTATCAGTCGCAGCCAGCTCTAGGGGTCCCGCACACAACAAGCTCGTTCAGGAGGGTCTGCTCCACAAGCCGAGAGGCTGATACATCAACTGTAAAAAATTCCAGAGTTGATGTATCCAAAAGTTCCGTATCTTCAACAGGAACTCAACGCAACAGACGGCGCATCAATCGGACCCCCGGTCTGAGAGTTATTAGTTTTTTCATCCTAGGGGTCCGGTTGGTTTTTAAGGCAAAACCAACCCGACCATACTCCACCTGCATCCAATCCTCGGGAAGAGTATGCCAAATGATGCGTTTCACTAAGAGGAAATCAACAAAGCTGACGGCACGTCAATCAGACGTACGTTGCACAAGATATGAGCGTTTCCGCTCCGAGGTTCCGGTTGTTTTCGTGTACGAACCAACCCAGACGAACTCAAAGTATTCCTAAACCTTGAGTGAGATATACCGAAACCACCGCCTTGATCCAAGGATCGCATCGCCGCTGACGGCGCATCGTTTGGAAGTCTGTAGCCCGAGTTATGGGCATTTGAATCCAAACTGCTTGGTAACGGGGGTTTCGGGCCCGGGCCGTCCCGGCCCGGGACCCCCCGGATGGCCCGAACCTGGTCGACCCACCCCAGACAGGGTCTACCCGGCCCAGCACAGCCCGACCTGGTGAACCGGCAAGGCGCGCCAGTTCGGCGCAAGGCAGCGCGCTTGGTGCGCTGCCAGCTCGGCCGTAGGGCGAGCTGATTGGAAACGGGGGGCCGCCTACCCCCCTTTGGGAAACCGGCCCCCCTCATTTATGGTGGTCCAATTAAGCATCCCGGGGGAATTTAATTCCCCCGGTTTCCACCTTTCCAGCCGTCCCGACTTGGCCGGCCGACTTCTTCTCAACAGGACCGGCATGGGCTGGTCCTCTTCCGTCTTCCGACACCGGCGGCCCGGCTGGCCGCCAGTCATCACGTTCCGCCGCGGCCCGAAACCGGCCGCGAGATTTATCGTCCGGCGCGGTGCGACGACACCGCGCCCCTCCGCCGCGGCCCTGCCCCGGCCGCGACGCCTTCAACATTCTTCGACGCGACATGACAGCGTCGCATCCTTGCATTATTTTACGACGCAGCGCGACGACGCCACACGTTTCTTGCCGCATGATCCTGCGCGGTGCGACAGCACCACGCCACACCCGTTTCAATCGACAACAAAATCAATATGAATAAGAGGAGGGTCGGTCGTGTTCATGCGGTCCGGCCCCCTCACGTTATTTTCTAACAATAGGACAAATTTCACGAAGAAATAAACACGGGTATAAATCATGAACAAAAGAATAAAAATAAACCCTACCTCGGTTTCAAGAGCAGAGCACGTCAACAAGCCGCGGAAGACAAGCGTCGCGGAGGTCGGGCGTCACGGAAACCGAACATCGTTTCCATTGACGTTGAGGTGCGTCCGAAGAGGAACGTCGCTGGAGAAGATTTGTAAGCTGACAATATAATCCGAGGAGGAATCAGCGTCTCCTTTCGTTGACACGGGAAGAAGATCGAAGATGTGGCGTCGTCGATCTTCGGAAACACTCCGGCTACGAAGAAGAGAAGCGACGTTCTTCGTCGGAGCTTAAGTGTTCTTCGTGTTCTTCGTCACAGATGAAGTAGGTGGAGAGAGCTTCTCAAAACCTCTCAATATGGCCATGGAGACCAACCAAAATAAAATAAGCTAAGGCTTATTTTATTTACACAATTAAACAACATGAATGTCAAATGTTTGAAATTCAAACAACTCAACTCAATTAATTAACCAAGTTGTCATGTTTAATAAAAGAGGAGTTATAGGGAGTTTAAAAAGAGGGGATGAAGTGTTAGGGTTCGTGTGGGCCCCACCACACCTAATCCTCTCAAGGGAGGTTAAGTGGATGTGGGTCCCACCACTAACTCCCTTTGGGAGTTTATAACCAACTTGGTTAAAAATAAAATGTGTTTCCACATTTTATTTAATTTCATTTTAAATTCCCAAAACTAACTCCCAACCCACATAAAACGCAACCAAGTTAAAGGTCTCCTTAAGCGAATATCGGCGCTGTGAGTTTATCGGTGCCCTTAGAATTCTATTCCGGGCACCGGTACAAAAGTTAGAAAGTCCCTCTCATTCGTTCACTAAATGTACCCGATCCAAACTTCGAAAAATGATTCCGGGCACACCGGGCATCAGAATCAGGTGCCGTTAGAAACCGCGTTCTTGTAAAATTTTAAAGAAAATTAAGAAAAAATTTCCCTTGAATTTTAAGGGTCTTTACATTACACCCACCTCAGGGCTTTACGTCCCTGTAAAGATACATCAAAACTAGGGAAACAAATGAGGGTACTGAGCACGCATCTGAGCCTCGCGCTCCCAAGTGCTCTCCTAGAGGTTCCCATGATTCCATCTGATGTGCACTAGAGGAATCGACTGTCCACGTAGGACCCGCTCCTGTCGATCCTCGATCTCCACCGGGACCTCCTCAAAAGTCTCCCCATAGTCAATGACAAGCTCCCCATGGTCAATGATGTGCGTCGGGTCGTGTACGTATCTCCTCAGCTGAGACACGTGGAAGACGTCGTGCACCCGGTGCAACTGAGGTGGTAGAGCCAGGCGATAAGCCACCTCGCCAATCCTGCTGAGGACCTGGATGGGTCCGATGAAGCACGGAGATAACTTGCCGCCTCGGCCAAATCTCCATATACCTCGTCGAGGTGAGACCCGTAAGAAGATGTGGTCGCCATCCTCGAACTCTAGTGGCCTCCTTCTCCTTTCAGCGTATGACTTCTGCCAGCTCTAAGCTGTCCTCATCCGCTCCTGGATGACCTGGAGCTTCTCTTTCGTGGCCTGGACCATCTCCGGTCCCACAAGTGATGACTCCCCAGGGTCTGTCCAGCACAAAGGAGATCTACAAGGTCGGCCATACAACGCCTCGTACGGTGACATCCCGATGGTGGAGTGGTAGCTGTTGTTGTACGCAAACTCCACCAAGGGTAGGTGGTCCTCCCAGCTACGACCAAAGTCGAGGACACATGCACAGAGCATGTCCTCAAGAGTCTGAATTGTCCCCTCCGTCTGACCATCCGTCCGAGGGTGAAAGGTTGTGCTCAGACGTAGCTGCTTCTCAAACGCCTCCTGCAATCCCTTCCAAAGATGGGAAGTAAAGAGAGCATCTCGATCGGAGACGATAGATGATGGCACACCGTGGAGCCGCACAATCTCCTGAACGTAGAGACGTCACAAGCTCTCCACTGAGCCCTGCTCTCTGATGGGTAGGAAGTGAGCTGACTTGGTGAGTCAGTCGACAATCACCCAGATGGAGTCATGACCTCTGGAAGTGCGTGGAAGTCCAGTCACGAAGTCCATAGATATCCCATCCCACTTCCACTCCGGGACCTCTAAGGGTTGTACCAAGCCTGCTGGTACCTGATGCTCTGCCTTCACCTGCTGTTAGGTGAGGCATTGAGAAACGAACTCTGCCACATCCTTCTTCATGCCCGACCACCAGTGCTATCGTCTGAGATCTTGGTACATCTTCGCTACTCCAGGATGTACCGCCAAAGGAGAAGTGTGAAACTCTCTTAGCACCTCCTCTCACAAAGCGACTGGTACCATGATACGTCCTCTGAAAAGGATGTCGTGCTCCGCTCCAAGGGAGAAACCATCAGGTGCCTGTCCCGAGGATATCTGTGCACGCCATGTCTCACAGTCAGCGTCCTCACGCTGTGCCTCTCTGACCCGCTGCAGTAGTGGAGGAGAGACTGTGAGAGACTGAAGGAAGGCTGCTCCATCCCTATCCACGAAGGATATCTGCAAAGAGGCTAGCTGCTTCGTCGCCTCCTCAAGTAGCTGAATGCCCGTCCTCCTGCTGAGGGCATCGGCTACTACGTTCCCCTTTCCAGGAGTATAGACTATCTTAAAGTCATAGTCCTGGTGGAACTCGATCCATCGCCGCTGTCTCAGGTTGAAGTCCTTCTGCGAGAAGATGTACCTGAGACTCTGATGATCAGAAATGACTGTGAAGTGCTCACCCATCAGGTAGTGTCTCGATGTCTTCAGGGCGAAGACCACTGCTGCTAACTCCAGGTCATGGGTAGTGTAGTTCTGCTCATGCGGGCTCAACTGTCGTGATCCATAGGCGATCACTGCCCGCTCCTGAATCAGGACACATCCGAGTCCGGTCCCTGATGCATCGTAGTATACTACGTACCCTACTCCCTCCTCAGGCAACCTCAAGATAGGTGCGCTGGTCAATCTCTATCTCAGCTCCTGGAAGCTCTGCTAACAACTGTCTGACCACACGAAGGGTTTCCCCTTCTTCGTCAAAGCTGAGAGTGGTTCCGCAACTCTAGAGAATTCTAGCACGAATCTCTGGTAGTATCGAGCTAGTCCGAAGAAACTCCGCACCTTCGTCACGCTCCTGGGTGGCTCCCACGCTAACACAGCCTCGATCTTCGTAGGATCCACTGCAACTCCCGCCTCAGAGATGACGTGTCCTAAGAAGTGGACCTCACGTATCCAGAACTGGCACTTTGAGAGCTTTCCATAAAGCTGGTGCTCTCTTAGTGTGTCTAGTACAACCCGTAAGTGGTAGGCGTGCTCCTCCTCAGTCGTCGAGTAAATCAGAATGTCGTTGATGAATACCAAGATAAATCGATCGAGGTATGGCTGAATGATCCTGTTCATGATGGCCATGAACACTGCCGGAGCATTGGTCATGCCTAAATGCATAACCAAGAACTCATAGTAGCCATACCGACATCTGAAGTCTGTCTTCTGCACGTCCTCCTCTCTAACTCTAAGCTGATGATAGCCTCACCTGAGGTCTATCTTCGAGAACCACCGTTCTCCCTTGAGCATATCAAAGAGGTCATAAATCCTTGGTAGCGGATACTTGTTCCTCACTGTCACCTGGTTCAGGCGACGATATTCAACAAAAAGTCGCAATCTCCCATCCGCCTTCTTGGCGAACAAAATCGAGGAATCCCAGGGTGAAACACTAGGTCAGATGAACCCCTTGCCACGCAAGTCCTCGAACTGTACCCGTAGCTCTCGAATCTCGGCGGGGGACATCCGATATGCTGGAGTCGATATAGGAGTTTTCCCGGGTACATGTCAATATAAAAGTCTACCTCTCTATGAGGAGGTAGCACTGGAACGTCGTCAGAAAAAACATCCGCAAACTGACCCACCACTGCAAGAAAACCAGGACTCTGCACGTCCACTGCTCCTAGGATGAGACTATCCAACTGATGAGTGATGGGATTTCCTCTCCTCCGCGGAAGTCCATCCTGTGATGCAAAGGCTCCCTTCTCAGCGGTGAAGGTGAACCTTCTCCCGTCGGTGCGTACACATCGCACCTTGCGCCTAAAACAGTCAATCTGGGCATGGACCATAGATAACCAATCCATGCCCAAGATGACATCGTAAGGCCTCGACGCTGCTACAAGAAGATCCCAGCCGAAGCTCTCACCTCCTAGAGTAAGCTCACACTGCCAGCACCAATGCTTAATCGTTGAGTCTGCTCCCGTAGGAGTCTCTAGCCGTAAGGATCGAGCCAACGGCTCTATCGGAATCTCCGAGCTCCGAACAAGGGCAGCGGCTATGAACGAGTGACTCGCTCTTGTGTCTATAAGTACTGCAGCAAGGGTGGAATAGACACAGATAGTACCTCGAATCATCTCGGGTGCGCCGTGGTCATAGGCCTCTACTGCCTGGAGATATGCCTGTCTCTGCCCGCCAGGTCCCTGTGGTCGGGGTGGACCTCCTGGTGGTGGTGGTGGTAGAGTCTCAAAGCGTCTCCCACCACCTGCTGCTCGGCCAGCTCCTCTGCCTCGTCCGCCTCTGCCCTAAGGACCGCCACGGTCGACCCTCTGACTCTGCCTCGGTGGTCCCTCAACCATCTGCTGCTCCTCGGCATGAAGGTTCGGGCAATCACGAGCCATGTGGCCATGCCCGCCGCACGAGTAGCACTGTCTGCCTCTCGAAAGACTGGCACCGCGCTGTGTGCCCCGCACTGCTGAGCCAGTGTCCTGAGGTCGTCTACCTGAAGGTCTGGTCTGCCTAGACCCCTGAGTCATCCGCCGACTACCTGCCGCAGAAGACTCTGCTACGTGCCGCCCTGCGGTGGGTCTCGGTGCTGGTGTAGACTCAGCAAGGAAGGTCTCGATCATAAGGGCCCGCTCCAGTACTCCCATATGAGTCAGAATGATCAGGGAGATCAGTGATGCTCTGATCTCGTGTCTCAATCCCTGCTCGAAGGTCCGGTCCCAGATGAATGGGTTCCGTACCATGTCAGTCGAGTAGCACAAGAGATCTGTAAATCTCGTCGAGTACTGAGCGACCGTCATGCTGCCCTACTGCAGTTGAAGATGCTCTTGGATACGCACCGCACGAAGGGTGGCTGGGACAAACTTTGAGCGGAAGAGGCTCTCAATGTCCTTCCATATTAGAGATGCCTCATCGTGCACCTGGAGCATCAAGCTCCACCATCGTCCTGTTGCTGCATGTAGTAGGCTCGCAGCGAGGATCACCCTGAGGTCTGTAGGTGTCCTCACTAGCCTAAAAACTTGTACCACTGCCTCCAGCCAGTCCTCTGCTTACTGAGGGTCTGTATCCCCCAGAACCTAGTCGGTCACTGGCGCTGGAAGTCGTGCAGAGCTCCAAGGTGACATGCATCGTCAGCGGCTGGTGCTGGAAGCATCGGTGGCTCGCCGGGTAGTGCTACCGCCGGTGCCACTGCTGACAAAGGGCCCTGCACCGAGGCCTCGTCACTCGGTGGGCTGTCGTCACACTCGACTCTCAAAACCCTAGCTGGATACCGTCGTGGGGCCATCCTAAAAAGGAAACAGGTGTGCCACGGTCAGAATAGTATACATGTTGAGATGATACAAAGTAATCACAATGAAAACATGAAACACACACGCAATCAATGTTTTCGTGCATTAATTCGGAAATCAGAAGTCAGGGTCCTGGTGTACGGATACGTCGGCCGCCGCACCAACACTGGACTCCCTGGACTGATAACCACACTCAATATGCTAAACATTATTGCTTCTCATAGAAAAGATCGGAGTTCGCGGTAGAACCGAACTCCTATGATACCAATTTGTCACGACCCTCCCTCGGGGTCCGTGCCGTGACTACCCCAAGCTTGCCTTCCATTGGCCAGGGGCTGGCGACTAGAACCAAGGCGTAAATCCTGGTAAAAGGGAAGGCATTGCCTTTGTAAAGTAAACAAGCACCACAGAGTAAGCAAGCGGAAAAGTAAACACTAAGTAAAAACAGAGTACAACTGAAAGTGCGGAAAATTAAATGGGCCAGTATACAAACCCAAACTGAAAGTAAAGTACAACTCGAAAGGGAAAACAACAACTGTAAAATAAAAGCAGCTACACCGAGCTGTTCACTGGAAATCCCACCTGAAGGGTGGGTACAGATAGCTCCACTGCTCCTCGGGTCCCGCCGTCCGCTCCGAGCATGTCCCGCCCAGTGGTCCACCTCCAGGTACCGTCCTGCTCTGCAAGCCTCAACCACGATCAACGCTGTCCGTTGTCTGCAACCAACACAACGTAGTGCGGGCATAGCCCGTGCAGGGGTGAGTATAAGCTACTCAGTAGGGATCCCGAGACCCCTGAAGGTCTCTCAAAATCTATAAAGGATAAACCACAAAGGAAAGATACAATCACAAAGAAATAACCGACACTGTTTAGGTATATGCTAATACATATACCAAAGTCATCAAATCCAATACGCTCCAACCTCCGAGCACAAGTACAACTCAGTCAAAACAGGAAAGTATACGTATTCCACACAGGAAAGAAAAATGAAATCCACATAGGATAGCACAACACAATCCACACAGGAATGCAACAGGATTCAGCTCACACAGGTATACTTCTTCGGTAGACGATAGAGATGATCACGGATCCATCTAAGTCGTCGGACCCACAATGGATTGATAGGTACTAACCCCCGCAAAGACCCACATAGGATATATAGGCGCTGGTTCACACAGGACCGCTGAGCGCTGACCCACACAGGACCGGACCCACAGAGGATCAGTAGCACTAATCCACACAGGATCACTGAGTGTTGTAGTCATCGTCGTCGAATCCACTAAGGATCTCTATACTGTCGTCGTCGCAGTCACAGTAGCAGTCGCAGTATCAGTTGCAGTATCAGTCGTAGCCAGCTCTATGGTTCCCGCACACAACAAGCTCGTTCAGGAGGGTCCGCTCCATGATCCGAGAGGCTGATACATCAACTTTCGCAAAGTCCAGAGTTGATGTATCCAAAAGTTCCGTATCGTCAACATGAACTCAACGCAACAGACGGCGCGTCAATCGGACGCCCGGTCTGAGAGTTATTAGCTTTTTCGTCCCAGGGGCCCGGTTGGTTTTTAAGGCAAAACCAACCCGACCGTACTCCACCTATGTCCAAACCTCGGGCGGAGTATTCCAAAAGATCTATCTCACTATGAGGAACTCAACAAAGCTGACGGCACGTCAATCGGACGTCCGTTGCTAAAGATATGAGCATTTCCGCTCCGAGGGCCCGGTTGTTTTCGTGTACGAACCAACCCGGCCGAACTGAAACTATTCCTAAACCTTGACTGCGATATACCAAAATGACCATCTCGATCCAAGGATCGCATCTACATAGACGGTGCATCTTTTCGAAGTCCGTAGCCCGAGTTATGGGCATTTGAATCCAAACTGCTTGGTAAAGGGGGTTTCGGGCCCGGGTCGTCCCAGCCGGAGACCCCCTGGATGGCCCGAACCGGGTCGACCTGCCCCGGACAGGGTCGACCCGGCCCGGCATGGCCCGGCCCGGGCCGGCCTAGAGAACCGGCTAGGCGCGCCAGTTTGGCGCAAGGCAGCGCGCTGGGCGCGCTGCAAGCTCGGCCGTAGGCCGAGCTGATTGGAAACGGGGGGCTGCCAGCCCCCCTTTGTGAAACCGGCCCCCCTCATTTATGGGGGGCCAAATAAGCATCCCAGGGGAATTTAATTCCCCCGGTTTCCACCTTGCCGGCCGGCCCGACTTGTCCGGCCGACTTCTTCTCAACAGGACCGGCAAGGGCAGGTCCTCTTCCGTCTTCAGAAACCGGCGGCCCGGCTGGCCGCCGGTCATCACGTTCTGCCGCAGCCCGGAACCGGCCGTGGCCTTCGTCGTCCGGCGCGGTGCGACGACACCGCGCCCCGCCACTGCGACCCTTCTCCGGCCACAGTTCCTTCAACATTATTTGACGCGGCGCGACGACGCCACACATTTCTTGCCGCATGATCCTGCGCGGTGCGACGGCACTGCGCCACACCCGTTTCAATCCACAACAGAATCAACATGAATAGGAGGAGGGTCGGCCGTGTTCGTGTGGTCCGGCCCCCTCGCGTTATTTACTAACAATAGGAAAAATTTCACGAAGAAATAAACACGGGTATAAACCATGAACAAAAGAATTAAAATAAACCCCTACCTCGGTTTCAAGAGCGGAGCACGTCAACAAGTCGCGGAAGACAAGCATCGCGGAGGTCGGGCGTCGCGGAAACCGAACGTCATTTCCATTGACGTCGAGGTGCGTCCGAAGAGGTACGTCACTGGAGAAGCTTCATAAGCTGACAGAGATAATTCGAGGAGAAAACAGTGTCTCCTTTCGTAGAAACGGGAAGAAGATCGAAGATGTGGCGTTGTCGATCTTCGGAAACACTCCGGCTACGAAGAAGAGAAGTGGCGTTCTTCGTCGGAGCTTAAGTGTTCTTCATGTTCTTCGTCAAAGTTGAAGAAGGTGGAGAGATCTTCTCAAAACCTCTCAAGATGGCTAAGGAGACCAACCAAAATAAAATAAGCTAAGGCTTATTTTATTTACAAAATTAAACAACTTGAATTTCAAAAGTTTGAAATTCAAACAACTCAACTCAATTAATTAACCAAGTTGTCAAGTTTAATAAAAGAGGAGTTATAGGGAGTTTAAAAAGATGAGGTGAAGTGTTAGGGTTCGTGTGGGCCCCACCACACTTAATCCTCTCAAGGGAGGTTAAGTGGATGTGGGTCCCACCCCTAACTACCTTTGGGAGGTTATAACCAACTTGGTTAAAAATAAAATGTGTTTCCACATTTTATTTAATTTCATTTTAAATTCCCAAAACTAACTCCCAACCCACATAAAACACAACCTCGGAAAAGGTCTCCTTAAGAGAATATCGGTGCTGTGAGTTCATCGGTTCCCTTGAATTCGATTCCGGGTACCAGTTCAAAAGATAGAAATTCCCGCTCATTCGTTCACTGAACATACCCGAGCTAAACTTCGGAAAATGATTCTGGGCACACCGGGCCTCAGAATCTGGTGCCGTCAGAAACCGCGTTCTTGTAAAATTCTAAAGAAAATTAAGAAAAAATTTCCCTTGAATTTTATGGGTCTTTACATTTTATGTGTTCTAGAATTTTATGTTTGTGATATGTTCTTTCTATTAATTTCTCTAATGAAGAATTAATGGAAAACTAAGCCACTTGTATATCAATCTCTTTGAAATACATGATCATATCATCATAGTTTGTCATCATTTAGAACATCCATAAAACCTCTATCAAGTTCCCAAATTGTTATATGTACCTATCCTATATAAATTGCATACTTGATCCTTCACATAGACTAAACATACATTTCGTACAACATGATCATGATCTTTCTTATAAGGAACAATCTGTAGAGATTATAGATCATATAGAGAAATTGATATGAAACAAGACCACATAGCATGTCAAGGTTTTGTGAAAAAATAATCAACATGAGGAGGGTACATGGGAACATGAAGATGAGATGAGTTTTCACTATCCTCAGTTGTTGTTTCCAATGTGATGAATTTTGAGGGAGACAATCATTTTAAGGGAGGATTCATGTAACAAGTTGATATTTTGAGATTTGTTTTCTAATATATTTAAGATTTTTGCTATTTTATGTTATAAAAACATATTTTTTATCTAGTACTTCACTCACCATCCAATTTAGCTTATTTCAAATGAAAAACTATGTTTCAATTGCATTACATGAAACCATGAGTTTAAATGACACTTGATATACTATTAGAATATTAATATTTATTATGATAGTTATCACATAGTTGTTGGAATGGAGTGTATGAATATGATTAAATAAATTATAAAAATAATTTTTTTACACATGTATACATAAAAATTCATTGGATACCAATAAATTATAAATGAATAAGGCCATTTGAATAAAATTGGAATATTTTTCTACGTAACATTTTAATTTAAACCAAGATGTTTTATCTTAATAAAATAAATAATTAAAAACTATTAAATGAATTTAATGAAATTTATATATAATACAATCAATAAAATTTATATCATTAAACTTATTTTTTTTTCTAGAAAAGAGATAACCAAAATCCCATTTTACACTTTAAAACTATATTTTCCTTATACATAATTTTTTCCCATCTTGCACAAAGAATTTAAAATTAGTTACTCTACTTTTAAAATTGTTTTGAAAAAATGTGTGTCATTTTTCAAGTTAAAATAAAAAAATTTATCTTTGGGATAATTTTTGTAATTTTTCTAGAAAGATGAACTTTTTAATGAATAGTGAAAAATACTAGGTTTTGTTGAAAACTGCATTATCATTTAAATAATTTATAAGGTAAATTTTTATTTTAAAAATTGTTTAAAATAAAATTTAAATATGATATATATAAATTAAAATAATTAAGGTAATTTTAATCATTATAATGTTTAATTTGTATAAAATATTTTCTAAACATTTGTTGACTAATCTCATTGAAAAGCATTTTCTCATCGAGTCGGCAGGATTAATTTTAAAATAAAAATTAATACTTCTATAAATAAAATTTGAAAAATGGATTACATAAAATAAATTAACCTAATTTATATTATAAAATAATTTATGATTAACTTTTTATCATAATTAATTGTAAAAATAGTAAGAAATATTTATTACGGTTAAGGTAAAAATGGGTTAATAAGGGGATTAAACTAAACACATAAGGGTTAACAATGACAAAAAAAATATTGAAATAGTAATTTATGGAACTATTATGAACAATTTGAATATATGATCTATAATTATCTATTTGGAGCCTTTTCTCTTGATTAAAACATGGGTATACATTTTTCATTCCAAAAAATTACAAGTGTGCTACTCACTTAACTTATAAAAGGTAAACCCTATCCTCTCCTATTCACACTTTAAAAAAAATTAATACAATAAATAAAAAAATAAATTCTTTAATTACCTAATCACATAATAGATGCTTTTTTTCGGCCATAAATCCATCATAATATCCCTTTTGGTGGCAACCAAAAGATATTTTCCAAAGAAGAAGAAACGTCACAATGGAGAGTTTTATTTTATTTATTACACCACCTCATTCAATTGATATTAAAACATGTCTATATAATAAATTAAATATATTCCATTTTATTTTATTTTATAATGTTAATTGTATAACTGAAATCTTTCTCATATTTCATTAAATGGGTTACGAAATAATCAATCGTGGGTATGACAGATTACCACCTCGCAAACCGAATTTATTTCTTCATAATTCCCACCACTCAAAGATGGATATAAAGAAATATTTATTGTTTATATATTTTATTGAATATATTATAATGATTTTTTATTATTGATATCATATGTTCATTCTTACTTTCCCCTGCACGGGAATATGAAGACATTGTCCACATGTATGACATATAACCACTTTATGAAGTGATGTGATTCATTCATGCTTTACATAGAATGTAATATGGATGGGTTTAATAAAAATATGTGATAAATATTAAATAAAAAATATCATTTAATGGTAGTATATTTTTTATAATTCTTTATTTCTTTATTTCAATCAGCACAATGGAAACATTGTTTAAGGGTATGTACGACCAACCATCTCCATGGAAGGCATATTTAATTTTATATATCTATCTTTTAGGGATCATAATAATAATATATATAAGGAATATAAATTATATTTATATAATGGTTATAATTATGGATATTTTTTAATAATGATCAAAGTATGAGTGCCAAAAATAAAAATAAAAACTAATGAAAAAAACAGAGCAGTTATTACCCCAAAAGATACTTTAATAAGGAATTGTTAATAAACGGGGAATAAAAAGTCATAAACAGATAATATATGGAATTATATATATATAAAAGATTATTTAATATATTTATAACAAATTTATATTTAATATACTTGATGTTTGAATTTGTGTGCATGATGTTGAGACTTTTGATAATGGTTTTCTGTCTTAATTTTTTTCTTTTCTGAGACAAATTCCATATTCACAGCCTATTATTTATATAGTATGTATAATATCAATTTATGTATTTTACGATTATACTCCTGAAAATTATTTTTATTTTCATATAAATTTTATTATATCTATTTCACAGGGTTTATAGTTCTAAAGATACCAAAGTGGTAAGGGGTTTTTGTCTCATTTTTTCTTTCTTTGAGATATATCTTGTGTTGTTCTTTTATCTTTTTTTAAGAGTTTTATACACAAACTAGTTTATTTTTAATGTCATAATTTTTTAATAATTACATTTTATGTTTACTTTTAATCTTTTCTTAATGGGCCTTGTGATTCATTGTTACCAAGTTGGTACGTGTTTTATGTTACAAACTCATTATTTACAGATATTACTCATGATTATAATTCAAATCATGAAATAATATGATATATATCTCAATAATATAAGGTATTTTATTCTACTTTGGTTTTTTCTTGAGAATACATGTTTTAATTCATACAAAACTCTTTCGGTACTGAATATTAAAAAAAAAAATTTAAAAAAAAATTCTGTATTTCTATCTTTTGCAAAGATCCTTTTTTCCCAAACCATGTTTTCTAACATTATTTTCAAAACTGTTCTAAAATTCTTAAAATAATTTATTTTATATTGTTTTACTAATGTATTATTTAAAAAAAATTAATTGAATAATAATGTAAATTTCCATACAAATTTAGATTGGATTTCCAATATATTGAAATAAATATATTTTTTAATGTGTACAACATGAATGTTATTTTACGTTATCATGAACAAATCATTTATTATTGTTTACTTTATAATATTCAATTATTATTTTCAAATAGAATTATTTAAAAGTTTATTAATAAATTTTTGGATGTAAAAAATGTTTTTCAAAATGTAATGGATATTTTTCTCAAAAAAAGATTACATTGATTTTAAAGATTCCTAAATAAGTTTTCACGGTTTTTAATAAAGAAAATTATTTTGAAATTGTTTTATGTTTTAAGAATTGGTTCTAAGTGTTTAAAAGGTTATATTACTCAAGACATTTTCCATGTAAACATTATAAATCAATTTACATCTATGATGATAATCTTTTATGTTACTTATGATTTACCAGGGATAATATTATATTATACCATCCTCATTATTTGACTTTTGTTCTTGGAAGAATTGATGAAATGGATTAAATTTAAAGATGGGCAGGACCTGTATCAACCTCCAATGAATGTTTTTAATGGTCTATATTTCATGATATAATAATGTGAAACAAGTTAATGGGTTTGATCCACTATAGGAAATTGGTGAGTCCTGATCCAATATGCGGAATAAGTTCATCATAATCCTCTAGGGGAAACAGGTGAATATTGATTCCCAATGGGACATATGAGCTATGCCCAAATCCACTATATTGATGGTCTTGGTAGTTAAACTTGACATATGAAATGGTTTTTTATATTTATGATGGAACCACAATTTAATGTCATGAGTTTATGGTTCATGATTGATTTATGTAGATTTCTCACTCTTACAGATCATGTTTTTTTAAATGATAACATTTTATACCAGGATGTATATTTATGATCCGTGAATGGTTGGGTATAAAAATCATAAAAAAATTTCATGATCATATTCAATTATTCTTATATTATTCAATCATATGATCATATATTGATATCTTTTATTCTTACCCTTAATATGCATATGATCATACACTTTCTTTTTTTTTTCCTTTTTTATGAAGAATGGTTTTGGTAGAGTATTCATAAGAGGTGTACTATATGAGAAAATAGTTGTATGAGATATGCAATGTCATTCATGAAATAATAATATTGTGTTTTTAGTTTCCAAATACACTAAAATATTATGATCCATAGGCATATGTTGTCGTAATTTAATTAATATTTATATAATGGATGCAATATCTATGTATGAAAACTATGGGTTTCCCAAAACCCCCATATCAATGAAATCTCATAGATATTGTGGGTTATTTTTTAGTGGTATCGGAGTATTTGGATTCCCTTGTTAAGTTAAATGTTTTTTAATATGTAAAGAGAGTGAGATAGAGAGAGGGTTCTTCAAAGATTGAATATTTTTTCACAAAAATTATACTGTGATGATATAAAACATTAATTAATGGAAAATTGGGATTAACACTGTGAGTGTAAAAAATTACTATATATGGAATAATCCAAAGATACCTTATTTATTTGAAACCATTTTGGATATTTTGGAAGTTGAAACTTATGGATTTAATATTTCTTCTATAGATTATTCTATTATAAAAAATGATAGGAAAATCTTGTAGAGTGATATTAATGATGGTAATTGTTTTCTTTAAACATATTCATATAATTACTTCATGAAAATAAAAGTGTTTAATTTTATCTTGGTAATATAGTAAAAATTTGAAAACATATATGAATATAATGATAAGGTGACAAATGGAAAGCTACATGTTTTGAGATTAAAGTATGAATATCTCTAGATTCATTATTGTGAAATATTTGATGACATATTCGCTAAATTAAAACAAATTTTAACCACTAACTGATGTTTAAGAGAAACATTGTAGGATTCTATGGTGATTGAGAATATAGGTGTAACATCCCAGGTTAATAAAGAATAAGAAATTTTCATATTTATTAATATTTTTGAATTAAATATTAATTTTACTTTAAAGGGGATTCTATGTTTGATGGAGTTCCTGATACACAAAAATGGGTTTTTTTTGAAATCTTACGTTTCACACAACGTCAGTTCATACTGAAAAAAAAAACCAATATGATAATATTATTTTAAATAATAGTTAATAACTAGCCATTGAATTAGTGTGAATTAATATAACTATCTAAAATATGATTATATTTTTTTGTTAATTGTTTTTACATTTATCCAAAAAAAATTAGATGCTTAAAATAAGAAAGAATCCAATTTTAAACATAAATACTCAAATATTCATTAAAATATAGATTTACTGTCTTTAGAGGGTGAACCCTATTTGAATATAATATTGGTCAATTATTTATTTTCTATTTAACAAAATAAAATTATTCTTTCGAATCGGGACATCAAAATTTATTTTGGGTAATTTTGTTTTATTTTTCTGATAAAATTCATTTTTTATGAATAGTGAAAAATAATGTATTTTAATTCAAAAATGACTATTAATCTAATTTATTTATACGATAAGATTATATTATTAGTTGGTTTGAAAGTGTAATTATATTATGTTTTACTATTTAATACAATTTTGGTCATTGGATGTAATTTCATTTTGAAAGTGGACATAAACAAGTGTCTATCTTTTGATAGTTAGTATTTCATAAAAACATGCTTCTTTGTTTTGACAACAGGAATAGATTTTAAATTAATTTATGCCACTTATTTGATTTGAATTTGGAAAAATGGATTCTATATTTGGAATCAGGTGGTCCAAATTGTTTAAATTTGTAAAAAAAAATTATACATTATGGATATTAACGATAGTAAATATTTTTTTTACCATGGTTAAAAGTTAAATCTGGTAAATAATGGTAAAAAATTACATTATAATAATATTAAATTACCCTAACATGTGTCCATATCCTATTGGTTGATACATTTACGACCACGGTAATCCTTGGGTCTATTATGGGACCCCGTGAAACCACTTGGGAGTGATAGTGACACTTTATATTAATTAATTTAAAGTAATGAAAAGATGAATTAAACACATATCTTTTAGTAAATCAATTCTTACATCGGATTATAAATGTTATCTCTTCAACTATAAATAATACTATCAAAGATAAAAATATTTCTTACATAATTAAATTTTTTTTATATCTTTTAGATGTCAAATAAATAAAATTATTTATGACACAATTATGATGCAGTGTTTACCTCATTAATGGATGATTTAAATAAATAAGATTATAAAAATTAAATCAATATCTAAACCCTATAAAATTCGTATTGGATGATTTTATTTCTAATATTACACATATTATCTTCTACTTTAATGGGTTTTGGACCTTTTAAAACCGAATTTATGTTTATAATAAAATAATATTTTCAAATGTTCCTAAAGAGCCTCTCCTCCCCCTTATAAAATTCCATCAATTCTAACCCATTCCCCACACTTATCAAACCCATTGGCTCATCCATGCTCTACCCAATTAAGCATCATACGTCCTTATACTCCTCCTAGAGGATTTCCACTAGGCATAAGGCAATTCAATTAAACCTTTTGGTTCAAACCAATGGGACACACCTGATTTAAAGGTAACGTCTTCTCTTAAGTTATTTTGTATTATTTTACTTCTCCAACCCCCTAAAATATTTTTATTCTATTATTTTATAACAAAACCATTATCATAAATATACTAGGCTGTTTTCATGATAAGTGTTCTAACTAAACATACACACACCTCCATCTAATGGGTAAAGAACATACTATTTATATGGACGACGAACTACTGCCTCACGAAACGATGATTGTTCAATCTTCTCCTACCACCACTTATGATGGCCATTAAAATGGAACTTTATTTATATGTGATAAATATTATATTTATATTGTTTCTATTCTTTGGTAATTTACATTTTTATAATACATGTATGGTTTCCAAAGTTGGTAAATATGATAATTTCATTTGAGGAAGTGCAGTCTACCGCCACCTCAAAGTGATATGACGCGTTCATGACATACGTGGAATGTATAAAGGAAGGAGTTAAAGAAAATTATATATGATATTATACTAGAATTATAATATACCTATGTATAATTATGTTTCTATTCCATTGATTGTGAAATTGAAATGAATGTATTGTTAATGCATATATATGGATTACAGTCTTCATGAAAAGTGCATTTCATTTCTTATCTCCAAATGTTATGTACTATTATAAATAAATATATATACATGATATATATGATATATATGATATATAAATCATGTATATAATTCTAGACATAACGAAATTTCATCCACATGGAAAATTTATAATTATAATAAGTTCATTTTTAACTCATGTTCCGAACATCGACAAATTGTCTGATATGAACTCAAATAATTAACTAATTCTTAAAGCAATGTAATAATTAATATAAAAGGAATACTAAACATGAAAAAAGTTCTTACGAAATTATAAATTAATAGTAGTTTATTATTCACGAAATAAAGAATGATCAAGTAATGTCGGACATGAGGTTAGGGAACTTCTTAACCCAATATAAGTCATTTCGGTTAATCTTCTACTTTTAAATTATGTTGTGCTATGATTATGTAAGAAATATCATTTTATGTCCTATCTTGTATGTATAAATTATATATGTTTACTTATATTAAATAAAAATACTTGATCTATTTTATTTACAAATTGATCTTTATAAGGTACTTCATCTCAATCTCTATTCATTGAGGCATATTTTGTTTTATACATGACAATATTTTATATGGTGTTTAAACACCATTGGAGTTTCATTTCATTAAAAAGAAATCATTTTTCTGAAGGGAAGTTTACTAAATGAAAAAAATTGTGTTTCTTTTTATCATATTCAGTGACAAGAACTTTTATGCCACCACGAGTATTATTTGATCTACGCCTTCCTAAAAAAGACGTAATGTTTTTAAAAGGAAAATAAATACCATATACTCTTTCACGTATTTTGGTATTGAAAATGGTTTTGATAATGAATCTGTTATGTAAATATATTTAAATGATATATTTTGATTGAAATATGGAAATTTTATCTTTCCTTTATATTTTTAATGCATAATGAATATTTTATGGTTCCTGGGCATTGATACGTATACGGGTAGTTCCGTGATAAACCTATGGAGGGAGAGCTGAAGATAGCTCTCTATTGCATTGGGTAACATGACTAAGGTAAATGTGAATGTTTCTCCTAAGAGATTTAGGGAATATAAAATGATGGGTATTCCATATGTAACTCTCTATGTAGCTGTGAAATCTGTAATGTATGTATATTATAGATGCCAGAAGTTACCTTTATGATTTATGATTTCTATGTGTAATTCATTACTATTATGATTTCATGAGGTATGAGTTTATGATTGGTATGTATTTATGGACTAATGTTATCTTTCATTATATTATAACCCTTAATAATCTTTTATGCTTATCCCATGTTTTTGAAAAGTATTTCATAGGTCTTAACGATGAATAAGGTCAAGGATGAGATCATGGGAAAGTCATTTTGTCTATACTATGGAACTAGAAATGACCCTTTTTTCATGAGTTTTTATTTTATGAAAAAAAAGAAACTAAGTAGAATTCTTTACTTTGTATATTTTGAGATGTAATGTAATAGTTATGGAAAAATTCACTAAACCTCTAATCTCTAAAAGTTCATCAATGTGAATTATTCATTTTATTCAAGATTATGTAATATTTTAAAGTTAAATCCTTATAGTTGGTATGAAAGGTCGGTTTAGACAACTTTAAGAGTTAGGATATTGTTAAATTAATATCTATAAATTATTTTTAATTTATTGTAATATTGAAATGATATATCATTTACAGACTACCATATTTTTTCCTAAGATATTTCTATGTTCAGAATGGTTTTTTGTAGAGGAACAGGGAAGCTATGCTAGGAAGGCATACAAGGGGAAATGACCTTCCAAATCTGTATCAGGAGACGGTCAAAATTATAATTGATTAGTTTATGATAGTGAGGGATAAGTTAACTTAGGTGATAAATTTTTTTTGTGTTTGTGGATGAAATTTTGGTTAATTATAAATGTAAAGAGGAGCATGAATGTCATTTAAGGGTTGCCTTGCAGAATTTTAAAGAGAAGAAACTGTTTGGGAAATTCAACAAGTGTGAGTTTTGGTAATAGAAAATTTCATTCCTTGGTCACATTTTTTCCAAAAAATGGCATAACTGTTGATCCTAATAGAACAAAAGTTGTTGATGAATGGACAAGACCCACAAATATAACTGATATTCGTAGTTTTCATGGTCTGGTAGGTTATTAATGGAGGTTTGATGAAAGGTTTTCACAGTTATCTATCCTAATGAATATTTTAACTCGAAAAGGTGTTAAGTTAATTTAGATAAAATAATGGGATGACTGTTTTCAGGAAATGAAAAGATGATTGGTGAATTTCAATGTTATGGAATTGCCTTCCCGAAATTGTGAATTTGTTATCTATAATGATGCTTCATTGAAAGGAATCTGTTGGGTCCTTATGCCGAATGATCAGGTAATTTCTTATGCTTCATGTCAGTTGAAACCTTAGGTGTTATATTACCCTATACATGATTTGGAATTAGCTGTTATTGTTTTCATTAAAAATTTGGAGGCATCATCTGTATTGGGTAAAATGTGAAATATATATAAACCAAAAAAGTTTGAAGTATATATTTACATATAATGAATTCAACATAAGATAGAGGATATAGTCGGAATTAATCAAGCATTATGATTTCACTATCCTTTACTATACACGGAAAATAAATTAAGTGGATGATGGTTTGAGTTGAAAAAGTAACGTTTCATTAACCATGCTACGTTTGGAATGAGATCCTTTGGTTTTTTATTTGATTATATTTGGAATAGAAGTTGTTGGTGAAGAAAATTCCTCTGTTTTGTTTAAGGTTTCAATGAAATAATCTATATCATAGAAAAGTAAGAAAGCGTATAAGGAAGATAGTGAATTACAGAAAAAGGAAGAGTTGATTCAAACGGGTATGTTTCCTGATTTTGACAATGATAATTAGTGTGTTTTGAAGTTTTGGAAGAAATTATGCGGGCCTTGTGACTCAAAGATGAAGAATGAGTTGTTAGGTGAAGCTCATAGTTCTCCATTTTTATTTTTTCATAGTAGTACTAAGATGTACAAAGATCTTTGGGAGTATTACTGGTGGGATGGAATAAAAATAGATATTTCATATTTTACAATGATGTGTTTGAATTTTCAATAGGTTAAAGTAGAGTGAAAGTTACCGTAATGGATACATCAGTCTTTAACGATGCCAAAGTGATAGTTGGAAAATATATCTATGAACTTAATTGTGGGATTACCAATGTCATCTCGAGGTAATAATGAAATCTAGGTTATTGTTGATATATTGACTAAATCTCTTCATTTCCTTCCTATTTGAGATACTTTTTATCTAGATCATATTTCTTATTTTTATATTAAGGAGATTGTCAGGTTGAATTGTGTTCCCCTATCCATTGTATTTGATCGTGATCCTAGATTTACTTCTATCTTTTGTAATGGCCTTGAGAAGTCATTGGGTACTAAATTAAATTTTACTACATCTTTTCATACTCAATCATATGGGCAGTCAAAATGAACAATTCAGACCTTGAAGGATAGTTTACGTGCTTTCCCTATTGATTACCAGAGAAGTTGGGACAAACATCTTTCTTTGGATGAATTTTATTAGAATAAAAATTTTCATTCTAGTATAATGATGGCTCCATTTGAGGCATTATATGAGAAGAGGTGTATAACCTTAGACTTTTGGTATGAAGTAGTTGAAAAGAAAACTTATGGGACCCGAATTGGTAGAAGAGATGGTAGAAAAAGTTCAGATGATTCCAAAACACATAAGAACAGTTCAGAGCTGGAAGAAAAGTGATGCTGATAACCGGAGAAAATATTTCTCTTTTGAGGAAGGTGATCATGTATTTCTAAATGTTTCCCCATGAAAATTTGTGATCTGTTTTGGTATAAAGGGAAAGTTGAGTCTGAGGTTCATTGGACCTTATGAAATCCTAGATAAAGTTGGTTTAGTTGATTACAAAGTGGATTAACCTCCATGTTTATCCCAAGAACCCAATTTTTTTCATGTTTCATTTTAAATAATTTATATTCCAGATCCATCTCATATTTTGAGCCAAGAGGTAGTTCAGTTGGAAGAGAATCTCTCTTATGGGGAACAACCAGTTCAGATTCTTGACCGAATAGAGCAATTTTTTTGGAATAAGATAATTCATCAGGTAATGGTTTTATGGAAAAACTATATGGTTGAAGTGGTAATTTGGGAATACGAAAATTATATGGGAGATAAATATGACCACTTATTTGATAAGTGAATAGAATTGCGGGGATGTAATTTCCAAAAGGGGGGAAGGATGTTACATCCCAAGTAAATAAAGAATAATACATCATTATTTTAATTAATATTGGAGAATAAAAAATTAATTTTACTTTAAATGGGATTTTATGTTCGATGGAGTACCTGATACACAGTAACAGGTTTCTTTTAAAACTTACGTTGCACTCAATGTCGAGTGATACAGAAAAATAAAAAAATATTATTATTATTCTAAATGTCCGTTAATGCCAAGACATTGTATTGCTGGGAATGAAAAGAACAATCTAAAATATGAATATATATATTTTTAAATGTATTTACATTTATCCAATAATTTTTTTAGGCTTAAAATAAGAAAAAAAATCAAATTTTAAGCATAAATACTCAAATATTCATTAAAAGGCAGATTTAACGCTTTTTGATGGAAAACCCTCTTGAAATCTAGTTTTGGTCACTTTTATATATTATATTTGAAAAAATATAATTCTTATTTAGAATCAAGTCATCAAAATTTACATTCGGTAATTTTTTTTGTATTTTTCTGGTAAAATTCATTTTTAATGAATAGTGAAAAATGCTGTATTTTAATTCAAAATTGCCTTTTAATCTAATTTATTTATAAGGATATATTATCTTTTTAATTGGTTTTAAAGTGTAATTATATTATTTCATTACTATTTAATTCAATTTTTGTAATTGGATGTAATTTCACTTTGAAATAGGACATAAACAAGTGTCAATCTTTTGATAGTTATTATTTCTTAAAAGCACACTTTTTTGCTTTTACAAGGAGAATTAATTTTAAATTAATTTATTCCACTTTTGTGTGATGAATTTGGAAAAATGGATTCCATATTTGGAATCATGTGGTCTAAATTGTGTAAATAGGTTATATTTATTTTTAGACAATATGAATATTTATTTCAGAAAATATTATATTTAACATGGTTAAAAAGTTAAATCTGGTAAATAAGGGCAACAAATAGTATTATCATAATACTAAATTACTCTAACATGTGTTCTAGCCCTATTTTTTGATAAATTTCCGACCCTGGAAATCCTTGGGTCGATTTTGGGACCCCATGGAGCCACTTGGGAGAGATAATGACACTTTATAATAATTATTTTAATGTAAAGTCAAAACTGACCTAAACATATATTGTTTAGTAAATAAATTTTTACATTAGGTTATATAAGTTATAAATTTGACTAAAAATATTAATTTGAAACCTAAAAATATTTCCTACATCATTATATTTTTTTAATAATTTTTAGACAACAAATAAATAAAATTATTTATGAAAAAATAATGATGCAGTGTTTACCTCATTAATGTATGATTTATATAAATAATATTTAAAATATTAAAAATATCCAAATCCTGTACAAAAAAAATGGATAATTTTATTTCAAAAATAATTCATATTATTTTTGACTTTAATGAGTTTTGGACCTTTTGAAACCGTAGATATGTCAATAATAAAATAATAATTTCAAACATTCCTAAAGAGCCCTTTCTCCCCATTATAAAAATCCATCACTTATAACCCATTACTCACACATCTCAAGACCCTTTGATCATCCAATATCTTCCCAATTATTCTCCTTACATCCATCTCCTCCTACTAGAAGCCTTCGCCTTGGTAGAAGGCAATTCAATTGAACCTTTTGGTTCAGACCAAAGGGAGATATCTGATTTAAAGAAAATGCCTTCTCTAAAGTTATTTTGTTTTATTTTACTTCTACAATCCCCTAAAATCTATTTAATCCTTTATTTAATAAAAAACAATATCAAAAATATACTAGGTTGTTTTTATGAGAAGGATTCAATCTACACTTATACACACCTCTATCTAATGGGTAATGAACATCCTATGTTTGTGTACAACAAACTACTGCCTCACAAAACGATGATTGTTCAATCTTCTTATACCAACTCTTTTGGTGGCCATTAATATGGACATTATATATATGTGATATATATTATTTTTAAATTATATATATGATTTTTTATTTTTTATTTATAGAATAATTTTATGGTTTTCATAGTTGGTAAATATGATAATTTCAATTGAGAAAGTGTGGAATACCTCCCCCTCAATGTGATATGACTCGTTCATGCCATACGTGGAACATATAAATGATTGAGTAAATGAAATTATATATGATATTATACTGGAATTATAATATACTTATGTATCATTATGTTTTTATTCCAATAAATATGAAATAGAAATGAAAGTAGCGTTAATCTGTACGTACTGTTTACCATCTCCATTAACGGTTCATTTCATTTCATATCTCCAAATGTTATGTACTATTATAAATACATATATATACTAGATATATATGATATACACGATATATAAATCATTAATACCATTCTAGAGATAATATAATCTTGACAACATGGACAATTTATAATTATAACATGTTCATTTTTAACTCAAGTTCCGAACATCGACAAAATGTTCGATATGAACTAAAATAATTAACTAAATGTTATATAAAGGTAATAATTGATATAAAAGGAATAATAAAAATGGAATATGTTCTTAAAAATTATAAATTAACTTCATTTTTTATTCAGGATATTAAAGAATAATCGAGTCAAGTCGGACATGGTGTAAAGGAACTTCTTAACCCAATTTCTATTCTTTGGGTTAATCGTCTACTTTTCAATTATGTAGTGCTATGGTTATATAAGAAATAACATTTTATTTCCAATCTTTTATTTGTACATTATTTATGTGTACTTATGGTTAATAAACATAATTTATCTATTTTATTTATGAAATGATATATGTAAGGGACTTCATCTCAATCTATTTTCATTGATCCATATTTTGTTTTATACACGACTTTCTTTTATAAAATGTATAAAGTCTTTTTACTTTTCATTTCATTCTAAGAGAATATTTTTCAACAAGTATCTTTATTTAAAAAAAAAGAATGTTTCTTTTTAAAATATGTGGTGAAAACAAACTTTTCTCCCTCTGTGAGTATTATTTAATCTATGGCTTCCTTAGCAAAATGTAATGATTTTAAAAATAAAATAAATTCCATATACTCTTTTCAGTATTTTGGTATTAAAAATGGTTTTAATAATGGAATTTTTATGTCAATATATTTAAATGATATATTTTGATTGAAATTTGGAGATGTTATCTTTCCTTTATATTAGTTTTATGTGTTATGAATATGTTATGGTTCTTGGGCATTATTCCATATACGGGTGGTTCCGCGATAAACCTAGGGAAGCTGAGCCCAAAACAGCTCTCCAATTCCTTGGGTAACGTGATGAAGGTCAAAGTGAATGTTTCTCCAAAGGGATTTAGAGAATATACTATGATGGATATTCCAAATTTAACTCCCTATGTTGATGTGAATACTACAAAATAAGTATTTTATAGATGCCACAAGTTACCTTTATAATTTATTATTTTTATGTGTTATTCATAAATCTTTTGACTTCATGAGGTATGAGCTTATTCTTGGTATGTATTTAGGGAATGATTTTATCTTTCTTTATCTTATAACCCTTAATGAGATTTTTATGCTCATCCCATGTTTTTGAAATATTTTTCTCATGACTTAAAGATTAATAGGGTCATGGATGGGATCGAGGGGAACTCATGCTATCAAAAACATAGAACTAGACATCCCACATTTTTTCAAGTGTTTTTATTTTATGAAAAATTGGAAACTGAGTATAATTACCTACTTTGTAATTTTTGTGATGTAATGTCATAGTTATGGCCTATTTCTCTAAAACTCTAAAACTGAAAATATCCTATATATGAATTATATATTTAATTCAAGAATATATAATTTTTTAAGGATGGGTCCTTATAATTGGAAACATTGTACAAGTTAAGATTGATGAAAATGTATCTGTACTTAAAAAAAGTTATCTATATAGAATTCATTTTTCTGATTTAATGAAAACTATATTCTTAATGTTGAAATAGAAGTGATTTTAATTAAATAAGTAGAGTAATTTTTAAATGTAAATTTATTTTAAATTATTAAAACATGATAAGGTTAAAAATATAATTTTAAAAACTAATATTCTAATGAAAAATCTGATGTGAAATAGAAGTTTAAAAAAATTTATCACTCATTTCTAAAAGTGTCGTTAGAGTAAAATGAAGGCTTAAGGGGAATACGAATCTATTGGGTTTCAAGGGTGGATCTATTAAATATTTTAATGAAAACCATACAATGTTACAATAATTAGTGTTTGGTAAAAATGATAATGACATACCAAATATATCGTATAATAAAAAAACCAAAAAAAATGATAAATCAAAATTTCAATCAAAATATAAGGTTAAGAATGTATATATATATATATATATATATTTATTGTTAAAATTATTATGAATGTATAATTATTATGGGACTTGTGATAATAATGAGGTAGTAGAGACTTTTGGTTACATTGAAGAAAATGTACGAGTTGTTAATGTGAATGAGGAAGAATTCATATTATTAAATGTTGTCATATTGATACTGGGAAAGAAATAGGATTATTTTAAATGATAAATAATGTAATATATCTTTCATATCTGGAAATCAGTGCAGGAGATCATTAATTTATTGAAAAATAATCAACCTTCATGTAACAAAAAATTTTATCATGCAGATGAATAGTCAATAATGATTAGAGACAATGATGACATGAAACATTTTCTTACCAAATAATTTTTTTAATTGAATTGAAAGGAAGTTTTGAAATAACTAATAAGGAACTTGATACTGTTCAAATGAATTTGATCCATATTATAAATTAATTATATATTTATTAATCTATCTTTCATAATTCTATTCATGATGTTAGTGAATGTTCAAATAAAAAATTTGCGAATTACTTTTAATAATCCAGAAATTATGAGGCTATTGTTGACTCCAAAATATTACTCTCAAATGGTGGAAAATATCTTAAATGTTTTTGTAAAATTCTTTATTTGAAGCCACATTTAAAGAAAGTCATGTTTGTGGAAAAAGGGTAATTCTTTGAAGTATGGAAATTTTATGATCAATTTAATTAAGGTAAAAACTGCTAAAAATAGTTATTCAAAATATACTTGAAGTAACTTTCCTAAGGGGAGATTGTTTATTATGTGTATATTATAATGATAGGGAGAAACTAGATGTTGTATACGTGTTAAAAATGGATGATTATAAATTCTACACTACTTAAAGATGAAATTAAATCCCCTCATCAAGTAAAGATTACCCATTATAAAATTTTTGGGCCAATGGGGAAATAATCAAAAAGGTTAGACAAGTATTTAATTTATTTTATAGATAAATTTATCAATACCACTTTTTGTAATCATGAAGCACAATTACGAGGATCAAATTTTTTTTTACGAGATTAATAAGGATTGATGAAAAGGAATCTAATTTCTCCTTGAAAAATAACAAAAAGGACAATGTTGAAGAATATACTAGTGGAATACTTGTTGAATATTTTGAGAAATATGGTATTAAGTATAAAATTATTTCACCATAAACATCTCATAATTTTTTTTCTAAAAATAAGAGTATACATTTTGAAAAATGGCTCATTCCATGTTGATTGGGAATGATATGTCTGAGTATTTAGAAAGATTAGAAATTAGTGAAATAGTTTAAATTCAAAACCACAATTTATATATTCCAAATTCATATATGTCATAATTTAACAAACAATATAAAAATTTATGATGTTTAAAATATTTAATGTATTTTGGTTACGTTTTTATAATTAGAGGGGAAGATTAAATTCATATGGTGATTGAGAAGAGTGATTTGGGAGGAAACATTCTTTTTAATCCTCTAAATTGAATAAGATATTATTGTTACATTAAATAGATATATATTATTGTTGAAATATATTATTTTAAGGTATTGGGAAACTCTTATATTGAAAAAACACATCAAAAATATTGTTCTAGATGTAAATATCAAGCTTTATTTAGATGAGAAAAAGGGTGAGGGTTAAGAAAATAATAAAAATTTATATGAATTATATATTTAAGAAGGATATTTGTCCATTTATAGTGATAAATATAAACCGATATCAAGAAATAATTTTCTAAGAAAGCTATTTTAGGACTAATAAATTATTAATGAAGAAGTAATATAGGTCAATACTTGATGAAATTTAAGGAAAATAACACATACCTAATTATTTTCATATGTTAAACCAATATATTTGAATGAGGAATTAGATCATAAAAAGTGGGTTAATTACATGAATTAATATTTAGATAAATTAGATGAGAAATAAATATTGGATTTTGTAGCCAATCCTAAAATAAAAATATTATGAAAACAAAGTGGTTATTTTTAAAAAACCATAATTAAAAATTAGAAGTTGAATGATATAAGGAAAGACATATGTGAAAAGCGAACTCAAAGTTTTAAGGAATTTATTTTTATGAGACCTTCACACATATTACAAGACTTATGACTATTATGATATTTCTTTATATTTCATCAAAAAAGGAATACATGATTTTAAAATAGGATTCAATTCTATGTTCACCAATAGAGAGTTAGAGGATGATGTATACATTGAGTGACCAAATCTTTTCTATCTTGGTGGAGATATAAGTTATGTTGATAAGTTAAATATATATATAGATTAAAAAATCTCAAAGAACATGTAATTCAGTGTTTTGTTCTTATTTAATGTTTTTGAACTTCAATAAATTAATAGTGGACAATAATATCATCATTGAAGAAAATTAACAGGTAACATTGATGGATGTTATATATATATATATATATGATAATATTATTCGGAAAAATAAATGAGTTTGTGATGCATTTTCATTATATATGATGATTCTTTTTAAAATGTACATTCAAGGAGATATAATATATTTTTTGGGTTTACAAATTTCTCAATATAAATGTAACATCTTTGTTTCTTAATAGAATGTTTTTTGAGAACATTTGAAGATGTTTTTAACATGGATTAATTTATAATCTCTACACCAAAATATAAAGGTAACATCTTTGTTTCTTAATAAAATGTTCTTTGAGAACATTTGAAGACGTTTTTAATAGAGATTCAAATATAATCTCTACACCAAAATATATCCCTACACAAATTTTAGTGCGAACAAAAATATCATAGGAATAATAAAATTAAATTCAGATAAGGTAATTTCATAATATAATTAAGGATTTTCAATACATAATAGTTTCATGATAAAAAAATGTTATATGTTGTTACATTATATGTATTGTATTATAGTTCACTAAAATAGTATGACATAATTACTCGAATGATAGTTTTAATATATATTAAATTCATAATAAACTATGAATTAAATTATAATATTAGCGGATTTCATGATCTATTTGGATATAAATATAGAAATTTGGGTTTAAAATATAGAGGATTAAATACTGACATCTAGAGGTTTTTTATTTTTTAGGTGAAATGTTTTTATGTTGGCCCAAAAATAAATAATAATTGATAAATATTAGTACTTATGAAGATGAATATGAAGTGTATACTCAATCTATAATAAAATCATTGTGGTTTAGGAATCAATTGGAATATCTAATTGAGGAAGTGAAGTTTCCACTACTAGTGCGCTATGATAATCAATGTTATTTCGATCTATCAAGAAATATGTTTCAATATTTTTGGTCAAACTAAATTCATGAAAAATGTCACTCCATCATAGATACTATAGAGAAAATGTTTTAATGTAAAAATTAATTACAACAATGGTTTAAATAAATGATGTTTAACAAATCCACTACTAATAATAAATTTTGAATATTGGGAATAATGAGTGGTGTTCAGACTCATTTCTCTCAAGGATACTGCATAAAAAATAAATCTCATATCTCAATTGTTCTTTGGATATTTTTTTAATGGGGGTGACTGAAAATTTTCTTATCAATTTCTATTTTTTCCTTTTTGTATTTAAAAAATGTATTTAAAAATGGGAGAATACAATTTTCTGGAGATTCAAAAGATATGTTTTTATTTTTTGGTGATAGATATCTTTTTAGGGGGGTAATTTACTTATAAGGTGTTACTAAAAGGAGTAATGTTTGAACTAAACATGTCTATGTGTGAGTTTTTTAATTTTGGAACTATTCTAAAAATTTTGGTGATCTTGAATTTATAATCTAGTTTTTCACAGTTTCAATGGACAATTTTAAGGAGATTAACATTAGATGAATTTCATTCTTAGTATGTGAAAATTAGTTTAAAGGGGTTTGATGAAAAGGATATAAGTTACATTTTAGGTTAAATATTATTTTATTATTTAATATTCATATTTCATATTCATATTTCACTCCCATATGTTAATAATTATTTAATGATGATTCATTTCAAATTATTATGATTTTGAAATTGATTTATGTTCCATGGTTTAGAATAAAATATAAAGGATTATAATATGAAGATCGTGATATTTTTTTGGGGGATATTATTGGGTGTTTGAAGTGGCAGATACCTAATGATTTTTTTCTCAAATTATTATTTTGAATAAGATTCCTCTCAAATTTGGTATTTTTTTATAGAAAATTATTTGATGACGTAGGAGTTGATATTCTTATTGTGTTGTATTGTTTTTAAATATATAAATAATATTAAAACTTATATAAAAAACGTTTATTAACGGAGATAAAGTTCATTCCCTGGAATTAGATTATTTGATGGAAATTATAATATATATATATATATATATATTTGTTTTTGGAGTTGATTATATAGATGTAATAAAATCATCTTTGTACCAGATTTATAATAGTAACTAGAAACTATTAATAGGGGTGAATCTAATATGGAGTGGACCGAATTAGAAAAGCAAGAGAAACTTCTTATATGAAAAAGAGATACACTAAATACTGGATCCATAAAAATTGGTAATGTCAAGAATTTGTAAGACCTTTCTCTTAGTAAAAATAAATTTGTAATGGTCACATTGATTTTGTAGTTTAAGTGTTTCATATAGGATTTACCTTCATGTAAAATTCATGTCAAAGGAGACTCACTTAGTTTATAAGAGTTATTTCGAAATTTCAAAAGGGACATATTATTTTTGTAAGAGGCACTCTAGTTGTGTAAGATAATCCAGTTTTCATAAGTCATTTTGGAAGTGTTACTATAATTATAATAAGTGATTCTAGTTTTCCCAAGGGTAACTCTAATTTCCTAAGAGTTCCATAAATAAAGATAATTTTGAGTTAAATGGACAGAAGTGTATTTTAAAAAAAATTGTTTGAAATTATTGTTGTGAGATATGTTAAACTCATATTAGAAAAATACTTATCCTAGGACACATAAATTAAATCTATGTTGATTTAAAATACTTAGATTATTTTTTCCATATTAATTGAACCAATTGATTATTATAAAATGTTGGAGTTAGTTTACTATTTGAAATTTGAGTTAAAATTTAAAATACTTATTGAAATATAATTATATTTATTGAATATATATTGAGGGTTATAATAATTGTTATTGGAAGTATGTATTTTTAATATGTATTTAAAATTAAAATTTTCATATGAAATTGTTATTAATATATGATGAAAATATTTTTTATGTTGTTTGAATAAAACAAATACATGCAATTGAAATAAAATATATGTCATAGATAATTTAATAAATATATAATAGAAAGAGATGATGTTGTTCTTGTAAAACATGAAAAGTAAGAAGATTAATGGGAATAGAAAAAATCATAACAGGACTTGATAAAAGTATTATTTGGTTGAAGAAATTTTTTATTGAATTTTATTATATCTTTATATTAGTATATGATAACACTACACAATCAATATACTATTTCATGACATTAAAAAAGGATAGACCATACTCATCTATATTCTACAAGATAAAATTAATGAACATCATGATTTCAACGGAATCAAAATAGTGTTACTGATAATCAAATCACATTGAGTATTAATCATTATAAATTTATTGGGTGTATTGTGTTTTTTCTTAGTAATTTTTAATATTTATATAAAATTCACTTTAATATAAGATGGATTTTTTTTTCAAAAGAAACATAATAAATAGTATTTCACTAATTCTCACCTCTCAATGAATTATCACTAAAATTTATGGTATTTTTCTCCATCATACACCAAGAAATGATGTAATGACCTTCAAAACAATATACATTACTCTATAACAAACCATGGTGTGGGTAACACCACCCCATAATGATTTAAACATTAAAAAATAATTATTTAATATAGGACATTGGTATATAACATTGTTATAATCATTCATAATTATATTATATATTTAAAATTAATCATTTTCATTACTATCCATTTAAAGGATGGAAATCATCTTTCATTGGATAATATAAATCTGAAATCTTCTATACCCATATATACCTCTATATATATAAATCACATCATCTTTACAAAGTATATCCCTATGGTTTCATGTAGTTTTATTTATCATCAAAACTTGTGAAATTCCTATTCTATACCCTAACACACCATTTTATCAAATATATATGGAAGAGGTAAAAAGAAATATCTGCCATAAAACATGAACTATTTTTGAATAACCCATTTTAAATAAAACATTTACCCATTTTGATATCACATGGACCTTATATATTTAACATCATAGAAATAAATATGAACCAGAAAGTGATAATATCTTTGTGACACATTGAATGAACCTCCCCCTTATGTATGTTATCACTTAATCATTTGAATAAGAATCAATATGAAGTGTTCCTTTGTATTAGTGGTAAATACCCCATGGTATTTTCAATTATGTCATTATGCAATTTAAAAATATAGAATAATTGTTACTAATATAAAAATATAATCACTTTAATCAAATTACATTCAAACATAACATATTTTATCTATAAACTTCAACATAATTAATTAAACCACCATTTCATTCACTAAGATATTTATAAATCAAGAACATAAATTTTTTTACATAAATTCATTAAAAACACAATATTTCCCCATATATATTTTATATTAATCCAAATTTTCCATCATGTTTATTTTTCCAAAATGTTAATCATAATTTTTATATACCCAATGAAGTATATTAAATCACCATCCTCAATTATAACTCATTTTAATAAATATATAAAATAAATTTAATCATATATCAATTTCAATTTAATAATATAATTTCATTCCATATAATATTTATTAAATGACCCAGAAATAAATAACTAGACCATGTTTAATTTAAATTGATTAAAAATGAATAAAACTCTTGAGTCACATATCTTGATTCTTTAACATTTCATTATAAATCAAGCACGATTATAAATTTATCATTCCTCATTATTCATTCACCACCTCTATTTCAATGAAAAAAAAGGTATCAAGGGACATTCTAAATAAGAAAAAAGAATAAATATATATCTTTTTGAAAATTACAAGGTGACTACCATCAATAAAAAAATAAAATTCACCTCCTACTTTTATCTATATATCCTAACACATAAAAAATCATTATTCAATTTTAATTTATATGTTTAAATTTAAAATAAAAAACACTCACAAATCTATTGATGAGGGAATAAATCATCAAATTATCTCATCAAAACATTCATCAACCACATCACATTAATATACTTATGTTATCTACTTCCAAAATAAGAATGTAATTTATTGAAAAACATAAACTATAAAGAATCATTTAAATAAAAAATTTATGTAAAAAACAAAAATATCAAAAAATTTAACTACCACATTAACTTAAATTTAACCCATGGATAAATATCTAATTTCATGATCAATGGTGTAAATATTATTTTATTCAGATACCAATAACATTTATATTACACTCATCTTTATCGAAAAGGCCAAAATAGCTTAAATTTTTTCCAAAACTATGAGTAATAAATACAATAGTTTCTATATTATCCTCAAATTCATAAATTTTTAGCCCTTAAAACTAATCATGTATATAAATATTTTTTATGAAGAATAACATCACATATCATTATCATTAAAATAATATATAACATTACAAAAAATTCATCATGAATATAATAATCTAGAATAGTTCCAGATACAATATTCTTATATGATATTCCCTTCCCAAATTACACTCCACTACCCCAATATATGTCTAAAAATTATATACATATAGAATAAATCATGCACACAAAATAATTTCATTAGGAACAAAAATATTTATTATATTATCAACAAATTTTAAGTCTTTATCATGTTCAACATTTCTAAAATCAAACACATATGATATATAATGATAAAACATTTAATGGCTAGAGTAATGAAATATGTTCAATGTCTAGTTTAACAGCGAGGGTAATAGAAATAGATATGATATTTGTTCAATACATTCAAACACCTTTAATATTTAGATTAATTCTACTGAATGAATAATTACCCATCAAAATACTTATTCCACATAATAAAGAGAAACATGTAACAAGACATATTAAACAAATAAATTTATTAATATTCATTTCCTCTTATCTAAAGATATATTTTTTTAACATGAAAAGTTTTCATGATATCCCAAATCATTTGAAAATTATTTGTCATGTTCTGCATTGATTTTGGTATGATAATACTCGACTCACCAGTATTAACCCAACATATTTTTGAAATTGGTCATCCATAAAGATCATCATTTTTCATCATTTTTGTGGATGAATTATAAATTTCAATACATAAAAACTCAAATAAGTGTAATGGATCCACCATAAACCAATAAAATTTATAATTTGTACATATAAAATATCCTAGATGTTTTTATTAATCTCTTAATATAACCATATGATTATATAAAAAATTTATAAATAGATATAATTTTTGAGAAAATGAATTACAGTACGGTATATATTTGAGATATGAAATGAGAATAATAATAAAATACTATCATCTGAGAAACTAAATTAAATAAAAATACTGTATCCATATAAAATGATATATTATCTCTAAAAAATAAATTTCCTTTATTAGAAAAATGATATTCTTTGGATAATTTATCCATGATGACCAAAATAGACACAAAATAAGATAAACCAACAATAAAATAACTAAATAAAACATCATTAATCATATTACTTACATATCTTAATAAATCAAACCGATAGAACATATGTGTTTAGTGATTTCGAGAATAGATACATAAAAAACATATTCTTCACCTAGGTGAACATTTACCCAAATTTTCCCCAGAGTTCACCCCAAAAAATATGATTTGTTATACTATTGTTTGTAACCTAGAAATTAGAAACATACGAAAGAATGAATATCAGTGAGGAATGTATATAAATAATAAGGCATATGAAAGTTATTAATCAAGATATACAATGAATATCAATGGAATATGGCACAAAATGAAAAAAAAATATTTGGGTATTAGAATAATATTTCTCCCCACCCTCCTAGATTTTAGTTTTCAAACTAAGATATAATTATTTAATAGTATTGGTTTTTTAGCCCATCGTTGCACCTCTTATAATGAATTATTTCTCTTTTTATAATCCATATTCTCCTCTCCTCGGCTTAATCAGTTCTTGATTGTAATTTTTTATTAATGGGTGTTTATGAACACTCTCAAGGGCCTCAACCACTACCTCATCTAATATTACTGAATTAATTAATTTTTGTTTTATTTTCCATAATTTTTATCAGTTGTTTTATGACTTATTGGGGGTTGTGTTCTATAGTGATTTTTGTTTGCTCCCTAGATAGATTTGTTTTGTCATTTTTATTTTCATTGAGGTTGGTTTTCATTCTTCATTAAATCACATAGTCCATATCATTTTTTACTATTATTTACTCTTACCTCCAAACCATTTTAGAAGTATCCCATTCTGAGTATGGTATAATAGAGATTATGATGTTTGAAACCATGAAGCTAGTATGAATCAACATTAATGATGAATTTTGGGTTGGATTATTCCCCCTTTTGATTATGGAGAGTATTTTTTATTGGATTTTTTACCGTAAGTATCATTACATTTATTACTGATACCCTTTTGTGGTTTTAGTTAATGGTTTCACCCACGTATCCTTTTTTCATCCATTTTATCACATTATCCTTTCATTCTCCAAAATTTAGTCATCAGATGGATTTTATGTATTGTTATTTGGGATTATTTTTTTATTTTTAGAAGAATTATTTTATGCATGGTGATTATTTCCCGGGTATTTGAGATTGTTCAAGTGAGTTTTTTAGTGTTTTTCTCTTGATACTTCTACATCTGGTCATATAAAAATGTGTTAAACCTATTCTCAGTGATAACATACCCAACTTCAATTATTTTTGTTTTATTTTATATATGACTTAGTTTATCATTATTATGGTGGATGTTATATAAGTTTTGGTAGATATACTCTATTTAATCCAAGTGAGATCAACATTGGCCAGTTTTCATACTTATAGGTTGGATATTGTAATGAAATTTTAGGATCTATTTTATGGTTTGGGTCTTGAGGTCAAACTACTTACATGGATCGATGTTCATTCTTCTGATAATAGTGGTAATCATGAATTTGGTAATGGGGCTTTGTGACCTTATTTGGGGCTTGGATTACGATGAATATTTGGCTGGCGTGATTCGATCATTTGGTTTAACATATGGGTGATAGTTATTTCGGGTGTTCAATTATAGTTGTTGATTTTGGTTCTTGTTATATTGTTGTATCTATTTTAGACTTATCTATTATGTTGGAATGATAAAATACATGAAAATATAATTATAGAAGAATATGGAACATACATAATAATATAAAATCGTTTCTTATGTCAAATCCCACTGTTATAATATTATCATATAGTGTAAAGAGTCCCATAATATAGTGTATTGGGTTTAGTCATCATTCACATAAAAATCATGGAATTAGATCACTCGCTACTCTCATACATGTTATCCAATGAAATATAATGATATATTCAAAGCAATTAAGGGCTATATAATTCAAGGAGAACCTATATATATTGAAAAACTATATATATGTGTGACACAAGAATATTTACACATTCATAAATCCAACATAGCATAAAAACCCATGATAAATAAATGAGTTTCATGAAATCATCCATGAATAATATATAAATCATATATGGAAATAAAATTTATGTTTTCTCTAAAACATATCCCTAGTGAAATATAATAGAAAATAAATCAATATTTACATAAATAGAAAACACTTTATAAGAACATTACAAAATTATTGGAAAAACAAGAGGACATATATTTTAATATTTGATAGAATTATTTTAAAAAATAAGTGATCTATAAAATATAAAATTTTTAAATTAAATGAAAAAAATTACTTTGAAGAATTAATCAAACATGATATTGAATCCTTATAATAAAAACTATTAAAAATTGTTAGAGAATATGATATAGTAAAAAATGATAAAAAATAATCATTTTAGATTTTTATAATCTAAATTCATTATAAATAGAAAATGGACTCAAGAAATCAAAGAATCTTGAATAATGAAATATATAAAATAATATTATAAACATGGTCATGGATGAAAAATATTATCAATAAAAAATAATATATAAGAATACTTCTAGTTTTAAACATTATTCGAGGTCAATTATAAAATTATGTATAGAAAAATGGTGAGAAGAAATATAGAAACCAAAAATAAAGAAATTATAAGGAAAATAATGGGGTTTTACAGATAAATAACATATACCTATCCCTTATTTCAATTTAAACCTAAAAAATATATATTTTAAAGAAATAATAAAAAAAATATACCTCTACCATTACTCCCAACTTCCACAAAAGTGATTTAGAAGATTATATAATTAAAATAATGATATTAATAATTTATTTACGAATTGTATAATTATATATTAAATTTTATACTCCTAAATTATAACCATTTATTATACATACATTAGTATAATATGATTTATTTTCATAATCAGATGTTTGTAATTTTGACTATTTTATACAAATTTCCTAATTATGATGTCAATATTTTTTATTTGAAAAAATATTCATCATTAATAAATTATTCAATGTAGTTTAATATTTATTTTTAATAATTTATTAATTACCATGATCATTTTATGGAAATAATGGGTATAGTTCATGAAAATGGAATCCACGACGAGCCTGTTTTTGTTAATTTACCGATAACTACTTATAACAATATAACAATAACTCGTTTTTTGAAAAAATTTAAGAACCACATTAATAAAATGAAATTTTCATTAGTATAATATTTTACCTATGTTATTTTAAGGATACAACATTATTTTTTAAATAGAGATTATAGATCAACATCGTTCATTTTGGTTGTTGAACCAACCAAACAAAAACATTCTATACTAAGTAATGAGTAAGAGTATAAAATTATATTTTAGTAATTTAACTTATAAAAAATTATAATGATATTATTATAATGTATTTACAATGTTTAATAATATATATATATTGGATATATGTATATCTCACAACAACATATCCAAAGACCACATATCTGATAACTATATATGCAACATCTTTATATCTAATAACCATATATATGATAACCATATATATAACGATCATATTAAATTTTTCTATGAAACCTTAAATTATTTACTAAAATTCAGTCATCGTATTCATTTAGTTCTCTCTAAAATGTTTTATTACTATTTTCCCTTATTTCCATAGTTTTTATAAATCGTTAAATCTTCAAGGAAAACAGTGTGGATGAGGATTTCATGTTCATGGAATTTTTAACTATTTTTGGGGTTCCACCTCTTGTAAGTTTCTTAATGATATTTCATAACTCATTCACATAATTTAATGATTTTTATATTTTATTGTCATATTTTATCTCAAAGAAATATGTCGTCGTTCATTTTTGTTTCTATTTCTATGTGGAATAATATATTAAATATGAAAAGGGAAAAAATGTGTGTTGTTACATTATACACCCTTAGAAAAATTTTATCCCTTTAGTTCTTGTACAAAAAATAAATATTTATAATTTCACATTATTTCACGAAACTTATGATTCCTCTAGATAACCTTAACAAGGTTAGTGTTATTGCTTGATATTACTTTATCTATATAATTCATCATTTATACCGGTAAATAATTTTAAAATAAATTTTGTTTTAGTTTCATTTCCTATTATTAAGACACATGTAATGAATTATGTATGTACTTTCCCAAAAACAAACCATGCAATTTTTAGAGGAGCACTGTCCACAAATGACTATGGAATTTAAAATAAAAAACTATCCAGGGCTCCAAATTCCATTCTTCACAATTCTGAAAACCTTATTCGATGGTGGTATTCAAATGATCACCTTAACTCCAACTTCAAACACTAAATATCAATATTTATTATCTATTTAAATATTCTATAAAATTTTTTATTCATTAATATATCAATGAATAGTTTTAATATTAACTTACTTTTCCTGAAATATATTGTCTTAATATTTTTCTTTCTTCAAATATATCCTCAAAAGTTAATGTTCTACACCTTTCCCACAAAAATTCTTATAGGGTTCCATTTAAATAGTAATATTAAATTTTTTATTACAGGGGAACTATAAAAAAAGAATAAGTTTATCCTAACATCCTTTGAAATCCATTGATTAATATCTCAACACATATTATAACATTTTAATTATCATTTCATATTGAACCAACATCAATGAATTATAAGTAGTGCAAAATCTAAACTATGTATTCTAGGATTAATGGATACATCTCTTTAACTTCATGTTAATCCCTGTATCACAACCTAATTTAGTGGATATTCGTACTCCTTATAGTCTTACCACTACCATTATGAATATCATAGAAAGTTTATTACATAAAAAATACTATCAAAAAACATTGAGGTCTACTGACATCATAAAATGATCAATGAAAATAAAAATGACATTATATCTTTTAAGGGTCTTATCAAGACCTACAAAAAAATCTCCGACGATGTTTTTTAATTTCCATACAGTTATATACATCCTATTATTCTTGGAATGTTTGGAATTAATTCTTTTATAGGCCAATCATCAAGTTATATACACTATATTGTTCATCATCATGTCCTCCCACAAAAAATCTCCTTGAACAATGTATACAAATTAGTGATTCCATGATGTATAGATAATGATGAGATATTTATGATATACAATAACTCCTAAAATTCCAATTTTTAAGAGAAACCAATTTTCTCCCAAAATCCTATAAATCCATCTTTATAAAAGTTGCGTTAATAAATCATAACTTATTACATAGCTCCATATCCTCATTTTTTACCTCCTTTATCATCACATGGATTGTTGGTTGAGCTATCATTTTGTAATGAATATATTGTTGCTTTTAATTATGATTTTTAGGTCCATCATTTTAAAATACCTGAGTATTGAGTATCTTTAAATCCTTATTATGGATAAGGTAGCCTGATCCATGATTATAAATGTTCCATCGACCTCATTTTTCAAAATAGTGTTGTATTGTATTGAGAATTCATAGGGATTGATTAACCTGAAACATATCATTTTATTCATTTTTAACACCATATGTTTGAATATATTTTTTAATATCACATAAAATGTATTATTTCTATCATTGGTTTTGGTGAAAACATTTGATGTGACTATTACACATCATTTAGAGTTCTTGTAGAAATTTATCCAATGGACGGTGGTCACTGGGACATTACCATTGGCACCTAAGGTTATGTGTTTACAAAGAGGATGAGGGGTCAGTCTCATCTACACCTTATGAGGGGGATTTTTGTACTTACAATAGGACTCTATTATAAATTTAATTCATATTCATGAATCTTTCCCATATCCCAATGCATGAACCACTACACCTAAACATATGATTTATCATTGATATGTATTAATGGGAATATCTATATATATTGGATTCTTTCTGTTGATTTAAAAATATATATATGACATTGGTTCCCCATCAATGACACCATATGTATGTATCAGTTTCTTTCCATGTCTACTCAATTGATTAGTTATAATATTTTGTTTTAGGATAGTATGGTCCGAAGACACATACATGGGAACCCAAGAGATTATTACTATCTTGTAAACAAGTTGGAATTTATAGTATCAGTATCACATCCAATAGAAGAATTCCCTACATGTCCTTTTAAAATGAATCCTTGCCCACATAGTTTGATTATAGTTAATGGAAAATTTCACACCTTTTACGGTCACGTGAATACGATCTATCCATGCAATTTAATGTCTTGCGAAATAGATGATTCAAATTGAGATACCCAAAGATGGTTGGTGTGGGAAATATGAAAGAGGGGCCCATCTGGGTTGATCTCAATTGGAATATGGATCAATGATCATGGATTGGTCCCATAATGGATTTGACCCAACGTGGTAAAACAATGGACAAAATTGGGGGAATTTGACCCACTCAGAGTATAATATGGCATCGTCAAGAACATGGAATTGTGATGGAGATATGGTGGAACCTAGAGAAAATGTCTCCCTCCAGGGGAAGCATCTATTCATTAGGAATATATCATAATGAGGAGTGTTGAAAGGTTATATAGCCATGTGAAAGTGATTAGTTTTATAAATGGGAATATAGAATTGTGAGGAAGGATATAATAATATTTTTGAGGAACATGATCCCATGATGATGAAAATAGGGGGTCGATAGTGTTGGGTTTGACCTTCAAGAGTCATCCTATTTATTTTTATTGATTGAAGTAAAATCCCATGTAGTTCTAATTTCATAGTTTAAGTTCATGTGGTAGGACCATACCCTTTAGTTTAACATAAGATGGAAAAGATGTTTTTTTCAATTTACCATCAACATACAGGGACATAGGAAACATAGTTTAACATCATACTATGAAGAAATTTTAATCATGAAATTTGAGACAATAGATGATTGAACATGGTTTACATATATATGGATGACATTATATATGTACACTTCTCTAGGAATATTTCCCTTTGAAGGAATATCTCTATTAGACAATATGGACCATTGAGGAAGGCTTTCATGGAAGATATGGATCTAGGAAAATGGGATGGGGGTTACACTTTAGGGATTCCTTTGGTAACATGGCTTATTGTGTGGACTGGGGTGGTTTCCCTTGATGATTGCATGCATAGGTCTTACCCCCAAGGAGGATTCCTGTAATGGCCTGGACCTCTCTTGCCCATTCCTTTGTCAAAAAGAAGGCCGCGAAGTGTTCTGGAGGGTAAAATGGACTTTTCCCATGCTTTCCGAAATTTTGAAACTACACGCCGTGTAGTGTAACTACACGCCGTGTACCACCTTGCCAGGTATACCCCGTGTTGAAGGTTGTGTCCTTGCTGTGTGGAATAATGGGTGCACGTCGCGTGTCTAATACTACATGCCGTATAGTCCTTCCCCGCGTACGCGTTACCAGTAAATGTATGTGTACCATGTTGGTGTCGTGTCCTTGCCGTGTACAATAAATGAGTACACACCGTGTGTCTAAACTAAACATCGTGTAGTCTTTCCGCGCGTATGCGTTACCCTCAAACCGTGTGTTGACCAGTCAACGGCCGTGGAGCCGTGCTAGAAGACGCATGGAGACCATGTAAAATAACTGACTAAATGCCATGTACCATAAAGTACACGCTGTGTACTTTTCCTTTTTTCACCTATAAAAGGAGGGGTCCCCTCCTCCTTGCAAATCACCCCCTCTCGTCCCCTTTCCTCTGAGTAGAGCTCTACCAAGAGACTCGAAGGCTCCTTTTCTTACATAACTTCTTCGTCTGAGCTCTGATTTATGATCCGTTAGCGGCCACGAGATCGTAACGGCTAGGCGGAACTTCCGAGATTGGATCCGTTGTATTTCCTTTGGCCTTTCCTTTCCGACTTCCACCCAAGGAGGTTTTTCCGGGACCCGACGGAAGTGACGGACGCCAACAGACTTCTTCTAAAATTGATCCGGGGGAGCGCTGTGATCAGAACCTATCGAGGTAGGGATATTTCCTTTGTCTCTCTCTCTTTTGTGAATCATCTGGGGTGGGTATCCTCTTTTTTTCATGAGAAATAGTGGAACCATTAAATAAAGATAATAACTGGCTCAAACAATAGGGTTGGGATGTTTGTGATTCCTATTAATTTATACCCTGTGATATTATTTTGTTATTTTAATGAGCTTCTGCCTACTAAAAATCATTGTCGTTGGGGGCCTTTGCTTACAAAATTAAATTTTTCCATCACCTTCTGGATTTTTCCTATGGATGGAAACTTTGTGGAATGTGGAATTGGTTAATCACGTAATGTTGGCTGTTTAAAATCTAGAACCCTTGTGTGATAACCCAGGTTAAAAAAATGGAATAATGATCATGTGGGTGTTGGCTTGGTTACGTGGCATGTGATAGGGAGTGTTTTGTGGGTTGTTGTAGTTAGGGTGAGCAGTGGGGCTTCAGTTGGCTAGGTTATGGGTTGGTGTCAATACTATGTTAGTGATGGGCAGCGGGGCTGCAATAAATGGTATTAAAGGGGAAATGATGTATGATACAGTTGTGGTTTTGGCGGTTGGCAGCGGGGCTGCAGGGTTGGGTTTGAATGTGAATGGGCTATGGGATATAAATAATAAATAAAAAATGCAAGAGTTAATGAATGGTGGGTCATGGTAATGGAACATGATTAATAATTAATGGGTTGGTTGGTTGATAAGAAGGACTTGGTTGTGTTTCTTGTGTTTTCCTAACATGATTTGTGGATGGTAGGGATATGTTTTACGAACGATTGATGTGGTTGGTTGTGGATAGTTGCCCAGTAGTTAAGGAACTAATAAACTAATTCTGATGAAACGTGAAAACCTAAATGGGGTTGGGGGTGTTTGTTGTATGAATGCTTTGTAGTAGCAGTGCCGAGGCACGTGCTCAGTTTCTCTGTTTAGAATCCATAGGTTGGTCTGTGTGGTTGGTATATATATATATATATATATCTGTATCTTTTGTGTTTTATCGCACCCCACCCATGTTGAGAACTTAGTGCCGAACACTCCCATTTCATGGTAGAGGGCGTTTTCCCTTAGTTACTAGCTCCTTCCTGCACCTTCTCCCCTAGGATGTGATGGCTTGAGGTGACCTTACACCTAAGACTCTTTGGGTAGGTTTCGATTGGGGTGTCTTTATCCCAAGACTCATCGGGCATGTTATAATGTTTCCCATGAATCTTCGGGATGAGGACCAGGTGTGTGCGGGCGGGATACGTGGTTGTGAGGCCCTGGTGTGTGCGGGTAGGATACGTGGTTGTGAGGCCCATGTGTGTGCGGGCGGGATATTTGGTTGTGAGGCCTAGGTGTGTGTGGGTGGGATATGTAGTTCTGAGACCTAGGTGTTTGTGTGGGGGGGGGGAGTGTGGCAGCATCAAGACATTTTCCGTTAGTAAAGGCAACTAACTAAAGGGAAATGGTGTGGGGTACCCAATACTCTTGTTTCTTATATACTACTACCTGTTGTGCTTGTGTTTTGGTGACTGTGGCTGGTGAGGGTGGGTGGATAGAATTCCTTGCTAGGTTTCGTCTGTTGTTCTCACGGGACATTAGGATGTATCCCCACTTGTGCACGAGAGCTTTATGTTTCCCTAATGAGTATACTTGTATACTCACCCTACCATTACTTTCAGGTTTCCAGGAGGACTACCAGGGCCGTACGGGACCCTACTAGTCGGACAGTTGGAGTTGTTGCAGTTTTTGTTCTCTTGTTTTCTTTTGGTATTTTACTTTGAGATTTCTTGTACTTATACCTTGTTATAAAATTATTTAAACATTCATGTGGGTTTGGTTTGGGTTTATTTATACACACTTGTTCTTTTTTCCTTTTTGGTGGTTGACTTATCCTATTTCCCGATCCTAATAATAAAAAGGGTAATGCCTCCCATATTTGTGAAATCTCATACCCTTGGTGCTAGTCGCCACCCTGGGGCCTACTGGAGGTGGGACTCGGGGGGTCATTATCTCCATTTCACCATTTCCAGCTCATGAGGGGCATCTTTAGTGGGAGGGGGTCGTGACCGAATGGTATCAAAGGTGATGGTTGAGAGATAGGATGGTGTCTGGAGTTAGGAACAGTGAGGATTGGATCGGATGGTAGGGTGACAAGGTTAGTCAATCTTCTTGCGTGACATAGGCCAGGGATGACCGACTAGGACGTGAGATTTTAGGGCCCCCCGTGATCTGATGCAAGGACTCTGAGCCTACCGAATATCCAGGTGAAACTACATTGATTGCAGGGTAGAGACCCTAGGGAAGGTACATGCATCATCATGATTGTGTTTTACTTGATTTGGGTGTCCTGGGAAAGAAATTGAAATAAAATGATAAAATAAAACCTTGAGTTTTTCTTTACTACTTGGGATTAGGAAATCCTTGTTTACCGTACAACTATGGCACCTGGACGTCATCCCCGGGTGGCTCAGACAGCCGAGGCCTAGCAGATTCAGGTGGTCGATCAACTGAGGATTGACCAAGAGGAGTAAGATAGCCAGTGGCAGAAGACTCTCTATTCCTTCCAGCGGCAGACCCTCAAGACGTATGAGGGTAGTACTTCAGATGCGGAGATGGAGGGGTGGCTTGAAGAGCTAGGGATCACTTTTACCTTGATCTGTGCTCCGAGGGAGTAACGGGTTTTCCTAGCAGTCAGTCAGATGAGAGGTGTGATGTGACAATGGTGGAAACTCTACCTCAGAGAGAGGATAGAGGCAGAGGTTCCGTGGTCTGATGTTGGGACTGCATCGATCTAGTGGGGACTTTCTTCTGTTTTAGATGAAGCCATATGATGTCATCTTAGGCATCGACTGGTTGTTTTCTGTTAGTTCTGTTGTCGACTGCTTCCGGAGAATAGTCGTGTTCTTGACGTGGACGGGCAGCATGTAGCTTTTGTTGGTGAGAGGAGCTATCAGGTGGGAAGCCGGCGTGTGGAGCCTCTCCTTTCCTTTTTAGGTGGGATATCCGTGGTTATAGCTGATACAGAGATAATGGATATCCCGGAGGTTGTTGTGGAGTTCCTCGATGTTTTTCCTAAGGAGGTTGTGACTCTACCCCCCGATGTGATGTTGAGTTCTGGATATACATACAGCCTGGTGCCTGTCCGATTTCGATGGCCCCTTATCAGATGGCACCTTCGGAGTTGCGGGAGTTGCAGATTAAGATTGACGATATGATGGATAAGGGTTTTGTTCGACCCAGCATATCATCATGGGGTGCTCCAGTTTTGTTCGTGAAGAAGGTAAATGGTGGTCTCATGCTATGCATAGACTACTGAAGGTTGAACCAGGCAACGGTCAATAACTGTTACCCCCTTCCATGGATAGATGATCTCCTCGACCAACTGAGGGGAGCAGGTTGGTTTTACAAGATTGATCTATGATCTAGATATCATCAGCTGAGGGTAAAACACAGTGAAATCTTGATGACGACTTTCAGGTGAAGGTATGGGCAATTCGAGTTTGTGGTGATGCCGTTTGGAGTTACGAGTGCACTGGCTATGTTCATGGGACATATGAACTTTGTCTTACAAGAGTTTCTGGACCGGTTCATCGTTTTTTTATCGATGACATCCTGATCTACTCAAGGTCAGAGGAGGATCACGTTGAGCATCTCCGGGAAGTCTTGGATGTCCTTCAACACCACCATCTTTACGGGAAATTGTCGAAGTGTAAGTTCTTGACACAAGAAGTAAACTTCCTTGGGAACGTGGTGTCTCAGCATGGACTGTCAATGGACCCGTCGAAGGTGGAGGTAGTTGTTTCTTGGGAAGCACCCAAGAGCGTGACAGAAGTTCGTAGTTTCCTGGGGTTTGCAGGTTACTATCAGAGGTTCGTTTCGGACTTCTCTCGAGTTGCCGCTCCATTGGCAACTTTGACGAGGAAGAACCCGGACTTCCTATGGAACGATCAATGCCAAAAAGCATTCGACTACCTAAAGGAGAAGTTGTTCAGTGATCCCGTACTCAGGTTTCCAGAGGAAGGGTTGTTGTATGAGGTGTTTTGTGATTCTTCTAGCCTTGGTCTGTGGTGCATGCTGATGCAGAAGAAGGGAGTGAACAGTTATGGGTCTAGGAAGATACGCCCTCACGAGGGTAACTATGCCACCCATGACCTAGATATTGCATCAGTAGTGTTCGCACTGAAGTTGTGGCGGCATTACCTCTTTGGGGAGTGCTTTGTGGTCTTCTAAGATCATAAGAGCATGCGTTATATCTTCTCCCAACGTGACCTGAACTTACGGCAGCATAGATGGGTTGAGTTTCTCTAAGAGTATGACTTTGATATCTCTTACACTGAAGGTACGGAAAATGCTGTGGCTGATGCCCTGAGCAGGAAGTCGCATCAGGAAGTGGTTCGGGAGTCCACTGATGCTTGGAAAGCGATGGGAGAGTTGGCCACCTTGCACTTGGATGTCAGGTTAGAAGGTGTTAGAGGCTTTTTTTTTCAGATGACGGTGTAGTCCTGCTTGTTTCAGCAGGTGGAAGAGTCTCAGTGGGGGGACTACGAGGCAGAAGTGATGTGGGGTCGTTTCGATCAGGGGAACGCTCCAAAAGGATGGTCAGAGGATAGCCGACATTAGATGCTTTTCCATTGAAGGTTGTTTGTTCCGGAGGCAATGCGTAAGGGTGTTCTCCATGAGATCCATATCTCAGCCTTGGCAGTACATCCAAGAGTTTCGAAAATGTACCAAGGCTTGAGGGAATGGTTTTGGTGGCCCGGGGTGAAATGGGAAGTGGCATATTTTTTAGCTAAATTCCTAGTGTGTCAGCAAGTGAAGGTTGAACACCGTGTTCCCAGTGGTTTGTTGCATCCTTTAGATGTACACGAGTGGAAGTGGGATGAAATCTCAATGGACATCATCACAGGACTACCCAGAGCTCAGGGTGGTTATGATGCTATCTGGGTAGTGGTGGATCGGCTGACGAAATCAGCTCACTTCTTAGCAATTCAGGAGTTAGGCCCGGTGAGTACCTTCGCACAGAGGTACATAGAAGAGCTGGTATGTTTTCATGGAGTTCCAAAGACTATCATCTCAGACCGGGATACTCGGTTTACCTCACTAGTCTGGAGGGGGTTACAACATGCTTTTGGCACCCAACTACGCCTTAGCACTACTTTCCACCCACAGACCGATGGGAAGACGGAGCGGACTATCCATACGTTGGATGACATGCTGCGAGCATGCGTTTTGGATTTCGGAGGATCATGGGTATGACACTTGCCTTTAGTAGAGTTTTCCTACAACAACAGCTTCCACTCTACTATTGTCATGGCATCGTATGTGGATTTGTATAGAAGGCCATGTCGTTCACCCATTTTCTGGGCGGCGGTTGGTGAGACAGGTGCTCTTGGGCCATAGGTAGTGGAGAGCACCACAGAGAAAGTCTAGGTTGTACGTGAGAGGATGAAAGCATCTCAGGACCGACAGAAGTCTTATGCTGATCGTCGGAGGAGGACCTTGGAGTTAGAGGTAGGAGATCATGTGTTCTTGGAGGTTTCCCCTTGACGGGGGCAGAAAAGGTTTGGGAAAGGGAGAAAGCTATCACATAGGTTCATCGGACCTTCCGAGGTGCTAAGGAGAGTCGGCGAGGTAGCATATCAGCTGGCCCTACTACCTCAGTTGGAGAAGGTTCATGACATCTTCCACATCTCCCAGCTTTGTCGGTACTTACATGACGACTCACACATTATCGACTGGGGAGAGTTAGTTATGGGAGACGACATGACCTTTGAGGAACGACCAGTCAGGATTGAGGATCGTGAAGAGAAGGTGCTCCGTGAATGAACCATTCAGTTGGTTCGTGTGTTGTGGAGGCATGGCGGCCTCAAGGAGAGCACTTGGGAGCGGGAGACACAGATGCACGCTCAGTACCCGGAGTTGTTTGTACATGTGTTTTCCCTTGTTCTTTTGAGCTTTGTGTTGATGTTGTACTTTGTACCTTTGATATATGGAATGCTTGGCTTGTCGGTTGTGAGACCTTTTGTTTCCTTGTTCCCTGGTAGTGTGTAACATGTCCGGATGTGTGGGGAGAGGGAAAAACCTGATCCTTAATCGAGATGCATTAATGCAGATGCGATTGAACCCGTGCGGGGGAGTCAGTGCTGCCTAAAGCGGATAATATCTCGACGTAAGAGAAGGAATTCTTCCCCAAACCACATGTTCAGGCAGTGTGTTGGTTGTGTGGTTTTGGGGGTAGTGTGAGTTGAAAAATCCTAATGTATGAATGTGGGAAGACCCAATTCTTAATCGAGACGCATTAATGAGGATGCAATTAAACCCGTGCAGGTGAGTCAATGCCGCCTAAAGAGGATAATATCTCAACATAGGAGAAGGAATTCCTAACCCATATGATTATGCTTGTTGGTTGGGTTCCTGTTATAATAAGAACCCTAAGAGGTATCTTGTTGGGTTTCCTCAGGGTTGGTTTTTGAATTATTGGGGATGAGAATGTTTTAAGAGGTATCTGATGTAATGTCCCGGACCTCTCTGGCCCATTCCTTTGTCAAAATGAAGGTCAAGAAGTGTTCTGGAAGGTAAAATGGACTCTTCCCATGCTTTCCGGAATTTTGAAACTACACGCCGTGTAGTTTCAGTACACACTGTGTATTGTAACTACACGCCATGTACCACCTTGTTGGGTATACCCCATGTTGATGGTTGTGTCCTTGCTGTGTGGAATAATGGGTGAACGTCATGTGTCCAATACTACACGCCGTGTAGTCGTTCCCCGCGTACGCGTTACCAGTTAACAACTGTGTACCGTGTTGGAGCCGTGTCCTTACCATGTGAAATAAATGAGTACATGCCATGTTTCTAAACTACACGCCGTGTAGTCTTTCCACGCATATGCGTTACCCTCAAATCGTGTGTTGACCAGTCAAAGGCCGTAGATCCATGCTGGAAGCTACATGAAGACTGTGTAAAATAACCGAGTACACGCCATGTACCATAAAGTACACACCGTGTAATTTTCCTTTTCTCTCCTATAAAAGGAGGGGTCCCCTCCTCCTTTCAACTCACCCCATCTCCTCCCATTTCCTCTGAGCAGAGCTCTCCCAAGAGACTCGAAGGTTCCTTTTCGTACATAACTTCTTTGTCCGGGCTCCGATTTACAATATGTTAGTGGCCACGGGATCGTAACGGCGAGGCGGAACTTCCAAGATTGGATCCATTGACTTTACATCGGCCTTTACTTTCCGACATCCACATGAGGATGTTTTTCCGGGACCCGAAAGAAGTGACAGACGCCGATGGACTTCTTCTAAAGTTGATCCGGGGGAGTGATGTGATCAGAACCTGTCGAGGTAGGGATCTTTACATTGCCTCTCTCTCTCTTTTGTGCATTATTCGGGTTGGTTATCATCTTTTTTTCATGAGAAATAGTTGAACCATTAAATAAAGATAATAACAGGCTCAAACAACAGGGTTGGGAAGTTTGTGATTGATGTTACTTTATACCCTGTGATATTATGTTGTGAATTGAATGAGCTTCTTCCTACTGAAAATCATGGTCATTGGGGGACTTTACTTACGCAATTAAATGTTTCCCTCTCGTTTTGGATTTTTCATATGGATGGAAAATTTGTGGAATGTGGAATTGGTTAATCACGTAAAGTTGTCTGTTTAAAATCTGGAACGCTTGTGTGATCACCCCGGTTAAATAAAAATGGAATAATGAACATGTGGGTGTTGGATTGGTTACGTGGCATGTGATGGGGGGTGTTTTGTGGGATGTTGTGGTTAGGGTGAGCAGCGGGGCTGCAGTTGGCTTGGTTATGGGTTGGTGTGAATACTACGTTAGTGATGGGCATCCGGGCTGCAATATATGGTATTAAAGGGGAAATGATGTACGATTCAATTGTGGTTTTGGCGGTTGGCAGAAGGGCTGTAGGGTTGGGTTTGAATGTGAACGGGCTATGGGATGTGAATAATAAATAAAAAGTGGAAGAGTTAATGAATGTTGGGTCATGGTAATAGAATAGGATTAATAATCAATGGGTTGGTTGGTTTATAAGAAGGAATTGTTTGGGTTGCTTGTGTTTTCCTAACTTGATTTTTGGATGGTAGGGATATGTTTTACGAACGATTAATGTGGTTGGTTGTGGATAATTGCCCAGTAGTTAAGAAACTAATAAACCAATTCTACTGAAACATGAAAACCTAAATTGGGTTGGGGTTGTTTGTTGTATGCATGCTTCGTAGTAGCAGTGCCGAGGCATGTGCTCAGTTTCTCTGTTTAGAAGCCATAGGTTGGGCTGTGTGGTTGTTATATATATATATATATATATATATCTGTATCTATTGTGTTTTATCACACCCCACCCATGTTGAGCACTTAGTGCCGAACACTCCCATTTCATGGGAGAGGGTGTTTTCCCTTAGTTACTAGCTCTTTCTTGCTCCTTCTCCCCTAGGTCATGATGGCTTATGGTGACCTTACACCTAAGACAGTTTGGGTAGGTTTCGATTGGGGTGGCATTAGCCCAAGACTCTTCGGACATTTTCTACTATTTCCCAAGAATCTTCGTGATGAGGCCCAGATGTGTGCAGGCGGGTTACATGGTTGTGAGGCCCAGGTGTGTGCGGGCAGGACACGTGGTTGTGAGGCCCAGGTGTGTGCGGGAGGGAAACGTGGTTGTGAGGCCCAGGTGTGTGCAGGAGGGATACGTGGTTGTGAGGCCCAGGTGTGTCCGGGCGGGGAGAGTGTGGCAGCGTCAGGACGTTTGCTATTAGGAAGAGCAGCTAACTAAAGGGAAATGGTGCGGGGTACCCAATACTCTTGTTTCTTATATACTACTACCTGTTGTTCTTGTGTTTTGGTGAGTGTGGCTAATGAGGTTGGGTGGATAGAATTCCTTGGTAGGTTTCTTTTGTTGTTATCACGGGACATTAGGATGTCTCCCCACTTATGCACGAAATATTTAGATTTCCCTACTGAGTATACTTGTATGCTCACCCTACGTTTACATTCAGGTTTCCAGGAGGACTACCAGGGCCGTGCGGGACCCTATAGGTCGGACAGTTGGAGTTGTTGCAGTTATTGTTCTCTTTTTTTCTTTTGGTATTGTACTTTGAGATTTCTTGTACTTATACATTGTTATAAAATTATTTAAACATGCATGTGGGTTTGGTTTGGGTTTATTTATATACACTTGTTCTTTTTCTTTTTTGGTGGTTGACTTGTCCTATTTACCGATCCTAACAATAAAAACGGTAATGCCTCCCATATTTGTGAAAACTCGTATGCTTGGTGCTAGTCGCCACCCCGAGGCGTACTGGAGGCGGGACTCAGGGGTCATTATCTCCCTTTCACCATTGCCAGCTCAAGAGGGGCATCTTTGGTGGGAGGGGGTCGTGACAATTCCATTAATGTTTCTTAGGAACTAATAAAACAATATAATGTATTACATATGACCATGTGTTACTTAGATATGGATATTTCTATCTTATTAATGAATTGGGGTGATAAACACATTACTAGGAACCACATTGGGTATTATAATTTAAGACGAAACTCATGTTATCAAGTATTATTGTGTTGATCGGGAAATCCAATAAGTACCCAAGGTAATGGGGATCATAACCAAGATAGAGAAGTTATATTTCGTTGAACATGATTGGATTTATTAATTTTCTAACACAAGGGACCCTCTTTATATTAGAAATACAGGGCTGAAAATACCATAAGTATTTTATCAGTTTTGGGAGATTGAGATCGTCCTTTTATATATGGAATGTGGGTTTGAATTGAGTAAACATTGTTGTGTATACAAAAAAAATTACTCAATGATTTATAAATGGAAATTCCCTAATTATAATAATTTCAAATAATCCCATGAAATTACATTTCAAAAAACTATTAAGACCTTTAATAATAATATTGTCAATTCTGTGATTTGAATTTTTAAAATCCGACATACAGGATTGTGACCAGTAAGACGATTGGAGTCCGATAAAACAAACATAATTTTCGGTGAATAGTAAATAACCCTTATGAATAGTAATGTTACCTTTATGAATAGTAACAAGACCCATATGATTATTAAACCATCTAAAAGAATAGTAAACTCACCCATGAATGTATAAATAAAATTTAGGCATCTTATAAGTGAGAATATGACCATAGTAAATGTAATTGAATATTTTTATATAATAATTAGTTAATAATTAATTAATTAATAAATTTAAAATAAAATTTATTTTCTTAAATCTGTTCATAAATAAAAAAATTTATGTCTACTTCTTTTAATATAATTTTTTATGACATTATATTATTTTTGCAAAAAAATTATAAAATCAATTATAGTTTTAAAATCTATATTTTTTAGTAAATTATGATTTTAATTACAAATTAAATTAATCATATTTAGAAAATTATTTTCGGAAAATGGATTTCATTTTCTGATTCTACACGTTGAGAAATTTTTGGGGTGAATTTTTGGGATTTTTTCTAAAATACATGAATTTTATGTGAATAGTAAAATATATTAATTTACTATTTAAATACATTGAACTTTGAATCCACTATTATTGGTGTCATATATAATGTAAGAAGAAAAATCTCAAACTGACAGGAAATTGTTAATATTTTCTTTTTGGAATCATCACTATTTCTGGTCTTGAGGGAAATTAATAAATTATGGAATTAAATATTATGAATCCCTCCTCTCCTCCACTATAAATACCACCCCTCTTTACCACTTCTCTAAACTCCACTAAAGCCATGTTCCATGCATAAATTATTCCCAAATATCTCCCCAAACTTCTCCCCCACATCCAACATCTATTTTTCTATTCATAAGATCCAATCTCCTCCCCTTAATTGGCTCTCAAGAAAGATTGAATCAAGAGGTAAACTCATATTTTCTATTCTTTTACTATCTTTTCATGTTTATTTGTTTTCTTTTCTATCCTTACCTCTCTTCATCCAAATATTATGAAAAATTCTGTAACATACATGTACAATAAATGTTTTTATTATAATGGAATATGTTATTATCATATCTCTTTTACTCTTCTTTTATAATAGTAGTGAAGACACCATCTGAGATGTGTTAATTTACCACACTCATGGACGATGGGTTTTAAATTTACATTATGACCTTAAATTCTGGTCATGAAAACATTTTTGTTATTTTTGAGCTAGTGTATTATGTAATATTTTTTTAGGGTTCTATAATTTTTTTTACACATGATAATTAATTATAATTCAAAATTAGTTTGTAGTGATAAAAAACACCAATAAACCCAAATGGTTATCACTTTAGTTTTATATAACGATTCAAAATCACTCCAATTAACCAAATTAAATTTACAACCATGAAAACATATGGATTTACAAAATAAATTATAACATCAATTCTGGAAAACCAATCTAATCATACATGTGTGTCCGAACATAAATATAAGTAAACCGATCATTAAAACCAAGAAATAAAACGAACCCAAACAATGATATTAAACCTCATAACCAATTAACAATGTTATGAATGAACTCAAAAAGGTTATTATAAATAATTTACATATAAAAGTGGTTCTTTATTTTTTAATTAGTTAACCTTATTTGATTATTCAGTTCATTACTATCAAGAGAAGAACACCATCAGACTTAATGTAGGGGATCTTATCCATTTTACTTTTATTCAAGAATGTACTCTTTGTTATTCCATTTTATAGGTGTTCCCAAATGATGGGGTATGTTTTCACACATCCAAAATACCACCATCGTGATGTATAATTGATGAGAAACCCTTTTCTCTCTCAGTAATCCCTCTTAAGTACACCTAATACCTAGCAGATAACCCGTAAGGGATTTTACCTAAACCATCATTGTTCCTTCTTGTTCCCTTATATACCTTTTACCAAAATGAAGTTATCTTATCTTTTTATGTGCATATTATATGTTTTTTATACAAGTACCAAATTCATTTATCAATACCCTTTCGTCATTATCATTGGGTATATTTATGTTTTTAACTCATTCCCTCCTCAATTCTTCACGATAAGCAAGCCTATTTTGAGGGAACTTCTCCAATTTTTACCCGATTTCGACTGAAATATATTTTATTTTTAAGACACAATTTTCATTATAAAATTACTATTTTTATTTTAAAAACCTTTTTGGTTCACATCTAGTTTTATATAAAGGATTTCTTTCTAGTTCTATTCTAATGTTTGTATAGTATCTTCCTTAAAACTGCACAAAAAGTTTTTTATGCTAAAATTTCATAAATACTATTCTTAAATGTTGTTAATTCTACTTGACATAACTTCCCATGATACATGCCTATTTTTCCTACATAATTTCCAGGTATATTTTAGTTACATTATTTTATGGATACTTTTATGATACACAAATTTGTTATGATTTATGATATAATTGTGGTACCCAATTCATTCAATGGGTAACTGTTATATTTATGTAACATTTATTATGTATGATTATTTTTTTGGGAAAACATATAGAGGAAAAGTTAAGATGGGTGTGCCTATATTTCCCTCCAATGAATTGAGTATAGTTGTGTCACATGAGACTTTATGTGCGATGGTCCTGGCCGTTAGCCTTGGCTTCTGCTACCATGTGCGATAGTCATGGAGGTTAGACTTGGCTTGTGCTCCCTTGTGAAATGGTCTTGGAGGTTAGCCTTTACTTATGCTAAAGTCAAGTTTGATGCCGCTACCCCATTATTATAATACCATGTTTATATGGCTTCATGTTTATATGTTATGATTCCATATGTTACATTCCTTTTTACGTAATCATGTCACTCCTTCAAACCCATGTTCTAATAATTTGTCCTTATTGTTAAACCCTTACTGGGATATTTAGCTCATACCTTTATTGATGTGTTCCCTAGGGAACCCTATACATATGTTTGAGTACAATGGAATTTAGGAGCTCTATTTGAAAGATTAAATAAGGAATGCTTTTTAGTTCCATTTTTCCAGTTCTATGTACCTAATCATCCAATACACTAGAATTTATAGTCCTTTTATTGTAATCTAATGTATAATTATGATTAAAATAATGTAATGGTATATGTAAAAGTCTAGGGTCACTATAGATGGTATCACTGGATGGTATAGTTATTTTTGGATATTAATAATACATATCATTAATGATAAAATCAAGGATGACACTAAGTATAACAGACCACCCCTAATTTTGGGTATGTATAGAGTAATTGGTTTATCAAGAAATTATATCCCTATCCGGATAAAAACAATTTGAGGTTTCTTTGGCACATATATATCTAGGGGTAAAACCCGAAAACACCGCATTGTGATAGACTCAAATGGGAACTGTTGCACGACAATGGGGCTTCTTGCACTCTTGGTTTGACACACCCGAGAGATATTCATTGGTAAATTAATGAGAATAGTACAAAAAATTATTAAGGGAATAAAAAATACCACAAATATATTTGTTAAAAAAAAGATCAAGGAAAACCTCTATAGAAACATATGAAATCACAAGTTAGGATATACTTCTACTTTACTACTTTATCCTTTTGTGTTCCATGTTCTTTTTATTCTTAAAATATCAGTACTCAAGACCTCTAATTGTACCTTCTTTTTCTTATTTAATGGTGAGAAAAAGAAGAAAACGTGACAACAATCAATGTGATAGGGAATGTGAAGATTTCTCTAATGATAAGCCTTATAAGATGAGAATGGGTTCTCAATACATCATGAAAATACTTTCTTTGCTGGATCAAGTAATGAATAACAACATGAATCATATGAAACACCATCCTCTTACAAGGAATGATCAGGTCTCCATTAAATCCATTATGCATAAAAGTCCTCCCATGTTTAGTGGATCTTCTGATCCCCTCATCATAGAATAGTGGATTAACTCCATTGACAAGATATTCTATATCCTGTAGTGCTCATAAGAAGAAAATTTCATACTGGCAGACTATTGTTTTGAAGGTTAAGCTGATTAGTGGTAGAAACAGATCAGATATATGAAGTCCCGTGAGGAAATTGATTCTATGGATTGAGTGGAATTAAAGAGAATGTTTTTAAATAAATATTTCCCTTGAACCGTCTATCTCATGATGGAAGAGAGTTCCTCAAACTAATGTTTATGTAAGTTGAGTCAATCCGGGCATATGAAGAAAACTGTACAAGGAATACATGGTGCACCTCTGGCTTTGTCAAGAACACTGAATGAATGGTATATAACTTCTTCAATGGATTAAATATGAGTCTTCAAAAAGAATTGATTATTTGAGTCAATGAAAATTTATCAGGAGATTTTATTTTGTTCCATAAAGGTTGAAATAGTGATTAGAGAGTCTCAGTGGTATTAAGGGACTCATAATAAGAAGAGGAAAATTTAATCTAATGTTGGCAGTCCCAGAAGTAAATTCCATTATAGAAATAATCCTGATTATCCCACATGTAAAAATTGTGGGAAGAAGCATCCTGGGAAAATTCTAACGGGATCCAAGAATTGCTTCAAATGTGGAATGTTTGGAAAGTAGGCCAACAGCTACCGAAGGGTTATGAAAAAATACCACTAATGTGGAAGAAGAAATGAAGATTCAGATAAACGCTCAGCTAGTAGTGCAGCGTTACAACTGCAAAGAATATAAGCATTATGCAAAAAATTTCCCCAATCCAAGGGTTGTCTGAGGCCATCAATAATAACCTCTAAAGAAAAAAGTAAGGACTTATTTTATCCCTACAACTGAGGTAGATATGGGAAATTATGTGGTGACAGGTATGCTAGTTATTACTTCAGGAGTAGCAAACATACTATTGGATCCTGGTTCTATGTATTATTTCACATCTTTCATTTTTAGTAGAACTATTCAAACACCACTGCAAAATATAGAGGATACATTATCTATGAGAATAGTGAATAGGTAAATGATTACATCCATGGTTTATAACTCCTCCCTAGTTAACGTTTATGAACTGAAACTCCTCGAAAATCTCATCACAATTCCTTTAGATGATATCTTGGTGATGTATTGACTATCTTTATACAAAGACAACATCAACTGTTAGGAAATAGTGATCACCTAACATGTCCCAAAGTATCCTCTAATTAATTACAATTGTAAGGAGGAAGATGAATCTCCATTAAAATTATCATCTCAAGCGTGGATATTACTGTCTTATGAGTAGGAATATAGTGCTCAAATTATTGAGACAAAGGATAGAATCATGCATGAAGACATGGCCATCATTAGGTATTACGCTGATGTATTCCATGAAGAGTTCCTAGTCCTCCTCCAGATTGATATGATGATTTATCAATTTATATTATTATTATATTTATGCCAATATTGAAGACACCTTATAGAATGGCCACCATAGAGATGGAGGATCTGAATAAGTAGTTATGGGAGAAGCTGGATAAGGGTTTTACATGACCGAGTGCTTCATTATGGGGTGCGATAGTCCTATTCATCAAGAAGAAGTATGGATCAATGCACCTCTGCATTGATTATCATGAGTTGAAAAAATCACAATAAAGGAAATGTATCCCTTATCACGGATAGGTGACTTGTTGGATCTGCTTCATGGGGGAAAATATTTCCCTATGGGGGGACCTTTGGTTTGGATATCACTAATTAATGGAAATGAAGAATGATAATTACAAGAATTCATTTAGAATGAGGTATGGACACTATGAATTCATAGGGATGCCATTTAGACTCACAAATTCTATAACAATTTTCATGGATTTAATGAAAAGAGTCTTTAGAGATCACGTCGACAAATGTTTGGTAGTCTTTATTAACTATATTATGATAGGATCCAAGAGCAAGGAGGAACACGAGGAGCATTTGAATAATGTGTTAAAGAAATTGAGAAGGGAGAAGTTGTATTCAATGAACAATAAATGTGGGTTTTGAATAGAGTAATTATCATTATTGAGGTATATTAGCCCCAGCAAAGGGATATATTTAGAACCATCTAAGGAAAAGGAACATCACGAGTGGCCCAAGACAACATATTTAACATAGATCCTCAAATTTTTGGGTCTATCCTGGTATTATCAGTGATTTTTGAATAACTATTCAATATTTTCAAACCCAATGACCAAGCTGACGTGGAAGGGGTAACATTTTTTCGAATCGGGAATGTAAAGACTTCCTTAAGGAGTTGAAAAGAGGCTAATCACAATTCCAGTACTCACACTCCCAATAAGTGGAGAAATATTTGTGGGGTATAGTTATTCTTCAAAGAAGGGATTAGGATATGTGCTGATGAAAAATTATAATGTGATAGCCTAAACCTCAAGGTAGATGAAAATCCATGAGAAAAACTATCCTATACATGATCTGGAGTTGGCAGTTGTGATCTTTGCATTAGAAATATAGCGGTACTGTCTCTATTGGGAGAAGTCTGAGGTATACACTGATCACTATAGTCTAAAATATAAATTCACACAAAAATATCTAAATATGTGCCAGTGAAGATGGATAGAGATCATCATGGATTAAAACTACTAAATCCACTACCATCCTAGAAATGAAAATAAGGTGAGAGATTCTTTATGTAGAAAGGATCATGCATCATTATCAATTATGAGAATCGAAAAGGATCCAATCTTCATAGATTTGCATAGGATGGAAATGGGGATCACTAATGGAGGAACATCATCAATCCTTTCTGAAATGATAGATCAACCATCCCTCATCGTGAAAATAATTTACCCTCAAAACAAAGACATGGAAATGTAGAAAAGGGTGGATGTCATTTAATATGGTAAATCCTTAGAGTTCAAGATTGATGAGAAATGAGTTGTTTGATTTGGGTCATGAATTTGTGTACCGTCTGATCCATAGATAAATAAGGAGCTTCTGAATGACACACATAGCTCAATATTCTCTATCAACCTACTGAACAAAAAGATGTACTGAGATATCTGAGAGAACTTTTTTTGGCACAATATGAAGAAGGAAATTGTTGAATATTCATCAAGGTGCCTGGTATGTCAATAAATGAAGGTTTAAATAAAGAAGTCTAAGGGGATTATGAAACCACTACCAATACCAAAATGGTAGTGGGGGAACATCACTATGGACTTTGGCACATGAATTCCAAGTAAATCCAGAGGAAAGAATGATATATATATCATTGTGGATCGTCTTACAAAGACAACTCACATTATCACGATTCAGGATATCCTCTCATTCGATAAAATTTCATGGATATATATCAAAGAAGTGGTAAGGCTGCATTGAATTCCACTATCTATTGTATCTGATCGAGATCAGAGATTCACCACGTTATTCTGGAAAATTATCCAATATTCTCTAAGAACTATACTAATCTTTAGTATGGCCTATCATCCTCAAAATGATGGCCAAAATGAGCAAATAATTCATACACTAGAATATATGTATGGAGCGTGTTCTATGGAACTCAATGGAGGATGAGACCAACATCTTCCACAGGTCCAATTCTCTTACAACAATAATTTCCACTATAGAATATGGATGGCACCATGTGAAGACCATTATGGGAAATGATGAAGAACACTGATGTGCAGGGATGAAGTTAGTGAGATTAATTTTCTTGGACTTAAAACGGTCATTGATATGGTGGAGAAGTTTAAAACCAATCAAAAACACATAAAAATATCCCAATGTCGACAAAAGAGTTATGTAGACAATCATCGACGAGACCTTGAGTTAAAAGTTAGAGACATGGTATTTCTCTACACATCTCTATGGAAGAAGGTCATAGTATTTGGGAAGAAAGGAATGTTATGTCCCAGGTAAATTAAATGCTTCAAGATCTACGATCAAGAAGGATTTATGGCCAATGGACTTACACATCCACATGACATGTCTAAAGTAAATGATCTCTTACATGTATCCCTTTTATGGAAGTAAATACCAGATCCTTCACACGTACTCTCGTTAGAGGTGGTATAGTTGGAGAATGTTTTTTCATATAAGGAGAAGCCCGTGAAGATCTTGTATCATATAGATAAAGTTTTATATAACATGACTACTCACCTGGTCAAAGTACTATGGAGGAACCAAAAGTACGAAAAGCCAACATGGGAACTGGAGGAAAAAATGAAGGAAAAGTACCCCCAGCTATTTATGACATAGAATGTAAAAAAATTCAAGGGAGATATTTCATAAGGGGGAATATTGTAATGACCCAAAGATTTATCAATGGACCATTCTTTATTATTATTATCTCATACAGTCACATGAAATTAAATCATAATGAATTAGTGAGGATTTTAATCATAATATTGTCTCTTCTGTGATTTGAATTTTTAAAATCTAACATACATGGTTGTGATCAGTAAGATTCTTTATATCCAATAAGACCGATGCAATTTTTGGGGAATAGTAACTTAACATTAAGAATAGTAATGTTATCCTTATGAATTGTAATATGACCCTTATGATTAGAAAATTCTTCCACAAGAATAGTAACCTCACCCATGAATGTATAAATAATATTTAGGCATCTTATAAGTGATAATATGGCAACATGTAAAGGCATTGGTATTTTTTAAGTCATAAATAAATAATTGTAATTAATTAGTTATTTTAAACTAAAATGTATTTTCCTAAAAGGTTTTCATAATTAATAATTTTTTTTCTTCTGGTTTTAAGAAAATTTTATAAGACCTTATGTAGATTTTGAAAAGATTATAAAATCAGTTATAGTATCAAAATATGTTTTTTTCAAGTCAATTAGGATTTTAATTAAAAATAAAATTAATCATATTGAGAATTTTTTTTTGAAAAGTGGATTTCATTTTTGGATTTTACATGTCAAAAAATGGTTAGGGTTAATTTTTGGGATTTTTTTTGAAATACTTGAATTTTTGGTGAATAATAAAAATAATTAATTAATGGTATAAATACATTTTAATATAAATCAACTATTCCAGAAATCCTAAGTGATTAAAGCTGACAAATATATTACATACATGCACTTATTACTATTTTGGGTCATGTAATCATCACTATTTCTAGTATTGATGTAAATTAATAAACCAAGGAGTTAAATACTATGAACCCCCCCCCCCCCCCCCCGCCACTATAAATTACACCCTCCTTACCTCTTATCTTCACTCGTCTGAAACCTTGTGCCTTGCCTAATTTCTACCCAAATCACTCCTCAAGCTCATCCCACTCTTCCAACATCCCTTAGTCTCTTCATAAGAAAAAATAATCTCCTGTTATGAGGCTCTCAAGGACGATTTATTCAGGAGAGAAATTCCCCTTTCAAATTCGTTTGCTTTCTCATCAAGTTCATTTGTTTTATTTTCTATCTTTACATATCCACACCAAAATGTTAGGAAAAATATAGTAAATTACATGTAATGAATCTTTTTTATGGTAATGGAATAATTTATTTTCATATCTCATGTACTCTTATTTGGTACTAGTAGTAAATACATCGTCTGAGATGTGTTAATTTACCACATTCAAGGACGATGTGTTTTCAATTTCATTTACCATATTGAAATCTTTTTATGAAAACATTTTTCTTATGGTTGAACCATATTATTATTTAATATTTATTATGTAAGGTTCTGTAATCTTTTTTTACACATGATATTAAGTTATAATGCTAAATGTGTTCATAGTGATAAAAAACACCAATAAACCGAAATGGTTATCACTAATGTTTTATATAATGATTTAGATTATCTCCATGTAACCAAATCAAATTTACAACCATGTAAACTTATGGAAGTTAAATAATAAAATATAACTTCAATTATAGAAAACTACTCTCATGATACACATGTGTCCGAACATGAATATAAGTGGACCAATCCTTAAAACCAAGAATGCAAACAGACCCAAACAAGGAAATTGAACCTCCTAGCCAATCAAAAATGTTATAAATGAACTCAAAAAGGTTATACTAAATCATTTAAATGTAAAATAGGTTATTTAATTATTAATTAATGAACCTTATTTGATTATTCATCACATTAAAATCAAGCAAAGAACACGACCAGGCTTAAGGTAAGACATCATCTCTATTTTACTTTTATTCAAGAATTTCCTTTATGTTATGCCATTTTATGTGTGTTACCTAATGATGGGGTATGTATTATTACCACCCCTATACTACCGTAATTATTTATGTGTGATTAGAAACCCATTTGTTACTCATTAATCCCTCTTAAGTACACCTGATACCAAGCCGATAATCTGTGTGGGATTATACCCGAACCTCCTTCATTCCTTCAGGTTGCCTTATTTAACTTTTACCAAAATGAAGTTATCTTATATTTTTATGTGCATCTTCTAAATGTTTTTTACATGTACCAAATTAATTTATATAGACCCTTTCATCATTATATTTTGGGTATATATAGGTTTATAATTCATTCCCTCTTCAATTCTTCCTGATAAGAAAAACTGTTTTAAATTAACTTCCAGATTTCATACTCGATTTCTAGTGAATTATATCTCCTTTGTTAAGACACCATTGCATTTATAAAATATATTTTTTAGTATCAAATCCTTCTTTGGTTCCATTTTGATTTTATATAAAGGATTATTCACTTTTCCATTTTAAAGGCTCTATAGTATCTTCCGTAAAACTGCACAAAAATGTTTTTATTCTAAAATTTCAAAAATACATTTCTTACATATTTTCAACTATACATGAAATAAAATACAGTGATACATGCCTAGTTTTATCTTATGAATTTCCATTTATATGTCATTTCCTTCCATTCATGGACACTTTTATGATAAACCCATTTGTTATGCTTTATGACATGATTGTGGTACCCAATTATTTTTATGGGTAACCATTATGTTTATGAAAGATTCATTATGTATGATTCATTCTGTTCCAAAAATATTCAAGAAATTTTAAGATGGGTTCACCCAGATAGCACTCTAATTAATTGGGTAAAGTTGAGTATAATGAGACGTTATGTGCGACGGTCTTAACGGTTAGCCTTGGCTTGTGCAACCATATGTGATGGTCTCGGCAGTTAGCCTAGGTTTATTCTACCATGTGAAATGGTTTAGGCGGTTAGACATGAATCATGTTAAAGTAATGTTTTATGTTGCTTCAAAATTATTAGGTTTCTATGTTTATATGATTCCATGTTTATATGTTATGATTCCATATGTTAAATGCCTTTTTATATCATCATGTCATGACTTCTATCCCATTTTCAAATGCTTTGTTCTTATGTTTATTCCCTTACGAGTATATTTTGTTCATCCCATTGTTCATGTGTTCCACATGGTACACTATGTATGTGTTTAAGAACAATAGAATTTAAGAGCTCAATTTGAAGATTATATAATGAAATTTTTTTATTTAGTTCAATGTTTTCAGTTTTATGAACCTAGTCTTCCAAGACACTAGAATTTAAGATCCATCCTTTATGATCTGATTTATAATTATGAAGAAAATCATGTAATGTTCTACATAAAATCCTAGAGTCTCTATATACACTATCCTAGTATAATTGGATAGTTTATAGTTGGCCTTTTTAATTAAAATCCAATGTAAGAGATTTGGGTTAAGGGATGCTCTAACATTAATTATAGGTTGTTTATGGTACCATTGAATATGAGTAGGAGATAATGAATCTCCCTAGTGATGGTTAATTCATAGTAATGTTCAAAGTGGATGTATTTATTTACCCTTTTTAAGGATATGAAAAGTATTGGTTCAACCAAATAAGTGATAATGGAATACCCTATGATTCCCATATACAGTTACAAGTGAATTCCATTCTTTTACTACTGTAGGGAAATGAAATGGGCCTCATTAAGATAATATTGGGGTAATAAATCAGTATAATTATCATAATGAAAGTTATCTTCTCAATTATAGTTCTTCACTGAATGAATCAACATCACATAATGAGTTGTCTTCAATCAATGAATATTCCTGACTCAATGAGTATGTTTCACACAATGATTGTTCTTAAATTTTATTAAAAAATATATGACTTTGGGAAAATCTTTGTCATTTGGATTAGTGGTGTCCTATGATATATTTAGGTGAATTATGATAAAATGTTTCTTTCAATGAATTTATTCTACCTAGTTTTAATAAAAAATGTTATAGTGATTTTTTCTATAATGTTTTCATTATTTTAAGCATTTGGGGGACATGAGCACTGTCATTGGTTGATTAATTATCCCTATTTATAGCACAAAATGATAACTGTTGTAGAATTGGGGATATGGGAAAAGGGAGATCTGGGTACATTTTCTTCATCTCCAAAACATCCAAATAATGACCCCTTGTGGTACCACTTATAGGAAACTATCCGGAGTTTGGTTCATGGTTTTGGGTCCATGTATAGTGTTTGGAATAACATAGTCACGTTGGTAGACTTTGACAATCATAGTTTGTGCTTGGAAGTATTGATCTGTGGAGAACACTTGGATTTATTCTTATGAAATTTGGAGAAATATGAATTTCTTTCCAAATACCTTTGGACATCCTAATCCATATGGATACTTTATTTATAGGAGTGTTAACTAATTACCCCCTTAGAATTGGGTATAATCGGTATAAAGAGGAAAAAATACTTAGGTTATAAGAACTTTGGTTCTAAACTCATGGAACTTATCTTGAACACCCATAGTGGGTCACAAAATGTTGACACATGTGTCCATACACTCTAATGTCCATGATAATAAATAGGGTATACCGCCTACTTTTTCCTTATCTACTGGACTTGAGGGATTTTTAAAGCATCCATTATAGTTATTTTATTAATTCTTGTATACTCATTAAGGCAGGAATAATGATTTACCAATATGGATAAAAAAATCATCATTTAGTTCATTCGTCACACTGAGGAAAACATGTCTTAGGTAAAATGGGTTGAGTGAAAAAAAAATTTAATGAGGTCATCTATACCTATAAACATGGGTACAATTGTTGTTAGTAAGTAAATTGGTGGAGTTTGATATCCATGAAGAAATAGGATAAACATTTTCTTTGTGAAACTTTTCAACTAGTGATTCATCTGGCATAATATGGAATTTAAAATCTTATTAATGATATTTTTGATACCAATTTCATTCTTTTATATAATAAAAAATGGCTCATATATCAACATCAATATTTGATTCTTCTCATATCACTCAAATTAAATAAATGAACCCAAAAACTCAGTGTATCTCTCTTGATGTCATCATACCACACCATCATGCACTAAAAAGTCTTATTGATCCCGTTATACTCAACAATATATTATAAGAGAGACTTCATATTTACGGGTTCTTCTAGCTGATTGAAATGACCATCCTGGATCCTAACAGAAAATTCCCCACTTTCCAAATCTTATCATATACAAACATTTTTCATGCCAACATCTCTTGAGGTATAGAAATTACCCAAGATAATATCAATCAGTTGTTATACATTATATTACTATCCCAAATTGTATAAATTTATGAGTCTATAGCATATTAAACTATCAATAAGTCTATTGTATGATGTCTTGAATGTTGATGGTGCCTTCATCTATATGTTTTTAATTAGGGATAATTTATGTGAGGGGTGGCCATGGTAAAATTGGGTGGACTACATATATACTTAGTTTTCTGAATGACTAAAGGATTTTTGGTTTTTAAAATCCAATGACTCATCAAAATTTTAAAAATATCATCATCAAAATAACATTCTAGGACTAGTTATTCTATATAGTTTCTATATTAATATTGTCTATCTACTTCAAGGATTAGTGGGTATAAGTCATTGTATTGTTTAAAATTTCAAGGGAGTCCAAATTTTGAATGATATTTATAATAAATTCCGCCTTCCTCATGGTTTCTGGGATAACATTGAGTGTCCACCGACTCTGGAAAGTGATTTATTGAGACTGGTAAATGAACCGATAATGAATTAGACTCACCATCTCTACAAATCCAATTCATTTAATGGATCCAGATCTTTTTACTCCTCTATAGTTGAGGAACAAGGGAAAATATTTCAATGTATTCCCCAACTAACACTTTCATTTTGTCCCAAAACACATATTGATCCATTCATAATGATGTAAAATACATAAAATGGGTTTACCTAATTATTATATAGTTGAGTTTTATTCTCTAGTTGGTATGGTATCTTAATATGTTTCTCATAGGGTGGCTATTACCAGTCTTGGATGATCGTATCAGCGCGAGGGTTACATCGATTATGATTATAGTACAATTTAAATCATGTTTACTAATAGACATTCTCATTCCCACCCTAGTGAGGCTGTAACATATTTTTGGTCCAAACTCTATCGAGTGAACCCGTATATTGGGCCCATAGCGCAACAAAACTTATTCATGCATTGATATATTCATACCATAATGGTAATAATCTAAGGACTACACTATTAGATCATTAATTAACCAACAGTCCAATTATATTTAATATCATATGCATTCAGCTAATAAGTATTGAGGGTGATACCCTGAACCAACTCCTAGTGGACCATTTACAAAACATCTCTTATCATTATGATTATTATACCGACATGATAAAGGTGAGAATAAATGACTTGGGTTTCTCAATTCATATATATTTTTAATATGATAAAGCTTTATCATGATAGGGGTTGAAAGAAAAGGGGTCTATGAGACATCCTCCCCTGATATGATATAGTTATAGTTTTTGTGCATACTGGATGTGTATTCATCTCCTTTTTATATAGTGTGTGGAATACAAAAATCTATGATCCTTCATCAATTCAAATGAATAATTATGTGCATCAATGAAATTTCTCCAGTAAACATTATACCATCAAACAATTTTATTAGTCTATCATTAATGTAATCTTCGTCATAGGTTTAGTGTTACAATGGACTAACCCTATAGAGGTAAATGTATAAGCACATATGCTACCCTTTCGCACCCATGGTGGGGATTATGAGGAAATCAAGTAATGAAATTATGTTATTGAGATAAAATCCATAAATATGGAAGAGGAGAGTCCCACAACTAAATTTTAAATCTACATTCCCATGATTCAAAAAACAAGATGCGTATATAGATTATAGATGGGAATTAAAGAACATTGATTTTCATGCTACCTTTTTCAGCCAGATTCTTCTTGAGGTCCCTATTTCTTATAGAGTCTATCCCCCCCAATTGAGTTCTCACCATCCTCTTAGAGAATTCTCTATATAGAACTTATCCCAAGATATATATAAATTCTAGAGGGTGAGGTGACAAAATGTGAAAAGGCCACTGAGAAGAATCATCTAACAATGGTTATGGATTGGAAGAGTATTGAGGAAAAAATCACACTAACTCATCTTCATAACATAAGAGAAAAAGTTTACATGATTTTCCAACTGTTTGGGGAATAGAAACTATTTTATTTGAAAAATAAATTACATGAAACTTTTTTTTCAATAAATACTAGAGGTAGAGAGAAAACTAGAGATCCTGTAAATGTACCTATTTTAATTTGATAAGATGAATCATCGTAGAGTATCTCTAGGTAAATTATCTAGGAATTGATGTGTAAATTTGTTGAAGTGTATCACATTCATGAAATAATAATTAAACTGTAAATATAAATTTAATAATAAATTTCTCATTTATCCATAATGATGATGATATTATAATATGAAAAATTCAACCATGGGGCCTCATATCAATGAAATAAATATTTTAATTTGTTGATTTAAGTGGGGAATCTATTATGTGATGTTAATGCTACCAAAAATATGAACCATTAATTGTTTATTCATTCTTCTCATATAGTATTGAAATTATTTCAATTATTAACCAACCGACCTCTATTATAACTATCTTATCTTTTTTTTTTGTAAAACGGAGACTCTAGAATGTATATTTTTATCTTCCTTTTATTTATAAAAAATTATGAAAACAATCATGTATTATCTTATCTGTTACCAATATCCCCAACTTGATTCTATTTTAATTATCAATCTACCATAACCTATGAAACAATTGATTTAAAATAACTTTATCTTGTGTGTGACTCATGGAGGAGTATAGGAGTAAATACCATAACTATATACTAGATTTTGTTTATTTTGATGGATTCCTCTTAGACATAGATCATATCTGAATATAGGAATAAATACCCTCACCTTACAAAATAGTTAGTCTATTTTGATAGATAATAGGTCTCATCATGATGAGTATCAAAAAGGGGTAATTAATTTTAATTATTTCAATATACAATAATGCATTAGTATCCTATATTTATATGAAATCCTTGAACCGATTCACTAGGGTAGATGAGATGATTACCCTTTTCATTGTAAATTTAGCGTAGAAATCATAACATTTCTTTTGATGAGATTATATAGTATTACGATAATGATTTGTGTCACTGATATATTTTTTAAAACCCTTAACACATTCCTATTAAATATGTAATGGAATACTAGTTGGTAAGAACATATATATTTCTTAGGGATCCCTTTTTGGGGTTTTGACAAAACATGTTTTATGACCTTTACTTTTAAATTCTCAAAATTTTCGAGATAAATTGAGGTACATGTCTAGAAAAAGGATACATGAGTTTTTTCCCATGTATCTATGTTTGGTGTTTTTATCCTTGATAGGTCTATGTATTTATTTTTAAGATGATTATGTTCAGGAATATGGAACTATTATAGGGGATGTTTATATCAGTTATCATTAACCCAAAGGTGAGGTAGCATGAAAGGTGATCAAGGGTAAAGATATACTGATGTGTCTATAGATTGAAATATCATGAATATTAAAAAATATTAGAAACAATAAACATAATATATGATCATAGTTCATGGACCAAATGTTGTTGAAATTTTTGGAGAAATAGTTTTCACTGAATGGTAGATAAGTCTACATAGTAGGTGTTTGGAAAAACCTATAATGGATGGAGGTTGAATGATATAATGGAATTAAATGAATAATGGGTAATTTAATTTATATTTATATAGTTGAAACTATTTTTTTGTTTGCCTTAAGTTCACATAATGAGGACTTATCAAAATATCAAAGGTGGGAAATAGAATCATAGGTATAAAGGTGAGAATGAGGCCCAAGTCTGTAACAATGAATTTGTAAAATCCACTTGAATGATTAGATTTTGGTTTGTTTAAGTCATAAAAAAATTGAAATAGGGAAAATTATACGGGTCATGTATTCCATGAGTGATCGTTGACCATACTCGAATGACAAGTTCAAAAACAATTGTGTGTGGGGTCACATCAATTAGGGGATCCTTCCCTTAAAAAATAGATCCATTAAGTTGAATGGCCATATTGTGGATAATTTTGTAGAGACATATTGGGGGAATGTATGCATAGTGAAATATATGTTTACTTCAGTGTTTCATATACCCATTTCCAATAGACCAAGGGATTTGTGAGGATTCAATTATTTACCAAATTTACAGGGATTAAGGAAGAACACGATACTAAAGAAGTGTTCTAGAACCCAAAAATTTATGTCACGATGTATGGGACACTGAAAAATAGTCAAAATAGATATGATATTCGATTAATTTAACATTTTCTTGAATGAATGAGCCATGTGAGTAAGCCTGAAATTTTCCCAGCCCATAAGATGGGTTCTAAAATATTTTTTCTTTTTCTAGTGTTGATATAAAATATTTTTAAGCCAAAAAGATGGATGATTATTGAGTTTATAATTGAATTTTTATTAGGAATACCTTTAAATGTGTTTATCCTGAAATGTTTTACATATCGTTGAATTACAGTATAGGTTCTTATGGTCTGAACTAAAAAGGGATAGTGTTTAAGGGAACAGAAGTTTGACCAATGATAAGTAAAGGGAAGGTAAACCTATGTAGTAATGGAATGAAAAAATATTACATGAATATAGATCCCAACATGTATATAGATTAGATTATGGGGGGTGTTTACGTAGTTTAATGTTATAGTTCTTAGACCCATGACACTAGTGTTTAAAGGCAAACACATCAAAAAAAGGTGATATGGTTTCATCAACATGATCCAAGAAAGATGATACACTAATAATGAGGTCGTTGTTTCCACATTTTGTCTCGAGGAGGGGTTCATCGAGTTTATGGTTTTGATGCATAGACCCAAGGTGAATTATGAAACAAAAAAACAATTTTGTTTCATGGGACATGACTATCCTGACTCCCTTATAATAATGAATATTGATTCATATAAATCATGGGTTATGGTTTTTATATGAAGAATGATGATATGGGGAATGTATGTAGGGATGAACTCTGACCATATTTGAATGAAACGTTCTACTACAATGATTTAAATGTGTAATAAGATTATAATAATCTTTTCATAAGATGAAAACATGACTCTCGTTTGTAGGTCATATGTTGGAATATATACAGATCTATAAAGTGGAATGAATGCAATGGAAAGAAGGATTTTCTATTGAATCTGAATAAACTCATTACCGATATCCATAGAAGGCTTTGGATAACTGAGATAGTTGATACCTTAAGTGTGATTTTTATAAGGGGATATTCAATAAAGGTTAGGTAGGAAATCCAAATTCATTTTTACCTTAGTATAGCCAATTTTTTTCCTTTGGGAATGAGTGAAAATGGATAATGGTCTATGACGAAGTCTAGAATGTATGATCCATATGATATTATATATCATGAAATAAAAAAAAATAAGCCACACATAATTCGTAGGTATGATAAAAAGTTCATGGTCATGCATGATGGATAAAATGCCATGATGTTTAACATCACATGAGAAATACATAGGATTCATGGAATTTAATGTCATAAAACAAGGACTCATGTGTTATATCATTTAACATCTTGTGACAAGTGATTATGTTTCATGAATCTTGACATCATTTTATTAGCACTCATGTGTCATTTAGTTTAATTTCATTTGATATGGACACCAGTTTCATGTACTTTAGTGTCAAGTGATATGTACCTAGTTGGATTTTAGTTTAACACCACATGAAGACGACATAGGTTTCATGTAGTTAAATTTTTCACAATAAGAACTCAAGTGTTATATATTTTAAACTCATGGGATAAAGACTTTGGTTTCTTGTTGTTTAACGTCATTCAATAAGGAATCAGGTGTCATGCAGTTTAATGGAATACAAAAAGAACAGAAGTGCAATGATTTTTAAAATAATGTGACAAAAGTTCAATTTTTATGTAGTTTAATTTCCAACATCAAAGTCTCCCGCAAAGTAGTTTAATTCTATGATAATTATAAATAGACTGCTTTACATAAATCTAATCTCAATTTTAGGTTTGTATGTTCTTAGAACAATGAAAAATCATAGTAATATGCAGTTGGGCCTACTATGAGGTATTCAGGAAACAACATATATCCCCTATTCATGATAATTAAGCCACATGTTGTTATTGTGAGGGATTCTTTTTATATCATGGGTTGGGTGATCTAATAAATTTGGGTCGGTTGGTGTAGTAGTAGAAACCCGAATACTTGATGGAAGAGAACACAAATCCATATGTAGATGAAACTCTATCAAAAGAGAAAGGTATTTTTAATGATTTAATACATGGTCAGTCCTAATATAATAGATCCATACATCATCACATATCTTGTAATTATAGGAATTAAGCCACACAAATTTATTATAATTGGAGTTCTAGTATAGATTTGACTCATATATAAGAGAGAGGAATTTTTGGTTGATAGAATTTATAGTTGGGCCTAGGATATCACTTAAAAAAATTACTACATATCCTATTAATGAATAAATAAATCCATATGTGGTTATTTGGGACTCATCTACACATATATGGATCATGTTCATGGAAGATATTTAGGTTTATCTTAAAAAAATGTCATCTAGATCTATTGATGTGGATGAGGAGACATACGAATTAAGGTGATAATTTAAATTCTTTGTTGATAATATTTATATCTGGGCCTAGGATAGGATATCTAGGTATCACTACATATTAAATAATAATGGGAATGAAGCCACAAATAGTTCTTGAAATAACGTCATATCATTTTAATATTGATTAATTGTCCAATAATATCCCACATTGATTTGAATAGAGTGAATTATAAAGAGTTTCATTAATTATCCACCTTAAGAAGATTATGGAGTTCTATATGAAAAACCTTATATCATAAAGATTAATGTTATGTGAATATGAGGATATTCATAATTTTTAACTTGTTTCATCTCAATGTTGATAATAAATGTTTTTAAACAATACCTGTAATATCATCTGACTCATGTTTGTTTTGAGAAAAAATAGGTAACTGATAAATTATCTGAATTTCATAAGAGTTCATAAGGGGGAACACACAATGACCATCTGTGTCTTGATAGGAAAAAATATACACTAGTTCGATTCCCATTAAAATAGTCAATTAAAATCGGTTTAGAGTAATTTAAATTTATGGTTGTTCCTATGATATAGAATATATGCATCATTGTATGTCATATAAGAAGAAGAATAAATCCATACATAGTTATTATATATATATATTTAGTAATTTTTCTCATTGGGAAGGTTAGTTGGAAATGAGAACCACAAACTAGGGGGTCCTTATATTGATTTGGTTCTGGTATAATGGAGGTGAAACCTACAAAGTAGAACACTTAAATTAGTTTATGGTCCTCAAATCATCGACCAGAAGTTTTGATGTTTATTTTTATATGATTTAAATGATAGAGGGAAACCTTTTCCTAGATTCCAATTTTAATATGGGGATAAAATGTGCATTGATGATCCCACCAAGATCTGGATCAAGTTTGGGATAATATTCCATAAATATATTACATTATAAGTTGTTTAATTTCTTTTTGAGTTTCCTCATTTAAAAAAAAATTATTATCAAACAATAAGGTGTAACTCTGAGTAGTTTAATGTCTGGTAAAATGGATGGTGGGAGAATACTGTCTATGTTCATAAATCTCTAAAAAAATCATTTAGTTTAACATAATACATAAATTACCATTACTAATCAATTTAATATCATACTATCATGATATTTTCTATGTATTTTAACATTATGAAAAACAAACTGGATCCAGCAAATATAGAATCTTATTGCATGGGTTATCGATATACAGTTTTATGGGTTATTGCTCCATATTTTTGATCAAATATCAAATCTATGAAAATTATTTTTAAGAACATTTTCATTGGTGGGAAGTGTAATATGCTCCCCATTCATCATAGATAGGGAGTAAGTTCCAATGGGGAAGACCTCCCATATAATGTACAGTCCTTCACATATTGGTTCAAATTTTTGAAGATACTTCCTAGGGATCCTGGACGTTGTTAGATAAAACAAAATATTATAATTGAGTAATAATATGATAAAACACTTTTTAAAGTCTTTCATAGATCCATTATAGTGTACATTTGAGTTTTTCTGAGTGAAAAATAATTCTCAGAAAGAAACACTAAATCATACAATCCCATGTGAGATTATGTATCTTCAATAAACTGGGTAGATATAGTGATGTGAATCAAGGGAAGATGTTACTCTATATGTTAGACTGATTTTATCCCGTATATGATCACATATTGTGTCTCTGGTAGATAGATGTGTGTTGGGGTGAGATAATCACAAGGGAATTTATATGTTTTTTTCATGCGATGATTTATTGTCTTTTTTTTTCACTATATTCTGTAGGTTTTTTATAGTTGTTTTTTTGAAATCCCACATTTGTTCTTTTTACACTCAATGATAGTGTGATTAGTGGTTAGACTAGATGATGTAGTCCTGACACAACCTATTCAACATATAAAAAAAGTTGATTTCCTTGTATAAATGTATTGTGCGAGGGACCCCCAATTCAGTAAGGATGGGAATCTTCAAGAATTTGATAATGTACTTTATCTAGAATTCATTGAAGGGTATATACTAGGACCATTTTCAAGAAAATAAATTAATATTAGGTATTTACATGAAATTTTTAGCTATAACTGGGGGATATGACCTATATGAATCCATTCCCTATACTATGAACATCCAAGAATATCTGGAGATATGTAGCTACTTCAGGGTGGGATGGATAATGTTGGAATCTAACTAGAATGTATAAAAAAATTTATGAACAAAATGTAGACATAAATCATTGAGGATAAAAAATAACGAAAACATTAGATTCGATGGGAGATATTGGTCCCCGATTGGCGACCAACACAAGTGCCTAAATTCAGTTCTTATATTACAGGGAGGATATACCCTCCTCAACATATCTAGAGAGATTTGTTTTCATGAAATTTCATATAGATTATATTTTGGGATTCATGGTAACTATAGAGTATAGAATACACCACCCTATAAATAATATGTTCTTTTGTGGATAACTACAGTAGAGAAATCCCATTATAGAAGTAGTCCTTTATTCGATACATCTGTTCATTTGTAGAATATACTAATGTGGAAGTGGGATCCTCTTTTCCCAAGCTATTTTTGTATTCATTGAAATAATAACACTTTTTTTTGAATAAGGTGATAATAGTACAATTAATAGGGATTACCATCTCAATCTGGTTTGGGTTTTCTGAGGTGGTAGGTGCAATAGGCTGGGAACCAACAAAATCATTAAGTGAACATGAAACATGATTTGAAGTAAGATCAAATTGAAACTCATCCATTAGTTCTCATAGATAATCTATAAAAAACATATTAAAACATATTTATTTATTTGTAACATAAATATATTGAAAATAAATTTATGTTAATTTAAATTCCTAGTAAATTTTGAAAATAATACACATAATCCATTATCTTAAAAATTAAAATACCTAATTATTTCAAATCTCTGCAATTTATTCATAGATACTTTTGACATACTAACAGTACATTGGATATCCTGGGGACATATATAAAAATTTGGTGAGATATAAATCCTTGTAAGGGATCAATCAGAGTATGCATGATACATGTGAGACGAAATACATATAAGGATGAAAAAAGAGAATAATATCATGGAAGAATCTCATATAAAATATGAGGCCATAAGATCGCCAAATAAATGATATTTGGGAAAGATATAAAGTAATAAATAATAAGTAAAATTTAATGATCACAAAAAATAAATTATAACATTGTGTTCTAGAATATGTCTCCCTACACTATACATGGCATTTCACGAGATGACAATTTTAACCAAGGAATTGGAGAATTATCAGGGAGAACCATTAACATGTCTATATTTACCAATGATAAATCAATCATATATCATAATATTTAATTTCATTATTTCAATCCCATGATTATTGAATATCTGTTTCATAAATGAAAATCCCCAATAAATTAATGATATTTTAATCTTTGTGAACAACCATGTAAAATATGGTTTGGTATTTACTACACATAAGTTATGATATGTAAAATAATTAGATTATTTCAAAATCATTACTGGAATACAAAAGAGTTTATGAAAGATATTTTTGATATATAATGGTATTATTTAATTCTTTGGGAATAATATTTATAGAAAAGTAATGTTCATAAACAAAAGACAACATAATACATTTTGAAACAGAAGGATTATAGAAAATAAAGTTCTTAAATGGAAAATATAACGGAGAGAGTACATTACATTTAGAGTTTTCTTCATAAAAATTGGGAGAATATTTTAATAACCATAGACACATCATGGGTGGGATCTAGAGAGAATAAATTAGAGGAAGTAAATTCTTAATGGATTTTTTGATGAAAAATGGAATAATTGGGGGGTATTTATAGAAAAAGAGTGGTAATTATTTATTAATTTCTAAAGATACTACTTGGTCATGTTGTTAATAAAAAAATCCATTTTTATTACCATGAAATTTTCAAATGGTATTTTTCAATGTGGATTCTTATAATGTTTTCATTGATTCATGAGCAAAATTATTGAAATAATAATATTTTAGATGTAGAAGGTAATCCCTTGAATAAATAAATGTTTTAAATACCTTTAAAATAATCCTTATTTTTTGTAAGATTCATTATAGGTTTGGAAATATATTATTCTTACATTTAAATAACTTATTTTAATGAAAAAATCTATATTTGGTTGAGAAAGATGTTATTCAAATTTATTACACCACATTAGGGTTATTTGGATGTAATAATACATACCATAAATTTATACACTATTTATTTTTTACCTAAAACATTGAATTATTACAAAAAGTATGAACAATTCTTGTTGAATAAATATAATAACATGATATAAAAAGTAAATAAATTTTATCAATTAGAGGGATTTAAATTTTTAAATAAATATTCTTCTTCATTGAAAAAATAGTAGTTTTCATGATTTATTTAACATTCTGAACCTTATAAATATTAAGATGGACTTAATAAAATTTTATTATCCTTTAAATTAAAATAAATAGCGGATTATATGGAAATTTCATGTAAATATATTTTCCTAATTCTATTAATTTTTCCTAAAAGTGACTATTAATTGAAATAATATTTTATCAAATAAATTACAATTTGGTTTTCTTTTTATCAAATTTTATATTTATCATATTCATATTATATTCATGTGATTTTTAAAAACTAATGAAAATGAGATCAATGTAACCACTATATCATTTATAAAATGTTAATTTACTCTATAATAGTGACATGGTCTTGAAATATAACCTGTTATTACACCAACATACACTATAACGGTATGGTGTGCAATGATAGTACTTCCATGGGGTCATTCAGAGAAAATTGACATGTAACTGAATTATATTATTTTGAATATCTCATATAATCAATTATTTTCAACTATATTTTATTGAATCATAGCTTGGTCATGGTCAAGTGAAAACCCAAGGGATGAAATATCCTTGGGAATATTTAAAAATTGAGTATTATAAGGAAAAATCATTCTGTTTGGGGCCATTACTTTATCCTTCTACATTAATTATCTTTTATTATTACCCTTAACATTTAATAAATGTTAATATTAATAGTAACATTATAATATATACCTTAAAATTGAAATAATTATTAATGGTTATATTACTGAATGGTCATATTATGACTTCATAAAAATTTGTTCACTGTTATGAGGTACATGTGTTCAATATTATACTATATTAATAAATGGTATATTTATTCATTCAGAAGTGAAATTTTATTTATTAAATACATATTCATTACATTCTACAATTTAATATATTTAAAAATGTTTATTTCAATGCCCTTAAACATATTAGGGTACTTTTGTTTCATTTCTTCTTTAGGTTCCCATGTTTCCGCTTCATAGTTATGGTTCTACTATATAACATTAACTAGGTGAGTTGTCTTATTTGATATAAATTTTTCTATATGATCACATATCTTCAAAAGTTGGTCCTTTTTAGAGTGATTGTTCTCCAATGGTACAAAATTTGGATGTAGAACATGTGAGATATATGGTATTTATTTCCTCAAGTGGGATATGTGGAACAAATAATGTACTTGAGATAGGTTAGGTGGGGGTTCGAATCGATAGGCTTCAACTACCATGTGATAAATAATCCCAAAAGAGCCTATATATGATGGATATAAATTTCCCCTTATCCCAAACCACATATCTTTATTTCATGATGATATGTAGTTAATGAATTAATCTATGACCTCAAACACAATGTGTTATCTATTTAGTTAGAATATATTTTTTCTCAACATATTTTTGATTTCATATGATGAATGATGGTTTGAATATTCTCTTTTAGCTCATAGACATGATCAAGTCCCATTATTTTACATTCTACATATTAATCCTAGAATGTTGGATTCCTTTTTTTATTTCAGTATTATAACTTATATGGTTCCATTTTAATGCTAGAATGGAAGCGATTTTTATAGGAGAACTCTAATATGTGAAGTTGTTTATCTCAATATCTATTGTAATACATTGAACATAACGTTAATATATTCTCCAATATTCGTGTAATTATTTATATCTAGCCATCTCTTCGAGGGTGATATGCAGTGCTAAAAGTCATATCCACATCAAATTCTTGGTGAATACATATCCATGTTCATTATTTAAAACTAAAATATTAATCATATATAATATGTATAAAAACTCTACACGTCCATACCATTTTTCTTATGCATATTATACCTAGTTGGTCAAGGTGGAAATATTTTTTTACATAATTAAATGCACTAATTTAGCAAGGAATCAACTATAGCCCAAATAACATTATGACTACAAGATTTATTATAGAGGCCTCTGATAAAATATAGGGTGATGTTTTACCATTTCTATATTTGTAGGGGTGATAGTATTAACATATTATTATATTTATATCTTCCTAAAAAATTCATACCAGGATTCATGATTAAATTTACACAATCACCTTCAATATGTTTTCCCAACTGATGTTTTTCATTGATTTTTAATCATCTTTTTAACCCTGATATCAATATAGAAGGATGATATATGTGCATCAAAAAAATATCCCAATATTGTTTTGTCTTTGATGGGAAACATATATGGGTTTCAAACCATATGGCTCCATATTCATCAAAATTGAACTCCAAAATATTCACTAAATTTCTCTACTTCCCCATAACGTATATTTGTTCCTCATTGATATTTATATGGATGATTGTTTGAAAAGACATTTGAATATGTTATGATGTTGTTACTTTATTTATGATTCCCATGTATATTCATATCATGTCCAAGAATATCAAATCCCTCTTAATCACCATCAATGATCATGTTGTACGATCCTTTTTTACTTAGAGAATCTACCACTTTATTCACATTTTTTAGAATGTAATGGATTGAATACTAGTTATCCTTGTCCAGATATAACCACCTTCATTAGATCATTTTGTGATACTTTTGAGTGAATATACTCTTTAGAATATTATGATTTGTATAAATTCTATACTTATATCTATATAGATAATACCACCAAATAATCAATATTGATATTATTTCAACCAACCCTAGAACATGTTTCATATAGTTTTTTATATGATCATAAATTATTATGAGGTATAATCTATCAATTTATCATTCTACATTACTATAGAACCTAATATATTATTTTATGTATAATTATATATTATAAAAATCCCCCTTCTGTGGGTAGAGTGAGTATAGGTGCATTTTTATATCCTTTTATTTCACTCGTTGAGTCTCACTTCATACTCATCAATCTAGAAAACCATCCTTCCATTCAATGTTAACTTGGTAAGTGTGTTTAGAATATTATTAGATGTTTCTTATAAAGTTCCAATTGTACCCAACCAATCCAATGAAACAATGGATCTCTATTATATATGATGTCATAGAAAATTCCATAAATTCTTATGTCCATAAATTACACATAGACAATTATTTTTGGCTGATGGAATACCCTATGAATGTTAAATACTTTATCCAGACCTCACATTTAATGTACTAAATATAGAAAATCTATTTTATCAATGTATTCAACAAACTACTTACATATTACTCTTGTCATTTAGTGTTGAATAGAATATTATATATAATTCTACAAAAAATTTATAAAGGTAATATCTAATAATTATATTAATCATGTCCAGAAATATTGTTCGAGAATTAGTTATTCTGAATGGAATCACTATGAAATCTTATATTTTAATTATTATTTAAAATATTGAATTAAGCTTACATTCTTTTTTCTACTTTAATAGATTATATCCCAAGTTTAGTTCCACTTTATAGAAGCATGGGGATCCACCTAGTTGATCCAAATAAAAATTAATCCATGAAAAAAGATAATTTTCCATTATTATGACCCTATTTTGTACATGATAATAAATGAGTGGATGTGTTTTCCCATTGTTTTTCATGGCAAGAAATAGGGGTTCTCCCCATGGTTAAGAAAATTTTAAAATAAATTCCATATTTATATTATCATGTAGTTTCTTATATATTTATTTTTATTCAATAATTGGTACTCTATATAGATTTTTAGAAATTGGTAGATCTTCATGTATACATTTGATTATTAAATCTTCATATCAGTATTGAGTAAGACTAGAAAAATAATTTTGGAATACATTATCATATTTATACAAGAGATACATTCTCATAAGGTAGAAATACCCATTATTGATATGGATCATTAAATAAAGATTCATCCTCCTCCATACACATTGATACAATTGGATTATGATTTGGGATATAGAGGGTGATTTTAAATTCATAGTAGTTTTTTTATTCTCTTTAGAAGAAAACCAAATCCATTCCCAACAAAGAATCAAATTATTCTAAAGGGAGTATGATATGGTTTTATAAGAGCTGCTTATAAAAAATATTTATGGGGGAGTAGTTATATTCCTAAGATTCATTGACATACCAATTTTATATTTTCAACAACAACTGAGCCTCCAAATTTTTATAAGGTGTTTTAATAGTACCAATAATATTTTATTATATGAAAAAAATTAATGGAACTATATTAAAAACATGTTTCTATACTTTTATAACAACCAGTGTACCTGTTACAACTTCATTGTTAGGATCCACCTTAGTAGTTGAGAAATCATATTCATATCCTTACTATATAGAAATTATATATTTTTAAATTTTTCCCAAAAAAAATTATATTAGACACTATATTTGACAGTTTCCATCATCGTTAGAGTTGAAATAATTGATCACAGGCTAATGATTGACCGAGACATTATTTTCTTCCACTTTGTCAATCATATTTTCCATTTTATTCCAAATTTAGTGGCATGATACCCATAATTTGAACATTCATTTCATCTCCTCATTCTCATGATGCAATTTAAAATATTATTTTCCCACATTTTTAACATTTTGACATATGGATTTTTTTCCTCTATGTGATTTATCTATTATTCCATGAGAAATAAACTATACTATATTTTTATTAACTTTTGTCTCATGTAACCATTGAGAATCACTTATATCTATTTTGAATTTATGGTTATAATAGAAAATTTACTCATAACAATAAAAGTCTCATATCACCAATGATTTTAAAATATTCAGCTTTATCCCCTTTAAAAAATTTTTATTATTATATTCATGGTCGATAATAAAGCTGGAGGTGTACTTTAAAATCACTGTGAGGGTTTCTAATTATGAATCAATTTATTCATACTAATTTTTATTATGTCCGAGTAACCCCCTCTCCAATTTAATTTGTTGAGTTCAAGGAAAATATTTATTGAAATATATTTTCATGAATTCTTTCCTTGTTAGTGATTCATGTTATTACTTGAGATACATATTCTTGATTATCTTCCACAATAGACCAACTACTACCACGAAGTGATAAATATCAAGAATGAAATTCAATTTCTCCAAAACAAATAGGATATAGAATATTTTATGAATGGATTTAATAAATTATTTTCTAGTAATGGGACCAAAATATCCACTTAATGTTGGAGGATTTTGACTCATAAACGACTCAACCGTGACTTTATATTTCTTAAGATAATGAGGTTGTTTCAAATGATTCAAGTTATTATTCATAACCTGAGTCAGTTAAGAATGTACAACCATGAAGTTATCAACTCCCACTACTATTAAGATAGTTATCTCAATTATGGAATCACCACATTCCCCATTATATTTTATATTGGAACAATTCCACATATTTCCATCCATTATATAAAATAAAGGAAAAATCCGTATTTGAGCATTCAAACTAATAAGAATATAAACAGGAAAATTTGAACTTATAAGTAATAACTCATAAAATATATATATTTTATATCTTATGAATATCTTGTAGGTTTGAATCTTGGATATTAGTGGTCTAGTATTTATTATGTAATCTAATATGAAATTACATTAAAATACTTAATATTGGATTGTAATAAGCACATGAATTATCTTAATCATATCTCTGGAGAGTGTCTCTCCATTCGTGTTGACTTAAGAACACCCATCATGCACTAAGTGAACATTGTGTTGATTCTCATCTACAATATCTCATTGAGATTACACCTAGGTACATCTATTCTACAACCAAATAAATATTCAATTATCTAGATAGGGATGAAATTTCTAGGAAAAAATACACTCAACACATTCCAAAAAAATTGGATATTGTCCTTAATATCATCTCAAGTTTTTCTACAATGTTATATAATCCTAATTGTTAAAAATAAAAACTCCTTAACTTTTTCTCAACGTATAGAAACCTAGATTTATAATTAATTTTATTTCATAAATTTTAACAAAAATATCCATCGAATATTATCATGAGAATCTAAGGTCATAGTGTATTTATAGAACTAGATACATAAACCATAAACTTGAAAATCAGAAGATGTCATTATTTAAATCCTAATAATATATTCATTGAATATTTTATGCTCCTAATAGTGCATATGACCACCTTGGGACATACATAAGGAATGGGTGATCAATAAATCATAGTAATGGATAATCAGAGTAAGCATGATACATCTTAGACAAAATGTAATAATAACAAGGAAGAATGGCATGTAAAACATGATATCATAAGATAATGACAAAAAAGGAACGTGGAAACAACTTAAAATAGGAAATTATAAGAATTTTTCAAAGAAAACCACCATGAAATCATAATAATGTGTTCTAGGATGACCACTAAGGATCCATATGTGTTATCTCAGTATATGAAAACTTTTACCAATGTATTGAAGTGATATCTAGAAAATCCCACCATATATTTAACATTATGTATATAATGTCAATCCAAAAATATAATAATGTATATTTTCATTTAAATCCAATTTTATGAATGAAAAATTATTAAATTGAAGTCTGCATTCAATGAATCATAGTTATATCTTGGTAAATAGATTTGAAAAATTAGTTTGGTTATTCACAACACATAATTTATGGCATGAAAAAATCAAGAGACAATCTGAGAATCATAATGGGAATACATAAATGTTTATGTAATATATTAATTATGTAGTAAGAATGTATTTAATTATATGGGAATTAGTTTAATATAAATTCTATGTTCATAAATAGAAGAAGACACAACCCATTGATAATTAAAAGAATTATTTTAATGGTTGTGCTTTAATGGAAATGAGGGGGTAGAGAACTACCTTCCTTGAGAGGTTCTTTTTAAAAGCTTGGTATGAGATACTTAGATCATTAAAAACTCTTTTAGAGGGATTTTGAGAGTGTAAGTGAGAGTAAATTCATACTAAAATTCATTAGTGAGAAAATGAATTTGATAATGGGTGGGTATTTATAAAAAACGTTGGGAAATTATTTATTAATTTTTAAAATTAGGTATTCGAAATATATTTTAAAAAATGCAAAATTGTTGGACATCCAAGGATTTATGACCATGATATTTTTCAAGGTGGTTTTTTAAATATTGTTATACCTCAAGGGATGGAATTATTTAATTAATTAGTTTCTTTCATGTATGGGATTCATTTTCATAAATAATTTTTTTAAAACCATTAAAATAATCTCTAGGTTATGTAATATTAAAAGTAGGTTTTGAAAAATAATATTATCACTATAGAATAACTTATTTTCATTAATAGTAAATTTTTGGTAATTCAAGTTATCTTTGATTTTATTAAAATACTTTAATGTGACTGTAGTTTCATTATTATTAGCATATATTTATATCAGATTTAATTTTTTATCTGAAAAATTGACTGTCTTGGAAAAGTAAGAAAAAAATAAATATCAACTAATTTAATTTTTTTTTTAAATACACTTTTTTCTTTTTATGATAATATTATTATTTAAATAAAAACTATTATTTATTGAAAAATACAAGTTATTATGACATATTCATTTCTCTAACCATCGTAAAAATTAATGTGGACATTATAAGATTATATTATAATTTATATTCAAATAAAAAGTGTTCTATTAGACCATTTAAAGGAAAAATATTTTATTAAAAATTATTTATTTTATTGTAAAAGTGTATATCAATTATAATAATACATACCCCAAATAAAATTTTGTTCTATTTATTTCCAAAAATATTTTTATCACATTTTTAATATAATCTGGTTTGTTTTAAAAAATAAAAAATATGGCATCAAAGTGAAAACAATATAATTTCAAAAAATAAATTTTATAACATTGTATTACCAAGGTTCAGATACGAGAACACATATTACAACAGTATACACCCTAAGGATAAGGTGTGTTATTTTAGTACATTGGTGTGGTGGTTCAATGAATATTTATTGGGAAGTTACTTTTATAAGCATTAATGTCTATCGTAATTGATTTTTATCAAGTATTAGTTATTTAATCTTATCTTGCACTTAGTCATGGGTGAATCCCTATGATGACACATTCTTTAAAAACACTGATAAATGAGTTTACTAAGGGATTATCCTTGTAGTTGGGGCTATCTATTCTTCATTATCCATTAATTATTTCTTATTATTACCCTTTAATATATACAAATATTACATAATCCATTATAGTTGATACATTACTAGTGATCATAAGGAATATGTTTTGAAATATTTGATGGTCATATTATGGCATTGTAATAATATGTTATTGAATATTATTACATGGTTCGTATGTTCGATATTATATTATATTAATAAGTGGGATACATTTTCATTCATAAGTGAAATTTCATTTATAATCATTTATGCCATTACATAATACCATGGAGGTATTACATATTTATTTTTTATGGTATATTCACTATAAATTTTACAGATCACTGATTCTAAATAACATTAGATGTTGAGCTGAGACACTGGTACTTGTAAGACTAACTCCAAACTGAAAATGGGGGTTTGGTATTCTGCCACATTTTTAGTGCATCCTTTCAATAGAATAAATAAGTAAGGTTTTACATCCACAGATAGTGAAATTAAAAAAATCCCACATAAACACGGTTGGGTTTTGGGTTCTCAAATTATGTGGCTTTAGATATTTGAGAATTACTATCAAAGTAAATTTTCCATGATTTGGGTGTATCTTGTATGAAGAACAATTCTTCATTAGAGATTTCTGTAATTCATTTCCCACTCCTAAGAGTTGGGTGTGATACAATAGAGTCTACCAATTCATAACCCTTATGCACTATCTAAGGTGTAAACCATTCATGAATTTTTTGTAGGATGACTAACCATCATACCAGGTATCTAGTTAATATTGGGCGGTCAAGGACATACTAGAGTGGGACAATATAAGTTACCAAAATGATCTCAGATTACTATTGACACAGTCTCACCTTATTCCTCACAAATATCTATGAAAAAAGTTCTTCCCAATATTAGAATAGACTCTATGTTTATAATATTGTCTAATTTAGATAATGCAAAAAAATTATTTTCATGTAGCATTCTATTTGTCTAAGTGTTCACTAAGTGAACACTCTAGAGTTAACACACACAAGACGATTGACATCCCGTCAATTGGTGGAATCATGAAATTTAGGTCAAAGAGGTACATATAGAGGTCCTTAAAGGCTTATTGTTAGCTCTTATATGATAGGTAATCTACCACTTTAATCATTTATAAATTTATGTGTAATAATTTACTAGTTGTATTAGAGATGAATCCCTTGATATATGAAATATTCCTTCAGATTCATCTCATTTCATTGAGGTTTTAGGGTAGAGGAACATTTAGAATATCTTGAGTATTCATAGGATTTACTTCAATACTGTGATGGAACTTGATGTTTATTTCTCGTCGGTATATTTTTCCACATCATGTATTTTATTTAATTATTGTTTATTGTAGTTTTTTTATTTAATTTATAAATTTAGAAATGTAATTAATATTTTATCAAATTATATAGTATCATATTATTATGTTAAAATAAGTATATTAGTGGTTAATTTTAGTTTTCTAGTTTGTTTATAGTGGAATGATTATTTTTTGAAAACCACCACAATCATCATCATTTATATGTTGAAATGATGGTATTTCATTATTATATTTTTTATTGATTTAATGTTGTTCAAAATAATAATTTCAAATGGTGACATAATAATTCTATTTAATAAATAAATAATTTATTTTATTATTTTATAACTTTTTACTTTTAATTTAATAATTTATATTTTATTTTTTCTTTTTCTCCTGAATTTAATTTACATTTTTCTTTTTAATTTCTAATATGAATTTATCAATGTCACTTTATGTCACCCTTTCAGTTTGTATTTCAAACATCAATTATAATATTCAAGATATGCTTGCTATATAATGGAGTGCGGTTAGTCAATTTTCCATATTAAGTGATTCCATAACTTATTTTCAATGTTTCTATATAATGTAACTATACCCACAATCACTTATGTGAAAAAATCACTTTTTGGAATTTACATAAAATTATAGATAGATGACTACAACATGAAGAGTAGAAGTAACATAATTGACTATTCCTAAGGAAGATAAATCACCACATCCATGTTATAATTAAATTAATAATCAACATAGCATAAATCCCCATGCTACTAATGTGAAGGGTTCACACAATAGACTATAATATAAAATACTAATGAAAGGATAAAATCACTAAGAGCTTATAATATTCATTCAAAATGATTAAAGATGACTTTATATTTACAGAATTTTTTTGATAAAATAAAAACTTTCTAATGATAATCACAAAAGAATAATGATGATGAAACATTATTTTGTGATATGAGGATTGGAAGATTCCGAATGCATTGAATCATGGTTTTTGGAAATATTTTTTAAGAACTGAGACAAAACCTGAGGCTCCTATTATTGAATATTAATAAAAACATTGGATATGATGACATATACTAGGAATCCAATTTACTGAAAGATGAACCATGGGTTTTATGAATCAAGAACCATCAATGATGGGAGCTGACATTGTATATGGGGATCTATTAGTGAAGATAAATTGTAAAGAGAAAATTGTGAGTTGCAATGAATCTTTCAAAGGAAACCAAGATAGGTCAATTAAGATGGTAAATAAAATCAATGAAAAAATGGGGTTAAAAAATAAGTCTATTCTTGAAAAATATTTTCCATACCAATAAAGTATATAATATGACAACCTTAGATGAATAATAATGGCAAAAATAGACTTTTAAAATTTTGTGTTTGTTTCCTAAGAAACAATAAAGACAAAGGATGCTTAATAGTTCACCATGATATAAATTCATGTTTTTTTAGGAATTTATAGAATTTTAATGATGAAATTATATTTAGGAAGTTGAATTGAAGTATTTGGTTTATGAAATAGTAATGTGGGATGAACTTGAGATTTGTGTTCCGAACAGAGGATAACATTTCATCCATTTTGGCTTTCGACGGTCATGTGAAGTGGATTTATGAAAGGATATGGTATCTTGAAAATCCAACCTAGTTGCTTTTACTCACCAAAAGGTTTAGTGTGGCTATAAAGAATGATATATTTTTAAAATAAAGTCCCTCCTAATCACCTGCAACAGTATAAGTTGAATACAAGATGTCCCTAGAGATGATCCAAGAACTTTTTATTGATGATTGAGAGGTTTGATTATGTTCAAACTTTTTCCCATATCTACTACACTTAATGCTTTAACAAGATTAATGTGGTTATTTCTCATAAGTTAGAAGAGTAAAATTATTGTAAAATGGTTTTCTCATAACATGATCTGAATGAATCATTATGTGGTTCTACTAATACAAGGATGTTGTTACAGGATTAGTGAACACAATCAATGTTTTCTCATGGTATATTTTTGAATATATTTTCATCCATCATTTTGGTGAACATAGAATATACCTGAGGATTCATATGGAATAAGGACATGTACAAATATCTAGGATCAGGACATGGACGTTGAGTTGGATCTTGAGGAAGGAGGATATCTCACCAAATAAGATTCCACTTTTTCTTATTATATATCCAATAACATTGTTATTTCTATCCTGTATACATAATCACTTAATGTGAATCTTAATCATATAAATTGAGATTATTTTACTTTTTGGATCCTATTTTTACAATTATGTGTGTATGAATTTTTGTTTTGTGATTAATATTGAGTTCATCATGATGATCAATTTTTAAAATATTCTATGATTATATGGGTGATGATAATGAATACATCCATTTTTAAAATTAATTAAATTTAAAAAAACATAAAAAAATATTATTACTCAATTGTCTTAACAAATAAAACATATATTGGGAGAGAATTGAGAGATTTAATCTTTGACATCTCACTGAAATATGTTTACCTTATGGTGACTAGTTATATTTTAATCACACATTTCTCCCAAGTATTATAATTGTTGTGAAATATTCAATAATATACCAAAAAATATTATACATCTATTTAATAAAAATTATTTTTCCAAACATTCTCATTTGATTAAAAACTTCTTGTTATTCACCACTTCTTTTGAATCTATATAGTTTTAAATTAGTTTTCAAATTTTCACTAGCTGTATCCATTTCCTCTCACTTCTCAAAATCACATACACCATACCCTCTTTTCACATCCCTTTATTTTTTTTGTTTCAGTTTTTTCCAATAATCACATTATACATTCCCTTTGGATACAAGACACACTCATAAATGCACTAAAAAGTTGTAGTAGTGTAAATAAATAATTAATTTGGATTATCATTAGTTTACAACCAAAAACCCATAAATGTTTTTTTCTATTTTTTGCGAATCAACCCATGAAAAAATATATAAAATATATAAAAAACTAAATATTAAAAAAAAATTATAAATATAAAAAATATAAAAATATTTTAAAAATATTATGTGAATTGTGTATTGTTTTATCATTTTTACATAGTTTGAATCTCTATATACCCTTGACAATCAAAGGAAGATTTTGAAATTCAAATTCTAAAAAATTAAGAAGAACTGTTTCACTATAAATAAATGTAAATCAGAAATTGGAAAATAGTAATACCATAAAGTGGAATTACATAAATTTTTTATGTTAATATAATGTTGTTCTATAACTTTATTATTGCCCATAAGATCCATTGGATTAGGTATTTCAACATTCCAGTCATGTCTAATAATTTTCCCAATATAACGATATCCCCAAAGTCTAATTCCATTAAGATCGAGAAATATTATCTCTCTATTTTACAATAATTTAATGGTATACCTATAGATGATTCATTAGAGTTTATTAATTAATTTTACAATATTACATCAATTTCAGCATTGAGAGTTGAGTGATGAGGATTTTATGAGGATTATTATTCCATTATGTCTTAAGGTAATGGCTGGGAAATTATTTTAGAACATAAGTGGGAATTTTTTTGAATAAATTGGATTATAATTTTTAAGTATTTATGTCGCATATTCTATCAAAGAAACACTATAATTGATATTAAGAATAATATCACTAGTATTTTCAAAGTATTAGGGAGAATAATTCTATAAATATTTCATTCTGATTATATTCTTACTCAGACAGTGTGTTGACTACAAGTTGGATCCCAATATCTTTATGGATGCATTCAATAATACCCTTACAATATATGACCCTAACTTATTTGATCATTCACGTGTTTCTTATTTCTATGTTATAATATCAAATGATTTTAAAAAATTCATTAATATGTTATCCAAAAGTTCTCATCATAAATGTACTAAAAAAAGAAAAATGCATAGGGATGAAACTAGTACCCAAGATAACATTGTTTGAAAAACCACTCAGGGAGACGTTTTTTCATTGTGGAATTTTTGGTCATGAAAAAAATTGTTTTTCCAATGTTGATATTAGTTAGTATAATTGTGTATATAAAAATCAATTTTATTTTTCATTGAAAGAACATGGTGTAATAAAACCACAATTTACCCTATGTTACTAACCACAACCCAAAACATTTTTTTTCAAAATTGGAGGTTGAATTTTCTAAATATTAATGTGAATTTGATGGAATTTTATAATAGGTTTATGGTGAGATTAATTCTTCAAGAGAAAATACAAAATAAAAGATTCATATCCTAGATTCTAAAATGGTTCAAATGCATCTAGATCTAGGTGGGAGAGATAAAGGTAATCTTCCCATTTAAATTAGACATAACACTTGAGATAATGTGATGATAATAACATCTATATTTGGTCTAAAACCTCAATAACTAGTTAAGTAAAAACCTAGTAATAATAAATTTGATGAAGAATTTATAATTGAAAATGAAAATATAGAAAATACAAAAAAAAACAGGATATATTTTATCAATAAGGAAAAAGGTAAAAATATTTACATGTAAAATAAATTGTATTTAAGAAGATGAAATGGTAACTCATTAAATAGGGTAAGAGGAATTTGAGGTTTGAGGATAAGGTTTTCAATCTATTAGTTTTGACACATTATCTCATACCATTACATTTCAAGAAATAATGAAAGATAAGTGTGAAATATATTTCCTCAAAATACCTTATATGTTTTGGAGATTTAATTTTAATATTCCATTTATTGATGCTTTGAACAACATTGCATAACACATGATTTTTTTAATGGTCTTTGGATAAGAAAATGGATTGGGTATGAGTTAAAAAATAAATATGAATGATCTATGTAGTTATATTAATAAAATTAATATTCCTTTGATATTAAAAGACCATATATTGTTTTTCATTTGTTATATAATTGAAGAATGTGGGGAGATTATGTTCTTATTTAATATAAGTTCTTAGATCAAAATTATGGACTACTCGATGTTCAAAAATTTGTTTCTTAAGGATCATAATACGACATTATTGTCATCATATTTAAATGATATATTACATTATTATCATTATGTGAGTTAAGTTGACATATTGGTTAATTTATGAAAATAATAATCAGCTATAAAATTGATTATTATAAGACCTATTGTGATATTAAATACCTCCAAAATATTAGGTAGGACATTAGTAGCCACTGATGGGATATTATAGATGTGTAAAAGGGTAAGCAGACCATTCATGTTGGTGAGGATTAAGAACAGTTCCGTATTCTCAAAAGAGTCTCCTACTGTAGTGACCAATAGGATAAATAACATTGTTGAGGACATTTTTTAGATCTTAGGTGAAGAAGGAAAACTATCACCCATTTTGGAATCTAATCAATGAATCTATAAAAGAAAACTATGAAGAAAATATTATTGGGGTCAAATTTACAAAATCTGAAGAAAGGATATAGAATATTGATTAAAAAAATATGAAATAAATATCTCAGAACAATTAGGTGATCAATCCATTAACAAAATATATTTTAGATAATGTTTCTAATTATTTTGAGTGTAGTTCTAAATCCACTAATATACTCAACCCTTATGCTACATTCTGTTCTATACAACCAATGAAACATGGGTATGTTTTTGTTGCTTTTTCCCTAGAGGTGAGTGCTACAATGGTTATTTAATGTATAATATTAATATAGTCATTATTAATGGTGAAACTAAACCTATTATATATATTGAGAGTGAGATATAAGAGTATCTGAATATCATTCCTTATGTTCACAATAGTAATGTCATTGATTAATTTAATTCGTAGGATGATGAGTTTTATATCATAGAATTTTTGAAATTAGTAGATTATTTATAAGGATCTTTCACTATTTAATATATGTTATTTCCATTTGATACACCTCATGAGGTTCTTAGTGACAAGGTTTGAACAATAGTTGTGGCCTTTTACGAACATATGGTGTATTATGTGCGGGGGAGAGTGAGGGTGGCCATGTGAAGAGTGAGGTTGTTTATTAAAATGTCAGTTCTTAGTTTTTTCCCATTTTAATTATTTCTTTAATGAATATATAGTTATTTAAGAAACCATTGGTTGGAGACTTAGTACTAAAACATTGGAATTTGTACATGTAATTCTTCTAGATGATGAGTTACATGAATTCTAGAGAGAACACGATAATATTCCCAAAACAAATATTGAGGTATCTTATAATGAATCATAACATTTAAATGGCCATAGTTAAAATGATTTAGGGGTAAATTCTAGAATAAGAAAAAAATTGATCACTCTATTTTATGAAAACCACGATTTTCTACTTTTACCATGGAACTTTTTATTTAAATAAATATTTCTCACTTCATTGTGTATCTCTATAAATTCGTAATCCAAAGTTCATAGAGTTTCCATTGGACACACAAACTCATGATTTCTTTCCATTGTTTTAATATGGATTGTACTATTAACCATGAGGTGATGTTGTTTTGAGGTAGGTCAAGTTACCCTCAGAAGTGGAAACAGTTAGTTGTGAGTTCTTTTTAATAGTAGTAGATTTATTTTGATCTTCGAGGCCATGAGGATCCAAAAGTTGTAGAATAATGGAAAAAAATTTCCTTCACCCTTTGGGAAGTTAATTTAAAATTATATAAACTTCTTGTGATGTTTTCATTTTTTATGGATAATAATTTCAAATAGTAGAACTATTTTAATTGTCAAATGGGAAAAAATTGTAGTTCAATAATTGTAAAAGCTTCAACATAAAATGGTAGTAATTTGTTTAATTTCGTAATTAATATATTTTATAGGTTCTTTATGTTTTATGGAATTGATTATCTTAATTTAATTATTGAAATTTTTTCTATAATGTTGTTTTTTCTATGATTTTCACTATCATAATTTGAGTTTCTTTTGTGTAAGATATTGACTCCAATGTAGTAATTTTTCTGTGATTCTTTATAATTCAGTATTACACTTGGTTAATAAATGTAAAGTTAAAAAAATCAATTTTATGCTAAAACTACTAGTAAGTGGCCACTAGGTATGTTTTCTTTTCATGTTTTGTATTATGTTATTGTTTAATGAAATATTTTTTCAAGCATTAGTATAACCCCTCAAAACTGTTTTTTCATAATATTCATATTTATTAAAACAAATTTGTTCAATTTTTTATCATTTTACAGTTTCTTTAATGTTTAATGTTTTTATTTTTTAGTGTCGGGGTGGGGTAATATTTTAACATTAAATATAATTCATTGATAACCCATAAAATCCCAATTAAAATTTTCAAATTTTTATTTTTTAAAGAATAACATAAGCTTCTTCACTAGGTGAAAAGTCTCTCAAATATAATGGTTGTGATTACCTAATGAGAATATTAATACTTATTACCTTTTTATTTTAATTGGTTAAATATTTTTTCTTACAATTTTAAAAACAAGAAATTCATGAAAACATTGTCAGAATATTTTATAAATATCATAAACCTTAATTTTTTTAGAATGTAACTCATATGTTATAAAACAAAATACATTATGGAATGAAAATTCTCATCCAGGATGGACTCATCATTCTTTTATTCTCTTTATTATGTCTCTACTAACTATTTTATGAGTTATTTGTTCCACTTATAAATTTTATTTTTACCCCATCCTATAATGTATATATTTATTATGAATTCTTATATTTTTGGACTGTTTTTACCATGAGGTATCGAGAAGTTTGGACATTCAAATGGATAAAAATGGATTTTGGTTAAATTTCTTTATAAATTTTCTATTTAAATATTTTTTGTAAAATAAAAACAAATTTTTTCATGATATTATCTAAGTCCAAAGGGTAATTTTTCATTCAACATGATAGAATTATTGATGTGAAATCATTTTGAAAATATTTTCTTTATGGTATTCCATTTTTTTATTTTGGGATTTATTTTATATAATTGAATGTCATTAATGGATTTATTGATGAAGGAAAATGCACTATGTGTGTTGTAATTTTATATGGATTTCATTTTGGAGTATTTTTTCAAATAATTTACTTCAATTAATTTTGTTTCTATTGTCAAAATTTTATTTTTATTTAGTAATTTAGAAATTATATTAATATTTTTTTAAATTAACATTTATCTTAATTTTTTTAAAATATTTGTTTGATAAGTTTAATTTTTGTTTTCCAGTTAGTTAATAGTTCAAGGAGTATTTATTTTAGACCATCAATTATAATATTATTTTTATATTTAAATTGTAGACTGTCAATTTTTTATTTTTTTATTGATTATATTTTTTTCAAAGTAATAATTTCAAATATTTTAACTTAATATTTGTGTTAAATGAATTTATTCTTTTTTATTTATTTTATAATAAATTTATCAAGGTTTTTTTATTTAATATCACATTTTTATTGTTTCAATATTATGTAATTAATTTATTATTTACTTTTTATTTTATTTTTTATGTAATTTTTTCTATGTGATTATTTATTACCATTACTATCAGTATATTGACCAAGAAACACTACTTACAACTTATCAGATGTCGGCTTTGCAGACCACATAAAGGGGATCATTTGATCAAGTGTTTATATTAAGTGACCACATGCATTATCTTCAAGGTGGCTATATTAAGTGACCATAACCATGGTCACATATGTGAGAAATCCACGTTTTCTATGGTTAGAACATGAAAAAGATAACATAACACAAAAGAAAGAGCCTTTATCACATAAGTGATCATGTATGCAGAATCCAATATATCATGTCTATGATATAGTGAAATTCATAATAAAAATTCCAGAATTTCCCACAATAATGATTTGAAATCCTAATGCAAAAACCAAGAAAATAAACATCTGAAGAATTGATGAAATTAATAAGAGATAATGAATTTTATTTGAGACCCATTGAATAATAATAATGCTTGATATAATTTGGTTGATTGATATAAACTCATAGTCATGCCTCACAAAATGATAAAGATGAAAAACTATTTGATAGTGAAATGATGATTAGATGATTACAAAAAATTTGAATTTTGGTTTTTAGCTTAGTTCTTATTTTATATCTATAAAAAAACTATAGCCTTGTGATTTTGAAGATGAATCCGAACATGGGATAATATGAGATCAACTATGGATCTGAGATTATAAAATAAAAACATTGGTTTTAGGGAATAAGGAAAAATTAAATATGGGGGATGAGTGTGGAACTGGAGACCTGCTAGAGAAGATATACCATGGATAGATGAAAGTAATTTTCAATTAAAGAATAAAATGAAAACAATACATGCTTGTGAATTTTTTTAAAAAAACAAGGGTGATTGAATCAATGATGATAAATCTAAATAATTCAGTTCTGAGATGAATCTAATCCACACTAATTGAATTTACAAGATGAAAACCCGAGTTGGTGAATCATTGTGAAATAATAGTGAGTGAAATTCTATGTTTTAATACATATAATGTAATTAAAAAAATAGAGGCTTTATGGTACACTAATGTTGCATCTTTGGGTTCATTTTTGAATTCACCCCAGGTGCATAATGAAATGAACCTGATGAAATTGATGTGAAGGATATCATTGGTGTATCTATCAAGAGAGTTAAACCTATGATTTTTTTTCCTAACAGAGGCTGAGATTGAATCCATTTTGGTTATTGACGATCATCTAGACCTAAAAATTTAAATTCAATGTGACCTAATTAGTCTGTAGTAGTTTTTTTACACACTAAATAATTATCTGTGACTAAATAGAATATTTTATCTAAACCATTAAGGCCCTCTTAGTCACATGAAATGAGAGCATTGGAAGATTAAGTGTCCCCTGGAGATGTCTCTAGAACAAATTATATAATAATGAGATTTCTATGTAAATTTTAATTTCATATAGCTTCATATCAATTAGTTATTTAACAAGATAAATTTAGGATTTTCATATAATTTTGAATAGTATGATAATACCACATGATGGTCAACATAAAAATATATGAAAGTCTCATTTTATGATTCCACCAGGACAATGTGTATGTGATAAGACTAGTGATATCCTTAAAACATTTCTCTTTGTAAAATTTCATAGTTATATTGATCTATCCATGAAGAGAACATAATAGAGAGTTTTGGAAGGATCTGGGAGTAGGACACGGACTTGAAGAACAAGCATGATAATGAGGCTATCCCACCAAATTAGTTACTTCTTAAATTTATTCTCCCATTATGAAAATTGTTTTTTCTATAAAGAGTAATAAATATCTTTTAGGGAATAAATATAGTATGAGATGAAATTATTTTACTATATATCTCTTTTTTCTACAATTTTATAATGTAAATTTTAGTTTGGTGATCACTTATGAGTTTTTTATGATTATTATTTTTACACTATTCTAAGAACTGATACGTTTTAATAGAGAATATATCACATTTCATCATTAATAAAAGTCGGTAAAATTGGAAAATTTTAATACTCTATTATTTATTAATTAAATAAGTTAATTTTTTTTTCATAAAGGGATTATATTTAGTAATAATCACTAAAACATGTTTAAAATTTATTTATAGTTATGTGCTTAATCACACATCTCTCACAAGTAGTATATAGTTACAAAAACATGAAGCTAGAGAAACAAAAAAATTTAATCAATTTAGGCCAAACCAATTATCTAATTTTATCATTTGTCTAAAAAAACATACTTTTCCAATGCCTCCTTTTATTCATAACTATTTTAAATTTGTTTTTACCATTTCATTAGAACTCCAAATTTTTTCTTAGTACTCCTAATATCAACCACTGCACCATATTTTAATTTTTTTTTGTTTTTGTGTTGTTTTTTTAGTTTTGTCATATAGTCAACATTTACATTATTGTTGATATAAAACCCACTCATCCCTATATTATATAGTTATAGATTGTTTAAATAAATAATTAATTTTACTTGACACTAGTTAATGAGATATCACCTCATCAGCACGTAATGAAGCTAATAAATTTTACTCATGAATCCCTAAAAGCATCATTAATGGGAATTCAATTTCAAAAAGAGTTGTTGAAATTTTTCAAAAATATACATTAATTTAATAAATATAGTCATAAAACTATTTATATTTGACTATAAATCCATCCACATAACACTCACTGGTTTTCCACATGAAGTATTATATGATGTAATGCATAGATTGTTGATATGTTTCACTAGGAGTCTTTAAAAGTGCATTACATTATAATATTATATTACTTGGGTTTCCCTAAAAATAGTAGAATCATCATCCTTCAGGTCCATATGTATATTATTATAATATGAGTACCCATTAATAAAGGTGAGGGATTGAACTACATATCAAAAATTAATAAGGAGTTCCATGATTGGGAAAAATAAGTCATCCTTTAGGTAATGAATGTTGAGGTACCTAATGTCGACACAACTTAGGATCCAACCATTTTTCTTTATGAGATGAAAAATATTTTTCAATCATTTTAGATATTAGGCCTCATGGGTAAGGTGGGTTTTAAGATATTTTAAACCTCACCTTTTACATAGGGAGAAAGATATGGATACATTCTTCTAACTAATTTCTTTTATCGCAAGTGATTGTTTGTAATTTCTTGGTGATGGGTGAGAACCTCAATATTTAATCATAGAATTTTGGTGTAGTTTAAATCAAACACACCCCGATACTATTTTATGAAGGATATATACTCAACTAGCTCCTCTAGGGACATGGCTGTTGTAACAACACAATATTTTAAAATGTATTCTCTTTATATAAAATTGATGTATTCGATATATTTCTTTATATGAAACATAAATTTTTAAAAACCCATGATATACTCTAATATTTTAGTATCTGAACATAACTGTTATATCCATTCCACTGTATTGGCTGGTATAAATAATGGTAATCATAGTATAATATATATGTAAACGGTATTTTAAAAATTCAATTTTACTAATTAATTATTTGGAAATTAGTGCTAAATTTTCTAAAAATTCATTTATTGCTGGGAAATGAATATTCAACATAAATATTTTTATTTTATTTTCTATGTGGAAATTAAAATTAATTTATTACAATTTATGAATTTTTATTTAATAAAATGAGTATATGTTTTGAAATCATCATATAAAAATTAACATAGTGGGAATTTTTTTGATATTTATGAAGTGATTGTTTTTTCAGTGAATATTAATTTTTTAAAAACTAATTTTCCTAATTTCTAGAAATTAAATTATGAAAAATAGATTATAGAATTGGAATTTCTATGTAAAAGAAATTTATATATGCCTATCTTTTCATTATTAATCTAACCTCAGTAAAAATGTTTTTACTATGATAATGGTAAATTGAGTAAAACAAGGAAAATGATGGGATTAGACCTGAAAAAACCCTAACAATTTCCTTTAATAATTTGGATGAGTGGGGATTGTCTATCCTCATCCAAGAATATCTATTATGGGAATATTCTTTTACTAATACTTGATGTTTTTATTATATATTATTTTATGTAATGAAAATTATAAAATCACAGACACCATTCCTTTAAAATATATAATATTTTTCATGTTGATAAAGAGGTTATGATTAGTTGTAAATGGTTATTTTTAATATTATTAAATTATTTTTATAGTATTTTTTATTTATTTTTAGGGGCGTTATAAGTATATTATGTACTTACAAAATGCTGATAATGTTCTTGTGCTAGTTGTAGAAAACATTACAAAATAATTCCACAATCATTAAATTATATATGTTTTGGATGAATTACGGTGTTCTGAATATTATATAGATAATTATAATTTACAAATGATGGTGGGATGGTATATATTCAACACAAATAATTTTATTTATGTATTCGAAGTCTAATAAAATAAATATTCCCATAAATAAAATTAATGTTTTTTCCATTATATAATAAATTATTAAATGATTTAAAAATAATATAAATAATAAAATTAGTCAAGTGGAATAAGAGATTGTCTAAAATAAAATCCATGGACCATTTATGAACAAATTTTACCTTATATGTAAATTTATAACACATAAAGATCGAAAAATTTCTTACCATAGTTGAGGACAAAAAGGGTAAACAGAGTGCTAAAATAAAGGGAAATGGGTACAAATAACAAAAAAAACATATATAAATCTGAGTTTTAGGAATATATTTAATTTATATAACATCTTATATTCCATCATTAGATAATTTGGAACCATTTAACTTGATTAATAAATTATTATACGGTAATATTTTGAAAAATTCCAATTGTGTCCTCTACATCCCTTATAAAAGATACCACACATACTCTCTTCATCACACATCATGATCCTTTTATCTCAAAAAAACACTTCCCTAATTCATTCCTAACAACTATAACCAAGTCAGGAGGTCCTGGTTTGATTAGATTTTTATCCTTTAAAGGATTAATGTGTAAGGCAATGTAGGTTTCTTAATGAATAGGTAAAACTCTTAAACAAGTATATTGATTTTTATTTTTTCTTATACCATGTATAAATCTATGGTATGAATTCTAAAAGAATGAACTCAATGTATAAAATATACTGAATCATTATTTAAATGAATTATTTGATAGAGATATTCACTAAATATATATATATATATATATATATATTTGATGACTGAAATTGAAATTTTGATTCACATGATAAAAAGCTAATATAATTTTTATTACCTATGAAAACTTTTGTCCATTGAGTTATTTTATCACCAAAACGACTATAATTTAATGTTGCGTTCAATTAGAAGAAATTTGTGGGAGTAAATGCATATGATGAATTCAAATTAAGAATGTTTGTTATTCATGTCTTTTTAAGGTGAATAAATGAGACATCATAAGTAGGGTCCTTTAGGTATAAAAATAATATATCCATACATTGGATGTAATGTTTGGGACTGCCTAAAAAAGGAAAAAATTCCTTGGGATACATACCTCTCTTCACATTCCTTTTTTTTCATATGGAGGTTCTAGAATACCATGGAGAGAATATGGATCCCAAAGAAAAATCATATTTTTCTTCACAACCCATGGATACACCATAGAGGTTTGATTCGTTTTCCATATTTTGGTCCTTATCAAACCCTTGAAATATATTATCATTATTTTTCTGATACTATTCATTGTAAAATATTCCAATTTATAGCAGTTTTTCATTTCAATATTTTATACACTATTTCATATTATCTTGTATGGGAGATCCTGAAAAAAGTTCTTTAATCGCTTCGGCATGATCTGATAAATGTTATCAAACTCTATAAAGACTCATTAGTGGTATTCTAGGGATCCTTGTATAAGATTTATAAAGTCTATGGTGGAATATAGAAGAATCCAAAAAATAGAGCATCGTTTCATTTTATATAAACCCTGTTCTATAAAGCGGTTTTCTATAATGTAGCTAGGATGTTTAAAGGTGAATGGGGACTGTACCCTTTCAAAATTGTGGTTATATATCATAACCAATTGATTATCCTTAAACATAGTTATCTACATATGGGTTATGTTTCAATAACATTACGTATATTTGTCAATATAAGTGTCACTGCAACTTACCTTTATTTGAATTAAGGGACAATGTTACATCCCAAAATGGAAGCTACAAAACAATGATCCGAGCTAGTTCAGTATGAGTCCTCAACCATGCCAATCCATATACCAAAGACTTCCAACTAGCATTTAAGGGCTAGGGTGTGTCCGTGTAGAGACTATTCCATCATATCAGAGTAAACACATATAAATTACAAGATATCATCTATAGTAATTAAATAACAGTGTATAAGGGTAAGAAATAAACTTTAATATAACATGCTTTAATAATAAATAATATTCTATAGATGTATGAATATCCATATCAAAAATTAAAAAACTATTCACTCACTAGTCTGACCATACATATATAAGAGTACATAATGGGAACAAAAAATAAATGTATAGGGATCTACTACTAACTCTAATCCATACCACATACCCGGTCTCTAGACATTTTTGATCTACTAAAACCTAATCATAACAACCACAATACCCACTCTACCTGATCTTTCAGACCCAGCCCAAATCTTTACCCACCACGCATCTGTGAGAACTAGATAGGCAGACCTAAGGTTTGGACACATTCTAAGGTTCATGTATAGGGTTGAAAATATAATCTCAGTAGGAAACCATAATGATGAACCTCTAAATGATCTATTATATGTGCATGATGATGAAATATTCTCATCCTAGACAAGACACAATAGAATAGATAAATAAATCAAATAAATAATGTGAAACCATAGTCGATCCCTGGGTCCATGATCCCAATCAACAGGGAAAGGTGATGTCATGGATAACAGTATATATATGTTCATATATATATATATTCCCATAAATAAATATATATACCTAAATACATATAAACATTGTTAAGGTGAATGAAATTACATAAAAATATTAGTGGATACTTTGGTTTGTAATCATGATCGTCTAGAAATCCTATCAAAAGAGCACTGATATGTATGTCTTACCTCTCAAGGAATGTATAATTCAGTTGATATCTGTGTGTATAATCCTTATTGATAATACCTTATTCTACCAGTTTGAAAATTTCTTAGATAAAGATAAGTCATAACTCGAGGTATAATCTTCCTAACCCTTGGTTCACCATTACTCACCTCCAATCACTACATTTATGGATTCCAATGAAATATATTTGGAAAAATCCTAAATGAACTAAATATGGACATCTTTTCTCTAATTCCATGTAAATATAGTCCAATGTATGAGCACAATTTCATGGATTTTAAGAGGTCATGACATTACAACTAAGATGACCCTAATGGCATGAACCTTAGGTGAACTGTGAAGAGATATCATCGTTGAGACCTCGTTCCCACTATTTTAGGTAACTAATCAGGTAGAGCACAATCATACCTATCAATTGATACATTATTATCATCCATGAGTATCCAAGGATGTAAGATGTTATGTCCAACATTGTGGTCGCGTAATTGATCAGGGAAATCATAGTCATCTTTATTCATTGGGTGTGTGTAATCATCCATGACTATCACAGAATTGAGTAAAGCATAGTCATCATCATCACTTATCTACTAACATAGGTTAGAATAATCATCATCATTGAACTATAGATTGTAATAATCCATGATTATCCATTCTAGGGACTCTATGCCAGTATATCATAATAATAGGCTCAAAATCTGGATCATAGGAAGAATCAATTGAAACTGAAATAATATAATAGTCATATATACATGCTTAATAGCCAGATCCCAAGAAATAAATATGTTTCTAAAGATAAATATATTTGTAACATGGATATGTAGCCTGATCATATGAAGAACACTATGGAATCTAAAAATTAAAAAAGCTGAATCCCAGGAAGAATGTTGGGATAGCTCAAATACAAAGAAAGACACATCACATTGGGATCATTAGCCACCAACTTGTAGGCACATATATTGATCATAAGTTCATTAATAATAAATATGTGATGGCATAAATGGATGATTGAGGGTGGATGAACACCTAAACACCAACGTTTTAAAGAACCTCAAGGGTTTACGAGCTCATTAAGGGTATTAAGTTGACAAGAGCTACCATCTCTTCCCAAAATAGATGTACTAGATCTAGCTCAGTTAAACATCAGGGCACCAACATGGCCACTCTTGTCATAATACAAGAGATTAATCCTACGCATGATCCTTATCTAAGATGGTATAATGAGTAACCATATAGTGGGTCTGTGAAAGTACGTTAACAGATTCATCCAACATGGGATCCTTAATTGAGAATGTAAAAGTAGGAATCCAACAAGGGATCTTTCAGTAATCAAAAAAATAGAGGCATCCTAAATACGTTCCATAGAATAGTAAAAAGCAAGGGGATTACTTTATGGGAACCTCATAATAGTGTAAATAGGAATATGAATCTTCTTATGGTATTCTTTGAATATTATATAGGTAAATGGATCCTATAAGGGATTACCTAGGTCATCATTAAGGTGAGGCATCCCCCATGAGACCCTTCATAATGGGTAAAAGTTAGACACATTCTATAAAGGTTCCTCTATGATAAAACATAATCATTGGTATCCTATATAGGATCCATGGAAATGACTAACCTCATAGACTCATAGGTTGTAAGTTCACATCTTATAAGGAATACATCCCCAAAGAAAAACTACATAAGCATATGTTTGGAGTGATAAATTTTGGATCATCTATGATCAAGATATAATATTCCACCCTTTTATAGAGTTATCTCGAGGGGATTCCATGTAATGTTTGTTTTTACTTATGTACCATTGATGTGAGTTAAAAATTTGGGTGCTTTTTGGAGATTTTTAAGAAAATATTGGATAAAAGAGGTTATTCACGATTGGTGCACAGTTTGTTCAAACCGTGTGATAGCCTAGAAGAAACCGTGCACTATTTGGTACTTTGAGGTAGCAGCTTTGGTATGATTAGAGCGTGGTTTGAGAGGATGTGCGAGGTATTCATGAAATTTCCCCCCATAAAGCAGTGGCTAACACATGATTTTTGCATAGTTTTCCAAACCATGTGACTAAACGGTGTGCGAGCCAATAGTGAGATCCTAATATTGTGGATCTCACATGTTTTAAACTTTTAAGGATTTTTTTCGACTCTTATGTGGCCCAAACTCTGGATTTTACTTTCCAAAGGGTAAAAAAGCTTCTCACATCAAACTGGAAGGATTCAAAGGCCTTATGAACACCATTCTTCGAGATCGAAAGATCAAATTGAAGATATGATCTTCTCATGGTAAGTGGATTTCATCCTGATGCTTCCTATGTTCATTATTTTATCTTTCATTTCTCTTTTCATGGAAGATATAATCTATTTCCTTGTATCTAAACCTATGTGGTGAGATATAGATCAGGTAATGTGGATCTTGATCTAGATTTATGATATCTGTGTGTATTTGAACCTGATTTTCATTTACGGATTTTGATCCGAGTCATTTGTCAACATCATTATTCTACTCAGATTTAGGGGATTTTGGTTGAGAAAACATCAATCAACATATCTATGTATGTGATTCAAATATATTTCTCATTTTCTTGTATTGGATAAGTATATGTAAAATTTTAGAATTTACAGCATACATTATCTATTTTTTATTTAATTATGTTTATTTGATCGCCTAATTGATTTATCAATGCTTTGTTAAAATAGGTGATTAATTGGGAAACTAATCCTGAGACTACGAAGATTCCCCATTAGAAAATTAATTTGGGGAATTGATTGTAATATATTTTATTTGTAATAAATATAAATAATTTGGGTATTAATTATGTGATTTTGAAATGGCTAAGTTGAGATAATTAATAGTGGATTAATTATATGCCTTTGATAATATTATCTAGATAATTAATTTTTATATTAATTACGGAAAGTTGAGATTAGAATTACATAATTAATTAGGGAAGACTAATTTTAGAATATGAATTTTGATATTGATTTATTAATTTATGAAATAATTAATGGATTGAATCACATAGTTAATTTTTGAGTTAACTAATTGAATGGATGTGTTTAACAAATTATTTAATTAATAATGGGGCTGGGGTGTATGATTAATTGGAAAATTAATTATGTGATAAATAATGGGAACATGGTTACCCTAAATTGATAATTACAAATGGTAACATGTTCATTATACTTATGAGTCAAGAGAATGGGAACATGGTCATTCTAAATTCTAAATTATACATGGTAACATGGTCATTATGATTATGAGTAAATAGAATCGGAACATGGTCATTATATTGAATAGTAAGCACATAACATGGTTATCTTACTTACATTTTTGAAATTGGTAGCTTTGGAAATGTTTCTTTTATATGTGAAATTAAAGAATGGAAATAATGGAACTTTTATCTATGGCCTCACACGAGGATATACTAACTTCAACATGAGTTGAATAAGTTACTGACATATCATAGGACCTCGAATACATTGAGCTTCAAAAATTAGTATGTATTAAGATAAAATATTACCTAACAAATGCTTTAAGTTCTGGTATGAGATGATTTTGGTATTGAGGTACGAGTATCCTTAGGAGCCATGAAGTTAATGCAGTTAGATAAGAATAACTGAAAATATCATAAACTGTTTATTATTGCATTTTACTTATTTCTTTACATAACTAAATAAAATATATTTTTATTGGGATTGATATAGAAATTATTCAGGGGGGCCTACTGAGTTCTACACACACCTAATTTAGGTTTCTTGATCAGTAACCAAATATATTATATTGTTGTAGTACTAGATAAGGTTAAAGACCCTTGGATAGGTGGCTGATTTGGGATAAAGCATGGAGGAGGGAACTAGACATGGTTCAAGACCAACTAGGGGAGTCATAGTATCATTATTATTTATTTCATATTATACAAATCACATTTATAATGGAATATCATGTCCTCCCTTTCAGTTGATTATAGTTTTTTTGTTTGATTATCCTATGAAATGAGTAATTTTTTTGTTATATATATGCTTCTTAATTTTTTATTTACTTCCTCCAGAGTTTTACTATATGAAATTTGTGTATAGTATCCCCATGAATGAGTTACCAGAACCTCTCTATTATTCAGAAACCTATAGCATATTGGGAGTTGTGATTGAGGTCATGGGGTGAACCAACTTAGGGCACCGTCGCATGGCACCCAGGTCGGGACGTTACAAAGTGGTATCAATTTTCCATTTTTATTTCTTATTTTTTGCCTTACTATTTTGAGAAATATAGACATGAGACTAGTAATAGTTGGGTACTTCTAATGAGCTCATATATGGGTGAAAACCAAAGTACTTAGGGTGGGATTATTGTTATGTTGTTTGCTGTTACAGTTGAATATTATTTCACCTTGGGTGAGAAAATTATCGTGTCATGAGATTATTGGTTATGAGGATTTTTTATTATTGATTCGTGGCTTAGAATGGAATGACAGTTGAGTCTTCAGGGATAATTCTTGGCACATAGGGTTATTGTGACATGAAATATTTTAGACACATATAGAAAAATGGGTCATGGGTATGTTTTTGAGCATAAACAGTTTACATTATTTTGATATTAAAATGAAAAATGGACCATAACATGAATTGATAATGATTGTAAAATGATTAAAAATTATGCTAATTGGGTATTTAAAAGAAAAAATTTATAATGATAGTGTTTTTAACCTTATTTACCAAAACATGTGTAGAACAGTTTAGGGTAGTGATAGCTCCTTGGTTTTGACTCTGCGATGAGGTGGGGGTAAAATACATGTTGTGATTACATCCTCTTATGTAAATGACATAACGTCACGATATGATAACTAATAACTTTTTTTATTTGTAAAGATTATTCCTCCATGAAACTTTTTGAGGGGATAACCGAGGGGCACACCTAGGAATGATGTTCCAGTTAGGGAACTTTATGAATAGATCATGCAAGCTGAAGATGAAGGGGAGCAGTTTCAGGAGAACACATCTCACTTTAGGAAATTCATGGAATGTGACCCAAGGGTGGTTGTGAAAATTACTTCAATGTTGACAAGGGAGTTTTAGTTGAGTCACCCTCAAAATATTGTTGGAGAGGGTGGACCTGAGGGAGATGAATTCTGGGATGAATCCATAGAGACAACACATGACCATTTGGAGGCTCTCGCTGAGAGGAGGATCATGTTGGCTGATTACATTCTACGAGGATCAATCACGCAATGGTGGTACATTAAACAAAAAATTCGATAGTGTGGTAGGCTGGGACACTATAATCAACACTATTATTGACCACTAGTAGTGTGTAAATCTTGATCCAAGATGGGACATCTTTATAAATTCTATGGATTTCATTGAAAGACTCGTATTGAAGTAGAATCTGCGTAGAGTCAGCGTGTGGGAAGGGTGTATTTTACACCATATCAGGCTTTCATCTATGTTTTTAATATCCCAAGAGATTGAGGTATTGGACGTTGGGTATATATAAAAAATCACATACATTAGTAGAGTGCATCGACTCAGGGGAGTCATACAACATCATAGGGAAGAGGGGAATCATAGTTACATGTCGAACATCCAACACTTGTGGATAGAAAGGTAGGACCATCGATAGTGAGAGGTAATATTCTTGGATAATTTACTTTAGTTAGTGCATTGTTTGATAAAAGTGCCTCTCATTAATTTATATCTACAAAACATGTTAATGGTTTGACCCTGGTGGTGGAGTTTGTGTGTAGTGTAGTTACAATAGATACAATGTTGGGAGTACGGTCTAGAGAAATCTATATATGCATCGGATTTTCACAAGAGATCAGAGAATATAATTTCTAATGGGTTATTTATGTTCATTATATGGCAAGATTTTACCTAATAATGGGTATGTAATGGTTAGTCACTTACCGATCCGACATCGATTGTTACCCCAGGTGAGTGAACTTTGTGTCTCCTAAGGGTGACCATTATATTCATCATGGAGAATTGGATATCTAAGATAGTTGAGAATGACCAATTAATCATAAATTTGGAGATCTCACATCCCATGTTTCTATTATATTATTGGATGATGTGTGTGTTAGGCAAGATTTCCTTCCATAAATAGTGGACTGGTTTCAAGATGCATTTCACAAGACTTCTCAGAGCCACCCCCTGAGAGAGATGTGGGATTCACTATTGAGATCATGTTGAGGGATGAGCTAGTATATATTTCATTGTAATGAATTGATCTAATTGAGATTAGAGGGCATAGGTCTTAGTTGGAGGAGTTGGAGGATAATTGATTTATCCATCCACGTATGTCACTTTGGGGAAACCTTTTTTCACAAAGATGGATGACTAGAGTTTATGATTCTATGTCGATTATCAAATGTTGATCAAAATGACTAAGAAGAACGAATATCCTATTCCACATATCTATGATCTATTAGAAAACTTTAATGGAGATTGTATGTTATCAATGGTTGATTTTGGATCAGGGTATCATTAGTTGAGCGTATGAAATTAAAATATACGAAGGGATGCATCCATAAGTGGGTATGGAATTTTGGAGTTTTTTGTAATTCTTTTTGAGATGACGAATGCTCCAATAGTGTCTAGGGATTTGATGAACATGATATTTTACCAGTACCTAGATCAGTTTGTGGTGGTGCTTTTGAACGATGTCATGGTGTAATCCAAGACTCATAACGATCAATCCAAATATCTTGACATCATTCTAGGTACACTAATGGAGGATAAACTATATTCCAATCTATTTATGTGTCAATTTAGGATTGACTAGGTACACATTTTGGGGAACTTCATCTCGAAGGAATGTGTGTCAGTGGACTTAGAAAATGTTCAGGCGGTGGTGTCTTGGGAGCAGCCCCAAAATGCTTGTCATAACCTATGATTTTTGGGATATACCAGATATTAGAGGAGATTCATCCAAGACATTTCTGTTTTGGAAGCACCAATTTAGAGAATGAACAAAAGGGATTGATGTTTGAATTCTCAGAGGCCTATGAGGGAGATTTTCAAGATCTAAAGAATCTATTAACATCAGAAACAATTTTCATCCTACCTAGTTTAGGTGATGAGTATCTAGTTTATTATATAGCTTCTAGGATTTGACATGGAGCTATGCTCATGCAGAGAGATAGATTTGTTTTATATGGGTCTCATATGTTGAGGCCTAATGAATATAATTACCCTATGCATGACCTCGAGTTAAAATTACGGGTTTATTCTCTTAAGTGATGGATACATTATATTTATGGAGAAAAGTTTACACTCTATACAGATCAAAATTTGATGAAGAATATATTTTCACAACATCATTTGAACTGCCAGTAGAGGTGATTGGTTGAGTATAGGAAATAATTTGATTTTAAACTAGAATATATGCATTGGAAGGTAAATAGTGTGGCAGATGACTTGTGTATGAAAACTCATACTCGTATGGTTCAGATGTCTAGTGAATATTGGAAGATAATAACCTTGAGGGATGAAATGTGTGTGGTGGTTCAAGTGAATGATGAGTGGATGTCTCAAGTTTCATTATTAGTAGATTATACAAATTTAAGACAGAACATGGTTGAATGTATGAGGATCTAGTGTGATTATCCGTGAGTTAAATCTATAAAGGTGGATAGACATCTTTAGACTAGTTGATAGATGAGGATGATATCATCTATGCAATGAATCGAGTTGTGGAACCTAATAGAAATCTAGAGGATCTTAAGTGGAAATTTAATGCCTCGAAATGGGAGGTGAATCTAGGTGTAACCGAAATGTACCATGAATTATGATGATAATTATGGTGTAAAGGAATGAAAAAGGAGATAGTAGGGTTTTTGATAATATGCTTCAGTTTCCAATCATTGAAAGAAAAGTATCAACGACCTAGAGGTTTACTACTTATGTTGACTATCATGGAATGGAAGTAGGGCTACGTGACCATGGACATTATAGTGGGTCTCAAAATGACTCTTAAGAAGAATTATTATATTTTGGTAATTTTGGACAAATTGAAAATGTTTGCAAATCTCTTACCTATATGGGAAACCTTTATAGTAGAACAATTGTGAGAACTGTATGTTTGAGAGATTGTATGTCTGCATAGAGTTCCATAGAAAATAGTTTCATATCATGATTCAGGATTTATTTAATTATTCTGAAAGGGATTTCAAAATGATATTGGAAAACATGAATTATTGTGTATGGTTTTCCACCCACAGACTTATAGGCAGTCGAAACATACTATACAGGTGCTTGAGTATATTCTACGGGAATGTGTGCTTCACTTCGATGGATATTGGGAGAAGCAATTGTATTTATTGTAGTTCACATATAAAAATTATTATTAGGAAACTATACATATAGAACCATATGAATCTCTTTATATTAAGCCATGTAGGTTACCACTATATAGGATAGAGGCCAGTGGGTCAGACTTGATGGGACCGAGTCTATTTTTATAGATATAGGAGCATGTATAGTTTTTCGGGAAAAGAATGGCAAAAAATCAGAGTAGACAGAAGTATTACACTGACAGGTGAATATAACCCCTTAAGTTTACATAAGGTAACATGTATTCCTTAAGGTGTCACCTAGGTCGGTTCACCGCAAGATAAATAAACATGGCCAGTTGGTGCCCATGTTTTTTGGGCCATTTGAGATAGTGGGAAGAATCAGGCTCGTGGTGTACCGATTGGTTCGTCCATAGAGATACAACACTATCCATATTTATTCCATGCATTACAACATTAGTGAAATCACCCTGAACCATTACATGTGATTGATGTGGATGAGGTTGACCATGATATAGATGGGTCCTTTGAGGAGAATCTGATACGTGTGTTGGATAGTAGTACAAACATTTTGTGAGGAAGGACTATGCTAGTAGTTCGTGGTGTGCGGAAATATGGATGTGAACAAGATAAAAAATGGGAAAGAGAAGCATAAATGGGGGCTCAACATCCCAATATTTTTGGCATGGAAACTTTTAAAGGCTTGGAAGTTCGACTTGAGGTTGATCTATTATAAGGCGGGGAGATTGTAAGATCCTGATATTTTATGAAGTTATCTCTGGTGTGATTCTTGCAACATGTTGTTTTTAGTTAAGTACATTTTATGGGATTTATGGCTTGAAGTGTTTTTGGAAGAATATTAAGAAATATTTGTAGAAAAGTGGTTGTTCATGATTGGTGCATGGTTGGTACAAACCGTGCAACATCCTAGGATAAACTGTGTGCTCTCCAGTCTTATAAGGTAGTAGCATCAACATAGTTAAAGCACTGCTTGAGAGGCCACGAGAGAAAGCCATGTAAACTGCCCCTGGAAGAAATGGATAACTCATGGTTACCGGATGATTTTACTATGTGTGTGAAAAAACCATGTGTGGCCCAATATATAGATCCTAAACTTGTGGATATTACTCATTTTGATCTTTTAATGTCTTGTTTCACCTTTTATGCATCCCTAAAGTGGGATTTAATATTCTTAATGGTAATGAAAGGTTCTACCAACATAATAAAGGGATTCCAAGGCCTTAAAACACAATTAATTTTCATCGGAAGCCCAAATTAAAGATATGACCTTCTCTCAGTATGTGGATTTCATTCCTAGGATTCCCCAGTCGTTCTTATTTTATTCTGTGATATTTTAATAGAAGATATCCTTTGTTTTCATGGATATAAACCTATGTGGTGAGATCTAGTCCTAGTTTGTTGATATATATCTAGATTTAGAAGATCTTGATGTCTTTGATCTTGATTTTGGTTTATCGATTTAGATCCCAGACTTTTATCAACATCATTATACTACTCAGATTTTGGGGATTTCTATTGACAAAAAGGCTTTTGAAGAATTGATTTAGGTTGTAGGAATCTAATTTCAATACTCATGGATTTGATATGTATACTCAAAATTGTAGAATTTCTAGAATCCTTTACCAATTGTCTTTCTTGAATTAGGTTTATTATATTAACCAAAAGATTTATCAAAGCTTTGATGAAATAGGTGATAAAATGGGGAGTTAATCAAGATACTATTAGGATCTTGTACTAGATAGTTAATTTTATTGAATTGATTATAAGAGGTAGGGGTTATAATATAGATAATTAATCAGGGGATTAATTATGAGATTTTGAAATGGCTAAGTTGATATAATTAATTATGGATTAATTATGTGCCTTTGATAACATGATCTCGATAAATAATTTTGATATTAATTATGGAAATTTGAGATTAGAACGAGATAATTAATTTTGGAAAATTAATTATAGAATATGAATTGTGATATAGATTAATTTATTGATGAATTAATTAATTGTTTCAAGATCATAGTTAATTATTGAGTTAACTAATGGAATGTATGTTTTTAACTAATTTTTGAATTAGTAATGGGATTGGGGTGGATAATTAATTGGTAAATTAATTATCTGATAAAAAATGGGAACATGGTAACTCTAAATGAAGGAGTATAAATGTTTAAATGGCCATCATTCTTATCCGTAAAGAGAATTGGAACGTGGTCATTATAAATTGAGAAGTATTCCTGGTAACATGGTCATTATACATATGAGTAAATATAATGGAAACATTGTCATTCAATTGAGGTGTAAGAATGGTAACATGGTAATATTACTTATGTTTGTGATATCGGTAACTTTGGAAATGTGGAATGTAAATGTAAAATTAATGAATGGATATAATGGAAATCCGAGCTATGGCCTCACATGAGAATATTCTAAATCTGGAATGAGTTGAATTTGGTACTGAGATATCATAGCACATTGAATACCTTGATCTTCTGCAACAAGCATGTATTAAGACATGATATTACATATGGAACACATCAGGCTCCAGTATGAGATGAATTTAGTATTGATGTACAAGTATCCTTGGGACCCCTAGAGTTAATGTAGTTATATAAGAATAAATAAATATTTGATAAGATGTTTATTATTGCATTATACTTATTTAATTAAAGAACTACATGATCTAAATTATAATTTTACTTGTTTTAGACACCACTCCTGGTGGCCAACTGAGTTGTACTCACACCCTATTCAGGATGTCTAATCGATACCCAAATTGATTAGATTTTAGTAGGACTGGTTATGGGAAAAGACCCGAGGATAGGTGGATGATTTGGGATAGAGCTTGGAGGAGGGAACCATAAATAGTTCGAGACGCACTTTGGGAGTTTTAGTGACTTTATTTCAACTTCATATTAGACACATAAAATTTATAATGGCACATCATGTTCTCTCTTTCAGTTGGGTATATTTTCCTATTTGATTATCCTCTGACATGAGTATTTTTATTGTTATAAACATGATTTTATTTTTTTTATTTATTTTAATAGGAATTTTACTCTGATAGTGGAGCATATAGTCTCCCCATTAATGACTTACCAGACCCTCAGTACTAGTCTGAAGCCTCTGGCGTATGGGGAGGCACGCTTGATGTTATGTGGTGAACCGGCTGGGGGAACCAATGAATGGTACCAGTGTTGGGATGTTACACATGGTCTCACCCTCAAGATAAAAATACATTCAATTACTATAGTTAGAAACTCTTCATCTAAAAAAACAACCAAAACACCACATATGAATCCTCAAAAAACCTCAAGGGTATCACATTCAAAAATATATGTGGAATGTTACTCAGAATGAACTTCTCATTGGTCTAATTCAGGCTCCTAGGTGTAAACATTTGAAAAACCATATAAGCCTTGCAATGGGTTAGTAAAAACCATGTATACATAGTACACAATGTGTACTAAAAAATCCTCACCTAGGCATTTACCTCATCATACATAGTGTGTAAAAGCCCATATAAATGATTTTTTCATCTTGTACAAAATGTTTACCCAACAAGAGGTACAATTTAGTATTCTTCACATAGATTGACCAGGTATATAGCCTTTCCATGTACCTATACCTGGCGTGAAACAAACATGGGTTCTAGTTTTGTACTCTACATGTCCATGTACCCATACATTGGATGTCTATGTGGGTACTCAACTAGACCAATGAGTCCCAGTACATGATTTGGATACCCCTGACATGTTTTGTACATATAAGAAATAATATTCCCTAACTAGGAAGAATGAGTAAAGCGTGATGCTAAAATACATGACCTGTGATCAAGATTACTCAATATGAAACAATGAAGATACCTAAAACCCCTCATTATTTTTTAGTTTCCTCACTCCACAACTACCACACAATGATCCAGCATGTCCAAAGCTTCATTGAGGTACCTCTCTTCCCCTCCCCCTCATTCTATCAATCCCTACCCATTTCCCTATCACTGTTGAATGAAGAAGGAGGATCCCCCTGGGGGATTATGTGAGAATCTAGGGAAGGATAATACTAGATAGAAAATATAAGGAAGAAAAAGATAAGAAAAATAAAATGAAAAATGGGATTGTCCCAACCACGACACCAAAACTAAGTTTATGACCTACCTAGGAAAAAATCCCATTCTATACTCAAAGGTAAAAAAGAATCTCAATTTCTTTCCCCATTCAAAAAATATAGCTCGATGAACACTCATGAATAATTTAATATTTAATTCATTTGATAATAAATATTAATAATTCCAGTAAACTATGAAGAACACATAATTCCACCAAACTCTTATCCCTAGGGTAAACACCATATCCAGAGACCAATAGAGTTGGAAAAAATATTATCCAAAATCATTTTACAAGGAAGAAATTATATTTTACCCATTACAAGAATTTGATAGAAAAAATTAAATTTCTTCTTAGAATTCTAGTTTAGAAAACATTGGTTGTTACAATATCCCCTCCATAATCTTTCTCACCCACGAGAATCCTTAGTGAAAAAATAAAGCCATGGTCTCAACACGATATGTTTCACAACTGCAATATCATTACTATCCAATGATCAATCACATATTGAAATAAACTATATATTACATATAATACTTTCATCTGTGATCAATTTGATGCTAACCACCATTGAAAACCCCTTATTGTCTAATCAAAAACAAAAAATGGAATCTCAAAAGCTGACATAAAATTCCAAATTTAGACTAAAAACAATGTAACTACCCTAAAAATGTCAATGGTTTTATCCCCAACATAAGGGTCATCTCTTAATACTCATTGAGTGAAACCTCAACAAGTTATTTCACCATCCAAAAATTATATCAAAATCAAAAGAAGCTCAACATAGAACTGATGATCTATCAGTGTTGTCACGAACCAGGCTGGGTCGCCATCCGACTCGACGCCCGACCTCATCTGTGGCATGGCCCGAAGGGAATTCGCGATCTCCACGGGCACGACCAAGTTCCCGGGTATCAAAAATCACGCATGGGAACGATTTACCCAAAATTGTAAACACAAAACAACTGAAAAGATTAATAAAATAAAACTAAAAACAGACCAACAAACTGGACCATAAAATCAAATCAAATTTATGCTTACAATTTAACAAACATACCAAAGTGGACAATGATAGGGATAGAGAACTAACAACCACTACCAACCTCCAAGCGACATGAGAAGCCACATCCCCAAGCTACCAAGGTCAACTTTCACGCGATGACCAACAATATCTAGAACCAACATAACTAATCACAATGCGTCAACCTCAGATATACAAAGGAAGAAGTCTACATACACCCAAAAGTGTATGTAGGGTGTGAGACAAGAGTCTAGTAGGACATCGCCATTCAAAAAGGATCCATGCCACAACATGAAAAAGATTATTTAACATTCTTAATTAAAAAAACAATTTTAAAAAAAACTGCTTTTAAGAAAACATTTAATGTCTGAAACTAAAAAGAAAAGAGGACTGCAAGAAAAATCATTTCACAAATACTACTTTAAATTAGAAGAGAAAAATTATATAATGAAAAGTACATAATCAACTGGTCCTCCTTATGCTGACAGAAGGAACCACGCCAAGAATAGTAGAGCACTGCGGGTAAAACCCCTTATGGTAGCTATTATGCGTGGTGCGCTATATACATCGTACCTCGGTGTAAACGTGGAATATGAACCACAATAATCAATGATCTCCTGCCTAATCCACTAGTAGGGAAACAGATTCATAACCTAGTGGTATCCAATAACCACAAATGTTTAGTTAGTGTTGTAATGTAAATCATACCAGATGATACCGGGACGAACCACTCATGTGTCATCTAGCTTACTAGTCCTAATCCGCCCACCTAGGTACCCGGGGTGTTCCCTTTTTCTGCTCAAACTAGTTCCACATTCACATAGCATATCACTTTATCATATCACAGACCAAACAATACATTACACACAAAATCCACCAATTGCATAGCAAAACAATATTAAAAAAACACCCATGCCAAAACCATTTCACACAATAATTCACATTACCTACATGACTTAATAAATTATTTAAATAACATAAAGAACATTTTTAAATAGCACCACAATATTTTGAACATGAAATACGCCCAGTTTCACATATATGGGTTCCTTTAAATATATAATGCACATTATCTCTATCAAAACACCTCCCTCACTCCAAATATAATTTAATAAGTCAAGTTAAAAACATTATGAAAACTCTTAAAATTATCAGGCAAATATTTAAAAATGAAAAACACGCCCTATTTCCATTTTAGAAAAAAGGCCTTTCTAATCCATTAAAATAACAAAACCATTTAAAATATTGTTTCCCACCACCCACACATTTTATTAAAAACATTTAACGCATAAAACACAAAGGTTCAGGTGAAAAACCTAATGAATATAACCCAGTTTCTCAAAGGGCCCATTTCTCAACACCAAGACACTTTAAAAATTTTCCGAACTAAAATCACACAATACAAATGACTCACACAACCTTTTTTTAGAAATTCACATTAAAACACACACACAAAAAAAACATAGACATTCTTTTGTACAAAATCCAAACTCAACACGGAAGTACTCCAATCCTTCAAAAAAATATTTGACACCATTCAAAATAATTGAATAATCTGTTATAACAGTTTATAAAGAAGCCCCACAAAACACACCATTCTTTAACATCAGAGGTACACTTGAAAACCCTCTTTAAAATCCTTCTTCACGACCTCAAAATATAAAACTGTTCATCATACCATCAACAAAATTAAAATTATCCATTGCATAATTTATAAAACACCACAAAACCATTTACACAATTAAGTAAACTATGTTCATAAAAGGAATGAGTTTCAAACCAAATTCGCATCATTTTTTTAAACTACATTCTCACCATGTAACTTAATCATAGAACATATTAAAGCTTAACAAACAAACAAATTAAATTATCTAAGAAATGTAACGGCATGGAAGCACCTACCTCGATGTCGAAAACTTACAAAAATTGGTGTGGAACTCCAATCACACCCAATTTTCACCGCAAGAAAATTGATTTAAACCAAAAAAAATATAGATGTGGAACCAAATAAAATCAAGATCGAACCCTAAAACAAGTACCCCACCCACTGAAAAACCATGAACTAAATATAATTAAAGAAGGAAATAAGGAATCAACCGTAAGAGGGTGTATTCAAAGATGTCGTGTGTTCCTGTAACGACCCGGACCTGGCCAGCCACCCGAACAGTGCTGAATGGGTTGGGTGTCGCTACCTTGGGCACACCTCCCCAAATGCCAAAGGCTTATGACTAGAAGCGATGGTCTATTAGGTATAGTGGGGAGGATATAACCTCTTGGAGGATCATAGTAAGGATACTGGTCCAAGTATAATAGTCTAGATGCAGTAGAATTAAAAGACTCAGTAGACTCGAACCAGACCCACAGAGAGGAAGCATAGTCAATATTGATAAACAGCGGAAGAAGTGAATATAACTATAGAAGCGAAAATAATCACAAAAACATGATGATAACATGTAACTACTACTGAACAATAAAACATGCATCCCAAACAGTTCATACAAAACTGAATATAAAAAAGGCGCCAATGGCTAACCAACAGTGGCTACAGCATGTCAGCATGCCGATACAGAAAATAAAACAGAACTATGTAAACCCCAGCTATGTATGACCTCAAGGCCCATACCATCTATATGCAATAACTAACGCAGCCCAGGTCTTAATGCTGGCCTCTTTCCTACATGGAAATCCATAAAATCAGCACCCATCTTGAAGGGCCCGTGCAGGGTGTGAGACAAATCTTAGTAGGATACCACAGTACGGTGCGTACCAAATAAATGTGTTTATGCAGTCATTCATCTACAAGGAATGAATTAAACAGTATAGTGCAAAAATAATCACAAACTCCACTGGTGCTCAATAGCCACCAAGGAGTGTCACCTACTTCGACCAATACCAGAATCTCTGTCTTGTCACCCGGCACCATGTGCCACCTGACACCTCGTGTCTCAAGTACCGACGTCCAGAAGGCACGCCCAAAAGAGTAACACGGAACCATGTTCCTCCTGACACCTCGTGTCTCAAGTACCGATGTCCCAAAGGCATGCCCAAAATATTAACCCAGCACCATGTGCTTCATGACACCTTGTGTCTGAAGTCCCGACTTCTCGAAGGCGCGCCAATCCCCTGAAGGCTCCTCACCTCCCACATGGCTTCCTATGGCAAGCACCCCCAACCCGAATAGCTAACCGCAACTACGTGGGCCTCTACCAACATGAGTGGTCAAAACCACCTCATCACAGAGTATCTCTGTGTGCACACTACTGAAAATTCCGGGTGAGTGGTAATCACCAAAATAGTCCTAAGCCACCAACTCAACTGACACCCCGCGTCCTTGCGACCATGCCGCTCAAGTCTGATAGCATCTCCATCCTTGTAACCCAGGCCATGCCTAACCTGACAGTCGTACTGCCTCAAGACGACGTCCATGATGCCCAATACCATGGTCAAAACCACCCAATGTAACCCGTGGCAAGCCCAACCAGTGATCCGCATCACTCAAGAATAACTGGGCCATTCCCAACACCACCCAAAGGGTCCAGCAGACACAATTCAGAAATTTCATATATAACATGCTTAAACAGAAAATGTAAATCGGCAAAACAAACTAAAAAGTAGAATTTCACTATGCAAGGTGTTGTCTCATACTACCACTGAGATCTTAAATGCCTCTAACAATTATAAAAGGCTTAAATAAATTAAACTAAATAGTTTAACACTTTTATATTTCAATTAAAACTATTTTGGCGTTCCCCCGCAAAAATTCCCCGACGAACCACGACCCCTCACCTGGCTCGCTCGCGCAAACCTGTAACAGGGCATACCCAAAGGCATCCCACGGGTTCAATAAACAATTCAGTACAATAAAACAGATAAAACGGGTCCTGCCCAAAATACTCGAAAACGCGCCAAAGGCAACGTCACCCAAACAACCACGAAAACACAAAATGAAGTATGCACCACCTTCCTAAGACTTGTACGAAGCTACTCCTCCGGTAAAAACTGCCAATTCATTCTAAAATGCGGTAAATCTACAAAAAATTCATAACCATTAAAACACCTATAAATTGTTCTAGAACTAAAATCAGACAAAACAGCCAACGAGGAATCGAGGCCTTACCAAGGGGGTTCCAAACCAATAATCAAAGCTCGAATCATAATTCAGACGGACGATCGGGGGAAGGATATAGGTTCGGCCAGCTTGGTTCATGAAACTAGCTGAAGGAAGTGTGTTATGCCTAAAAAATGATGCTACTGCCCGTTTTAGTGAAAAAAAGAAAGTACACGGTGTTAACTTTAGGACTACACACTGTGTATATTTCATTTAACTATTCATAAGACGACAGGATTCCGCCGACTTACTTTCTGAACCTGCCAACATGAGTACACGTCGTGTACCGATGGGTACACGGCGTGTACCAGGTTTCTCTTCTCTTCCCCATCAACTTACCCACACAACATGCATATCCCTCATACACAGCTAGACTACACGGTGTTTCAAAAGGGAACATGGCGTCTCCATGGATCTACATGGCCAATGGCCTACATGCCATGTATGGCCACCACACGGTCGGGTTACACAGGGTGTTTAAAACTACACGTCGTGTCGTAAGAAAAGTCTACACGGTCACCACACAACATGTACTTGGAGAGCACATGGCCGCCACTCATTTAACATATACACGACATGTACATAAAAGTACATAGCGTGTAGTCTACAAATTTCCAAAAACATTCTGTTTTCTCTAGTTTCCTCAGAAACCAGTCAAAAATTCAAAGAGGGTCAAGATTTTGACCCGTTCTAAAAACCCGGGTTCTTACAAACTCCCCACCTTAACATTGCTCATCCCCGACCTATCAACTGAATCCTAAAGACGGCACCAAACATACCACTCTGTTCAAAGTAACTCGGACTTCCGCAGTCTCAAAGGTCCCAGCTAAACACCTCAAGGGGCTCCCCACATTAGGAATCGCCTAACCCGGTCTCAAACCAACAAAACTCAAAAAAAAAACAGGGTTTACAAACCTTTTTTCCAGACTCACAGTCCTCTCGTGATGCATTGTCACCCCTAAACCTCATTGGTGCTCTTGTGTCGCTCTCGACACCCAACGCATCCCACACCACATTGGTGTCCACCCCCACGTGGTCCTTGTGCCTGACACCTCAAGTAACATGCATCCTTGATTCCCAGATTCCATGCATCTCATATATATATATATATATATATATAGAATATATCATGCACCCGATATGGTGCCAATCCCACTGACTAGCATCTAGTCAGTCCATATAGATCTTGTGCACCACGTGCACTCAAAAAAGACATGCCTATATAGGTCATGCCAAAAAGGAAACATGGAGATCATGGTCACACCGCGGTGTACCTCTAACCGTCATCGGCTCACCCGCCCGCTCAGACTCTGGTAGCTCCACGGCATGCTCCTGGCCTGAGACTTGGCTGCTTGACGCCTGACCTCCCTATGATGATGCTCCCATCACCGGCCACTGACCCCTCAGCTGGGTCCCACCGTCTCTATCAAGACATCCACACACAGCTGAACCAAGACTACGCTCTCTGGGTACTGAACCTGAACCAACTCGAGAAGCTACAGTCTGTCCTGGTCCCTGCCTTCCAGCTATCTGAGAAGGTTTCCGGCAAAACCTCTCCATATGCCCATCCAGTCCACATGCCCGACACTCCTTCGGAGGCCTATCACACTGTGCCTGAATATGTTCTTGCTTTCCACCCTGGAAGAAAATCACCAAAGAATTCACACGAGGTGGTCTAGATGAATCCATGGCCGGACGGACCTGCTGGAACTCGTCCTGCCCTCATTTCCTGCTATCCAATCCATCACCTGAAGCTGTCGCCCTGACCAAGCGAGATTTCTCTCTCTCATTTCCCTCAGCTATGAGTGCCTCATTCACCGCCTCGGAGAAGGAACCCATCCTGAAGATGTTCACCTGGACCTGAATGGGGTGTCGTAAACCATCCTCGAAGCACCTCACCCTAGCCGAATCATCGCTCACCATACCATATGCAAAGCGAGACAACTCTGTGAAAGTAGCTGCGTAGTCCATGACAGACATATCTCCCTTCTGAAGACTCAAGAACTCCTGAGCTCTCTCTACCCTTAGTGTCTCTAGGTATATGTTCTCAAAGAACCTGTCCTCGAAGCCATTCCATGCCAGCCCCTCATGCCTACGAGCTTGGACCTGTACGTCCCACCAACACTTCGCCGGTCCTCTCATTATGTGCGTCTATAGCATCCCGCCTTTTTATCACATAATCTTTCATTACATTTTACAAAACTGAGGATCATTAAGGTTTAGTGTCTTGGAAACCAGGAACTTAAAACATGAAAACATAAAACATTCTTCTTAAACACTTGAAAGGATTCTCCTTATGTTCATCCTAGGTTCATTACTACATCTCACAACCTGGGTACATACCTGAAAAGAAAGGGTGAGCAGAATGCCCGGTAAGGGAAACAAGAGAAACATTTAACATGTGAACTTGAGATACATAAACTATGTCATGAAAAAGAACTTTAAGGCATGAGAAAGAAATCATGTGGCATATCATAATAAAAATAACATTTTTCATAACATTAAGATGTGGCTACATCATTTAACATAGAAAATCATGAACATATCACCAAGGTCCGTCCCCAAGGTGTCATTTGAAAATTACCACGGTTATTCACCAAGATATCATGAAAATTGTAATCTCTAGTGGTTACATCATTACCCAATGCATTGGAGCGCTATCAGGGCGCACCCTTAAATTTTCCTTTATTATAATGTGAGCCACATATATCATCATCAAAAATTTCATAAATAATCCATATAGCATAAAATAAATCGGTTTCATTTCATAATCGTAATGTTTTAAAAGCTGCTTTAAATACATGATCTTTACGTCACTTTAAAACCCACAGAAGGGGAGAGAAGGTCTCATGTATGTAAATCCCAGAATTTAAAATAGAACATTTAGATATATATGTGAATACCCATATAGAAATAAGATCTTTGAGTATTATCTTTATAACATAAAATAATTTTGAGAAAAAAGAGAGAGGCATTTTGAGACGAAAATTCTACAGCATAACAGCTATGTTTCGGGTTTTAGAGAACATTGAAAAGAGAGGGGACATGGGTTATCCACTCATAAATGATCCATAAAACTGTATAGAGACAGAATATGAATGATATATGCACATGGTAATGAAATTTTAAAGATGCACCATATGAAATTAAGAACATGAAAGGAAGACAAAAATAAGATTTCTCTTATGAAGATTCGGCAGCCTAACGGCGTCACATAATCATCAAAAAATGAATTGACGAGATCAAATAGGGTCTCTCATCATGTGAAAATAAAAGATCAGTATGATAGATATAGAGATAATACCCCAACATAATAAAAAGGGACTTGAAAAACTTGACATGAAAGTAGACCTTCAAAACAAGAAGGGTGAAAGAACCACTTTAAAATTCGGCAGCCTAACGGCGCCACTTAAAACATAAAAATACTGAATTTAAGAGATAAAATGGGGTCTATCATCATATGATCATAAAATATCAGTATGATAGATATAGATTTCATACCCCATCATAATAAAAAGGAACTTGAAAGTCAAATAGAACATGAAAATGAGAAAGGTGAAAGAATCTGTTACAAAAAATCCGGCAGCATAACGACGACACTTAAACTTTCATAAAATGAAATGATGAGAGTAAGAGGGGGTATCTCATCATGTGAACATAAAAAGGACAGTATAATGAATATAAAAGACCATCATAAAACATAAGAACATGGAGCATAAAAGAAATGACATAAATGATGTCACTTGAAAAGAAAGAGAGGGGGTCAGATACCTTACCTTTAAAACGTAACTCTTAAAACTCAACGGTTGGGACCTTGAGGGCTTGGGGGCACCTTGGGAGGACTCCTTGGGAGGTAAGGAGACCAGAACGCCATTGAGGATGGTTTTGGAGTCGAATGGATGAGAGGAGGTCTTGGTATTTTTAAGGAAAGTGAGGGGACAAGGCATTAATGGCCAAGGGACACCTCACAAGTGGTTTTCTCATAACCATGTGCTCTCCCAAGATATTTTCCATGAAGTTAGGCCACATGGGGCCCCCAATACAATAATTCATCACCTTTGGTCGGAAAACCCTTAAAATATCTCATGGCATCATCATGACATAGTTATGATGCCATTAAACATACGGAAACCCTAATACTGTATTTTTACTATTCACTGAAAATTCAACTTTCTCAGAAAAATCCCAATATTTCACATTAAACAAATATCAATGCTCTGATTTCAAAAATAAACTCCATTTTATAAAAATAATTTTCTAAATATTTTTAATTTAATTTTTACAGAAATACACTATTCACCGAAAAATCAATTTTTTAGAAAAAACCCCAAAAATTACCTTAACATAATATCGATGCTCTGAGTTCAAAAATGAATTCAATTTTATAAAAATAATTTTTTAAATATTTTTAATTTATTTTTTAATTAAAAAAAATATTCACCCAAAAAAATTAATACTTGAATAATAATTTATGAAACCATTATTTAAACATTTTATTGAATCACATTACCTAATCAAGGTGCCTAGATTATATTAATACTTTCTTTAAGTGAGATTACTAATCCATTTGGTCACATTACTAATCCTAAGCATAAAATCACTATTCATAATTTAGTATTCATCAAAAATTATGTTGATCTTATTGGACTCTAAATTTTGTACTGAACATTATTGTAGAAGACCATTTTTTGAAATTCATTACACATTTTTAATTATTTAAGGTTTGCATATTTTTTTTTTAAAATATCCATTTTCTAAAATTCACCAAAAATATGCATACTATATTTATCCGGACATTTGAAAAGTCATAAACATCATCATAAGAATAAATCCTAATTTTTATTTAAAACAAAGGATTACACAAGGAAGTTACGGTCTCCTAACATAGCCCCTTATCACGCCATCATAGGACCTAAGTGTAAGGTGTGCTAAGGTGAGAGAATCTGAGGGAGGCTCAGCCAGCATCGCACGAGTAGTAATTTCTATCAGTTTGATCTTTCCAAGATGGTGATTCCATTCTAGCTTCACATAATGATGTTCAGCTTGGGTTTGGTCTAGAGCAAAGCCGAGTGGTGCTACCTCCATCCCAAGTTCTGTTAGATGGGCTTCGATCGGTCCAAGACTACTGGGTGAGGCCATAGAATCTTCTTTCTATAATAATTAACCAAGATTACTTGTATTTAGAGACAATAATCAAAAAGTTTAGTTTCCAGCGGTGATATTGACCAATGGTCATATAAAAGTCAAAACCCAATGGTCTCATTTTAATTATACTCATGTTATCAAATGAAACATTTTTGGTGAGTATAAAAATAAAATAACACATAAAATTAGGAAACAAGATTTATTCAAAATTTTAGGTCGTTACGATCTTCCCCCCTTATGAAATTGTGTCCTCGTAAATTTTTTTAAAATTGGGTTTTTAAATATCATTGAAATTACCGCATACGAAAAAGAGTTAGTAACACTATTACTTTAAAGGATATAAAAGGATGTACAAGGCCACCCGAGTTTACCCACAGCAGGATTCCATGTAGGAAAACATGGACATGGGGGAGAAAAGAAAGTGTCAAGTTCTGAGGGAGAGTGATATAAAACATGATTAGGAGAAAGTTAACCATATGAAAATCTCAAACTTATGATGTGTGTAAACGGTCTTTGATTACCTAGTAGGAAAATTAAACCCACAATGTTTCTGTTTTACGTTCCTTTTCATAATTTTGAGGAATTCTTTTACCTCAAAGAACAAAAACATAAAAAAATATACCTACATTCATGTGGAGTTTCATCCTTTAATAAGTTTCTACCAAAACTATTCTTTTCTCCAAATGATGAGAATTTAAAACTACTTGGTCTCATCAAAACACAAGAATCGTCTTCTAGGGAATCACATAATCCACAAAAGATTAACTATCTATTTCTTCTATCTTTAAACATTATCCCAAAATAGAAAGGGTAAGGTAAAACAACTCTTCAAAAAGAAATAATCCCATAGGAATGGAATCTAATTTTAAATCTTCAAAGTTCCATGGTACTACCCAAATTTCATCATAGACCATTCCATAAATAACTGTCCTTAAAATTCCTCAAAATAAACCAAACTAAGATTGAAACCCAAATATAAGAAGGATTTGATAACATAGTCATCCAAAATAAACATCATTGTTCATCTCCGAACAACATCAACCACTACTAAAATCTTATAACAAAAGTAGCTAACCTAATCATATTTTAGCCATGATAGGTTAATCTTCCCATGAGAAACCTAAATTATTATAAGTCCACCTTAAATTAATCGATTCTTAAAAATATAAGTCAACCTTACTTCTCAATGAAAATATCGTAGTAATCTATTTACCTCAATCATATAGGGTCCCTAAAATAGTGAACATCTTCCAAAATAATAATCATCTTTTAATCCCCTAATCATCTATGTCATATTAATATGGCAATCGTCGCATTTCCTATCACATTGGTTGTTGGGACATGTTCTTCCATTTCCCACCATTAATTAAGAAGAGAAAGTATAATTACGGGCTTAAATACTTAGAAAATAATCATGAAAAGGAACATAAAGCATATAAGGATAACTTGTAGAAGAATAGTATACCTTAACTTGTGATCCCCTAGGTTCCCATCTAGGTTATACATGATCATATATTCTTACGTGAATCGTTATTTTATTTTATCTTTGTTCCTTTAACAATAGTTCATACTAAGCTTATAAATATACCAAAGATATCCCCCGGGAGTGTCGTAACCAAGAGTGTAGCAAGGCTCATTGTCGTGTACCAGTTCCCATTTGGGTCTAGCTCAAAGCGATGTTTTTGGGTTTTACCCCAATGTACATCTGTGTCAAAGCCACCTCTACCTGCTCGTATCCAGATAGGGATGTATTTTCTTTGGAACCCATTACTCAATACTCACCAAAATACCAGGAAGATTTCCTATATATAAACTTTTCTATAGGCTTATTCCTAAAGTTTTAATATCCTAATTTCCACAAATAACTAAACCATATTTTGATACCAATAATATAATCCCGCCTTTTTATCACATAATCTTTCATTACATTTTACAAAACCAAGGATCATTAAGGTTTAGTGTCCTGGAAACCAGGAACATAAAACATGAAAACATAAAACATTCTTCTTAAACACTTGAAAGGATTCTCCTTATGTTCATCCTTGTTTCATTACTGCATCCCACAACCTGGGTACATACATTAAAAGAAAGGTTGAGGAGTAGGACATGTAAGAGAAAAAAGAAAAACATTTAACATGTGAACTTGAGATACATCAACTATGTCATGAAAAAAAACTTTAAGGAATGAGAAAGAAATCATGTGGGATATCATAATAAAAATAATATTTTTCATAACTTTAAGATGTGGAAACATAATTTAACATATAAAATTATGAACATATCACCAAGGTCCATCCCCAAGGTGTCATTTGAAAATTACCATGGTTATTCTCCAAGATATCGTGAAAATTGTAATCTCTAGTGGTTACATCATTACCCAATGCATTGGAGCGCTATCAGGTCGCACCCTTAAATATGAATTTATTATCATGTGAGCCACATATATAATCATAAAAAATTTCATAAATAACCCATATAGCATAAAATAAATGTGTTTCATTTCATAATAATAACGTTTTAAAAACTGCATTAAAGACATGATCTTTACGTCACTTTAAAACCCACGGAAGGGGAGAGCGGGTCTCATGTATGTAAATTCCTGAATTTAAAATAGAATATTTTTATATATATGCGAATACCCATGTAAAAATAAGAGCTTTTAGGATTCACTTTATAACATAAAATAATTTTGAGAAAACAGAGAGGCATTTTGAGACGAAAATTCTGTAGCATAACATCTATGATTCGGGGTTTTAGAGAACATTGAAAAGAGAGGGGAAATGGGTCACCCACTCATAAATGATCCATGAAATAGTAGAGGGACATAATATTAAGGATATATTAACATTGTAATGAAATTTGAAAGATGTACCATATGAAATGAAGAACATTAAAGGAAGAGAAAAATTAGATTTCTCTTGTGAAAATTCGGCAGCCTAACGACCTCACTTAAACATCCAAAAATGAATTGACGAGATCAAATAGGGTCTCTCATAATGTGATCATAAAATATAATTATTTTAGATATAGAGACCATACCCCAACATAATAAAAAGGGACTTGAGAAACATGACATGAAAGTAGAACTTCAAAATGAGAAGGGTGAAAGAACCACTTAAAAATTCGGAAGCCTAACGGCACCAATTAAAACATCAAAATACTGAATTGAAGAGATAAAATGGGGTCTCTCATAATATGATCATGAAAAATCTGTATGATAGATATAGAGATCATACCCCAACATAATAAAAAGTAACTTGATAGTCTTGACAAGAAAATAGAGCTTGAAAATGAGAAGGGTGAAAGAATTCGTTACCAAAATTTCGGCAGCCTAACGGCGCCACTTAAACTTTCATAAAATGAAATGATAAGAGTATGAGGGGGTCTCTCATCATGTGAGCCTAAAAAGGACAGTATAATGAATATATAAGAACATCCTCCAGCATAAGAACATGGAGCATAAAAGAAATGACATAAAAGATATCACTTGAAAAGAAAGAGAGGGGGTCGGATCCCTTACCTTTAAAACATAACTCTTAAAACTCAAAGGATGGGAACTTGAGGGCTTGGGGGCACCTTGTGAGGACTCATTGGGAGGTAAAGAGACCAGAAAATCGTTGAGGATGGTTTTGGAGTCGAATGGATGAGAGGAGGTCTTGGTATTTATAGGGAAAGTGAGGGGACAAGGCATTAATGGCCAAGGGACACCTCACAAGTGGTTTTCTCAAAACCATGTGCTCTCCCATGATATTTCCCATGATGTTAGGCCACATGGGGCCCCCAATACAATAATTAATCATATTTGGTCGGAAAACCCTTAAAATATCTCATGGAAGCATCATGACACAGTTATGATGTCATTAAACATACTGAAACCCTAAAACTATATTTTTACTATTCACTATAAATTCAACTTTCTCAGAAAAATCCCAAAATTTCACATTAACCAAATATCAATGCTCTGATTTCAAAAATGAACTCCATTTTATAAAAATAATTTTCTAAATATTTTTAATTTAATTTTTAAATAAATACACTATTCACCGAAAATTCATTTTTTCAGAAAAAACCCCAAAAATTACCTTAACATAATATCGATGCTCTGAGTTCAAAATTGAAATCCATTTTATAAAAATAATTTTTTAAATATTTTTAATTTGATTTTTAATTAAAAAAACACTATTCACCCGAAAAAACTATTACTTGAATAATAATTTATGAAACCGTTATTTTACCATTTTATTGAATCACATTAGTTAATCAAGGTGCCTATATTATATTTATAATTTCTTTAAGTGAGATTACTAATCCACTTAGCCACATTACTAATCCTAAGCATAAAATCACTATTCATAATTTACTATTCATCAAAAATTATGTTGATCTTATTAGACTCTAAATTTTGTACTGAACATAATTGTAGAAGACCATTTTTTGAAAATCATTACACATTTTTAATTATTTAAGGTTTACATTAACATTTTTTAAAATATCCTCTCTCTAAAATTCACCAAAAATATGCATACTATATTTATCCGAACATTTGAAAAGTCATAAACATCATCATAAGAAGAAATCCCAATTTTTATTTAAAACAAAGGATTACACAAAGCAGTTACGGTCTCCTAAAAAAGCCCCTTATCATGCCAGCATAGGACCTAAGTGTAAGGTGTGCTAAGGTGAGAGAATTCGAGGGAGGCTCGGCCAACATCGCACGAGTAGTAATTTCTATCAGTTTGAACTTCTCGCGAAGGCGATTCCGTTCTAGCTTCACATAATGAAGTTCGGCTTGGGTTTGGTCCAGAGCAAAGCCCAGTGGTGCTACCTTCTTCCCATGTTCTGTTAGATGGGATTCGATCAGTCCAAGACTACTGGGTGAGGCCATCAAATCTTCTTTCTATAATAATTAACCAAGATTACATGTATTTAGAGACAATAGTCAAAACGTTTAGTTTCCAGCGGTCATATTGACCAATGGTCATATAACAATCAAAACCCAACGGTCTCATTTTAATTATACTCATGTTATCAAATGAAACATTTTTGTTGAGTATAAAAATAAAATAACACATAAACTTAGGAAACAAGATTTATTCAAAATTTCGGGTCGTTACAGCGTCGCCAGCTTGACCCTTCTCCCTAGAGGCATCTCAAGCTCCTCGAAGATCATCTGCATACTCTCTATCCAGTTATCTGTCGCCTGTGGACCACACACACCCTGAAAAACTAGCGGGTGCTATGACTGGAACTCCCGCTTCAGATATGCCATAGAAGGATATGTACCCTACACACCTCTGTGAATTCCTTGCAAGACGCATGCCAGGATCACTCAGAGCTGCTCGTCGAGCCACGGACCGAACGATTCCAAACCTGGATACTGTCCTGCCTACACTGGATCCTCAACCTGAACCTGTCCCTGGGCATGTACCGGCGGCTCGTGCTCTGCCTGTACCGAATTCTTACCCTCATCATGCGACATAGTATCGTCTCATGCCTGAATCTCCATCAAGTTGTGAAGGATTGACCCGCTGAATACCATAAATGGTCAGAAAACCCATATACATGTAAAAAGATATACTCTACGCTGATAAGGAAAGCAGTAAAAGGAAGTTCATAACAACTACTCTTACTCCCTCTCACCGCAACCCAAGCCCCACGGCATCCCGGCCTCATGGCCTCCTTACCCGCCCTCAACAGAACCATGTATCAAAGTACCTTGAGCCATGCCCATCCCAACAACTCACATTTCCTCAAACCGACGACCAAGTCGCCCAGTCCTGACAGTTATACTGCCTCAGCCATAGTACCTGCCTGCTCTCATAAGAGTTAGACCCAAATTTCATGCAGCATGCAATTTTACAAAATATAAAGCATGACATACACATTTTCACAACTAGAAATTCTATCAAGAATTTCACCAATTCACATTTCAGAGAATACAAGGCATGACAATTGATTTTTTTTCACATGGAATTACCATTTCACAAAGAATATGTGCAATTATGAAATTTTAATACCCTAAAAATGTGCCTATCAAAAGCCAAGCAAAGTAGCCTTGCCATACCGGGCCAAGGTCCTATTATCCCTTACCGCACCAAGTCAAGGGTTACATATCACAATCAATAACATCACACACCAAGTGAGACACCGATGTGGATGTCATATAAACCGTAATCTGAGCAAAAAAAAACAGCAATTCCCACCCATGGAAACTTGGTCCATCCCTCATACCTGGGGATGTAGGCACCCAAACACAATCTGGGAACCCAGTTCCATTAACAAAAACTTATCTTCAGTCTACCATATTTCAAATAGTAAGAACAGCAGAAATAAAAGTGAAGTATGAATCTCATTAGTATCCAGAAAAACATTTCTACTAAGTCCATGTCAAGAACTCCTCTGTTACCACTTCATAACGACCCAGACCTGGCCAGCCACCCGAACAGTGCTGAACGGGTCAAGAGTCACTACCTTAGGTGCACCTCCCAAAAATACAAAGGCTGACGACTAGCAGCGAGGGTCTGTTAGGTATAGTTGGTAGGATATTCCTTCTCGGAGGATCATAGTAAGGGTACTGGTCGAAGTATAATAGTAAATATGCAGCGAAATTAGAAGACTCAGCATATTCGAACCAGACCCACAGAGCGGAAGCATAGTCAATATAGATAAACAGCGGATGTAGTGAATATAACTACAGCACTGGAAATAAACACAAAAACATGCTGATAACATGTAACTACTACTGAACAGTAAAACATGCATCCAAAGCAGGTTGTACGCAACTAAATATAAAAAAGGCGCTAATGGCTAACCAACAGTAGCTACAAAAAGTTAGCATGCCGATACAGAAAAGACAATACAACTAAGTAAAACCCATCTAGGTATGACCTCAAGGTCTATACCATCTCTATACAATAACTAACGCAGCGCGCCTCCTGATGCTGGCCTCTTTCCTGCACATAAATATATAAAGTCTGCACGCATCTCGAAGGGGTCGTGTAGGGGGTGAGAAAAATCTAACTAGGATACCACCCAATGGTGCATACCAAATATATGTGTCTGAAAAGTTTTGCATCTATAAGGAAAGTAGTAAATAGTATAGTGAAAAAATAAACACAAACTCCACTGGTGCTCAACAGCCACCATGGAGTGTCACCAGCTTCGGCCAACGCCGAAATCTCTATTATGTAACCCAACACCATGTGCCACCTGACACCTCGTGTCTCAAGTACCGACGTCCCGAAGGTACGCCCAAAATATTAACTCAGCTCCATGTGCTTCATGACACCTTGTGTCTCATGTCCCAACATCCCAATGGCACGCCAATCCCCTAAAGGCTCATCACCTACCATGTGGCTTCCTACGGCAAGCACCCCTAACCCGAATACCTAACCACAACTACAGGGGCCTCTACCCACACGAGTGGCCAAAACCACCTCATCACGGAGTATCTCTATGTGCACACTACTCAAAATTCTGGGTGAGAAGTAATCACCAAAATATTCTTAATCAACCAACTCATCTGACACCTCGGGTCTCTGCGACCATGCCGCTCAAGTCTGATGGCATCACCATCCTAGTAACCCGGGCCATGCCCAACCTGACAGTCGTAATGCCTCAAGACAATGTCCATGATTCCCAATACCATGTTCAAAACCACCCAAAGTAACTCAAGGCAAGCCCAACCTGTGATCCACATCACTCAAGAATAATCGGTCCATGCCCAACACCACCGAAAGGGTCCAGTAGACACAATTCAGCAATTGCATATAAAACATTTTTAAATAGAAAACATAAACCGGAAAAACAAACTAAATAGTTTAATTACACTATACTATGTGTTGTCCCATACCAGCAATGAGGTCTTAAATGCCTCTAACAATTATAAAATGCTTAAATAAATCAAACTAAACAGTTTACCACTTTAATATTTCAATCAAAACTATTTTGGTGTTCCCTAGCCAAAATTACCCGATGAGCCACGGCCCCTCACCCTGCCCGCTCACCCAAACTAGTAATAGGGCATACCCAAAGGCATACCACAGTTTCAATAATCAATTAAGTACAAAAAATAGATAAAACGGGTCCTGCTCAAAATACCCAAAAACGCGCCGAAGGACGCATCACCCAAAAAAGCCACGAAAACACAAAATGAAGTATGCACCACCTACCAAGGGCTCATATGAAACTACTCCTCCGGTAATTTCCGCTAATTAGGTCTAAAACACGGTAAATCTACAAAAGATTCAAAACCACTCAAATGCCTATAACTCGTTCTAGAACGAAAATCAGACAAAACGGCCAAAGTGGAATCGAGGCCTTACCAAGGGGGTTCCAACAAACTAATCAGAGCTCGAATCAGACTTCAGAGGGACGATCGGGGGAAGGAAATAGGTTTGGACAGCTTGGTTCGCAAAACCGGGCGAAGGAACTGTGTTCTGCCTTAAAAACGAGGCTACTGCCCATTTTAGTGAAAAAAGGAAAGTACACGGTTTGTAATTTAGGACTACATACCGTGTATATTTCATTTAACTATTCATAAGACTGCATGATCCTACCGACTTACTTTCCGAACCAGCCGACATGAGTACACGACATGTACCGATGGGTACACAGCGTGTACCGAGTTTCTCTTCTCTTCCCCGCAGACTTACCCACACGACATGTATATCTCTCACACACTGATAGACTACACGGAATTTCCAAAGGGAACACGACGTGTCTTTGGTTCTACCCAGCCAATGGCCTACACGCCATGTATGGCCACCACACGGTCGTGGTTACATGGCATTTTTTAAACTACTTGTCGTGTAGTACAAAAATTCTACACGGTCACCACACGGCATGTACATGGCGAGCACACGGCCACCACTCACTTATCATATACACGGCGTGTAGTCTGCAAATTTCCAAAAACATCCCTTTTTCTCCAGCTTCCATAGAAACCAGTCAAAAATTCAAACAGGGTCGGGATTTTGACCCGTTCTGAAAACCTGAGTTCTTACAAACTCCCCACCTTATCATAGCTCATCCCCGAGCTTTCAACCAAAACCTGAAGATGGAACCAAACATACCACTCCGTTCAAAGTAACTCAGACTTCCCCGGTCTCAAAGTTCCCGACTAAACTACTCAAGGGGCTCCCCACATTAGGAATCACCTAACCCGATCTCAACCCAACAAAACTAAAACAAAACAGGTTTTACTAACTTGTTTTCTAGATGCATAGTCCTCCCATGATGCATTGTCACCCCTGCACCTCATTGGTGCTTCTGTGTCACTCCCGACACCCAACGTATCCCAGACCGCATCGGTGTCCTCCTCAACGAGGTCCTGATGCCTGGCACCTCATGTAACCTTTATCCTCGATGCCCAGATGCCATGCATCTCAAACACATATATATATAGAATATATCACGCACCCGATATGGTTTCAATCCCACTGACTAGCATCTAGTCAGTCCACATAGATCTTGTGCACCACGTGCACTCGAAACAGACATGCCTCTACAGGTCATGCCAAAAAGGAAACATGGAGGTCACGGTCACACGGTGGTGTGCCTCTAATCGTCATCATCTCACCAGCCTGGTCAGCCTCTAGCAGCACCACAGCGTGCACCTGGCCTGAAACATAGCTGCCTGACGCTTGACCTCCCTGCGATGCTGCTCCCGTCACCAGCCACTGACCCCTCAGCTAGGTCCCATCATCTCTGTCATGACCTATGCACACAAATGAACCTTGACAACCCTCTCTGTGTACCGAACATGAACCAAATCCAGACGCAGTAGTCTATCTTGGTTCCTACCTGCCAGCTATCTGAGAAGGCTACCTGCAAAACCTCACCAGATGCCCATCCTGTCCACATGCCCGACACTCCATCAGAGGCTTATTGCACTGCGCCCGAATATGTCCCGGCTATCCACACTAGAAGCAAATCACAAAAGAACACCCACGAGGTTTTCTAGATGAATCGCTGGTGTGAATGCCCTACTGGAACTCATCTCGTCCTCGTTTCCTGCTGTCCGACCCATCACCTGAAGCTGTCGCCCTGACCAAGAGATATTTCTCTCCCTCATTTCCCTCAGTTATGAGTGCCTGATTCACCACCTCGGAGAAGGAACCCAGCCTGAAGATGTTCACCTGGATCTGAATGGTGTGTCGCAAACCATCCTCGAAGCACATCAACCTAGCCGCATCATCGCTCACCATACCAGGTGAAAAGCGAGACAACTCTTTGAAAGTAGTTGTGTAGTCCAGGAGGGACATATCTCCCTACTGAAGACTCAAGAACTCCCGAGCTCTCTCTGACCTCAGTCTCTTTGGGTAGAAGTGCTCAAAGAACCTGTCCTTGATGTCCTGCCAAGCTAGTCCCTCGTGCCTATGAGCCTGAACCTGTATGTCTAACCAACGCATCGCCGGTCCTCTCACCATGTACGTCGCCCGCTTGACCCTTCACCCTGGAGGTGTCTCAAGCTGGATGAAGATCATCTGCATACTCTCTATCCAGTTCTCTGCCGCTTGTGGACCACCCTCACCCAGAAGAAGTAGCGGGTGCTGCGACTGGAACTCCTGCGTCAGATATGCCATAGAAGGCTCGGTACCCTGCATGCCTCTGTCAATCCCCTGCAAGACGCATGCCATGCTCGCTCGGAGCTTCTCGTCGAGTCACGGCCCGAACGATGCCAAACCCGGCTAATGTCTTGCATGCACTGGATCCTGAACCTAATCATTTCCCAGGGCCTGTACATGCAGCTCGTGCTCTGCCTGTACTGAATTCTGACCCTGATCATGCGGCGCTGAATCGTCTCCTGCCTGACACTCCATTGAGTCATGATAGAGTGACCCACTGAATACCAAAAATGGTCAGACAGCTCATATACATATACAACAATATACTCTATGCAGATAAAAAAGCATTAAAAGGTACTGCATAACAACTACCCTTACCCCCCTCACCGCAACCCATGCCCCACGGCATCTCGGACTCATGGCCTCCTTACCTGACCTCAACATAGCCAAGTATCAATGTACCTCAGGCCATGCCCATCCAAATAACTCGCATTTCCTCAAAAAAACAACCAAGTTGCCCAGTCCTGACAGTTACATTGCCTTTTCCATAGTACCTGCCTGCTCTCATAAGAGTCAGACCCAAATATCCTGTAGCATGCAATTCTACAAAATATAAAGCATGGCATACACATTTTCACAACTATAAATTCTATCAGAAATTTCACTAATTCACATTTCAGAGCATACAAGGCATCAAAATTGTTTTTTTTCACATGGCATTATCACTTCACAATGAATACATGAAATTATGAAAATGAAATACACTATAAATGTGCCTATCAAAAGCAAATAAAAGTAGCCTTGCCATACCGGGGCAAGGTCCAATTCTCCATTACCACACCAGGTCAAAGGTTACATATCACAATCAATAACATCACACTCTTGGTAAGCCACCGAGGTGAAAATCATATAAACCATAATATGAGCAAAAGAAAACAGCAATTCGCACCCGTGGCAACATGGTTAATCTCTCGTACCTGGGGCTGCAGGCACCCAAGCACTAGTTGGGAACCCAGTTCCAGAAACAACAACTCATCTACAATCTACCATATCCGAAATAGTAAAACCAGCTGAAATAAAAGAGATTTCTCAATCTCATTAGTGGCCAGAAAAACATTTCTACTAAATCCTTGTCAAGAACTCCTCTGATACCACTTTGTAACGACCCGGACCCGGCCAGCCACCCGAACAGTGTCGAACGGGTCGGGTGTCACTACCTTAGGTGCACCACCCCGAACTCCAATGGATGCCGACTAGAAGTTACAGTCTGTTAGGTATAGTGAGGAGGATATACTCGCTTAGAGGATCATAGTAAGGGTACTGGTCCATGTATAACAGTAAAGATGTAGTAGAATTAAAAGACTCAGTAGACTCGAACCAGACCTGTAGAGCGGAATCATAGTCAATATAGATAAACAGTGGAAGCAGTGAATATAATTACAGCAGTGGAAATAAACACAACATCATGCTGATAACATGTAACTACTACTGAACAATAAAACATACATCCAAAGCAGGTTATACACAACTGAATATAAAATAGGTGCCAATGCCTAACCAACAGTGGCTATAGCAAGTAAGCATGCCGATAAAAAAAATAACTATGTAAACCCCGACTAGGTATGACCTCATGGACCATACCATCTCTATGAAACAACTAAAGCAGCCCATCTCCTGAAGCTTTCCTCTTTCCTTCACGTAAATTCATAAATTCTGCACACGTCCAGAAGGGCCGGTGCAGGGTGTGAGACAAATCTCAGTAGGATACCACCAAACGGTGCGTACCAAATAAATATGTATAAGTAGTTGTGCATCTACAAGGAAATTATTAAACATTACAGTGAAAAAATAAAAAAACTCCACTGGTGCTCAACAGCCACCATGGAGTGTCACCTATTTCGGCCAACGCCAGAATCTCTGTCATGTAACCCAGTACCATGTACCACCTGACACCTCGTGCCTCATGTACCGATGTTTGGAAGGCACACCCAAAATAGTAACCCGACACCATGTGACTCATGACACCTCGTGTATCAAGTACTGACATCCTGAAGGCACACCCAAAATAGTAACCCGAAACCATGTGCCTCATGACAACGTGTGTCTCATGTCCCAACGTCCTGAAGGCATGCCAATCCCCTGAAGGCTCCTCACCTCCCACGTGGCTTCCTACGACAAGCACCCCAAACCGTATAGATAATCACAACTACGGGGGCCTCTACCCACACGAGTGGTCAAAAACAACTCATCAAGGAGTATCTCTATGTGCAAACTACTCAAAATTCCGGGTGAGCACTAATCACCAAAATAGTCCTAAGACACCAACTCATCTGATACATCGGGTCCCTATGACCATGCCGCTCAAGTCTGATGGCATCGCCATCCTAGTAACTTGGGCCATGCTCAATCTGACTGTCATATTGCCTCAAGCCAACATCCATGACACACAATCCCATGGTCCAAACCACCAAAAGTAACCCAGGGCAAGCCCAACCTGTGATCCGCATCACTCAATAATAACCGGTCCATTCCCAACACCACTCAAAGGTTCCAGCAGACGCAATTCAGCAATTGCATATATAACATGTTTAAACAGAAAACGTAAATGGGAAAAACAAACTAAACAGTTGAATTGCACTATGCAAGTTGTTGTCCCATACCATCACTGAGGTCTTAAATGCCTCTAATAATTATAAAAGGATTAAATAAATTAAACTAAACAGTTTAACAATTTAATATTTCAATTAAAACCACTTGGGCATTCCCCGGCCGAAATGCCCCGATGAGCCATGACCCCTCACCCGGCCCGCGCGCCCAAACTTGTAACATGGCATACCCAAAGGCATCCCACAGGTTCAATAAACAATTCAGTATGAAAAAATAGATAAAACAAGTACCGCTCAAAATACCCGAAAACACACCGAAGGCCACATCACCCAAACAACCATGAAATCACAAAATGAAGTATGAAAAACCAACTTGAGACTCGTACGATGCTACTCCTCCGGTAACAGACGCCAATTCAGTATAAAACACATTAAATCTACAAAATATTCAAAACTGCTCAAATGCCTATAACTCGTTCTACAACGAAAATTAGACAAAACAACCAAAGAGGAATCTAGGCCTTACTGAGGGGGTAACAATGCACTAATTAGAGCTCAAATCAGACTTCAGACGGACGATCGGGGGAAGGAAATAGGTTCGGCTGGCTTGGTTCGCGAAACCGGGTGAATGAAGTGTGTTTTGCCTAAAAAACGAGGCTACTGCCCATTTTAGTGAAAAAAAGAAAGTACACGACATGTACATTGGGACTACATGCCCTGTATATTTCATTTAACAGTTCATAAGACTTCAGGATTCCACTGACATTCTTTTCGAACCTTCCGACAGGAGTACACGGCGTGTACTAGGTTTCTCTTCTCTTCCCCACCGACTTACCCACACGACATGTATATCTCTAATACATGGCTAGACTACACGGAGTTTCCAAAGGGAACACGGTGTGTCCTTGGTTCTACCTGGCCAATAGTCTACACGCCATGTATAGACACCACACGGTCAGGTTACACGGCATGTTTAAAAATATATGTCGTGTAGTAAGAAAATTCTAAACAATCACCACACGTCATGTACATGGCAAGAACATGGACGTCACTCACTTAACATATACATGGAGTGTACTTAAAAGTACACGGTGTGTAGTCTACAAATATCTAGAAACATCCAGTTTTTTCCAGTTTCCTCAGAAACAAGTCAAAAATTCAAATAGGGTTGGAAATTTGACCCGTTCTAAAAACCTGGGTTCTTATAGTACCAGAGGAAGACCATTCGGAGGCTGCGAGCCATGAGAAGGGAACCGGTAGGGATTCGTCGGATGGATGCAGATAGGCTGGACATGGGGGGTGGCACGCGTAGACCGTCAGACAGTGTATGTTGTGAAATCAGCGACGGTGCAAGCGGCCTGGCTGGACGGGAGGGAGGCTGGTCCGAGGGGGTCACGAAACTGGGAGAGGAGGGGTCGACCAGGGAGGAGGTGTGACTGTGCGACGACCATTGGCACGACCGGGTTCCATGGGAGTCAGCGAGCTGGGTAGGAGGGGTTGGCTGAGGGGAGTGTGGCGTCGCCAGTAGGCTAGCAGGGAGGTCCAACGAAGGAGAAAGTAGGCTTTGGGGGGGGGGGGGGGCTAATGCGGCACAACAAAGAAAACCAGGGGGCGACAGGAGAGAGAGAAAGGGAGAGGAGAGGAAAAAATCAAAATAAAAGAGAGAAAATAAAAAAAATAAGAAGATAAATAAAAGAATGAAATATAGGGAAAGAGAATGAAAAAAAAATTAAAAAAAATTAAAAATTAAATGAAACCTAAAAATTAAAATAAGAAAAACAATAATAATATTGTTGATAACATGTGAATAATTTTATTATAATCATAAAATAATTAACAATTATAACCTAATTAAAATATTAGTGAAAATAATAATAATAATATAAATTACTATTTTTTATTAAAATAATCCCTTAAACCTTTACCTTATTTATATTCATTTCACATTTTTTATTTTCTTTGAATATCAAGAATGCCCAACGGAGAACTGGGCGAGGTTTCGTGGTGAACTGGGTAATGTCACGCGGCTTCGACCGTCCCCCACCCGTGCATCAGACGCTTCCACACACAGAATATTCATTTATCAGTATAATCTAAAATTCTGATCGAGCTCGGCCCACGCTTTGACAAAGATCCACAAAAGAGAATAAAATAATAATAATAATTGTAATAATAATAACAATAATGATAATAATAATAACTTCCTCAAATAATAATTATAATAATAATATCATCAAAACAAATCTTTAAATTTTACCAATGTTTTTTTATTTTATTTTATTTTTATTTTATTTTATTATTCGTTACATTTTATTCATCTACCTTGAACATCGAGAAGACCATCGGATGAACCGGGAAGGGCCACACGGTAACCTAGGCAAGGCCACGCAGCTTTGACAGTGGCCCACTGAACCCTGCCAAGGCCAAAACGTGCATTTTTTTAAACAAGAACTCAAAAATTATGTCAGGTTTCAACCAGAACTACATGACGGTAATAAAAATTAATAAAATAAATAAACTATAAAATGGTGGTTGTGACAATTCTCCCCACAATAATGCTTTCCATCCAAGAAATCCAAAACTAAGGCTGAGACCCAGAGTAGGAAACAACACCCCCTTAAGGTTCAAGAGGATCCCTATGAAATCAAGCGGAGGGAGGCAAACACATCATGGTCAGAGAAGGTGACTAAAATGACAAACTCAAGAAACTCTTTAAAATAATTTCTAATATGTGTCACCCACCACAAAGATCTAGGACACCTCATGTTGATTAATCATGTATAGGAACTCACACACCCATGAAAACCAACATTTCAAACTGAAACACCTTGAGCACCAATGAATGATAACCACGTCATTTGATTGGAGCAAACAAGCAAGACCAACCATGTTTAAGGAGCACTCTTATCACCTAATAGAGAGGCCCGAATGGACTCTCCACCATAAGAATAGGGTAATATTAGTTTATTTCAAGATAATTTTAGTGATGGCCCCTATGGGTCTCAGAACTGTTGGAACCAACAAAAACACACAAACTTGGAGGCTTCCTAGCACTGACCCAACACCCCACCTAAGGACGGGGAGGTAGGGGCTCAACAATTAGGCTTAAAACCACATTAAAAGGAAAACCAATCTATCAACATTCCTGGATGAGTACCATTCAACTTTGTGACAAATTTACCCAACAAACCCCATATGGAGAACTAAAAGTGATTACATGTGGTGGGACACAACTCCGAAGACATGAAGGTGACAAGACGAACACACCTCCCCATGGAAATGAGAAATCCCACGCACGCAAATGGTTCATTCAGAATAGAACATCAACATGATAATATTTTAAATGCTTTCACATCCAAAAAAGACGAAAAAAATAAGGTCGAAGTCCCATAGACTCTTGGGATTCCGGGCCACGCGGCAGCTTCAATCTGAGGCCTATGGTCAGAGCCCGGATGTTTGAAGCATCTCCTACCTCACAGTTATCCATTGAAGACTCCTGAACATAGATTCTCACTTTGGTGTCACACGTAACCACACCACAATCAAGACAACACCATCAAACACAACACACCATGACATACAACTACTCTCTCACGGAACATCCACAAGAACAGAGGTTTAGATAATGCACATGGATCACCTCTTCACCTTCACCATGAAACATAAGAAGGAAAGATGCACGAAAAACACTCCCCAAGAGGAGGACACACTCCTATGAAAACATGGATTCTCGAAGGGTCCCACGAAATCCACCTTTGTTCTTCAAGAGAATTCAAAATGCATACGTCACCAAACATGACCCATACGGTTGATGGAATCACTACAAACCTTTCAAGACATCAGTCAGTATAGATAATTGCGAACCTCATTCACCCTTCCCTGCTAGAATTCCTTTCACCGTTTCCAGTGGAACCTTCAAACACAACAAGGTCATACAACTTACCCAAAAACTCACACAACTCAAAAGACCAAAACTCTTATCAAATTCTCTCGCATCTATCGTTCCTCTATGAGAGGATCCACTTAACCGAAAAGGAAAAAGGGATAGACTTAGAATTATCACTGAATAGGGAGAGTCCTTCGATGAACGGGAGCACCGAACAATGGTGAATGTTTCGTGGCCACAATTCAATTGCATGTAAATTCTTTAGGGGGGTGAACTAGTTAAGAAATAAAACCATGGACCCAATCAAACTGGTCCACTGGCCAATACATACCACAAATGAACATTAAACGTGTATGGGGAACCACTACGGGGGATTCAAAATCACTTTTCAATGAAACTACTAACCACAGGCTTTCACACCAAATTACCAATAAGAATTCCAACACAAAACACGAATCAGTATAAAAGGACTCTCGGTTTGAAATGCCTCACATCCATCTTTCCAAATTACAAGGACACACCACACAATCAGAAGTTATTAACAGACCAAATTCTTATTTAACAAAACATTTTTAATATATGCAAATTTAGAGGGTTACACAAACACCAATGGTTTCACATGGGCCTCGTACATGCATGTTCCCGTTCCACACGAGGACCCACATCATAACCACCCAGGAATTCATTCGCTCGTGTCATTGAACATTTCTTTTTTCTATACACACTCATGCATGTGGTTTCCCATTAGAACACCAAGGAACAAAACCAAACATTTTCAATTTTCTCAAACCAAAACAATCAACCCACTCTTTTCAAACTGTAGACACTATTTTATTTTTAGAACGCTTTTTTTCAAAAAAATATTCAAGACCAAATATTTCACCTAAAAAACATGATTTCTTCCAATCCAAAAAAAAGACTGGAGGCGCGATGCAAGAGGAGACTACTATCAGTGGGTGACTAAGACATATGGTTGGCGGCCATACGCCAATCACACCACCGACATAGAGAGTATATTAGGACAAAGTCTCTAGATCAACATGCCTTGACAGACCCTATGAGCTCACTGGGGCCACAGACCCTACATACTTTTCAATTCCCATAGACATGATTAACCGCAAGGACCAAAGACTCAGAAAAACCTCATCTTACTCTGGTAACTCGAGTCCTGCCACTATGTCTGCTAGCCTGGTACCTTGCTCGTAGCCAGAACATCATCTTTAGACACCCATAACCTTGGTATACCATGTCTCTATCCCAAGGAACACGAACCAAGATAGAACCTCCTTTCATACCATTTTGTCATGTACCAGGCCGGGTCGCTATCCGACTCGGTGCCGGACCCGGCCTGCAGCATGGCCCGAAGGGCGTTCCCAATCCCCACAGGCTGGCACAAGTTCCCGGGTTTCAAAAATAATGCATGGGAATGATTTAACCGAAATAGTAAACACAAAAAAATTGAAAAGATAAATAAACTAAAACTGAAAACAGACAACCAAACTGGACCTTAACCTGAAATCAAACATAAGTCTTCAATTTAAATAAAAACACGAAGTAAACAATGACAAGGATAGAGAAATAAAATACAATAATAAACTCCAAGCGACATGGGAAGCCACATCTCCAAGCTACCAATTCCAACCTGCATGTGAAGACCAATATCATCCAGAACCACCATCACTAAGCACGATGCCTCAACCTGGAATATAAAAAGGAAAAAGTCTACATACACCCAAATGTGTATGTAGGATGTGAGCCAGGAGCCCAATAGGACGTCACCCAAAAAAAAGTTCCATGCCACAACATCAAAAACATAATTTAACATTCTTATTTAATAACACACTTTAAAAAAACTGCTTTTGAGAAAACATTTAATGGCTGAAAGTAAAAAGAAAAGAGCACTGAAAGAAAAACCATTTCACAAATACTACTTTAAAATGGAAGAGGAAATTTATATAAAAAAATTACATACTCAAGTGGTCCTCTGTATGCCGACGGAAGGACCCACGCCATGAATAGTAGAGCACTACAGATAAAACCCCTATAGCATCTAGTATGCGCAGTGCGCTAGAGAGATCGTACCTCAGTGTAAAAGTGGCATATGAACCACAATAATCAACACTATCATGCACTAGTCACTAGTAGGGAAACACATTCATAACCTAGTGGTATCCAATAAGCACAAAAGTTTAGTTACTGTAGTAACATCATTCCTTCCAGATAAAACCGGGATGAAACGCTCACGTGTCATCTAGTGTACTAGTCCTAATCCTCCCACATAGGTACCCGAGGTTTTCCCTTTTTGTGATCAAACAAGTTCCACATTCACATAGCATATCGCTTTCTCATATCAGAGACCAAACTAGAAATTACACACAAAATCAACCAATTGAATACCCAAACACTATTAAAAAAAAACAATCATGAGAAAACCATTTCACACCATAATTCACATTAGTTTCATGACTTAATAAATTATTTAAATAACTTAAATAACATTTCTAAATAGCACCACAATTTTTTGCACATGAAATATGCCCAGTTTCAAATATATGGGTTCCTTTAAAAACTTAATGCACATTAAATCTATCAAAACAACTCCCATACTCCACATGTAATTTAATATGTCCACTTAAACAATTTATGAAAACTCTTAAAAATAGAAATAAAATATTTAAAGAAGAAAAACACACCCTATCTCCATTTTATAAAAAAGACTTTTCTAATCCATTAACATAAAAAAACCATTTAAAAGAGGGTTTCGCACCACCGATACATTTTATTATATACATTCAAGGAATAAAACACAAAGGCGTAGGTGAAAAACCAAATGAATATAACCCACTTTCGCAACGGGTCCATTTCTCAACACCAAACCACTTTAAATATTTTTCAAACTCAAATCGCACCTTACAAATGACTCACACAACCATTTTTTTAGAACACCACTTTAAAAAATACACACACACAACATAAGCATTTTTTGGTATAAAATCAAAACTCAACACGTAAGTACACAAATACTTAAAAAACATATTTTTCACCTTTCAAAATAATTTAATAATCTGTTATAACAGTTTATAAAGAAACCCCACTAAACACAATAGTCTTTCACATCAGAGGTAAACCAGAAAACCCTCTTTCAAATCCATATGCACATCCTCACCATATAAAATTGTGCATCTCACCATCAAGACAATTTAAACAATCTATTGAATAATTTAAAAAAACACCCCAAAACCATTTAAACAATTAAGTAAACTATATTCATAAATGGAATGAGTTTCAAACCAAATTCGCATCATTTTTTTAATACAACATTTGCACCATGTAACTAAATCATAGAACATATTAATTCTTACAAAACAAAAAAATTAAATTATATATGAAATGTAAGGACACGGAACCACCTACCTCGATGTTGAAAACATCAAAACATTGATGCGGAACTCCAATCGCACCCAATTTGCACCGCATCCAACTCGATATAAACCTTAAAATAAAGATATCGAACCAAATAAAATCAAGATCGAACCCTAAAACAAGTACCCCACCCCCTGAACAACCAATGACTAAATATAATTAAAGAATAAAATGAGGAATCAACCATAAGAGGGTGTCTTCGAAGACGTCGGTTGTGCCGGAGGAAGACTAGCCGGAGGCCACGAGCTGGGGGAAGGGTGCCGGCTAGGATTCGTCGGACGATGGTAAGCTGGCTGGATGTGGGGGGTGGCGCGTGTAGACCGTCGGACAGAGCAGGTTGTGAAATTGGTGATGGTGCAAGCGGCATGGCCGGCCGGGAGGGAGGCTGGTCCCGTGGTGGGGGTTACTAAACTAGGAGAGGAGGACTTGACCGGGGAGGAGGTGTGGTTTTGCGATGACCAGTGGTGTGACCAGGTTCCATGGGAGGCAGCGAGCTGGGTAGGAGGGGATGGCTGAGGGGAGTGCAGTGTCACCAGTAGGCCAACAGGGAGGCGCAACGAAGGAGAAGGTAGGGTTTGGGGGGCTAATGCGACATGAAAAAATAAAACAAGGGGCCGATGAGAGAGAGAGGGAAAGGGAGAGGAGATGAAAAAAAGGAAAAGAAAAGAGATAAATGGAGAAAAATAAGAAGATAAATAAAAGTTAAAAGAGGGAAAGAGAGTGAAAAAAAATTAAAAATAAATGCAACCTAAAAATAATAGTAAGAAAAAACTAATAATATTGTTGATAAAATGTGAATAATTTTATTATAATCATAACATAGTTAACAATTATAACCTAATTAAAATATTAGTGAAAATAATAATAAAAATAGAAATTAACAATTTTTTTTATAATAATCCATTAAACTTTTACCTCATTTATATTTATTTCACTTAATTTATTTTCCTTGAATGTCAGGAAGGTCCTATGGAGAACCGGGTGAGGTTTCGTGGTTACCCGGGTAAGGTCGCATGGCTTCGCCCATCCCCCACCCGTGCATCAGACGCTACCACACCCAAAATATTTATTTATCAGTATAATGTAAAATTTTGATTGATCTCGCCCCAAGCTTTGACAAAGATCAATAAAAGAGAATAAAAAATAATAATAACATTAATAATTATAATAATAATGAGAATAGTAATAACATCCTCAAATAATAATAATATTATTATCATCAAAACAAATCATTAAATTTTACATTTGTTCTTGTTTTATTTTATTTTTATTTTATTGTATTATTCGTTACATTTTATTCATCTTCCTTGAACATCGAGCATGCCATACGATGAACCAAGGATGGCCGCACGGTGACCTAGGAGAGGCCATGTGGCTTCGACAGCGGCACGTTGAACGATGTCAAGGACAAAATGTAAGTTTTTTCAAACAAGTACTCAAAAATTAAGTCAGGCTTCTACCCGAACTACCTGAAGCTAATAAAAAATAATAAAATAAATAAACATTAAAATGGCAGTTGTGACAAGTGTACTCAAGTAAATTTCAATATATATCATAGTCTCATCTAACTATGAGTATACCATGAGTCCTTAAAAATGATCTTATAAATATCCTAATCCATGCTCACATGAAATAGGATAACATAAATTTAACCTACTACTGACACCATGTCTACTGAAAATGTGTACCCATGTCCATCAATGGGTGGACCAACTCACAACACCATATTAATTCTTGATGTCTCTATTACAATGGAGAGAAATTCATTGTATAAAAAAATATGGATAGTTATGCCTATGTAATGTCTTGAAACCATCATTCGTTAGATCACATATAGAAGCTCCATGATTTATGATTTAAATGGGACCATTCATACTAAAAGTGTACCTTTATTGTTGAACTCATACACTATAGAGTATTCCTTCAAAATGGTAAGATAAATGTGATACGTGGAATGTTAGTCTCAGTGAGAAAAATGATCCCTTGGAAATCCATTTCAAAATTGGGCACCTCACTCATGCAATGATTTATCCCATAATTGATCATCATTAAGAGTCTCTAAAGTCACAAGAATCTACATGTGGTCTGACTACATTAGAAATATTTGAAACACTGGTTGATTGATATAGGCACCCAAACAATCCATCCCATCATAGAAATTCTTGATGACAATGGACCCTATTTTTTTAAAACTAAAGGAATCAAACATCCATTATAATGAAACTTGATCATCTACCATTAATCAACATAAACATGAGAGTATAACCTAGATAATTTTCTAAAAAGGCATCCATATGCCCAAGAAAACCTCACTCACACATGTTTCCACATTCAATGTGAACATATACCTATAAGGGTCTGAGTCATAACTAAGTGCGTTTTGGTATCCCACCTATCCCTACCAATCAAGTCTCACCACTTTATCAGAAGCTCTAAATACATATCCCAATGAAAAAAAATATCCATGAGAGGAAATGATAAAACTGACCTATGAAGGTCAATACTATTAACATGGCCTACAAAGGCCATAATACTCATCAAGCATCCTTATAAGGAAATCCTATCTGGAGTTCATGATAAAAAATCATTAGGGATTCTAAAATAACACTCACCTGGCCTCTCTATATATAGAAACCTCTATGGTATAGTTCACTGGAATCCTACTTGTACCTATCGTCATTATACTCAGGGATCATACTACATAACCATAAATGAGGTTGGTAAAGTATAACATCATTCCTATCTATACACGAAAATTTTTTATAGATTTTAACTGACACTTTAAATAATAATTCATTAGAATCAACACCCGGTGTGGGTTTTATCACAAGGGAATCATGTACACTATCAACCTATCAGGGTTTCTTTACCTCCCATGCTTGAGGGCTGAGTAATTAGCCTCACCAATAATCATTTAAACTTATATCCACACAACCTTCAATCAAAAGTAGATATATATTCATGTAGGTTCACCATAGAAAAATTCCCTCGAAAACCTATATGAGATTATGCCCTTTAGGATTTTCCAACACATTAAAAAATTATTCTCAAACATTAGTAAAATCACTCACTAGAAGGCATATAACATTTGAATCATACATTCTAAATATGATACATGAGACACCTCTTTCCTTTGCTGATTGAGAGTCAAAATCAATTAAGATTGTCTTGGAAATGGAAAAGATCCAATAATCCCTAATAAATAATCAAATAATCAAAACATGTACATAGATAAAAGAAGAAACCATATACAATTATAACATTTCAGATCAAAAGATTAATCCCATAACCCTAGAAAATTGAAATTCTTATCAGAATAGGTGTTCTCGAAGCACCATTCTGACATCCATCACATGTTCTGAAACATTCCTAATACACTTATCTATAAGAAACTAAATATTAATAAAACAAGAAAACAAATAAGATAAAATATCACTTTGTAACATTTTTAAATGGAATCAACTAAAATGGTGTTATGAGAATTTTTTATGAGGCCTCAAAAATTCTTATCCATATGATAGAGTTTGTCGACTAGTAGTGAGGGACTATGGTGTGTTCCTAGAGATACCATTCCACTATATCATAGTTAACACAATATAAATAACCAAATACAATCCATATCAATAAATAAAAAGAGTTCATAAGTATTATGTAAAATAATATAGAACAATCTATAATAATAAATAAAATGATATTAAATCCAATAAATCCATGGCACAAATATAACACTGGTCACTGATTAGGCCGACCATACATATAAAAGTTTATATAAAAGAAACTGAAAAAATAGCATTGATCTGACACTAAATCTGAGCCAGACCACATACCCAGTCTTTTGAAACATCTATGATTCAACAGCCAGTTCATATGAATCCACACAAGTGGATCCACTCAATCATGAAACACTGAGCCATCTCCCTATCCACCAGGCATTTGGGCTGAACGTTAAAAGAGGACCTAAGGTCTATACTCACACCAAGGTGCATGTAAATGGGATATAATATAATAATAGTAGTCCACACAAATTTTGAACATATAAATATACATTCATAAATGAATACTTGTGAAATATGATCATCCTCGATGAGACATTAGTGGAAAGATAAATTCATCAAATAAATAACACGAAACCAAAGTCGATCGCTAGGCCCATGATCCTTGTCATATAGGAAAGGTTCCATCAATGATATCAATATTTATAGGTTTATATATAAATTTATATATATATTTATATACAAAAATATGTATAAACAAGGGTAAGGTGAATGAAAAAACATAAAAAAGATAAATTTGATCATTGGGTCTCTAATATCGATGATATGGACAACATGTGAAAATTTCATTGAAAATGATGTTATACCACACAATTCCTGTATAATTAAATTGTTACTGTCTCCATAATAAAAATATAAAATATATGATTTTTCCAATGAAGAATGTCTCTTAGCAAACTATGTCACCACATAGGGATATTGATCCTAACCATGGGTTCACACATACTCCCTTCCAATCACTATAAAGAAGGATTCTAGGGAAATAAATCAGGATATCTATAAATTGCATTGATATGGACATCATGACACTCATTCCATGTAAAATCGTACTATTTTCTAGGCCCTAGGTCTCAGTCTATAGGTAATCATGACATTATGAATTGGGTTAACCCTTACGGTATGACCCTCAACCAAATAGTAAGGTGAGATCCTTGGTGAGATACTGTACACACCCCTCAAGGCCTCGAATGAGGGAGAGAAGAATCATCCCTATTATTCGATAGTGAATAATATTATGAGAGTATTCAATAATTTTAAGTTCTTTGTATAACATCATGGTCATGCATTCTATTTTTGAGAGAGTAGTCATCCGTATATCTTAAGAGAGCATAATTATCCATGGGTATCATCATATCGAGGAGAGCGTAATAATCCTCAATACATATCAATTAAAAAAGGAGAGAATTATCATCCTCATCACTCGAAAGAGCATAATTTTCCATGTGTATCATTGCAAGGGATGTCATGCATGCATATCATAATCATAGTCTTAAACATTGTATCATAGAATGTAGATTTTTCAATCCATATGATTTAATAGTCAAATATAAAATCTCAACATCCATATCCCAGGTAGTACCTTTATGTATAAAAATAAATATAAGAAAAATAGGGATTAGAAGCTGTATCCAAGGAATAAAATTACTGAATACCAAAGAGATATAAGATGGATCCTAGGAACAATGTCAGGGTATACAAAATATAAATAAAGAGGAATTGTGTAAGGATCATTAACCACAGACTTTGAAGAACCTATGGTGATCATATTTGCATCAGCAGTAAATGGTTGGAAAGATAAATAAAAGAATAATTTTGGCTGAATTCCAAACCCACAACTAATTCCCCAGCATCATTCGATTATTATTATTGAATGGGTTCTATGGCGACAACCTCTACATTCATTACCAATACTCAATGTACTTTCTTAGGGTTAGTCATGTATAGGGGAACACACTAGGCCCCTCAAGTCAAAACATAAGAGTTTAATCCTAATCAATATACTCATATAAGAAGGTAAAAGTTGGGACCCTATATTGGATCCTTTATGGTAAGTAAACAGAGGAATCCTTCTCAGGTTCCTCAGATGAGAAGGTAAAAGGAGGAATCCTACATGGGATCTTATAACTATAACTAAAAAAATCCATCCAATATGTGATACTATGAATGTTATATAAGAGGTGGAATCCTATAGGGGACCCTGGAAGTAGATTATGTTGCAAGAGGCATCATACAATGGATCCTAAGAATGATATATAGGTAAAGGGATCCAACACGAGATTGCCTTATTTGGCATTATGAGGATGCATCCCTCAGGGGACCCATGGTAACAATAAGAATATTTAGGTATTCTATACTAGATCCTCTATATTGAAACATAAATTTAGTGATCTTATAAGAGATCAATGGAAATAAATATTGTCATGGACTCATAGGGTAGAAGGGAACATCTCAAAAGCGATATGTCAAGGGGAAAACAAAAAAAGTATGCATTAGGAATTATAGATTATGGATCATCCATGATCAAGGTCTCACTCTCAAGATATAACTATATTTTATTATTATAGGACTAACCAATTAATTTATGAAAATTTCCAAATATCCACATAGAATCATCAAAACACATCAAGGGTTTCACGATCTTGATCTACGTGGAATGATACTTAGAATGGACTACTATTGGGGTGAAATTTGACTATGTGGCGTGAAGATATGAAAACTCATAAGAGGGTTGAAAAGGGTCATTACATAGCATGTATAATTATAACACAGTTCTTACTCTGAAATCCCCACCTTGACATGTCCATCAGCTGGACATGGCTTATCAAATCCCATGTACATGCAATGTTCAGATGGTATGTGGCATGTAACCTATATGGGGTACCTTCATATGAAATTCATAGGAACTATCCATGTATATGGAATGAACATGTATCTCAAAATGGAGTGAAACCCACATGGGGTCTAGTCATGTACTCTACACGGTCAGGTACCCCTTCACAGGCTGTCTGGCCAGGTACTGGGATTCATGGAAAAGATGCAATACATAGCCCAGCTAATCCATATATGGAATGTACTTATAAGAGATAATATTACTTGAATTAAAATAACACATGGCATGTGTTATTGAACTACATAATGTTTGATTAGGATCCCAATCAAGAAACCCCTCAAAGCCAGAAACCCCCATTTCCCCCCCAAAATCAACAGATCGAACCACAAGGGATCCTAAGAATTCATAATATGGGTTTAAAATTAATAAATGGATAATCTACATGGATATACTAAAAAAACATAATAAAAATATTCATTTGGGAGGAATCCAGTGAAGCTTCAACCGTTTTCACGCTCCACAACTACCACATGATGTTTGGGTGCATCCCGAGCTTCGTAGTGGTAACTATGTTCCCCCCTCCCTATTTCTATATCTGAATATATATTTTTTGTCTCAAAGTCATATGATAATGGAAGACCACTACGGTAATATGAAAAAATACATGTATGAAAAATATGAGAATTAAAATAAATAAATGATATTGAAAAGGAAATGAAAAGGAAAAGGGGGACCGTACATTCTACGGTTCCAAACATTAGTTTATTTCCCACCTAGGAAAATTTCCCTATTCCAGACTCAATGTTTGGGACAAAATATCAATACCAATAACCATTCAAAATATATCTCCAAACAAACCTACATGAATAATTTTATATTTAATTCATGAAATATCAAATACTAATTATTCCACTTACAATTTAAATGGACCATAATTTCACAACTACAAATATGGCCTTTATTAGCGCTAGAAAAGACAATTAACAGTGTAAAAAATCGTTGTTAATCGAAGCGAGGATAAAGGGCGATCCCTTTTATCAGTGCTTCAAAAATCCTTAATAAAGGCCCCTTTTATCTGTGCTAATAAAAGTTATAAAATTATAAAAATATTTTTTTTCACTTTTGGGGGTATTCAACTTCGCTTGAAGAACACCTTTAACATCACCCACCACCCATGGTTTCCCATGAATGCCCCAAGATAGCTCCACCCAGCCCCACCCCCTTTAAATGTGCTAGGTAATTCCCCACACCTTCGCGTGTGACCTTCATCACCTAGGATTCGATCTAGTGACCTCTTGCCTGCGCGCCTATGCCTTTACCACTCCACCATATTGCTTTGCATTTAATTTATTAATATATACATATATTTGTTTATATATTTATTTATATTTACTCATATATTAATATATATGTATATTTAGTTATGTTAATATATATATATGTTGACATATATATATATATATTAACATATATATATATATTTAGTCATATTAATATAAACATATATTTTATTTTATTAATATATATATCCATATATTAATATATATATATATATATATATTAACACACACACATATATATAGTCATATTAATATATATGTATATACTTAATTATATTAATATATATATATCTGTATCTTAATATATATTTATATATATTTAGTTATAATTTTTTATCCATATATTTATTTATATATTAATATATATTAATATATATTTATAAGATTAGTTTTGAATACATTAATAAATTTTGTATTCATATGTTTGTTTTTATAAATAAATACATACATACATACATACATACATATATACAAAACACACACAGAGATATATATTACATGTATATATATAGGTATAATTATACATATTTATATATATTTACAGAAATTATATATTAATATGTATATACAAAAGTGCTTGAAATGGGGTCTCGAAAAACCTAACAAATCACAGAGTCATTAAAAAAGACCTAACTTTTTCTCCAGGTGTCCATTTTAGCACCATAAATAGTCAAACTAAAACTCATCGAAGGAACTACGTTAACACAGGTGTCGTAGGCCGAATAGACACACAGATCCGAAGTCAAGACCATTTTAATAAAAAATTGATAGGGATCCGGAGATTGAAACTGTGTTTTGGAGGCCTTCTAGCAGTTTTTTGGGATTTTAGGTCATATACATGGCTGAGAATACGTTTGGGTAACAATTTGAGTATATATCTTCAATACCTTCGATTGAATATGTGGTAGAGCCCAAATGGACACTCGGAGTGAAAGTTATGGGCGTTTGAAGTTGGACTTTTTTTGGAGTGCTATAACTGAAATATCTTTTGTTCCTCTAATCTTATTACAGTTAAGACCATACGTGGTCATCACTCCTTTCAGGATCTTTGATTTGACTAGTCGCAACGCCAAAACGGACAATTGGATCATATGTAATTCCCGTTTTAGTGAGTTGCTAGTTTCTTAGGCTTTTAAAAGATACGGGAGTTGCAACATTTCAAACGACAATAACTTCTGCTCTGAGTGTATGTTTTGGATCTACCACATATCAAATCGATGCATGATAAATGTTACAGACTCTATTGATCACTGAAAACACTTATCATGTTCTTTTAGGTTCAAAAAGGGAAAAAACACCCACTGAATGGTCATAAGTTTGGCTGTGGGTGTCTGTTTTTCCATAACATCTGTTATGGGTGTCCGTTTTGCCTCAACCACAGATGAAATAGAATATTACAGCCAAAACAACACTATGGTGAGAATTGCAACACCTCATATTCTTCAAGGTATGATGTGGTCTTTAATCATTACAAACATCAATAATTTCTGCTCCGGAGTGTCCATTTTGGGTATACAACATATCAAATCAATTTAAAACATATTTTAAAAAATATTTATTATATTTATATAAATATAAATATACTTATATATCAATATATTATGTTTTATTAATTTTTTTTAAATATACACATTTATCAGTGCTAGGAAAATGAGTGCTAATAAAACCCCCCTTTATCAAGGCTACTAAAAAAAGTGCTGATAAAGGGCCCCTCTATCAGCGCTAGAAAAAGCTCTGATAAAAGTGACCCTTTATCAATACTTTTTTTAGTGCTGATAAAGCACCCTCCTATATCAGTGCTTTTTTTAGTTCTGATTATGGGTGGAACAATAGAATCCCACTTTTGTGAAAGTGTCTCACCAAACCCACGCACTACGGTTAAAAAAATACAGAGACCAATAGAGTGGTCAGAAAGATTATCCTAGATCATATTCTTGGAAAAAATAATTATTTTATCCCCTATGAGAATCCATTAGAAAAAATATCAAATTTTTTCTATGATTTCCAATTCGAAAAAACATGGTTATTTTTAGGTGGGTAATGGCAGTTCAGATTTTAAAAGGAATACATAAAAGCAACTGGACACTTTCCCTTATATATAAGAATCTTTTAAATATGTAATCAGATTTTGTATCCTAACACATATAGGTATTTTATCCACATTATAATGTCCCTTTAAGGTTACCTTTACATATAATAAGAAATTTATTGATTACTTTTACACAAGTGACATATTTTAATGAATTACCTATGTTTGAGATGATATATAAGGATTGTTCCTCATCACCCTTAAAAAAATGGCACTATGGAAGGGTATTACCTTTAGGAAGAGTGTTTTTATAGAGGGTTATGATACTTACCCTTACATAGATTGTCTACGTAATTGTAAAGGGGGTATACCCTTACACAAGAATGAGTTTCGATGTAAGCCTAATCTTAAATGTTTTTATTGAAAAAATAATGGTTTTAATGGCATATAATTTTTTTATAATTAATTACAAAACGGTATTTTTGGAATGTTTAATTTATTTAGGGTTTAAATTTTATTAATTATTTATAAATGGTTTATAAATACAATAAATGAATTATATGAAATTTATTTTTTCAAAGAAATAAATGATGATATTTGGAATAATTAATTTTTTAGGGATTTTCATATGATATGGAAATAATACTTTTTATATATAAAATATAAGTTAATATTTATATTAGGATGTAAATTATGAAATAAGGCCATGTAATAAAATTATTATATTTTAATTTTTAATTGCTCATAGTTCTTCAATTTGAATTGTTCAAAATAAAAGGGGTACTTATTTGGTTATTATTTAATACACATAAATAATAGTTTTGATGATTAATTTTATTAAGGTTTAAATAATGATTTTTTATGATATTAGGATTATGTAAAATGTTTAAACTATAGATATTGAATTGTATGTTGGTTATAACATATATAATATCATATATTTGAAATGTAAATTCAATATAATGATAAATATTAATGAGTTGATATTGAAATGAATATAAAATTTTTGTATTCAATGTTATTGAATTTCTATAATGCAAAATCGAAAAATTATAAAAGTGTTTATAATTACAATTTATTTATGAATATTTCATTAAAATTTGACTCATGATTAAGTATTTAGTGTAATAATTTATTTAAATTAAATTTCTTGGTATTTTATATTGAATTATTTTTTTTAAAATCTATTGAATTGTATAATTTATATTATCTTTTATAATTATTAATTTATAGATCATTGAATTACATACAATGATTGACTCTAATGAATTTATATTTTAATATACATTGACCTCAGTTTGTAATTGATGTTATGAACATGAATTTAGATATAGAATATAGTGTTTTCATATTAGGTTTTACAGTTATGAAGAATTGAATTATCTATTAATAAAAAATCCTCAGGTAGAGGGACTTGGGGATGTGATACCTACAATAATGGGGGACCATTCCTTGTCTGTGAAAGTGAATGATATCAGATATCTGTCACTCCAAACTAACTCCTTATGTGGTCATAAATATCAAATAATTATAAACCTTTACATGAAGTGTTTAGGTACCTTATGCATATGATTAATTCAATTATGTTGACATATTCCAGACTTAAAATTTTGTTTGAGTATCATAAAGTTGTGGTTATTGTAAAGAGTTACAGATAAATATGGTTTGAAAATAATTTTTGGTGGAGGTTATTATATTAAAAATTAATTACTAAATAATTCATATATAATGTTAATTGCATGAGATAAAATTGTGGGATTAAATTCATATTTATTTAATTTATATTTTAATCAACCTTGAACCCATTTTTAATTGATATTACGAACATAAATTTAGTTATTAAATATATTTTTCATATTATTTTTTATAGTTGTGATCTGTTGAATAATACCTTTATATATGTATCCTCAGTTAGAGGTATGTGGGGCCAGACTACCTACTCACCTTGTGGCCCAGGAATTGCCTTGGAAAGTGGATGGGATTTGCTATCTATCACTCTAATATTACTCCCATGGAGGTTTTAAATCTCATATAACTCTAAAAAATTATATATTGTTTTTATTTAACTTATATATATATATGATGTATTCAGATATGTTTGAATATTATTGACTTCAAAAATTTTCTGAGTGACACAAACATATGTGTTTTGTAATGAGTTACACATCAATTTTGTTTGAACATATTGATTCGTGAATTGAATAGGATTCCAAGTTAAATTTCTAGAATCATTCATACATAAAGTGAATAACATGAGATATGATGGTGTGATTAAAATCTCTTTTAAATAAGAAAATTTGATTCCTTCCAAATAATACGTTTTCAATAACGCAACTATTAAATCAAGTATTGTCTAGATAATTATGAGTACCCATGATTAATATTGTTTAGTTAAAGATTATTTTAAGTAATTTTGTATTATTTTCTAGGTATTTTCGTGATCAGTATGAGAATCCTCATATATTTATTTATTATTTTATTCATGGTGGATATTTTTTGTTAAACTAGTTAGGAATCCTTAATAGTTATGATACTAGAGGAATAGAGATGATTTTATCCCTATGATGGATTAAAAAATGGTTTTTTAACTCCTCTATTCGAGAGTTGAATATGATATGATTGAAAATTTATTTCTAGTAGATATAGGTAAGGATATTTTATGTGATATCGAGTATAAGTTGTTGTGAAATATTTATCTTGACCCGCTAAAGGATATGATGGATTTAAAAAGGGGTCGTCATTTTCATGGGATAAAATTTAATTAATAGCATTATGAAATGGTTATTAATACATTATACTCCTAAAAAAATCTTCAATTATAGATAATATCACAATACTCAAGAACAACATTGTAATTAATCATTTATTTCATTAATCTTAATGTAAGATTATCATATGAAATGTAACATAATAATAGTTCTTAAGAAATATTAGATATTTTATGAATGTTCTTAAGGAAAATTATTTGGTTTGGAAAACTTTCATACCGAGAAACCAAATGATGAAATCTTTCTACAAGTGAATATATATGTTTAGGGAATCAATGTGTGATTATATGAAAAATTATCAAGGGAATCCCAGACAACAGTCATGTACTCAATATAATTGGGTGAATCATTGATTTGAGTATATTTAGTCTCATATAATCAATATTATTGAATATATACAATGATATTTAATATAATTGAATATGTTAAATGACTTGGTGAGAGTAAAGGTTATATCAAAATTTTATTTATTATAAAAATAAATTTTATTATATACCTTAAGTGAGACTAAAATGAGTTTTTATATTTATAGAATATTTCTTATTGTCATGTATGGAATTTTTCCAACAATATGATCAAATACAGAGAATGTTTTTTAGATATTATATATGTGTTGAGAATATATATAAACTAGTAATAAAATGTTTATGTTCTAGAATTATGTTTTTATGTAACAAATAGGTAAAAATTAAAAACATAAGAATAAGAGTTAGTTTAAATGGTCAACAATGATTCTTTATAAAGACAATATTGTTTATTGAAATATAGTTTTTACAGAACAAAAATGTAACGGTTAAATATGATTATATATTCGAGGATATACATAAAATAGTTGAAGAAATTTAATGGAATTTCTATGCCAGGTATGGATGTAAGATAAACTAATTTTTCAATTTAAATGTTATGTGATACCGATTGTATAATTTTCAAAGTGTTGAAAATATATAGGAGTTCAAAATCAAAGGATGAATTGATTGAACATGGTTTTATATTCATTTTATGTTGTAATTAGATACTACATCGATTATTGGGATGTAATATATTTTAATTAGATTAAATAAATATATGTAAAATATTAGTATCTTCATGTCATTTTCCTTATGTCATAATTAATGATGTTTCATAAGAATGAGTTATTATTATGAATTAAATACACATGGATTATGATTAATAAATTTGTATAAATTTTTTTGAGAGTATGATATAAATAAATGTATTTTATCCAAGACAAAAGTTTTATCTAATTATTTCATTAGAAATATATGAGGGAATTTATTCCTACCATAAATTAGCGAGAAATATTTTCATAAACACTATTTTTCACAAATGAAAATCTTAAAAATACATAAAATACCATATATGATATACTTTATTTGTATAATATTCATTCTAAATGAATATAAATGTTATTTCTATACTATTTTTTTGTAACTTAAAAATCTATTTTAAAGACAATATAATGTCTAATTGGATAGTGGGAGTGTATTTGGATTTAAAAAATATCAATGTTATTAAATAACGAGTTACAATAATCTATGTTTAATGTGAATTTTAATTAATATACAAGGGGATATGTGATGTATTAGTAAAAAATAATGTATGTAGTTACAATATTACGTGGAAAACGTTTGGTGGAATGAGTTTACCAAGATTATGATTATGGAGTTAGAAAAAATTCTAAGTAGACAATTGAAGTTTACATTGTAACATTTTATTTTATGATATTATGATGTTTGAATAAGTTAAAATTCTTTAACAATTATGAATATTAATCATAAGACTCGCTATTATTAAAAATGGATTGGTCTATTGATTTTTATACCTAAATAGTTTAGATGGATATTTTTATAAGATATTCTCAAAGATATGTGACATGTTGTTTATATTGTTTACTGTGTTAACATAACCCATAACATGGGTGAAACAAAATGATTGAATTGAAGTATTTCAAATAATATAAGGTAAAATGGGGATTATGTTTGTTTTTTTAATTCTTCAAGAGTTTAGGAATATTAAAATGTATCATATTAAAGGAAAATCTATTTTATCTTCTATTCATGAAGGATATATAAATGTATATATAAATAAACTTTTGGTAAATTGTATTGATAATGGAACCATCACTGTATGAAAATGATCTAGTCCCTAACCATTTTCCATCATATATTATTATAGGTTATGATGAAATGTTGTCGTTAGTGCGACTAGGATACTTGCATAGAGATATAGAGTGAGCTCGTGGGGAACATGAAAAATAAAATGATTCTTTGAGTTTGATGGATGAACCACTATGTATACAACATATAGTTTCATACAAAGGTTTATTTGGTATACTATAGGTCCATGGATCATATTTTAGTCCCCATTACATATGTTTGTATGTATATATTGAACAAGACGCTGTAAAAATCGATAACCAATTTACACATGTGTGCATATTTAATTTGATAATATGGTGGAGGATGAGTATGTTATTGATCTTGTCGTGATTTAGAGATGAACTAAAATGGGAGTTTTCCCCTCATTTGTTGAGTATATCATCTGAACCCTTGTTTGAGAAAGACTATGAGAGTGTATGGCCACCCCTAAATATTTTTTCCCTATATTGATAAGGGACATGTGAAGTTGTTATCCACAAAGATGGATGACATGTGGTGTATTAATCTATTATATAATTATATAATCACATAGTCAAGAAAAGATGATTTGGATATATGGAATTGAAATGTTTCATGTCCCATGGTCAGTCAATATTTTAGAAAAATGGTAAATATATGTCAACACATTTTCATATTTATGAATATTATTGGAAACATGTATTGAGATACATGTATTTAATGGAGATCAGGCGATATACGTTTATAGATTCTTTAGCATTGACACTTTTCTATAAGACACTAATTTCTTAAACATAAAAATCCAAATATCTTTATTTTTTTCAATGCTATAAAGTAAAATGGGGTCACGATTTGTGGTTGAATGAATGGGTATTAAGCTTCAATCTGAGAGTTACTCTAAAGGTGTTTTAGAGTAAATCCCTTTTTTTATAATGGGGTTCATAATGTACTTCATATGATGGGTTACAATGCGATGTTATTAATAAACTTATAAAAGTGTTTAGGAAAATATCCAATAATATTTCAGGACATGATTTCATTAGATATTTTATATGAAACAATATAAGGTGAAATGGAATAAAGTCTATTAGGATTTAGTGAAAGTGATATATTGATGGAGATATTCCCTAAATCATAATATATATATATATATATGATATATATATATATATATTACAAATTTAATGAAAATTTTCATTTTACGGGAAAAATGATACATCGTTTATGTTTCCTATGTTAATTGGTATTATTTGGATATTTTTATCATCCACACAATAGTAACTTCCCAATAATATATTTCAGGTGTTTCATTATCTTTATTCATTTTCCAATTTATTTGGGTGTTTGACTCTTGAGGATGGAGAATTTTTTTTGGGAAAATAACATACTGTTTAAGGAATTAATTTGAAATAATGGAGTCCAATTATATACATGTAACAAATTTGTGGGGTTTCACTGGGTTTCGATAATGTCGAAGGTGGTTTTCTTGTTTTCTTTAAAAAAATTAACCTTTTGTAGTTAGTAAAAGGAATAAATGTTGTTTAATCTTACTAAATTTCATGTGATGTCTAAAATGATGATTATATAAACATGGTACAAAAAGTGATATGTGTAAATGTTGTAAATTTTTTTAACACTATGTTAATGGTAAACCTTATATTTTTTACAAAAATGTGATCGGTTTTCTGGAAAACATGAACATCATGGATTTCATGATGTTTAATAAGATTAAATATCTTGTAATCATCATGAGTTGGGATTTTAATGTGCTTCATGGTTGATTTCTTATTTCTTATTTTCCTGAAAATATTATCCCTTACAACCTAGAGGCTCTCTGGGGAGAATTTAGAGACCTACGACCATTTTAAAAACTTTTTTGGAAATTGATAATTTTCATAGCCATGGGGCATTTCTCATGGTGATTAATCCTTTTTGTTTCATTATTTACTTTGATCCTAGTATCACTATTTCATTGTTTTCTCATATATATAGATCTATGATAACGAATTGTAAATTTTACTTCTAGATCTTTTGTTTCCTCTTCCAAAGGAGGCAATCCCTTAGGTTTGTTCTAGTTCAACATGTGAATTTATTGAGTTATGGGTTTTATTCACCTCTTTATACACCCTTTTACAAAAGTAATTTGATATCGACAATATGTGGATAAAATCTAGGGATTCGGTTTTCTTTCATGTGTTTTCTTTAATTTTTAATATTGTGGCTGGTGTGTGTGACGTTATGTTTTAGTTACGTGTTTGTATATACAGGATATGTTGGATGAACTACATTTATCTTGTTTTAAAAATTTTATTATAAATAAAATGTAATGAATAATTGATGGATTTCTCTTTTGTGGAAATTGGTTTTGATAAAATATGGTATTCTCTTAGTTTCTTAATAATGGTTTTATTTTAATATCATTGAAAAATAAATATTTAAAAACTTTTTAAAATAATGGTTTTTATAAAATGGTTTGATCATGAGATTTGGAAAATAGGGAACAACGGAATCCTTCGGTACTTAGGTTGAAGGTTTAGTAATATTCCAGAAATGATGAAACTATCGATGGGCTCAACCATGGGAGGTTTATCTTCCCGCTTGGCCTATTGTTATAGGGATTAAGTATAATTGATGGTAGGATCACATCCAAGGGTGTTCTAATGATATCTATATTATATTCATATATATAGTATATTGATTCTCGTGATTTTCTATATTGGCTGTATGAGTGTCCTCGATATCATGACCTAGTGGGATCCTTAGAGTGATGTAACTTGTGCTCTAATTTTGCTGCTTCACATTTATTGGCTTGTATTATTTCATTTTACTCACATGGATTTGATATGACATGGTGTGCATGATCTTATTCTATTTGGTATATAATTTTTTCATATATGTTTATGAAAATATTTGAAACTTGTTTACCTAGATTTATTTGGAAATGAAGAAAATTTAAAAAGTAAATATTTTACCAAGGTTTTGATATAAAAATGAATAAAATGTATATCATGCCATATTTTCACTGAGGAATAGAAATGTACATATTTATTATAGATAGTTATTATTAAATAATAGGGTGGGATCCTACTGACCCTATTAGATAAATTTAAGGAATGTGGCCATTCATAAAAATGAAACATCAAGACTTGCTGGTCAAATACCAAGATTGTTGTGAAAACATATAGCATCATATTCAAGCATAAAGAATTTTCATCATAATAAAATCATTATTATGAAAAGATATATCATCATTTTTCTTCATATTTTGAATTATTTCATTAGATTTATCGCTTTACCCAGTGCATTGGTGTGAATTGTTTTTGGGGGGCTATACGCTATATCATAACATTTAAATAATCATGCATTCCACAGAGAACATATATAATTCTTGAACATAATGTAACCCATTGAAATAAATGTTTCCCATTTCATAAATCATATATCCATGAATAATGTTTGGAGTTTACAAAATAAAAATGTAATAAAATTCTTAGAATCAAACTCGAGTAAAGAAGAAACAATCTCAAGTGTATTAAAAGATGAGTTTTAAGAAAGAAGAGTTATTTTGTAAAAAATAATTTTCTTTTTCATTAAAATAAATTGAAAAGATTTTATCACAGAAAAGAAAATGGATGGAAAAAAATAAATTAGTATAAAAGAGCATCTATACTGAAATTGGAGGGAAAGAGGGATAACCCAAGGAAATAGAGTTGAGTTCCAGAGTTTCCCTTACAATAAGTACGAATGATTTATTCAAAATAATGTACCATATAATAAAATTATATTCCTTAATTAGTTAATAACAAACCATTCTATCATATTTTCAATTTATTATAATATTATTAATCTCATTAATTGTTATTATGTTGAGTTATAGTGTTCAATTTCATTATTTGGGAGGAGTCTTTTGCTTGGATTTCAGGATCGATTTACATGTATACAAGGATTAAAGTACATGTAAAATTGGGATAACTATCTATAATTGATATTACAAGTTCTTATTTTACATTAAAAATTATAATTGGTCTTTTTATATTTTTTCCCTAACATTAGTATGATTTATTAGATAATATTTTACTGATACTTGTTTATATTAATTTTAGCAGCTTTTGATCACAATAAACTCATTTTATTTTATTATTTAATATTATGTATATAATATAGTTTCATATAATAAAAAATAATATAATATAAATTTTATATCATATTTCAATCATCATAATTGTTTTATGACCAGCCTTGAATGCGGTAAAAAAACTGAAAATTCCTCATCCACAATGGTGGTATGTGCCTCATGAATGATGATTTCATTTTTTAGAATAAAAGGGAGAGGAGAGGAGGTTTGATGATGGATTATTATTTTATAATAATAACATTATATTATATATAATATACTGGTGTCATCATTCCACTTGGATGGGAGGATGTGAGGATAGGATAAGAAAATAAATGAAATAGAAATAATTAAAATAAAAAAACGGGTTTTACCTCTAGAATTATTCTCCATGAAAACATACTTGGATGGTATTATTTTTCCTTCTATTTTGATAAAAGGATTATGGATGTGTGGGGGTATGAAGAGGATTGGGTAGAATTTGGACAATGATCAAGGCATGGATGGTGTGAGGATAAGAGGTGGTTAGGGGTGGTTTTTATAGGGGATGAGAGGTGTTTTTTCTCATTATTTTATAATTTTGGATCAAGATTTTGAATAATTTGATCCTTATAAGTTAATATATTTAAATAATTATGAATAATTCATGATTATGGGCTTAAATCCACCACATATCTTCTATGAATCAATAATCCGTGTATTTGTTAAATATCGTAAATTTCTGTATTTCATTATTCAAAAAATAAATCAATTATACTTGAAAAAATCCCAAAAATCACCCAATCAATTTTTAATATTATAGAATTGAAAATTTACCTTCATTTATGTAAAATAATTTTCTAAATATGATAAATTTATTATTTTAATAAAATAATAATTTATCTGAAAATAATAATTTCCAAATTATAACATATTTTATGACATTTATAAAAATTTATTATGTTCCCATAAAATTATATAAATATCATAATTCAAAAATAACTAATAATTGAATAAATTTTATAGCAATATATTTTCTTTTGAAAAATTATATTTATCAAAAGATTATAAAAAAATTTATTATTTATAAAACTACCCACACATAATTAAAAATTCTCAAAATATTTATTTACTTATACTAAAACATAATTTTAACGAATTTTCATTTATAAGATTCCTATATTTTATTTATACTTTCATAGATAAATATTATATTTTATTGGAAAAATTAATTTTCTTAATCATTATATTATTATTCTAAGGGTGAATTTAATATTTCATCGATATTGGTTCATTTACTTCTAGAAATTGCACATATTAGATTGATTCTTCATTTATAATGTTTGTATTGTGTACTCTATGTAATTTTATGGAATTTACTCTATACTTCCTAATTATAAGAAGTGAGATTCCATAGATAAAACTTTGGGTCATTACATTCTACCACTATTATGATATTTCACTGTGAAAATTTCTATTTACATACTATAATGAAAAAATGTGAGGGTACTTCTCCTTCATTACTTCATATAGTTCCAATGATGTCTCTTTATACTTATGGTTTTCCCATAGTACATTGAATAGGTGAGAATTGTTTTTCCAAATATCTTTATCTCTATGGTCCCAAATCTTCAACTAATGCTCCTCATAATGGACATCATTTTAGAACTACACCACCTTTGGATTTAGTACATGTGAAAGTTCTAGTTTTTACTTATTCAATAGGGATACATGAAATAAATCTTTCACATGACACATGGCAGGTGGATGTGCTTGTCGATAGGCTACGACTTTGAGATGATTAAGAATATATGAGGGGCTGATGTACCTAGAACTCAACATTCCTTTCTCCCCAATTATTAGGAACCTATTCAACAGAGATATGAAGAGGAATAATTTGTCTCCAACCTCAAACTCTAGGTCCCATTTACAATTGTCTGTATATCTCTTCTATCTACTTTGGACTACCTTGATGTGTTACTGAATGGTATTCCAACATTCAACCATATCATCAACCATTTTAGGTCCTATAATTTCATGTTCAACATCATAATATGAATATGTTAGTGTTCTGAATCTTATCTCATAAAGATATTATAATGGAGCGATTTGGGTTCTTGAGTGGAAACCGTTTTTGTAAGAGAACTCGACCAAAGGTAGACGTTTTTCCCATCATACATTGACGTCCATAGTAAATATTCTCTACAATATTCTATTGTCTGAATAGTCCACATAGGTTATCCATCAATTTGAGGATGATAAGTTCTAATAATGTTTAGATTAGTGTTTAGAGGATGTTAGAGAATTTTCCAGAACATTGAGATGAATCACGAATCTTGATTAGATACAATAAATAGTGGTAGTCCATTCATCATCACCACTTATATAATGTATATACATGAAATTTGATCCAGTAAGAAGTCCTCTAAAATTGAAATAAACTAAGACGTCTTTATGAGATGATAATAAACCGTCAATATAGCGTTGTTTCCTCTAGAGGTCTCCAGAAGTCCATAGTGATGTTTTACCACTTCTATATTGGTATGGGCAATGGTTGCATAAAACCCTTAAAAATTGCCTTCCAAACATTAATGGTTATCATACCATGAAGATCAATGTATATTCCATGATCTCATTCGTCATATTTTCCCACTAATAGTTCTCTCGGATATATCGATACATCTTTATAATCCCTAGGTGAATAAAGAAGGTTTAGCAATGTGCATATTTTGGAAAAACATTATTTATCTCAGGGTTAGATGTTACACATAGTCATGACAAAAATCATACAACTCCTTCCTCATCAATTTTAAACCCTGAGGATTTCCCCTTTCTCAGGGCTTCCACCTTCTTATGAATTTTCAAATCATTTCTTTGATCATATTTTATTTTTTATCCATGAAAGATTTTCGATAAATAATTTGAGAAAGGATTGATGATGTTCCTTACATAATGATTCAAATGTGAATACTTTTCAAATATAATAATATTAGAACCTTCCCAATTATCATCATTGATAATGTTACCGGATCTGTTATACTTAGAGGACCTTCCATATCATTAACTTTTCCAAGATGGTAGTCGATTGAGCAGTCATAATCCTTGATGAGATCTAACTATATTTACTGGTTCATATCATTATCCATTAGTGTGAAAAAATATTTTAGTTTACTATAATCAATTTTTATTTCACACTTCTCCCCATAGAGATAATTACAGTAGATTATCAATGCATTGATCATAGATTCCAACTCTAGATCATGCATGATATAGTTTTGATGATGATTTCTGAACTACCTTCTTGCGTAGGCTATGACTTTATCATTTTTCATTATTACCGAAACTAAGTCTTTCTTAGAAGAATCAATGTATACCACCAAGATTTACAAAATTGTAATAAGTGACTGTACTGGAGTAGTGATAAGCATCCTTTTTAACTCTTTGAAGAAAAATTCACATACAATGATGTACATTTTTTTTATTCCTTCTTATTTATCTTGGATAGTGGGTTTGAAAATCATGATATGTTCTTCACAAATCATCGGTAATACCTAGTAAGACTATGGAATCTTCAGATCCCATTTATAGATGTTGGGGTATGTCACTCATTGATTTCTTTTATCTTGGAAGGGTCCACAAATATTCTTCTACCGATAATAACATTCCCCAAGACTGATACTTCCTCGATCTATAACTCACATTTACTATACTTTTTATATATCTTCACCCTTTTCAGGGTCTTTAGCACAGTATTCAAATTCTTCGAATTTTATTCCTTTTTCTCGAACTATATTAGAATATCATATATAAATACAACAAAAAAATGTCAATGTAATCTCTAAATATAGGATTAATTAATCCAATGAATGTTTTTTGAGCATTAGTGAGTCCAAAAGGAATCACCCTAAAATCATTTATTTAAAAACTGTTTGAAAATTTATCTTGGGAGTATCTTTGTTCCTCACATTTTATTAGTGATATCCCAACCAAAGGACCACCGTAGAGAAATACTTAGCCCAATGTAATTGATCGAACAATTCATTATTCAATGGATGGGGATACATTTTATATATCATGAATTTGTTAATATCATGATAATCATGGAATAGGCACATTGATCCATCCTTCTTCTGGATGAAGAGGGCTAGTTTACACCATGGTGAAGCACTCTGGAAAATAAAACCCTTGTCTAGATTATCTTGCAACTTCTCTTCAGTTCCTACAAATCAATTTTGGAAATTCTATAAGGTATCTTTGATATAAAAAGATATCCAATAATAATTTCAATTGAGAACACAACATCTTAGTCAGATGTAAGACCAACCAATTCATCGGGGAATACATCAGTGGAGTCCCTTATAATGGGAATGCCAACGATCAGAATTACCTTCTTTGTCTAAATCCTTTGAGCTATATATCCTTTCACATAAGTTATTATAATCCAAAATAGATATGATGACTCTTAAGGAGATTCATCCTCCTCCGTACAATTTTACAAAATTGGATGATGCATCAGGATTTAAATATTGAACACATATTCCTGATATTGGATATTTTAATTGTATAAATATAGAAAATACATTCGCAATAGAACATAAAACTCTACCAATGGAAGTATGGAAGGACTTTATAGAAGGTTCCATCAATATAAATTAACCAGGGAGGTGTTAGAAACCTTGGTTGTATTAATTTTACCATTTCTTATTCTCATAGATAACTCAAACCCCATATTTTAAGGTGGTGTTCAAATTGTTTTAGTACACTTGAATGATGTGAAATAAGTAGTTGAACTAGACTCAAATAATAAATTAATTATTATTAAATGAAAAACTAGAGTACCTACGACCACCTCTGTTTTGGGATCCACCTCTATAGAAGTTATGGAATAAGCTTTCCCATACTCTGTTATATGTGGTGGTTGGTGACGTTTATTACCCTAGAAGTCTCTATAATTAGTTAATTGGCATAAATAGTTCACTTTCTACCAATTGTTGATGCATTGAACCATGCATGGTTCTCAACTTTCATTAATAACATTATCATACTTCCTTAGGTCTATTATACATTCATGATCTTGGTGTCCTTTTGTCACAGTTTCATCATTTCACCGTCTATTTGAGGATATTACCATGGTTCTTATTCACACACTATAACATGTGAGTGGTTGAGTTATCAATCCACCTTTTTTATTAGATCCTCCAATTGAAACTACATTTATATATTTTTATCCCCATAATCATGGGACCATTCCCCAAACTCCACATCTACTTTAAGATCACATTGAACTTCTAATTCATAACTCATAAAGTCTCAAATTCAAAGATCCTTTAAAAGGTTTGGTTTTGATCCACTAAAGAATATATCAATTTTTCTATAATTATTGATAACAACACTAGATGTGTAACTTGAATGACTTTTTAAATTTTCATCCAAGGTCATGAAAGATTAACCTTCATTTTTCTACAGCTCTACGAATTCCCTATTCCTCATTCTTTGAAAATTTCTAGGAAAATACATATTAATAAACATTATCCTAAAGTATTCCAATTAAATATCTTCAATTTCATGATTTTATTGGTGTTATTAATAAACACCGACAATTGGTCGGCCTCTCCACCTAGATGATAAATGGATAAAGTCACCTTATCCATCTCAGAATAATGAAGTATAGAAAATATTTTCTCCATTGAGTAGAACGACTATTCTTCAAATATTAGATCTGAATATCCACTAAACCGTTGTGGTTGTTGCTATAAAAAAAGAATTGATATCCAGTTTTTCCCTCTTTGGTGAAGGAGGATGTTCTAAATTATTCAGGTTTTATTTCTAATCCATAGACATGTGGGTAAAAATTTCCATGATATTTTTAAATTCAGATCTAAGGCATTGTGGATGTCATTCGGTTATTCTATGCATTGTTCCAAACAAAGATTATTGTCCATGTTTGGCCCATTTCCCTCCATTTTCTAAAACAGAAAAGGTTTGAACAATACATATGTCAACAATCATGAATAAATTATTTCTTCCTTTGTTCAATTAACAATAATGGAATATATTGTGAGAGACCTATGTTTATAACATTTATAAAGTTTCTTGGATTATTACATGGTCTCATACTATCGGGTTTCCTTAAGGTTCTATAATCAAAATTCCCTAATTAATTAAACAGTTCTCTAATACCAACTACAGTAACCCTACCTTTCTTACATGATTATTACATCATTTAAATGATAAATAATATAAAATAGTTTCACAACCACTATCCAAAGGTTTAGAGTCTTGGTAAAATTAAGAATATATACATAATAAATCATAAAATCTATATATTTCATTACTCTCTAGCTTCAAATTACCTATCATGTTCTCCATAGTACTAGTATTCACTTAAGAATACGCATCAAAAGAAGGAGGGATAAAAAATCATAATAATATGATGAAAAAGTGACATGAAACATGGGTGAGAATAAAAATCCTCATAATAACATTAGAAAATAATTTATCATCATAATAATGATAGGAAGAATTTGATAATGGAATGGAATATGGCAACGCATAAAATTGAAACATCACGTCTTAGTAGTCAAATACAACATATAATTGTGAACCAAGATGGTATCATATTCAAACATAAGATTTTTTCATCATCATAACACCATTATTGTGAAAAAATATAAAAACTTGTTCTTGAATATTTCACATTATCCGATGAGATATATCACTTTACCAAATGAATTGGAGCACTGTATAATTTCAGGCACACACATCTCATAATATCATTTACATAATCATGCATGATTCATAGAACATATATCAATATTGAATATATAATATACCCTACTAAGGAATTGGATGAATTTAATAACACATGCATTCATTAATAACATTTGGATTCTCCAAAATAAATTTGTAATAAAATGTTTTCTATAAATCTTGAGTGAATAAGAAACATTCTCAAGGGGAGTAAAGGACGTGTTTTAAGAAAGAAGAGTTCATTTTGAAAAAAATAGTTTTATTTTGAAAAAAATGATATTAGAAAAATATATTTTCTGTAAAATAAAAAGGAAGGAAAAAATAATTGATATTAGTGTATCATATATATTTAAAGTGGAGTGAAAGAGGGATAACCCACAGAAATAGACTAGGGTTCGACAATTCCCCTTACCATAAGTCTGAGTTTATTCTTCACATTAATGTCCTGAATAATCAAATTTGATTAACTAGTTAATAAAAATTGAAATTTTTATATATTTTTTTGATTCATTATAATTTTATTATGTTTTCTATAGTCCTTATGATGAGTTATAGTGTCTAATTCCATCTTTCGATGGTGTCCGTGTTCTTGGTTTTCATGATCGAGTCTCTTATAAACATGGATAGAAGTTCAGGTAAAATGGGGATAATTCTAAATAACTGATATTATATATTATTAATGAACATAAACAAGTGTAACTAGTCTTATATATTTTTTCAAGATATTATTATGATTTATTAGATGATATTTTAATGATCCCCAATTTGATTAATTTTCTAGTTTTCAATCACAAAAATCTGGTTTGGTTTTATTATTTAATATTATGTATATAAGTTTTATCAGAAACAAAAAAGAGGTTATAAAAGTTATTTGAAGATATATTTTAACAATTATAAGGGTTTTATGAACATCTTTAAATGAGTTAATAAAAAATGAAAATGCATCATCCATGATGGCGATAATTCAATAAACCACGAATGGTGGTTTTAGTTTTCAGAACAAAAGGTAGATAAGAGATGGGTTGATGATGTATTATTCCATTAATATAATAATTTCATATAATTTTAGGGATATTGGAATTACCATGAATCTTAGATAAGCGGAGGTTAGAAGAGGATACAAAAAGAAACGATATTAAGAATAAATTAAAAGAAAAATAAAGGGGATTTTACCACTTAAATCCTTCTCTATGAGAACCACCTTAGGAGGACTAGTCTTGGTATCTTTATGAGACCAAAGGATTTGGAACTTGGGGGAGAGGTTTTGGAATAGTATTTTGTATAATTTAGATAGGTATCGAATATTGGAAGGTGTGAGGAGAAGCGGTTGTGAGACTTGGTATTTATAAAGGAGGAGAGGGGTTCTTCTCATTAATTTATTCCTTATTTTATTATTTTTTTCTCAAGAGTTTGAATAATTTGAAACATTTTAGTAAATATATTAAAATAATGAAAGATTTTTTGATATTATAGTTTTAAAGTATCCATATATCATCCATGACTTAATAATTCCTGTATTTGTTAAATACTGTTAACTATCTTATTTCACTATTCAGAAAAAATTCATCTATTTTATAAAAACAAAAAAAAAAGTAAACTAAAATTTTCAACTATTATAATTGAAAAATTAATTCCATTTTATAAAAATTATTTTCTAAATATTAGAAAATTAGTCTATAAATAAAATCATTATTTCATCCAAAAATACTCATTTTAAAATTATAACCAATTTTATGACAATTCCAAAAATTAAGAAATATCTCATAAAATTAGTTAAAAATAATAAGAAAAAATATAATTTTTGGAATAAATTTTATGCATAATTTTTTTTTAAAATAATTATATTAATTATTAAATTATAAAAAAACCATTATGCCTTATGAAAATACCTACAGTTAATTAATAATTTTTAAAAAAATTTTTTTTATTATACTATGATATAATTCTATCAGATTGTCATTTATAAGATTCCTAATATTTTTATAATTTCATATATGAGGTTACTATTCTATTGAAAAAATTACTATTCCAAATGGTTATGTTACTATTCCAAGTGTTAAGTTACAATTTCATCGTCATAAGATCCCTACCTTCTATAAATGGTTCTTATTGCATCCATTCAAAATTTATAATGTTTGAATTGTATTCTATTTATGATTTTATTTGATTTATAATATATTCCATAATTATTAAAAGAGATCTTCCATTGAGAAAATTTTGGGTTATTACACTGTGCACCACTTCAGGGGTGCGTATACAATTTTATGTCATTCATTGTATGGATATTTAAGTTTCTATAATATAGAAATAAGAATTTCATTTAGAAATGTCTCGGTAGAAGGTGGTGAGATGATGAGAGTTTTACTACACTATAACATTATGTTTTTTGTTTCTTGTTTTAGCTATTCTATATTGTTTTGACATGTACTTTGGGATTTTTCTAACGAATTTTTAGTTGTATCATTTTTATTCCATTATTTCTATCATTGAAAATATTTTATTCTCCAATATTTCTCTCTATTATATATATTTATGTATACAATGTTTTCTACTTCAGGTTGGGAAAAATCATTCCCCATTGATGTTATTTGATGCCCAAGTTCTAGTCGCCAACCCTTGGGGATCGGGAACAACCTTTGGTTATGTATAAATTCGGTTAAACTACCATTTTAAGAGGTAATACATGTTAGGTTCATCACATTTTTCTATCAAAGGTTGTCTTTACTCATGATTCCATTTATTGGGATGTTTGGTAGAGTGGGGGATGGATTTTCGATACTTGAGAGGTAGCTTACTTAGAGTTACTTGTGATTTCTTTCCGTGAAGAGGCTGATGTTTCCACAGGATGTTGGGATGTGTATATCCTATTTTGAGTTTCTAAATTTGATATATGTTTTTTCTTTTGTTTTTTTTGTTTTAAATGAGATATTTCTTTATTCTTGTATTTTATTCTATTTTAGTGTGTATTAGTATGCTTCTGAGATGCCCTCCATGTGTTCTCTTGGAGTGTGCAACAGATGCTCATCAAGGAAATCCTCATATAGATCAGAATCATATTAGGATTACCATGTTTGTAGTTTATTCTATTTTCAAGAATGCACCACAAGTCTAGAACATTGTCATTAGGGAATAAAGAGGAGTTGTAAAAGATATAGATTTATCAAAAGAGTTATTGTATAGAATACACCATCCTATTGGGAGTAAGGATAACCCTCAAGAGGTAGAGGATTGGATTGAAATGAACGATCATTTCGTTGACTTCATAGATTAAACTAGGAGTATCAACTTGATGAGTGTAGGGTTCAGACTTGGGGGGTCTCAGAAATTGATGATGGGATTCAATTTTACATGTGGATAATAATGGTATAATGACCCATTCTTTTCATTAGAAAATATTACTCCTATTTAGATAAATATTCAAGACATAAAAATAATACCAAATACTGAACTATAATTTTTTATAGTATTTTGATACTTGTTATGAAATCATCTAATTTTATGAAATATTTTCAACATTTCACACAAATAACTTCTCACATAGTACTCCACTTATGCATTCCCTACCTAAACCATTCTTCTTAACATGGAGAAGGAAATATAAGAATGATTGAGCTTAGATGCTCTTTAATGTTAAATATAGGAGATATCTTCCAAAATCCTATAAAAGCATAAAATAATATTTTTTTATTATCAATTCCATAACCTATGAATTTTATACCCAACCCATCATAGATTATAACAATGATTTTTGGAATAAAAATTATCATTTCAGAATAAATGGAACATAACAGTGAAAAATAATTACAAATAAATTGTGATCCACATGATGACGTAATAAATTTTCTAAACATCCTAAATATATGAAGGAATTTCATATATCATTTTTAACTATGATTTCCATCAATAATGTGGATAATGATATACCTGTTTCGAATAGTGGATCAGGAAGTACTTGTTTCCCATTGTGGATTAATCCAATTGACATGTTTATGATTCTTATATCCTTATATAAAAATAATTTCCCATTTAATTAGAGGGGTTATATATCCCACTTTTCACATAAGTAAAAACATGAAATTGTGTTCCCTATGAACATAAACCATTCATCATATCATAACCCAAGAAAATAAATGGAATTCAAAAATATTTCATCATAGCATGATCCATGGAAAGGAAATGTGTATCATAAATATCATGCAGTCATAAAAATATACCAACCATAAAAAATAAGGATAATATCCATGAATAATGTCCCCTATAAATCATATGTACCATCCAAAAATGTTATCTTAGATAGAAAATAATTTTGAGAGATCGCATAAAATAATTATTGAAAAAAATTACATTTCTAGTTTAAAACAATGTATTTTTAATGAGATCTCTATTATAAAGTAAATATTTTTATTTGAAAATAATCATTTATGATTTTAAAGGAAAAATGAATCATTCAAGATTATTGACAATAATAAAATCCACTCATTTTATATATGTTAAAAATTAACATTCCTTTTCAACTTTTTTTGGATTAGTCACAAAGAACATAATTCATAAAAAACAAAAAATAATTCTTTCAAACAATTTTTTTATAATTCACACATGAGTGAAAATAACATTAAAAAATCATAAGATATTAGTTAAAACATTTGTGTAAAAAAGTTTATAAAATATGGCCATTGACGAAAAAATTTTTTTATGTGATATTTAAATAAGATATTTTCATAAATAATGTCTAGTATAAATATCATATAATTGAAGTGGAAATTAAACAAAGAATTAATTTTTATCAGATAAATAAAAATTAAAGATTTATATATAAAATTAATAATATCAAAATTCATATCACACATAATCATAACATAGAACAATCAATCAAGTATAATTTCAAACTAGAAAATTAAAAATGAATTTTTATGTACCCTAATAATTTGTAATCAGTAGATCCATATGTCCCAAAAATGAAATAATTATCAAATAAAACATTTAAGACCATGAATATAATTATATTCTTGATATATTATATTAATGATAAGTATATACACCACAGAAAATATATAACTGGTGACTAAAGAATATATCTAACATAAGTAAAAGTGAAATGAAAATCCAATACCTCACAATTCCATTATGTTTCTCATTCTTAAATTTCATGAATAATGGTTTAAATATTGATACTAATTAATTTATGAACTATAAAAATATTTTTATTTCATTATTTTATACTTGTTATAACCTCATACCTCCTGTAAAATATTAATATTATATGATTTTCATTAGTTCTAGAGTATATGATTTCTGGTTTTCATGGTTGATTCATTTGTGTATAACCAAGTAGTTTCTTTTCCAATTAAAATAAAATGAAATATGTTAAATAAAATGGTATTAATGAAATTATCAAATTTTAAATGGTCTCTTATGTAATTTTTAATTTGATCATGATGACGATTCATTTGATAAAATGTTAATGAAACATGTTTATTTTCTGTGGGGTTTTCCGACCATCATAAATTAGATTCATTTTATTTAATATTATGTATGTATAAATATATTAGTTACATAACATGAAAATAGTTACAATATACCGATTATAATCTTATTTAACAATAATAATACAATTATAACAAGCCTTAAAGGTGGTAATGGAAAATAAAAAATCATTATCCATAGAGACGGTTAAGCACAATAATTTGGACAATGGTTTCATTTATTTGAATAGGACAAAATGAGAAAAAGGATGGATATATTATTATCCATTAGAAAAATAGAATTATATTATATAAATTATAATATATTTGTTATTAATATATGGATGAAGGAGGTGAAGAGAAGGTACAAAAGGAAATGAAATTATGAGAGGTTTTTTGAGAAAGTTACCTCTTGAATATCACCTCCTTAGAGGACGCCTTATGGAACCTGGAATTTTTCATCGGGTGATTCCCACAGAAAATGGATGTGGGGAGAGTGGATATTAAATGGTTGGGAAATTATTTTAATAGATTTATGGAGTTTGAGATGAATGGGGGTGGTTAGGGTTGGTATTTATACTTGATGAGTGGTTTTTTTATGTGATTAAATAATGACTATTTAATATTTAATTCGAACCATATTTGAATAGAATTAATTATAAATACTTTGGTAGATAATTAATGTTTTAATGGATGGTAAATATTTAGAAACACATTAAACATACATTTATTGCTATAGTTTTTTGTTATTTTAATCTTTGACTATTTAACTTTAACGAGCTACATTATTTTACCTCTACTACGGTAAATATTTTTTTCTACCATGAAAAATTTTTGATGCAAAAAATGAAAATGAACATATAAAATAATGTGTAAATCTTAATAAAAATATTTCATACATTTTTAAATATTAGAAAATTAGATGTTTTAAAATAACATTTAAAATTAAATTGTCACAACATAATGAAAATTTTTTGTTTGAAAAATGTTATTTTTTGCCCAAAAATTTACTTATACAGAAATAAGGTATAAAGAATTTTTAAATTATACTAATTATATTATATATAATTAAAATTACTCAATTAACTTTGAGATAAATTTAAAATCATAAAATGAATTTTATATATTAACAAAATGATGGTTTTATAAAAATGAGTATTTTTTACTATTCATTAAATAATTAATCATATTATAAAAATATTAATAATTCATCGTAAGTGTGTTTCGACATTTTGATTCGAAAAAAAATATTTTAATTTTATAAAATACTTTTTAAAAATTTATAAAAATTATGCATTTTTATTTTCTCATATTAATCAATTAAAATCATTATATTGAAGAAAAAATATATATTAATAATAAAATGACTTTACTAATGTAACAACCCAAACATTTGAATAAAATTTTTTTCTTGAATCTGGGTTTTATTTTATTTTCTACACAACAAAACTATATCCTCTTATTAATGAAGTGAGTATAATTAAAATGAAACTGTTGGGTTTCAACTATTGTATGATCGTTGGTCAATATAACCATTGGAAACTATACTCTTAATGTTTTGATTATTGTTTATAAATATAAATGATCATGTTTAATTAATATATAAAGAGGAGTAAATGGCCTCATCTTGTAGACTTAGGACATACGAAGCCCATCTGGTAGAACTTGGGAAGGAGGTAGCATCAATGGGCTTTACTCTGGACCAACACTAAGCTATACTTCATCTTATTAAGCTTGAACGTAATCACCTTCTGGAGAAGTTCAACCTGATAAGAATCACCACATGGAAAATGTTGTCCAAGACACCCCAAGATTCTATCACCCTGGCACAACTTACTCTTAGGTCTTAAGTAGGGGTTATAATGGTCTATATAACGAGGCCTTAGTTACTTTGTATAATATTTTTTTATAAATAAAAATTTTATTTCTTATTATGGTAAATTTTTCGAATTTCCAATGTTAGAATAAATATTGGATGAATTTTTAGATGTTTTATATTATAGATGAATATGAAAAATGTATTTTAAAAATACATTTTTATATAAATTAAATAATTAATAATGTGAAATAATTATAAAAAATGATCTTATACAATTGTGATCAGTAAAAACTCTATAGTCTTATATGATCAACATATTTTTTGGTGAATAGTAAATTATGAATAGTAAAATTACCCTTATAAATAATGACGTGACCAATGGAATAATATCCTCACTTAAGAACGTATAAATATAATTTATGAATCTTGATTTGTAATGTGATATAATAGAATAATTAAATAACAGTTTCAGATATTATTAGTTAATTATTAGTATTCTTTCGAGTAAATAGCGATTTCACCTAAAAATGAAATATCAAATAATTAAAAAATTATTTTCATAAATTGGAGTTTATTTTTGAATTTAGAAAGTCGATATTATGTTTGGGTGATTTTATGATATTTTTAAATTTTTTTTGGTTTTTCAGTGAAGAGTAAAAATAATTTTTTTAGTTTCGGTGAATTTAATGACATTAATAATGATTTCATAATGATGTAATTATAAGAAACCAGTTCTTCTGTTGAGTTATAATTTTCTTCTATTGTTTTTCTTAAGATATTTTGGAGAAAAAAAAGAGATATTGGAAACATAGTTGTTTTCGGAGAACACACCGTGTAATATTATATACACGCCATTTAGTAAGGTTGTATAGGATAGAGATACAAGGTGTGTGAACATGTTAGCCTATGAGAGAAGAAGAAGCCACTACATGTCATGTACTTCTGGATATACATTGTGTAGACATGTCGGTAGGCCGGTGTAGGACACATAATGTATGTCGGTGAAATTATGAATAGTAAAATGAAATACCAGCCATGTATATAGACTTACACACAGTGTACTTCTAAATTTTGTCTTAAAATTGGAAGTAGGCTCGTTCTTTCCTCTTCTGGATAGTGGAGCCAGCAGGTGAAGAACAAGGAGCACTGAGAGTTCATTCTCCTCCCTTTTTGTCGTCCGGAACTCGATTCAAACTCTGTCGATCTCATTGGGATCCTCTCGATCTACACCATTACAAGTTGATTCAAGGGCTATTGTCAGATTATATTGAATGTACGACATCACAGTTATTTTTATCATGCCTTTCACTAAATGTTTAGTTGAATATACGTTCCAAAATGCAATGAGTTCATTTAAGAGTGTTTCCTGGTTGTTGAATTGTGCTATGTTGATATCTAATGATGTTTAGGTAATATATTACATTAAATTAAATAATCGTATTGATGGTTAATTGATATAGGGACCCCGACAAGTGTGTTTACCTTGGATATCCATTGGGCCAAGAACGCCTTTGAGGATTGTAATTTTTTCCCAGTTGGTGTGGATAAAAAGTTTTAGTTGGTTATATAGATTTTCCACATGAGAAGTTTATGTAAATGCCATGTGATAGTTTAATTCACACATGTTGATTTTGGAATGGATTGTTAAATGATTAAAAGTGGTAATTAGCAATGGGTGTGCCATAGTATTAGTTAAAAGAGAAGATCAAATTCTTGTGACTAATTGAACCTTGTTTACCTATGGTGAACCATTGTCCCAGTTAAAATCCAATAGACGTACTCAATAGGTTACTTATTTAATGATTGGGAATGATCCATAGTCAAACTTGTTGGGGTCAATAAACACTATTTTTAAATATTGAGCGAACCTTGAATACACTGAAGGATTCCTTGGATGTGATCTATTCAAAAATGATGAAATGATTATATATTGGGTTTGAACATGACTGTTTATTTGTGCATGTGGGTGAGATGTAGAAATGATAATAAATGACTTATGAGTTTTCTCCCAATCCAAATCACAATCTTGGGTTTGGAATTCAAATCTACTTATCTATATGGACTTCTAAGTCATCAGCTATGTTTACTTCCTTACAGGGGATTGGTTTTCTAAGGTTGGATCTCAAAATAGTTGTACATAAATTAAATTACATTGCGAATGAACATGAAAAAAATAAATAGATGCTAAAGATAGATGGATATATTACTGTCGAAAACTTCATAGTTACTAATTTCCTTTTTCTCTTGTTGAATATATTCACTAATAGACTTTCATAGACATTTGGTGGGTTCCCACTAAGATTCATTTATCACACCCAGTTTCGGCCATGTATTAAGGGCCAAACAGACAATATTGTTCTAGGCGTCAATAGAGAAAATGCTCCCTATATAGGTACTTGATAGCTGCTTGGGAGAAAGAGAGCATGGAACCAACCCTAGGATTTTGATTCTACCGAGTTTCGTTTTGTTTTACCGTACATTGGTATTATATTATGTCGCACCCTGAACCAATTTCACATGTCATAATAATATTGTACGATTTTACATCATTTAATTTTTATTCTATCTAAAAAATGTTTTTAAAATAAAAAAAAGTAATATTTTATTTAATTAAACACTCAAACGATTACATTGAATCCAGGAAAAAAGACCATAGACATCATAGGAATCTAATGACATATTCAAGGAATGACACTAGGAGACCTCTTATCACCAAAATAAGACCATATATGTAGCACTCATCCTTTATACTGACCTTAGTGAAGAATTTAATCGCTAGGAGAAGGTAACATGTGCTATGCATCATAGGTATGTGTAGATCCATCTTCTTTGTCTCAATTTTTGATGTTGGAACACCATAATCATTTTTATATAATGACATAAAGTATTTTCAACCATTTCCTCATTTAGGTGGCCGTTGTGTCAATAACAGCTATAATACCTTATAGCAGTTGGGCTTCGGGTTATTTTATTTTAAGTATTTAAGTATATTGATATTTCCATTTGTTTTCTAGGTGAAAATAATTTATATTTTTAAACATGTTTGTAATTAGGTCTTACTAATATTTTTAAGAGATACTGTTTTTATTTTTAAAAAGGATTTTAAATCTTAACCCTTGTGTTTTAAAGAAAACACCAAGATATGTACACACTTCTTACTCCATGTTTTTTGGTAAAATGAAATATGTATTTGGGTTTGAAATCATACTCTGGGAAAATGAAATTGATAAAAATGGTTGTATTTAGTATTTTATCTATACTTAGTGGATTAGGTATTTCTGTATTTCAAACAATATAAAAATTAAATTTCATACGTTTTCATCCTTAGATGAATAAAAACAAGGTTTTATTTAAAAATATGTTTTTGATTTTAAATAAAATACCTGTATAGGATATCTTTAATGACATATTAAACTTTGATTTTAGATTTTGATGTTTGATGTTTTTAAAACCCAAATATTTTTAATCTAATAGAAATATATGTTTCTAAGATTTTGTTTAACCATAATAGAGAATATATATTCTTTGTTTTTAAGAATCGGTTATATATATAAACCTATTCATATGTTTAATAAAAAATGAATTTTACTTTCCAAACAATTATGTGAGTACCCCACTCAACTGAGAGAGACCTAGAAGGCCATGAAACCAATGGTCTGGCAGGCATCTCACTCAAAAACCCTTGAACAATGACCCCTGGCGTTTCATGCATGGTGTATGGAAAGTTTCATGTGCATGAATTCATAATAAGGCCCTAAGAGCACATGGGAGTGTGCAAGGGTTTTTGCTAGATCACCCCACTGTGCGGGGTGGAACCACCACAGTGGTGGACATGGGGGCGCACCCGCAGAGACCTGTAAAGGGAAGTACCGGGAGGGGAGGTGGATTTATGAAAATTTATTGGGAGATTTAGGCTTATAAATATGGTCCTAATTCCATTCTGTTTCGATGTGGGATGCCTTTTGATCAGAGAAAATCAAATCTAGACTATTCGATCTCACCGTGTGGGATCTGAACTATCCGATTGAATCGCCCATCGAATCCACACATCCATGGTTTTACTCTGTGTTTTTATTAGACGTTCGATCTAGCCCAGATCTAATCCCATCCCTATATCTATTTTTAAAATCCCACATCTTTCGGAGCCAGTAGATATGGATGTGGTTGAATTGCAGCCACCCAATCCTTTTAAAAACCTAAAGACACTCTTCATTTGCTTGTTCAAATCACAGCTAATCCCTAAATCCCAATTCTATTTTTTATCTCCTATGCATCGCCTTCTTCCTTCTGCATCTCACCACAATAGTAGCTTTGATACACCCATATTCTTCATTTTCCCACTCTCGTGACGCCTAGTGACCCTTCTCGTTCTATGTTTCCACAGGACCGATGCACTTGGTCATATTTTAAACTGAACTGCCTCAGATCCCTTGCATGATATATTAAAAACATATCATATATATTGTTTATATATTAAACCATCTTTCACTGAGAACTGTATAGGTTTTCCCCTTCCTGTTCCTCCATCTACCTTCGCTTGACATCTACTTATTCTTCGAACTAGGTGAGGGTCCTAGGTTCATTCTATCTTGGGTTTTTACGGTTTATATATATATATACACATGGATATATATATATATATATTGTTGTTCTTAAAACCTAATAATTTTCTTGGATGGAATTATAAAAAAATCGTTTTAAAGGATGTTATTATCATGCAAATCAAGCAATGTTTTTAGGATTTTACCTAAAATTAGTTTCACAACATATATATAGATATGTATATATATGTTCCTAATAAAATCATACTGTTTTATTTTATTAAAAGAATATGAACTTCTAATTTAATGTTATTCATCAAAAATGTGAATCATACTGGGGTTTTGTGGTGTTTTATATTGATAAAATTATAACTCTGTATGTATTCTCAGACACACACATGTGTATTTATTTATAAAACAAACCATCTATTTTACATTAGGATTTTCAAATATTGAACTTTGAATTTAACTATTTTTTATTGTATGTAAATTGTGTATTTGATTCTTATATTTTTATGAAGACCCCACATGTACAAATGGTTATATATATATATATATATTCCTTGATCCTGATATTAATATGGGATCTCAAAGGCTTATAAAAATACATTACAAGTGTTTTGAAGTGTGAAAGGTTTTTAATGATCAATTTGTAATATTATTTATTAATACAATCACTTTATAATCCCTTTATGTATATACGGATTACCAACTTATTTTTATATGTTTTAATGGTATTGGTTATGTTAGTATGTTGTGTGGTTGTTTTTCATGATTTTCACTATATAATTTTTTCTAAATAGTTTTAAGTACCCTTGTGTTATGTTATACTTTCATGTAATGGGTGTTTAGATAATTAAGCATTCAATACCTCACATGAAATAAATTGTTTACATTTAAACCGATTATGTTTTCTAGCCATGCTGAATTTTTCACTATGTAAGATTTTTTTTATTTATGTTATGATTTAGTCTAATTGTCATTTCCATTTATCAGTGCATTATTTGAGCATGAATTATATCCATCTTGATGTCATAAACATGTATTTTAATGCGTTGAATGTTTACTACCATGGAACAAGTATTTTTCAAAAATTATTATTTTATGTGAGACCTCAAATAATTTATTAGTTATCAATTATTATAATTTATGAAATAAGAAGTTTATTATTCAAAGTTCTATGAGACACTTCAAATTAGAGACATAATTTAATTATTCAATATGGTATGAGTCACTTTGAATAAAATAAAGAGTTTAATAAATCAAAATATTATGGGATACATTGTTTTAAAGACATTTAGACATATGATTAATGCAATGAACATGGTATTTGATGGTTGGTTCCCTCAATAGCACCTCGATGCATCATTTAGTCTCATGAGACAAATTTAAGTGGAATTGGTTGAGGACTTTCAAAATTTTTATATATGGTTTTGGCCTAGGCCTTAATAATTTTCAGATTTATGGGCCAAGGCCTTGAAAAAATGTTATAGAATGCCTGGCATATTCACTTCCCTAATCATGTTTATAATATTTAATTAACCAAGTGAATATTCGTCTTGTATAATATACAAGGTAAAAAACATGTACTTATGTGTATAAAAAGATGTAAATGTACATGAAATAATGATTATTAAGTAATCACCTTCTGAAATTTAATAAAAATTCTAGAAATTTATCTACCAATTTATGATTTACAGTTAGTAGGGAATGAAATTAATGTTATCATTTTTAAGCACAACAATAAGTATGTAATTATTTCATTTGTAAATTCTGTACACGAATTTTTTTCATGTCACACATAGTATATTCAGAATAACCCTTGATTGATATGTTTCACACCATATATTTTGTATAAGAAAGCTTATGATTGGAACATGTTTTATTGTAGCCTTGGTAATGTTACATAAAATTTTTATTGGTAATTCTTGGAAAACTGTTATGTTATGCTTTATATATTGGAGAATTCTTTAAGAAAACGTTTTATAAATATCTTTAAAGTATGTTTATGAAAATTGTTATTTGAAACATTACATAAAAAATCCCCTTATTGGGTTTTCTTATGCTCACCCTACGATTCAATTTAAATTTTATAGGTTTCGTATATTTGAGTTACACGGATTGATGGAAGTTTTGTGGAGTATTTTATGTACAATATTTGATGGATTGTAATATTTTTATCTCGTTTTCCAGAACCTAATCCACAATGATATTCTGTATGGAGAATGATGTGTAATTCTTCATCATTTCCTTTAATAAAAAAATTACAACCCATGTTTATTAAACTCACCGGCTCTAGGGATTCTGGGTTCGGGGCATGACATACTATATGGGACCGCAGTGTATCTAGTTTCTCTATTTATTTAGATCATGAACCAATATAAATCGTTTAGATTTCATATTCCTTCTGGTTAACTTCAATGTTCAGGCTTCAGTTTTTTCCCTTAGTTGCATGATGTTTACTGGTTCCTCTATTTTTTAATATTTATTCCACGGTGTTATACTCTGCCAATGAGAGCATATTTTCCCCACTATCAATGCATAGTACCTCGCTACTAGTTGTTAGTCTTTGGAATTTGAGGATAGATACTTGAGGCCATGTGACCAATCAGGTATGGAGCATTGTTTAGTGGCATCTGGATCTCGGACATTACAATGTGGTATCCGAGTTTTTCGTTTCAGCTTTTTCTTATTGTGTGGCGACGATATAAATGATTTGGATTTTTCTAATTAGATGTGCATGGGAGTAGCTACCCCATGTATAAAAAAAATCCAAATTTCCATGAATTATGATGTTCTTTCAGATAATGAGCTATTAAAGTTATTTCATTTCACTATTGGATGATGCACTTGATTTCAGCTATTACTATTGATACAATTGTAGGTTCAATTTCAGTTTCATCCTGATGAGATTAGGGTGTTCCATCTCATTCATCATATGAGAATTTATAAAATCATATTACATGAATTAGGTCGGGCATCTAGGTTGTATTAGTTATAAAATGTTATTGTGATAGATGATGTAATAGCTAAACATTATATTGTGTTATGTGTATTGGTACGTGTTGTGGTTTCAATTGAATGGATGTCAGACATTGGGTCCTGAGGTGTATCGGCCTTCTTGGACTAGAATTTGGAGGATCATGGTTCGAATTTTATTCTATAATTATACTATGATATGTTCTTCTTCGGTCCCAAACTTTGATTAGTGGGAATTATGGGCCCTCACGGATTGGAAATTGGCATCCTATGGTTGGTTTTTCTGTAAAACATTGATTTTATGGGGAATCTTGAGTTTTTATTTGGAAAAACCCAGTATACACAGTGTGTAGTCTATCCTAACATACCGTGGGTTCTTCCTGTTTGTAGAAAAAGATGATCCTTTTTTATAAGAACAAGCATATACCATGTGTACACACCGTTTAACCCTTGACCGTGTAACGTGTCATATGGGAAGAGAACACAGGTTGGCCAAGAATTAAGAAGTACATGCTGTGTAATGTGAGAACAGACCATGTGTAAGTCAACTGTGTATCCAACCATGTGACTAAAGACATGAGTAGATGAAAACGTAGTTGTACACAATCTGTTGATAGTAATCATGTCGTTTATTCTTACACAAGTAGAACGGTATAGTTCTAGCTGTGTACAATGGTTGAAAATTAAAGTGCACGCCATGTCTTTGGAGGAACACGTTTTGTGTGAGGTGTGTTACATGACCATGATAGGCAGAAAAAAACACCCATGTAATGCCCTAGGAGAAAATTCCATTCATGGAGTTTTACACACTGTGTACCCCTATTTTGGAAAACATGAATGATTTATTTTACATATTATATTCTTTCACTTCTGAGTAACAATTTCATTTTTCATTATGTCAGTACTGAGGCAGGTGTGATGGAACTTGTAGAGTCATGTCATCACGATGACCATGAGGTTAATTCCAGGAGAGAAGTGACGATCATACTCTAGAAATAGTATGCCATGGGCTATCGATGGACCCTCCAGTTGTGCCAGCTGCAACACCGGCTGTTATACCAGACGCGGGTGCAAAAAAAAATTTTTGAAAAGGTTATTTGTGGTATATACAGAACTTTTAGGGAGAACATAAAGCTACCTCATCAATGGCAGAGCTGATACGTATATTCCAGCAGCAGCATTTGCCTACATTTTCTAGGGATGGAAGACCACAGGATACAAAATCATGGTTGGAATAAGTGATGACTATCTTTGATAATCTGAAGAAGCCTCTCGAAAGGAAGGTTGTTCTTTTGACTTATATGATGTGTGATTGTACCAAAAGATGGTTGGATGTTATCACTCAGGTAGGGTGTCATCGGGATATGACATGGGATGATTATCAAGAAACCTTCTATGAATTTTTTCAAGAGATTCTGAGGGGCGACCAAGATCATTATTTCATGTTCCAGGAGTAGGGAACACTATCAGTTATGGACTATTCTTCCTAGTTTACTGAGCTTCAGTAATTTTACCATATTTTGATGGGGGATGAAGTATCTAAGGCTAGATGATTTGAGGATGGTCACAAGTTTTATATCCGATCACAAGTGAATGCCTTCTAGTTGACTTCTTTCTCTACTATTGTCAATCAGGCGCTGATTGCAGAGCGTAACATATGGGAATCTCGGGGTGCGAGCCCAGGCGATTTGGAACTGAGATCTGATACTGTCTCGACAAGAAGAAATAAGCATCGAATGGATTTTTCTTGTACGGATATGAGCAGTCATAAGTTATATGTCGGTAGTTAGGTGAGGTGCTTCCCTTGTAGAAGGATTGGGTATACTAAACCATAGTGCCCGAAGGACCTAGTTGAGTGTCAATATTGTTCCAAGATGGGCCATGTACAGTGCCTAGACAAGACATTTCCACTAGTGGCTAATGAGAGAGGTTCTTTACAGACTCCACGTATATGAGTTGGGTCAGTAACTTTTTACCAGTCTGAAAACTGGAATACGTCGGGGCATCCAAGCCAAGGAGGTGGGCATGGCCACGGTAGCTAGACCCTAGTATCTCAATGAAAATAGGACGGGTCAGCTTTTGGTAGCCATGAACTATCTCCAAGCCACTATATAGGTCAAAATAATGCATTACAATAGACCAAGATGGAGAAAGATTCCAGACCTTCAACTATCAGAATTATAATTCTCATCTCCATTGTTTTATCTTCTTCACATTTCGATACGTGGAGTTCACATAGTTTTATATCAATGGCCATTATGGAAATCCTTGGACAATGGGTTTATAATTCATCTAACGTTATAATTCTAGACACCCTATTAAGGATTATAATGGCAGGTGTGCGTCAGTTCAAGGATTTCTTATTAAGATTAGTGGGTGTCACTTTTTATGGAACCTCTATGTCTTAGAGATGACATGTTTTGATTTCATTATAGGAATGGAATAGTTGGTTTCATTTCAAGCCTTTTTTTATTTCTATCTTTCTATTATGAGTTTAACATCCCCATAGGGTAGAGAGTTTCTATATAAGGGTGAATGGGATGTCCATGCGAGCAGAGCTGGACCCAAGCATCTTGGGATTGGAGGGAACACAACAAAGATTGCGAGTTTGTATCTGGATGACCAGGGAAAATGTATGGAATACATTAATCCAGTGGTTGATCATTTCAGGGATTTTTTCCAAGATAAATTCTCAATCTTACCTCTTTCCAAAGAGGTGGATTTCACTATTGATCTAGTATTAGTAGCTGCACCGGTATCCATTCCTCCTTATAATTTGTCTACGATGGTGTCTCTATAGCTTAAGAGGTAGTTGGGAGATCTGGAAGCTGAGGGTTTTATCCGACCCTATACTTCCCCATGGGGTTCACCGGTCCTTTTCTCCAAAAAGGATAATGATACCGTTAAGCTATGCGTGGAATATCGGAAACTGAACTAGTTGATAGTTAAAAACTGATATCCCTTGCCACAGATAGATGACTTGTTTGATCAACATTGAAGATCCCATGTGTTCTCAAAGATTGAATTGATATCATGATATCAGAAGGTACATGTTCGACCGATAGACATACATTTCAACACATTTCATAGCATGTATGGTCTATATGAGTAATTGGTTATGTTGTTTGGTCTCACTAATGTAGTAACAGTTTTGATGGCGCTGATGAAATGAGTGTTCCATCCTTACCTAGAATCTTTTGTGGTTGTTTCATGGACAATATATTGGTGTATTCCCACAATCGAGAAACCATACCAAACATATTGAGATCATTTTGAATACACTAATATAGAACGATTTATATTCCAAGCTCTCAAAATGACACTTCTGGATGGATTAGACTCACTCATATGTCACATAATTTCAGAGGCTGGAGTATCAGTGGACCGAGAAAAGATTAGAGCAGTAGTTACCAGGGAGCATCCCAAGAATGTTTTTGAGGAACAATGTTTTTTTTGTACTAGCTGGTTACTTCAAGAATTTTATACCAGAAATCTCATTCTTAGCATCATTGATTATGGGATTGACCAATAAAGGAGTGGAGTTTAAGTGATCAAACTCTTGTGACATTGCCTTTCGGGAGTTGAACGAACGTTTGACTTCATCACTAATACTGATATCTCTAGAGTCAGGAAAGAGTAACACTATATACTGTGATGCATAAAGTATTGGGCTGGGGGAAGTGATTTTGATAATAGATCGATTTGTTGTGTATGGTTCTCGGTAGTTGATGCCCCATGAGAGGAATTACCCAATGCATTATCTCGAGTTGGATACAGTTGTCTATCCTTTGTGCTGTTAGATACATTATCTATTGGGAGAATATTTTGTGGTGTAAAAAAGAACCAAAAAGTGTAAAAAAAGTATTTAATCACAATTATTTGAATCTAAGACAATTAATGTTGATGGAATAACTTTAATTGTTCGATTTTGAGCTTGCTTATATGCCTGGCAAGACAATGCAGTGGCTAACACACTAAGCCGGAGGACTCAGATACATGCAGTACAGGAATCCAATGGTGAGTGTTAGCTTATGGAAATGTACAATGAGATGAATTTATAGGTTCATGATATTCAGGGACATTCTTATCATTAATATTTGGAAATTACCTATACCCAACTGGACAAAGTAAGGATGAGGCATCTATCAGATTCTGAAGGTCTAGTCCTCTGGGGTAGTGTGGTAGGTGAGGACACTCTTCTAGGATGGATGATGTGTGGTGATGAAGTTCTATTTATCCAGGAATGTTTCAGGGTTCCAGGGGATATACTCGAAGAGATGATGTGAGAGTTTCCTGCTACATCTTAGGCATTGCGTCCCGGAGTCACAAAGATGTACCGTGACTTGTGCCTCCAGTACCGGTGGTTGGGTATGATGTGAGAATTATCTTGTTTTTTACGATGTGTTCCACCTATTAGTATGTGAAGGAGAAACATCAGTGTCCCACTGTACATTTAAAGAAGCTACCCATTCCTAAGTTGAAGTGGAATGATGTGGATATGGATTTTGTGATGAGGTTATCGAGATCGCCTAGAGGCAACAATGATGTGTGGGTTATAGTTAACAGGTTTACGAAGGTCACTCATTTCTTGCTGATCAAGGAGAACATTGGTGGGGATGATCTCAGAAATCTGTACAAAATATATGTGGTACATTTTTATTGGGTGTCTCATTGTATCATTTCATATCAAAATGCCCACTTTTACTCTCATTTCAGGTAGAGTTTTCAGAGGTAATTGGGTTCACAGATGGTTCTAAGCACAATAAACCACCCTTATACCAATGTCTATTCAGATTATATGATAAAAGTTTTAGAGGAAATGTTTCATGCATGTTTTCTATACATTGGGGGATCTTGGGAGAATAATATAACCCTGGTTGAGTTCGTATATAATTATAGCTTTCTGCCTACTATTCAGAAGGATCCATATGAGGAATTGTTTGGGAAGCAATGTCAATCAACCCTGTTTTGGAAGGAGGTGGGAGAGGAAACTATGATTGGACCTCATCTTTCCCTTGATATTACATAACAGGATAACTTGATTCAGATATGGATGACTATAGAGTAGTCTCGTCATAGATCTTATGTCAATCATCACAGACAAACTTCAGAGTTAAAAGTCGGGGATCGAGTTTTCTACGTGTCTCACCAAGATTAGGGCACACGAAGATCATGAGACTGGCTAAGATTTCATTGAGATATGTCATACCATTTGAAATTATGTAACGAGTTGGGTCGGTAGCCTATCGGTTACAGTTACCCCAGAGTTATAGGGTCGTGCATGACATTTTCCATGTATCTCAGTTGTGCCGCTCTCACTCAGACCCATCTCAAGTTTACATCCTATAGAGTTTGAGATTCAGGTTGACGAATCCTTTGATAAGTGCTTGATTTGTATATTTGATAAGAGCATGATGTTTTTTCAAGGCCGATCAGTTCCTCTCGTACAGGTGTTATGGAAGCACGACCAAGTAGAAGATGAGACTTTGGAGAGGGAGGCCGGTAAACATGCTCAGTGGTCGGAGTTATTCACAGATATTCCTTCACCACCATTGGATGGGAAATTCAGGGATGAATTTATTTAAGGGGGAAGTTTGTATGAACTGAATTTTATTTTGAGGTATAATTTGGTTCTATTATTTTCCTTGAGTTTTTTTTGAGAAAAAAATAGAAACTAGGAAAATGGTTATTTTAGGAGAACACGTTGTGTAATCATATATACATGCTATATAGTAATAACTTGTTAGAAAGGGATACATGGAAAGTGATCATGTAGGTATGTGAGAGAAGAAAAATCTACTATAATCCATGTACTCCCTGACACACACCGTGTAGTCATGTCGGTTGGTCAGTGTGGGATGTGTAAAGTAACTCAGTGAAATTATCAATAGTAAAATGACATACACACTATGTATATGGAATTACATGATGTGAACTTCATAATTTTATATTAAAACATTTATTAATCTCATTTTTTCTTCATTTAGATTGAAGAGCCACTTAGTGAAGAATGTGGAGTGCCGAGAGTTCTTTCTCCTTCTGTTTCATCATCCGAAACACAATTTAAATGTCATTAATCTCGTTGAGATACTCTTGATATACACATTTCTATATTGATTCATGGGTATAAATATGAGTATAATGATTGTATGACATCGAGGTAGGTGGTCTCATGCCTTTCGATAAATTCTTAGATGAATATTTGCGTCAAAATTCCATAAGTTCATTTATGAGTGTTTCTTGGTTAATGAATTCGAATGTTTTGATACGTAATGATGTTTAGGTACTATATTACATTAAATTGAAGCATGTTATTGGTTATTAATTTATCTAGGGACACCCGTGGGTGTGTTTACCTTAGATATCCATTTGGTCAAGAACGCCTTTGAGGATTGTATTCGTTCCCCGGTTGGTGTTGATAAAAACTGGTTGTTGGTTATATGGATTTCCCATGTTATAAGATTATGTTAATTCCATGTGATAGTGTAATTCACATGTGTTTCTTTTGTAATGGAATGTTACATGTTTAAAAGAGGTAATTTCCATGGGTGATCCATATTCTCAGATAAAATACACAGTCAGGAACATGTGACTAATTACACCTTTTTTACCTTAGGTGAACCATTATCTGTTAAAAGGCAATGGAAGGACTATAGAGGTTAATTACATAAAGGCCATGAAAGATCGATATTCAGGGTGGTACAGCTCATTGAATCTTATTTTTATGATATGAGTGAACCATGAATCCATTGGGGGATCCCTAGGACGGGCTCTATTGGAAAATGAGGAAATGCAGATATATCGGTTTTGAACATGACTATTTATTTGTGATTGCGGGTGACATTTTGAAATGATAATTAATTACTTATGACGCCTATCCCAAGACAAAAAACAATCTTAGATTTTGTATTCACTTTTACATGTCAATATGGCCGTATGATACATCTGTTGTGTTTACTTCATTATAGGGGATTGTTAGGCTAAGGGTAGATCTAGAGATAGTTGTACATAAAATAAATTGAACATTTAATGAACATGAAAAGAATAAATGGATATGAAGGCTAGATGGATATATTATTGTCGAGTACATCCTTGTTTCTTTTTTCCTTTCTACACTATTTCATTTATTCACTGACAGATTATCATAGAACATTGGTGGTTGCCTACATGGATTCATTCCTCACACCATGGTTGGGACATGATTTTGGTCCAAAACTAACTATATTGCTACACGTGTCAATATGGTAAAGGATTCATATATAGTTACTTGATTTATTCTTAGGAGAAGACGATAATTGAAAAAATCCAAGGCTTGAAATGTTTCTGAGTTTCATTTTATTTCACTGTACATTGGTATTTATTGTACATGACTATATGGTATCATGTTTCGTTGTTTTCTTATAACATGTTACATTCTACATTATTTTGATATTATATGCCTTCTAGTTAACTTTAACCTTTAGTCTTAAGATGATTTCCCGAATTTCAGGTTTCATAATACTTCCACTATTTGTTAATATTTAATATGTTTGTAACACTCTTCCAATGGGGGATTAATTTCCCCACTATCACACCCAAGGCCCTCACTGCTAGTTGGCAGACTCTGGCATTTGGGGAAACACGCTTGAGGCCATGTGACAACCCGGGTATGGGGCACCATTTAGTGGCATCCGGGTATGAGACATTACATTAATAGTGATGTTCATCTTTTGTAGATCAAAATATGATACTGGGTGTCCCATTTGGCCAAAACCATTGGAAAATACCATGGTAATGCCCATTGTTTTTCAAATACCACTAATGAGGTGTCCCTTGGAAATTTAAAAAATATTCTCTCGTTTTTTTATAAATACAAACCTATTATTTCATTATTTTCATTCAAAATTCCTCATAAACAAATATCCGATCTTTTTACCTCCCAAGGAGTCCTTAAAAGGTTCCCTTTTGCCCCCCCAAGGTCCCATCCTTCTAGTTTTTGAACTTACTATTCAAGGTAAGGGAACCATTCACCCCCTCTTATAGTCAAGGCCTATTTTATGTAATGTATTTTCATTTACATTTTCCTATGATGGGTTCTGATATTTTATATTTTTATTTCTATTAATTTTATTTCCAAATAATGAGATACCCTTTATTCTCTCATCAACTGAATTTCTGAATTCTTAAACGACGTCGTTAGGATAGATAAATTTAATAATGGAATTTGTAACTTCACTTTTTCTATTTCAAATCCTTTTTTATGTGGTATGTCTTCATAATTTTGATTCCATGTTCTTATCTTCATATTATTATGTATTTATACTGTATTATGACTCTATTATGAATGAGATCCTTCTTTCCTTTATTTTTAATGTTTTCTAAAATGACGTTTCATAGAAATTATGCTGCAGAAATTTAGTCTCAAAATCTCTCTATATTTTTCTCATGATATTATATTATTTTATTTATGTGAATAACCAAACCTATTTTATTCTAGGGGTTTTAATAATGACATAAAAATGATATATTTGATTCTGGGGTTGACATCATGGAGCCCTCCTTCATTTTCCATGGGTTATAAATGACATAACATTCATGTTTTTAAGCACTTCAAAAATGTCATGATTTTGATATGAATCCCATTTATTTTATTCTCTTTGGGTTATTTATGAAATTTCTGATTATGAATTATGTGGATGACATGAAAATAAATACATATTAAGGGTGAACCCTCATATCACTCTAATTAATTGGGTAATTAAATAATTCTCTAGAGATGATAAGTTTTATGAAACCTTGGTTAATAACCTTTGTAATTTTTATTACTCCTTTGGGATGAACCTTGGTGATATTTTTATCAATTACTAAATAAAAAATCTTATCCACATTTTCTAGTTATTTTCATGTTTTTATTTTTATCATATTCATCTTTATCATGAATTTATGATATTCCCCTTGTTCTTGTTGATATCTCTCAAGTTCACATGAAAATCCTTTCACTGGTTTTACTTACTGGGCCTTCTTCACTCCCTTTCCATCGATGTATGTCTTCAGTTTAAGATATACAATAATTTTTCATAGGATAAACATTTCAAGGGGAATTTCAATAAGAGAAAATATTGTTATTTGTTTTCATGTATTATGTAAATTTTTTCCAAGACACTAGACATTAAAGATCCTATATTTATAAATGAAATGAAACATTATGTAATAAAATGCAGGAATCCATAGTTAGTATCAAAGGATAGCCCAATTATTTTTGGAAATTAGGATATGATAATGTTAGGAAGTACCCTATATAAAGGTTTAAATATAGGAATACTTCTGGTATTTTGGTGAAATATTAAGTATGTGGTTTCCAATCAAAAAAGATATTTATCTTGATAAGTACTAGTGGACGAGGCTATGGAACAAATGTATCATGGGATAAAACCCACAAACAAATCATTAAGCTAGACTCGAATGAGAATTGGTGGACAAAAATGGGCCCTACTACACTACTAGTTTGACACTCTTGAGGGATATTTTTAGTTAATCATAAGATTTTTATGAATAATTATGAATTATTTATGGAGAAATGTAATTGTTGTTGAAGAATAATATGTTTAAGCCTAATGTTTTAAGTCATAAAAATATAATGTAGTTAAAATTTTCATAAATGAAATAAGCTTCTCATTAAAGTTTTTCTCTTTTATAAAATGGCGGTAAATAAGAGGAACCATGAAAATGGTGACCGCAATGGACAATGTGATGATGCCCCTCAGATTCAATCTAGATTGGAAACTTTCATGAGAATGATGATCCAACTAATTAAAATTATGGGAAATAACATGAATCAACATGAGATATAGATTTCATCATGAATGGAAAAATATTTTATGGATTCCTTTATGAATCAATGACAACCAATCTTCAGTGGATCTACCGACCCATTGATTACTAAACATTGGATCAGCTATATCGAGACGATATTTTATTTTCTCCACTATTTAGAACAAGAGATGTCCACTTTGCAAATTTATTCCTTAGAGGGAGAAAATGAACTGTTGTGGGAACTGATTACAAACATGAGGCTCATAGTAGAGGATGAAACTTTGGAGTGGGAAGAGTTCCGAGGGATCTTCTTCAATAAGTATTTCCCTTATTTGTTTGGAACAAAAAATAGAGAAGGAGTTTCATGAGTTGAAGAAGAAGGATATGAATTTGTTGGAGTCTATGAGATGATCTTCATTATACATTCCCATTACTCCTCAAGAATTTTCATGGATCCTAATGGGATGGTTGATGTCTTCATTGGTGGGATAAGTCATCATATGAGGAAGAATCTACCCAACTCAGACTATGATAGATACGAGTAGATCGTGTGGCATGATAAGAAATTTTAATTGGAGTTCGATGAGACACAATGGTCTCCTAAATCCAATGACAAGAATAGATTAATGGATCCTATCATAGGGAGGATATTTTATCAGTGAGGAGGTGGAAAGAATGTGTAACCTTATAGGTGTAATAAATGTTGGAAGAAACATTTTGTTACTTTCAACATAGAAGAGGGAATTTCTATAATTGTGGAATATATGACCATATCACGCAGAATTTTCATAGTGAAGTGAAACCTCAACTTTACAACACTTACAAAAAATGGTAAATGGTGTTGGAACTACTAAAAGTGTAATGATTTATGTGTGGATAGTTTGGTAACATTGTTAATCAGTGCCCAAATACATGGGAAGTAGAGGGGAATCACCATCATACTTAGCATAGGCTAAGGGAGAAATGTCATGTTTATTTATACGATGGTAGATAATATTGAAGCTCCAAATGTTTTAGTTGTTGGTACGCTTGTTATTCTCTCAAATCTAGAATATAGTTTGTTTGATTTTGGTTCAATGAATTCTGTGATTTCCTCCATGTTTTCCAGGAATTCAAAATGAACCCCTGATTTTCTAAATTTAGATTATATCTCAAGACTTGAGGTGGGATTATCCTTGCATCATTAATGTTTAAAAACTATAGATTTTTAAATTATAGAGAAATATCTTATTAAAAATATTTTAGGCATTCCCTTGTTAGAATTTGACATTATACTAGGGATGGACTGGATCTCAAGGAATAATGCTAAGATAAAATGCAGCTGCAAGGAAATATCAATAGTCTTGAATAGAAAACCAACAGTTATCTTCCAAGAATAGATATCCCAAACCGATCATTGTCTAGAAGAACCATCTATATCTTTCATTGTGTGTTTTATTAGTTATGAAAAAGAAGTAAATGAGAGTGTAACGATAGAAAATGTTCCCATCATCTAGGAATACATTAATGCATTTCCTAAGGAGTTACCAGGACCTCCCCAATTATGTGATGGAGAGTTCTCTATTGAACTCATACTTTGATCTCATATGATATCAAAGAACCCATATAATATGGAAAATGTTGTGGTGGAGGAATTAAAGAAGCAAATCCATTATCTTTTGGAGAAGGGGTTTTTATGACTTAGTGTGTCTCCTTCAGGATCACTTATTCTCTTTGTGAAAAAGAATTATGGATCAATTCATATATGCATTGATTATATAAAACTGAATGAGATCACAGTAAAGAACATATACCCTCTTATTATAATTCATGACTTATTTTACCATCTTCATGGGTCACAATTATTCTCAAAGATTGATCTTTGATCTGGTTATCATCAATTGTTAGTGAGGAAAGAAGATATTCAAAAATCCTTATTCTTATATTGATATGGGAATTATGAGTTTGTTGTTATGAACTTCATATCAACTAATGCACCAACTATTTTTATGGATTTGATGAATTGAGTCTTTAAGGACGACCGTGATTATATTGTGTTAGTTTTTACTGATGATATTCTGATATATTCCAAAGTTTTTTTGGAGCATGAGGACCATCTATGGGTTATTTTGAATAATCTATAGAAGGAGAAGCTTTTTGGAAAGTTCATCAAATGTATATGTTCGTTACAAAAAGTTTCTTTCTTGGGGAACATTATAACCAATGAAGTAATCATAGTTGATCCTACAATGAAAAATGATGTAGAGGAGTGGACTCAACCTACAACAATAACTGATATTTTTATTATCGATGGATTACAATAATATTATAGGAAGTTTTTGAAAAAAATTCATTAAATTATATTCCATTAACCATGTTTACTCTATAAAGGGGTCAAGTTCATCTAGAAAATGGTTAGTGTTGAAATCTTCCTAGAGCAGAATAAGAGATTGATAAATACCCCCATGTTAACTCTACCCTCATGTGGAGAATGATTCATTATTTCTAGTAATCCATCACTAAATGTGATTGGGTGAATCCTCCTTCAAAATGACAGTCATGGTTTATGCATCTTGACTGTAGAATAATCATGAGAAAAAATATCTTTCACATGATCTGGAGTTGGCTATGGTTGTTTTTTTCTCTAAAGATATGGAGGCACTATCTTTATATGGAGAAATGTGATATATTCAGAGATGATCAAAGATTGAATTATATATTCACACATTAAAATTAAACACGAGACAATGTAAATGGTAGAAACTTCTTATGGACATTCATTTTTTAATTCAATATTATCCCAAAAGAGAAAATAATTTCATTGATGCATTATGTCAGAATGTCGAAGTAGTTCTGTCCATGATAAGGATTCAAGTAGATCCTTTGATTAAAGACCTAGTAAATATGTACATGTGAAGTATAAGAGAAGGGACATCATTAACCATATCCATTCGATTTATCAACCATCAAAACTAGAGTAGATAAAAAAAGATAAGAAAAAAGATCTTTTGTTACAAGAGAAACTTGATACTATGAAGGACATGAAGTTTTCTTAGTTCAATATTGATCAAGATGGTGTGCTGAAATTTCATAAAAGAATATGTCTTCTATATATTCTAGAAATAATGAAGGATATGATGGGTGAAGCCTATTCCATTACTTTCTCTATACATCCCAGAAGAATGAAAATGTATAGGGACCATCATGATGTTTTTTTTGTGATAATAAGAAAAGGATATTTACAAATATAATACAAGGTTCCTTGTATATCAACAAGTTAAGGAAGGGAGTCATCGTCCTAAAGGGGTATTAAAACTAGAATGCATAACAACATTGAAGTGGGACAAAATCACTATGGACTTTGTCCCTAGTCTACCGAGAATATCCAAAGGAGACAATGTGATATGGGTTATAGTAGACCATCTCACCAAGACATCCCATTTTGTGTCTATTTGGGAAGATTTCTTTCTTGATAAAAATTACAAGATTTATGTAAAGGAAGTGGTAAGGATGCATAGAGTTCCATTTCTATCATATCTGATCATGATCCAAGGTTCACATAAAAAATATGGAGAAGTCTTCATCATGCTATGTGTACTGAATTAAATTTTAGCATGACCTATCACCCCCAAACTAATTGGAAATCTGAATGGACTATTCAAAAACATGATGACATGCTGAGAACATGGTCAATGGAATAAAAAGGTGGATGGGATAAACATCTCCCATTAGTTGAGTTCTCTTACAAAAATATTTTCCACTCGAGCATTTAAATAGAACCCTATGAATATCTATATGGTAAGTGTTGTAGAACTAATATTTGTTGAGATTATGTTGATGAGAGAAGATTCATGGGACTAGTCTTGTCCAAGAGATGAAAAAAAGGTTCATGCCATCTAGAAACATATTAAGGATGATCAGAATCAGAAAAAGAGTTATTCTAAAAACCATCTAAGGGACATGGAGTTTTATGTTGGTGAATAATCCATTCTTTTAATTTCACATTGGAATAGATCCAAGAGGTTTGCGAAGAAAGGGAAGATCATCACTAGGTACATTTAACTCTCTGAAATCCTCTATTTTGTAGGAAAGGTTGCCTATCGACTTGCACTTCCTCCAAATCTAGAAGACGTTAATGATGTCTTCCATGTATCCCTCTAGAGGAAGTACATACTTGACCAATCACAAGTAATAAATCACGAGGTAGTTCAATTGGAACATGACCTATCTTAGGAGGATCATTCGGTGGATATCATGGAACATAAAGACTAGGTTCTACGAAACAAGAGTACCTGTTTTGTGAAGGTGTTGTGGAGGAACCCAAAGTCTGAAGAAGCCACAATGTAACTAGAGGATTGTGTGAGGAAGAAGTGGCCACACCATTTCTCCTCAAAGGGTATGAGCTTTTGAAAAATATTTTTTCCACGAATTTTTGTGTTATTTTATTTTGTACCCAACAAAACAATATCCTTTTATTAATGAAGTGGGTATAATAAGAATGAGACTGTTGGGTTTTTACTATTATATGATTGTTGGTCAAAATGAATGTTGGAAAATATACTCTTAACATTGTGGGTATTGTTTATAAATAAAACGATCATGGTTAATTAAGATAGAAAGAAGAGTCGATGACCTCATCTTGTAGACTCAGGTCATACGATGCCCATATTTCAAGGCTCTGGAAGGAGGTAGCAACACTGGTCATTGATTTGAACCAAGAGCATGCTAAGGTTCATCATATTAATTTTGAACATAATCCTTTTCGGGAGAAGATCATTCTAATGGAAATCCCCACTCAGGTAATATTGTTCGAGCCTCCCCCAAATTATTTTACCATTGAAAATCTTACTCTTAGGTCATATGAATAGGTTATAAGGGGATATGTAATGATGCCTTAGTTACATTGTGTAATCAATTTTTATAAATAAAATTTTATTTCTTATTATGGTAAATGTTTTGAATTTCAAATATCAAAATAAATATAGGATGAATTTTAAGAAGTTTCAGGTTATTAATGAATATAAAATAGGGTATTTTAAAAATATATTTTTTATATAATTTTAATTATTAATAATGTGAAATAATTTTAAAAAAATGGTCTTATAAAGGTGTGATCAATAATATGTTTAGAGTCGAATAAGACAAACTTATTATTTAGTGGATAGTAAATTATCAATATTAATATTAAATTTATGAATAGTAATGTCACCAAAGGAATAGTGACCTCACATAATAAAGTATAAATATTATTTAGGCATCTTGAATGGTAAAGTGATATAATAGAATAAGTAAATAATTATTTCATTAATTATTAGTTAAGTATTAGTTTTTTTAGGTAAACAGTGATTTTATTTCAAAATTACAAAACTAATAAATAAAAAATTATTTCCATAAAAATGAGTTAATTTTTGAATTCAGAAACATGAAATTATGTCAGGGTGAAGTTATGAGATTTTTTAAAAAATGTTTAGTTTTTTGGTGAATTGTAAAAATACATTATTTAGTTTTGGTGAGTTTAAGGATATAATTAATTATGTAATCGTGATATAATATTAATGGTCGACTTTTGTATAGTAAAATATGTTATTTGGGGTCCCAGGTGGTCAGAACCCTGGGAAAATGGCATGAGAAAGCCCATGGTTTTTCGAATACCAATAATGAGGCGTCCCTTAGAAATTGATAAAATATTCCCTCAAATTGGTTTTAAAGACCAATACATTGCATAATTCCATTAATTCAAAATTCACCTCAATAAGTCTGTAGTGTTTTACCCCTCCAAGAGTCCTCCCAAATTTACCTCAATCCCCTCCAAAGTCCAATCCTTCTAGTTTTTGAAGTTACTCTTCAAGGTAAGGGAAACCTTCTCCCTCTTTTTTATTCAATCTTTATTTTAAGTTATGTCTTTTAATTTACATTTTATTTTATTGGGGTATGTTATTATGTATCCATATTGGTTTTATTTTTATATCCAAGTGATTGGAGACCATTTATTCTCTCATCAACTGAATTTCTGAATTCTTAAGCGACGTCGTTAGGCTGCCGAATTTTCATAAGGGAATTCATATCTTCTTTTTTTTTTCTTTCAAATTTTCATATATGTAGTATGTATTGAAAGATTTAAATCCATGTTCTTATCTTCATATTTTTTTCTTATACTATATTATGAATATCTTATGAATGGTTGACCTCTACCATCTCTTATAAATGTTTTTTAAACAATGTTCTATTGTAGTTATGCTGTAGAAATTTTGTCTCAAAATCTCTCCCTAGTTTCATGAGAAATTCTCTTATTTTATTTATTTGAATACCCAAACCTTTTTCATTATAGATTTATTCATTAATACATATAAATGCTATATTGTTTTATGGAATTTACATACACAAAACCCTCATTCCTTTTCCATGGGTTAAAATGACATGGCGATCATATTTTTAATCACTTTTAAAATGACACAATTTTGATATGAACCCCATTTCATTTATTCTCTTTGGGTTATTTAAGAAATTTTTTATTTTGATTAATGTGTCTCACATAAATATAAAGACATATTAAGGCATAAAAATTATATCACTCTAATTCATTTGGGGAAGAAATTAATATCCAGAGATGACATGTTTTCTGATACCATGGTAAATAACCTTGGTAATGTTTATGACCCCTTGGGGATGAACATTGGTGATATTATTATGAATGTCTTAATTAAATATTTTATATTAATTTTAAAGTTATTTTTAAAGTTATTATTATTATTATATGCCTCTTTATCATGACATTATTATAATCCCCATGTTTTTATTGATATCACTCAAGTTCACATGTAAACTATTTCAATTGTTTTCCTTATTGGGTATTATGCTCAACCATTCCTTGGATGTATGTCTCTTGGATATGAGATTCATTTATTATTATTAGGATGAAATTTTCAAGAATACATTCAATAGAAATAAATTATTGTAATATTTTTTTCATGTATTATGTACTTTGTTCCAAGACACTATAATTTAAAAATCCTTTGTTTGTAAAATGAAATAAAAAGTTATGAATTAAATGGCACGATTCCATAACTAAAAATTATGTGAATATTCAAAATGTATTAATTAATACATTAAATATGAGTTGGAAAATTTATATATTTTATAAGAATGTTAAAACTATTAATTCCCACAATTATATATCCAAGGTTAAAATATTCATGTAAAAATAAAAAAAATTGATTGCCTTTGAGCTTGATGCTCTGTGAGAAGTAAGTAATCAAAGAGATTAAATTTATTTAAAGAGATACATATCATTAAATCATGGGGTGTCAAATTCTACCCCCAATAAAAAACTTCATTCTCAAAAGTCATCACGTTGATACAAATAGATGAAGATACCTCTTCCACATCACATCCTTAGGTACCCACATAACATCCTCATATTGGTAGTTTTGGAAAAATACATTACCCAGGTTATTTGTATTTTTTCTCAGTACATTATCTTCATTATACATGATCTATACTGATTAATATTCATTATAAGAATTATCTCACTATAATGGTATTTTGGTTCAGTTTAGTGAATGTGAAGGATCAGTTATCTAACTAATTAGGAGAGATACACGGTAAAAATTATGAACTAAAGGGGGATTCACTGAAGCATAATAGAATCAATATTTTCACAACATAATAAACTATTTCAATGGGAACAATAGACCAAGGGTTTATTTTTACATACATTTTTCAATAAATAAATTCATAGATAGGCCTTCCCACCAACATTAAATTCTATATTTCATTGATGAATGTCAATATATAATTTAATTTAACATTGTGTTGTATATAGGTGTTTCATAATGACTCTAACATTAACTGCCACCCCATCAACATTATTAGGTCCCAAAATCATTATTTCTGCAAATTATTTCTAGTATATTGGAGTTATTAATTTATTTCCATACAGGGTTTAATAAGGACCCATTTAAAATCTCGAATTAAATATTTTTTTGAAAGAAAACATAATTTTAGGGAGGTGTTAACCCTAATCACTATTAAAATATTAAAAAATATATTTTAGTATATAATTTAGAGTTTGAACAACTATTTTAGTCAATTAATCTTCTTGAGGATGAAATAAAGTGATGAAACACAACTATATATCAAAAGGTTTCTAATGAAGTCACTAAAAACTCAATGTAAACCTCATATCCCAATTTTATACAATGGAATATTGTAATCCATGGAACATTAATACTTACATAATAATCATTTAAGAATGAATATACAAAAAGAAATATTTTTTTATTGAAGTTTTCTGACATAATTAGGTGATTAAATACGACCCATAATCACCTCAATATCAAAAAATAGATAAAACCTAATTGTTACTAGAACTTTAAATAATATATCCATAAATGCTAAAGGCAGTCTTACTTGAATTTATTTTTCCTACATACAAAATCAAAGGTTTTTACTTCCATAAATTTATCATAATGTTGATAAAGTCCAATGAGTTAAACATCTCAAAAGGGGAGTCTGCACATAAACCCATGATGGTATCCATAAATATAATGTAAATATAAAATGGAGACATATATACTTCCAAATGTTAATTCATCCTTTATTCCAAATACAATTTGTTGTGTTATACAAAAATTGTTTCATTTTAAACATAGGTTAGTCTCTTTATTGATAAAATAAAAAATGTGATTTCATTATTCTAGAATCAATGTAAAAAATAGATAATCATCTAATATTTCTATAATGGATGATCAATAATATGTTCATTAAAAATCAATCATTAAACTCTAAAATTAGTAGATGAGAATAATGTTACCGAAATTATCAGGATTCACTTCATCCATTGTGAATGCACAAGATTTCCTTTTGTATTTTTTCTTCCTATGAAATTATTGATTATCTTCTATATTACCCCTTGGATTGGTGTATTGATTCACATATTTCCCAAACTCCGTGCAATTTAAACACTAGTGTGTGGGTTGTGCATTAATTGTCTTACTCTCCTCCTCCATTTTAATAACGATACCATTAATCACATTTCAATATTCATGGTCATTATGACCCACCTTTAAAAATTTAAAGAACCTACCTATTCCATTCAACCACTTCCATGGAGGATTATTCCAAAATTTATTACATGTATAGGACTAGAATTTTTTTGACAATGTTATTAATTCACGATTTCATAAGTCTTGATCTTTCATTTCATATCACAACCATGGGAATGGTGGAAATATAAAATTTCTATTTCCACTTTGATTGTATAACAAATGATTTATTTGTAGCTACTATAGTCTCTTATAGATAATTACAGTTGGGTAATTTGTTTTATGCCACTAAGGAAACAATCCATTTTACTTTTAGGGTTGTATTTAATTCAGTGGCATAATGTGAATGCCTGGAAATATTTTCTACATAGTCAACAATGTATTCATCATCCTTATTCTTCATCTTATGAAATTATTTCTCCATGTTTTTATATAGAAAAGAAAGAATTCAATTACCGAAGAATAAAACCATAAACTCATCCCATTCAATTGATTTAATATCTTTAACATTATATGAATTCTTGAAAATATTCCACCATTAATATGCTTCTCCTTATAAATAATATAAATATAGGGAAACTTTTCCATGTCCCTATAATTGATGAACATAACATACTTTCATAGTGGTTTTGATACATCATGGAACCACTTATGAATAAGAAGAACCACTAAATTAAGTTGGATGTTTCTTCATGAAGATTTAAATAGTACAGTCTCCCCTCCCATGATCATTTGAAAACTCAAAATGACCAATAGGTGGAGGTTGTTGTGCGAGAATAGCTGTAATATTCTATATTCAATATCCCATAATATTTATTTCGATGGTGGGAAATCATTATATTATCTATCAAACTCTATATTAACATGGTGCTAGTAGGTTCCATCAATTTAATAAAACCATAAATCTTACCATGAGAAACATTATTCATAGTTTATAAATGCATAATTATGAAAAATAATTTATATAAGTCCAAAATCATGACACTTTCTTCTATGAACCCTTAGGTTTACCATTTTTCATTTATGATCATTATCCGAAAATTAGGATTTAATACTAAAAATATTCATATCCATAGGGTTTTTATAAAAAACTCTGAACCCATATCAGTAATGATTGTCTAAACCTAGCACCGATATCAACTATTACATCCCATTCTTTTCATACACATTTAGTACCTATATATAGATTAATATTCCATAACTAACAACACCAACCATGCTAGATCTATAAAGCCTTAGAGTATTTAAATATTTTATATACAATATTATTATTTTTTAAATGATCATCATCATCTCCCAAAGATATATTCTCCTATACTACTCGTCTTAGGTATACCCTACCTAATCCTTTCTTCATCACCTGGGGTAGGAAACATAAGAAAGAATGATCACAGATTCCTAGTAAGGATAAAAATCGGATATATCAATACATGATCACATAAAAAAATAAGATTATATTATGTTTATGTTATAATGACCATAACATAATATTTTCATACCCAACCTATCATATATTATAAACATGATTTAGGGCATAAACATTTATATTTCTGAAAACATGGAACATAAGAGTGGGATGTCATAATAAATCAACCATGACACATATGATGTAACATTTCAAGTAAATAAAGAACTTGGAATTTTCATATTTATTAATAATTTTTAATTAAATATTAATTTTACTTCAAACGGGATGTTATGATTCGATGGCATACCTGATATGCAAAATTGAGTTTCTTTGAAATCTTACGTTGCACAATAATAACATAATAATATTGTTTTATGGTAGTTAACATTTATCCATTATATTGGAATGAATTAAAATAACTGACTAAAATATTATAATATATGTTTGTTAAATGTTTTTACATTTATCCAAAAAAATTTAGAGGCCTATAATTTGATTGAATTTGATTTTTAAGCATAAATACTCTAATATACGTTAAAAGGTCGATTTACCACCTTTTAATGGAGAACCATCTTTATATCTAGTTTTGGTCACTTTTTTATGTTATATTTGACAATATAAAATTCCTCCTTAGAATAGGGACATTAAAATTTACCTTGGGTAAAATATTGGTATTTTTCTAATAAAATTCATTTTTAATGAATAGTGAAAAATACAATATTTTAATTCAAATCTAATTTTTAATCTAATTTTTTTTATATGGATAGATTGTATTTTTAATTGGTATTAAAGTGTAATTAGATTATATTTTTACCATATAATATAATTATGGTCATTAGAATTAATTTCACATTGAAATTTGATATAAACAAAGGTAAATCATTTGATAAATATTGTTTCTTAAAAAATCACTATTTGTTTTGACAACGGGAATTATTTTTAAATTAATTAATGAAACTTATATGTTTTGAATTTGGTAAAATATGCATCATTTTGAATTTGTAATATCAAATACAGCTTAGGCTGAATTTTTTCTTTTTTTATGAAAAAACTTTAATTTTTGATGAATAGTGAAACCACTTAGTAGTAGTTAAAAAAAATGACTTTTTAATTTAAATAAAATTTTACCACTTCTGCGAATTGAATTTCAAAAATAAAAAATACATGGTTGTTATTAGTAAGTAAATTTTTTTTCAAAAAGATTAAAAATAATTTTTTTGTGAATAGTATCTTTTGACTTTTATTTACCGCGATTAAAGGTAAATATGGTAATTCAAGGTAAAAATGGTATCATTATAATACATAATTATCTTAAAACTTGTTCTAACATTATTGGATGAGTCATGGTCGAACATTAGTATCTTTGGGTCTATTTTGGGACCTCATGGAGCCACTTAATAGTGATAGTGACACTTTATTTTAATTATTTTCACGTAAAGACCAAAATGACATTAAAAAATATCTTTTAGTAAATAAATTTTTACATTGGGTTATATAAGTTATCTATTCAACTATAAATATTATTTGGAAATATAAAAACAATTCCTACATCATGGTATTTGGTTTATAAATTTTACACATCAAATAAATTAAATTATTTATGACACATAAAATCAGGCAGTATTTACCTCATTAATAAATGATTTAAATAAATAAGATTATAAATATTAAAATAATAACCAAAACCAGTCTAATTATTATGGGATGAATTTATTTAGACCATGAGGCATCTTATCTTCGACTTTAATAAGTTTTGGTACCTTTATAAACCGAAATTCATTATATAATAAAATAATAGTTTCAAACTTTCCTAAAGAGCCCCTCCTCCCCCTTACAAAAATCCCTCACGTCTAACTCATTCCACACACCTATCAAGATCCCTGGTTCAACCAAAACCTGCCCAAATAATCTATAATGATCCCTCTCTTTCACCTATAATCCTTAACTTAGGTAGAATGCACATCAAGAAGTCCTTTTGGTTCAAACCAAAGGGAGTTACCCAAATTATACTTAATGGGGTCTCTTATCATTTTTTCTTTTTTTAACTTCTCCGAACCCTAAACTATTTTTATTACATTATATTATAACAACACTAGTATCCTCAATATACTAGGATGCTGTTATGAGAAGTATTAGAACTGCACTTACACACACATCCATTTAATGGGTAAAGAACATACTGTTTCTATGGATGACAAAATAACGCCTCACGAAGAGATGATTATTCAATTATCTCCTACCTACTCTCATGGATGACATTAATATGGAAATTTATTTATATATGATATATATTATGTTTTTTCTTTCTTTAAACTTTTTTATTTTCCATTTATGGCATACCATTATGGTTTCCATTGTTGGTAAACACGATAAATTCATTTGAGGAAGTGTGGACTACCACCCACTCAAAGTGATATGACTCATCAATGACATATATGGGACGTATAAATGATAGAGATAATTATATTATATAAGTTATTATACGGGAATTACAATATACCTATGTATCATTTTGTTTTAATTTCAACAAAGTACAAAATAGAAATCAAAGTAACGTTTATGCGTACGTACGGCTTACCGTCTCCATGAACGGTGCATTTCATTTCTTATCTCCAAATGGTATGTACTATTATAAATACATATATATACTGGATATATAAGATATATATGATATCTAAATCATTTATATAATTCTGTAGATAATGTAATTTTTACCACATGGACAAATTGTAATTATAACAAGTTCATTTTTAACTCAAATTTCGAACATCGAGAAATTGTCCGATATGAACTCAAATAATTAACTAATTTTTATAGAAATGAAATAAGTGATATAAAAGGAATAATAAAAATGAAAAATTTTCTTGAGGAAGTAGAAATTAACATAAGTTTACTATTTAGGAAGAACCCTAAACATACGAGTCATGTTGGACAGGAGGTAAGGGATTTCTTATCTCACATTCAATTCTGTGAGATTCCCATTGTTCACCTCTTATTCATTGCATGTGGTGTATTTTGTATTGAAATTTCATATGTATTTTCATGATTATCTTTATATTCATGATATTCTATGATTCATTTGGTGGTTATTAACTTTCAGTCATATGAATCGATTGAATACAATGATGTAAGGGTTTTTCATCTCACTTTTTATTCCCATGAGATTCATGCTATATTGGCCACTATTTCATTTTTTGTGGCATATGTATTGTACATTATTGTATTCATTGTGTAATATACTATAATTCTTGAGTATTTATATCTTCATGGATTGATCATTATTTCATGTTGTGTATCTCTTGTATGTTTCCCAATCTGTAAGGGAACCTTTCACCCTCCTCTTTTTAAAAGAAATATTTTTGTTATGTCTTTTAATTTACATATTATTATGTTGGGATATGTTATTATATATCATTATGGATGTAAATTTTATTTCCAAGTGATGAGATGCCCTTTTTATCTCATTAAATCATTTTCTAAATTTTAATGTGACGTCGTTAGGCTGTCAAATTTTTGCAAGGGAACTTCTTAACCCAATTTCAATTCTTTTGGTTAAACTTTTACTTCATGAATATGTCGTCCTATGAATATTTTTGAATGACCTATGATTGTTTTACCCTTAATATCCACTTATATTGGGCGTATTTATTTTTTTCACAAATAATTATGTAATTGATTTATCCATAATCTAATGATACCGTTTTTATAATAATTTCATCTCAATTTACATTCCATTTGAGACTTTATTGTTGTTATGCACCAATTCACTCTTATATGGTGTATATACTATCCTTTGGGATATTATATCATGAATCCCTTTATTCACATGATATTATAATTTTCTGATTAAATTTTATTCCTCAATTATTTGTATTCAAGAGTCTCTCATTTTGATAGAAACTCTTTAACTAAAATATCATTTTAAATGTTTTAAAGATTTATTATTCTATATCTTTATCTTTAATTTCCATGTTTTAAAAAAATTGTTGATTATTTATTTATATGGATATTAATGTTTTAAAATTATTAAAAGCTTCAATGTGGTATGGGACAGTTGGATTCAAAAATATGTTTATTAAATATTTAAAATGGTTTTGAAAATGGTTTAATGAAGCCTTGATTATGTCAATATCTTGATTTTATATATTGGAATGTAGAAATGTTATATTTCCTTTATACATGTTTTATGTGTTATGGTTATGTTATGGTAATTGGGCACTGTTTACATATATGGGTGGTTCCGTGATAAACCTAGGGTGGGTGAGCTAGAGAAAGATCTCCAATGATTTGTGTAATGTGATGGAGGTAAACTTTAATGTTTCTCCTAAGAGATTTATGTAATATACTATGATGGGTATTCCAAATGATACCCCCTATGTAGTAGTGATAGATAAAATGTCTGTATGTTATGTATGCCCTAAGTCACCTTTATGATTTATTATTTCTGTATGATATACATAAATAGTATTATATTATGAGGTATGTTATGATTAAAAAGTATGGTTTCATTGATTTGTACTTATTGATGGGATAATGTTTCTTTTCATTATTTCATAACCCTTACTAATATTTTTATGCGCATCCCATGTTTTGAAGTGTTTTTTATAGGACATAAAGATGAATAGGTTCAATGAGGAAATCAAAGAAAATTCTTGCTATCTAAAACATGGAACTAGACATGTCTCTTTTTTAAGAGTTTTTATTTTATGAAAAATGTATACTGGGTAGTAGTGTGTACATGTAATATTCAAGTTGTTATGCAATAGTTATGGCATAATTCTATAAAAATATAAACCTGAAAAGATCCTAAATGTGAATTCCTGAAAAAATTCAAGATTATATAATGTTTAATACTGGGTCCTTATAGTTGGTATCATAGGTCATTTTAGATAAATTTAGATTTTAGGGTGTTATTTAATCATAAGTGACATTACCCTAATTTTCATGATTTTAGAAAGAGTCTTTGTTTTTTTAGATAATGTGAATGAGTTTAAGATAACAGGAATAATTATATCTTAGTATTTACCCTCCTAATAAGATATTATATGATGTTTTTTTATATAATATCACTCGCCTTTTTGGTTTTAGTAAATTGCTGGATCTAGCAGGAACCAATGTAACATTGATGTAAAGAAATCTGTGACGGTTTTCTGAATGTGAAACTGAATGAAATGGGAGATGAAATGAGAACTCTTGTGGTTATTCTCAACCCACTATATGGAGTAATGATTGAAAACATGAACCCTGGATATTTTTATAAGTCATCGTATATGTGAGAATCAAATCCCTATGGAAGTTCAGGTAATAATCATAATGGTATGTATGTTAAAAAACATATGTATCAAGGATGTGGAAATAAACACCTAGTAAAATTATTCAAAGGGAAGAGAAGATACTATAGATGTGGAAATAATGGTAACAAAGCAAGAACCTTCTATGGAAAAAGGAAGCATCTAGTAGACTCTATGAGAGGGAAATATGTTCATTGTGAGGGATCAATTGAATGTTTTAAATGTGGAGTGCCTAGTCGTTATACACATAGATGTCTTGTGAAGATGTTTTGGGAATTGGTTCACCAGGATCGTACAAATAAATGTTTACCAATACCTATTTCCATTCCAATTGAGGATGAAGAAACTGACAATGTCCAAGGAATGGTATGGATTATTTATTAACATATGTTTTGACATTATTGAATCTTTGGATATGATTCATGATTTTGTTTGTATAAAAGATGTATTTCAGAATAAGATTGAAATTAATGTTTAATGAATCAGGAAGAATGTTGAATGAGTAAGAAGTCATTATATATGGGACTCATGTGTTATGGTATATTTTAGGATGGTGAGATGATTAAAAATATTAAGGCTCTTTTGATGATGGGATTACATTAGAAGACTTTTTATAGTATGTGTAACCATGAAGTTTGATATATGAAAATTTTATTTTAGGAATAATTATCTTTTATTTTGTGGATATAGTTATAAATAACCATTTGGGTTTATATGATCCTTGAATTTGAGGAAATTATAGGTTAATACATTTTGGTATGAAAAAATGAAAGTTATTAGATAACATTTTTGGTTAAAATATATTATGGTTTTTTTGATTAATTTATCTCTTTTTGGGAATGTTATAAAATTATATAGTTTTTGAAAATGGACAACACATAGACCATGTGACAGCCTATGACATTGTACAAAGCTGTGGGAATCGAACCCAAAACCAACGTGCGACTGGGATTTATCGCCAACCAGTTGACAACGTGAAGTCCCTAGTTAGTACGACTAATTATTTTTAGTTAGATGACCTTATGAAATAATAATAAGCTTATTTTGGGTTATCTATGGAAATTATTTACCTGCTATGGGGAATATGTGATTAGGTTAATTACTTTTCAATATAAGACTTTAAGAGTAACTGATGTTATTTGGAGAGAAATGTTAAGATTTACCTTAGAAGAATATATTATTATATACTTATGAGATTTGGATTTCAATACTTGTTTGAATTACATTGAATCATTTTATGGATAACAGTTTATTGAATGGTCTTTGTTGACTTTGGGTTTTGTTTGTAAAATTTAGGAGATTAAGAGTAGTTTTTCTTTTTGTAAAAGATTATCATTTTTTGGGATTATGTAATATTATACTAAATTTTTTGGTTTTGGTTAATTTCAAATGACATCGAAAAAATATAGATCATATTTTGTGGGTTATGTGATTCTCTATAAGGTGATTAGAGACCTTTTAATGTGAATAAGTCATCCTGAATACTCATCATTAGTAGAAAATATGAGTTTGTGTTAGAAATCATGGAATGGATGAAAGTCTACATGAAAAATAATTATGTTTCCTTATATTTTTAGTTAAGATCATAACTAAATTCCTCAATGAAAAGTAACGTAAAACAAAAATGTTTTCTGTTAATGATTCATACTGGGGAATCAATGACTGTTTAACCCATCACAAGTTTGTGATTTTCTGGTGGTTAACTTTTTCTGAATCATGTTTTCTACTACTCTCCATCGAAACTTGATGGTTTTTTCACTTTCTATATCCATTTTTTCCAACATGGAATCCTAGTATGGGTTATCTCAGGTTACCATTGTACTTCTCTTTCGTTGTTTTAATGTGATAGTTTTATTGACTCTTTTTCCGATGTGGGACTTTAAATTATGTTTCTGAGCCCAAATTTAAAATTCTGAGCACGCAATTTCCAAAAGGGGGGAAGGATGTAACATCCCAAGTAAATAAAGAACATGGAATTTTCATATTTATTTATAATTTTAAATTAAATATTAATTCTAATTTAAGGGAGATTCTATGATTCTATGACATACTAGATATGCAACAATGAGTATCTTTGAAATTGTATGTTGCACACCAATAATATAATATTATTATTTTATGGTTTTTAACGCCTAGCCGTTGTATTATTATGAATTAATAGAACTAAATAAAATATTATAATACATGTTTATTAATTTTTTGTATTTTTATACAATAAATTTTCGAGGATTAAAATGTGAATGAATTTGATTTTAAGCATAAATAATCTAATATTCCTTAAATGGTCGATTTACCGCCTTTTGATGGTGAACCCTCTTAAATCTAGTTTTGGTCACTTTTATATGTTATATTTGACAAAATAATATTATTCTTTATAATAAGGTCATTAAAATTTAGCTTGGGTAAAATATTGGTATTTTTCTAATAAAATTCAATTTTTAATGAATAGTAAAAAATACAGAATTTAAATTCAGATCTACTATTTAATATAATTTATTTATATGTATAGATTATATTTTTAATTGGTTTTAACGTATAATTAGATTATATTTTTACCATTTAATCTAATTATGGTCATTGGAATTAATTTCACATTGAAATTGGACATAAAACGTGTCAATCTTTTGATCCATATTGATTCTTAAAAAAGCGCTATTTGTTTTGACGACGGGAATTAATTTTTAATTAAATAATGCAACCTCTATGTTTCTAATTTGGTAATATAGACATCATTTTTGAATTTGGAATATCAAATATAGATTAGGCTGAATTTTTTGTATTTTTCATAAAAACATCAATTTTTGATTATAGTGAAACCACTTAGTAGTAGTTAAAAAAGCAGAATTTTTCATTTAAATAAAATTTTACCGCTTCAATTAATTTTATTTCAAAAATTTGACATACATGGTTATTATTATTAAGAAAAATGTGGTTCAATAGGATGAAAATAATTTTTGGTGAATAGTAATTTTTGACTTTTATTTACAGCAGCTAAAGGTAAATAGGGCAATTCAATGTAAAAAAGAATATTATAATAATAAACAATTATCTTAACACTTGTCCTAACCTTATTGGATGAGTCATTTCCGACCATGGGCATATTTGGGTCGTTTTTGGGACCCCATGGAGCCACTATAGAGTGATAATGACACTTTATTTTAATTAATTAAATGTAAAGATCAAAATGACATAAACAAATATCTTTTAGTAAATTAATTTTTATATATGGTTATATAGGTTATATTTTCTACTATAAAAATTCATTGGAAAGATAAAATGATTTCCTAAATCATGGGTCATCTTAACTTCGACTTTAACAAGTTTTGGGACCATTAGAAACTGAAAATCATTATATAATAAAATAATAGTTTCAAACCATCCTAAAGATTCCCACATCACCCTTATAAAAAGTACTCACTTCTAACTCATTCCACACACCTTTCAATCCCCTTGGCATGACCAAACCCTACCCAAATAATCTCAAAAGATCCCTCGCTTTCACCTAGAAGACTTACCTTAGGCAAAAGACACTTCAAGAAGTGATTTTTGTTCAAACCAAAGGGAGTTACCCAAATTAAATGTAAGGGTTTTTCTTAACATATTTTCTTTTATTTTACTTATCCTACCCCTAACCTCTTTTTATTACTATATTTTATAACAACACCCGTATTCTCAATATACTAGGATGTTGTTATGGGAATTATTATAACTACACTTACACACACCTCCATCTAATGGTTAAAGAACATACTGTTACTGTGGATGACAAACTAACGCCTCATGAAGCGATGATTTATTCAATTATCTCCTACCGCCTCTCATAGTTCCCAGTAAGATGGAACTGTATTTATATATGATATATATATATATATATATATATTATTTTTTCTTTATAATTATGTATTTTTCATTTATAGCATAACATTATGGTTTCCATAGTTGGTAAACACGATAATTTCATTCGAGAAAGTGCATACTACCGCCCCCTCAAAGTGATCTGACTCGTTAATTCCATATCTGGGATGTATAAAGGATATAGTTAATGATATTATATATTATATTATATAGGAATTATAATATACCTATGTATCATTTTTTCTAATTTCAATAAAGTAAAAAATAGAAATGAATGTAACGTTCATGCATACATACGACTTACCGTCTCCATGAACGGTGAATTTTATTTATTATCTTAAAATGTTATGTACTATTATAAATACATATATATACTGGAGATATAATATATATATGTTATCTAAATCATTAATATCATTATATAGATAATTTACTTTTTACCACATGGAAAAATTGTAATTATAACAAAATCATTTTTAACTAAAATTCCGAACATCGAGAAATTGTCTGATATGAACTCCAATAATTAACTAATTGTTATTGAAATGTAATAAGTGATATAAAAGGAATAATAAAATTGTAAAATTTTCTTAAGGAAGTATAAATTATCATATGTTTATTATTCAGGAAGAACACAGAGCATATGAGTCATGTTGGACACGAGGTAAGGGATTTCTTATCTCACTTTCAATTCCGTGAGATTTCCATTATTCCCCACTTATTTATTGCATGTGGTATATTTTGTACTTCAATTTTATATATATTATCATTATTATCTTTATATTCATGGTATTCTTTCATTCATTTTGTGGTTATTAGATTTTTTGTAATATGACTCGATTGATTACAACGAAGTAAGTGTTTTTCATCTCAGTTTTTATTCTCGTGAGATTCATCCTATATTGGAAACTATTTACGTTTGTGTGGCATATGTATTGTACATGATTGTATTAATTATGTAATATGCTATAATTTTTGGGTATTTACATCATCATTGATTTATCATTATTTCATGTGGTGTATCTTTCATATGTTACCAAATCTGTAAGGGAACCTTTCACCCTTCTCTTTTTAAAAGACTTATTTTTGTTATGTCTTTTAATTTACATATTATTATGTCAGGATATGTTCTTATATATCATTATTGATGAAAATTTTATATCCATGTTATTATATAACCTTTTTATCTCATCAACTCAATTTCTGAATTTTAATGTGATGTCGTTAGTTTGTTGAATTTTTGAAAGGGAACTTCTTAACCCAATTTCAATTCTTTTGGTTAAACATGTACTTCTTGAATATGTAATCCTATGAATATGTGTGAATGACCTATGATTTTTTACACTTAATAACCACTTATATTGGGTGTATTTATATTTTTCAAAATAATTATGTAATTGATTTATCCTTAATATAAGGATACCGTTTTTACATTTAATTTCATCTCAATTTACATTCAATTGAGACTTCATTGTTGTTATGCACCAATTCACTATTATATGGTGTATATACTGTCCTTTGGAATATTATATCATGAATCCCTTTATTCACACGATATTATAATGTTCTAATTAAATGTTATTCCTCAATTATTTTTTTCAATAGTCTCTCATTTTGTTATATACTCTTTAACTAAAATATCATTTTTAATGTTTTAAAGATTTATTATTCTAAATCATTATCGTTAATTTCCATTTTTTAAAAATGATTTTTATTATTTGTTTATATGAACAATAATGTTTTAAAATTATTAAAATATTCAAAGTGTTATGGGACACTTGTATTAAAAAATATCCTTATTAAATGTTTTAAATGGTTTTTAAAATGGTTTAATAAATCCATGATTATGTCAATATCTTGATTTGATATATTGGAATGTGGAAATGTTATATTTCCTTTATACTTGTGTTATGTGTTATGTTTATGTTAATTTTATTGGGAATTGTTTACATATACGAGTGGTTCACTTATAAACCTAGGGTGGGTGAGCCCGAGATAGCTCTCCAATGCATTGGGTAACGCGACAGAGGTAAACGTTATTGTTTATCATAAGAGATTTAGGGAATATATTGTGATGGGTATTCTAAATGTGACCCTTTATGTAGGTGTGATAGCTACAATGTAAGTATGTTATGTATTCCATAAGATACCTTTATGATTTATGATTTCGGTATGTTATTCATAAATAGTATGATTTTATGGGGTATGTTATGATTAAAAATTATGGTTTCATTGATTTGTATTTTTTGATGGGATAATGTTTCTTTTCATTATTTTATAACGATTACTAAGATTTTTATGCTCATCCGATGTTTTGAAATTTTTTTCATAGGACATTAAGATGAATAGGGTCAAGGATGAGATGAAGGAAAAGTCATGATGTCTAAAACAATGAAATAGACATGTCTCTTTTTTAAGTGTTTTGATTGTATGAAAAATTGATACTAGGTAGTAGTGTCTACATGTAATATTCAAGTTGTTATGTAATAGTTATGGCCTAATTCTCTAAAACTCTAAACATAAAAATATCCTCAATGTGAATTCTTGACATAATTCAAGATTATGTAATGTTTAAGCAGGAGTCCTTATAGTTGGTATGAAAGGTCAGTTTTGATAACTTTAGAGGTTAGGGTGTTATTTAATCATAAGTGACATAACCATACTGGTTAGGATTTTAGAAAGAGGCATAGTTTTTTAAATAAAGTGAATGATTTTAAGATAATTGGAATAATTATATCTTAGTATTTACCCTCCTCATAATATAGTATATGATGATTTTTATGATATACTCACACTGACCTTTTTGGTTTTTGTAAATGGCTGGATCTAGCAGGAACCAAAGTAACAGTGGATGTAATGAAAACTGTGATGGTTTTCTAAATGGTAAACTGAATGAAATGTGAGATGCAATGAGAACTCTTGTGGTTATTCTCAACCAAATATCTGGAGTCATGATTTCCAACATGAACCTTGGAGATTTTTATAAGTCATCGTATATGTGAGAAAAAAACCCCTGTGGAAGTTCAGGTAATAATCAGAATGGTATGTATGTTAAAAAACCTATGTGTCATGGATGTGGAAAGAAACACCTAGGAAATGTTTCAATGGGACTGGAAGATACTATAGATGTGTAAATGAAGGTCAAAATGCAAGAACCTTCCATGGAAAAAGGAAGCATCCAATTGACACTATGAGAGGGAAAGAGGTTCTTTTTGAGGGATCAATTGAATTTTTTAAATGTGGTGTGCCTATTCATTGTACAAATATATGTCAAATGAAGATGTTTTGGGTATTAGATCCCCAGGATCGTAAAAATATATGTTTACCAATACCCAATTCCATTCCAATTGTGGATGAAAAACTGACAATGTCAAATGAAAGGTATGGATTATTTCTTAACATATGTTTTGACATTATTGAATCTTAGGATATGATTCATGATTTTTTTTTGGAAAGAAGTATTTCATAATAAGTTTGAAATTAATGGTTAATGCATCGTGGATAATGTTGAATGAGTAAGAAGTCAATATATATGGGATTCAAGTCTTATGGTAGATTTTAGGATTGTGAAATGCTTAAAAATATTAAGGCTCTTTTGATGATGGGATTACATTAGAAGACTTTTTATACTATGTGTAACCATGATGTTTGATATATGAAAATTTTATTCAAGGAATAATTACCTTTTCTTTTGTGGATATAGTTATAAATAACAATTTGGGTTTATAGGATCCTTGACTTTGAGTCATTTATATGTTAATATATTTTGGTATGCAAAAAATTAAAGTTTTTAGATATCCTTTATGGTTAAAATATGTTATGGTTATTTTTTATGAATTTATCTCTTTTTGGGAATGTTATAAAATTATATAGTTTTTGTAAAAGGACAACAAGCAGACTGTGTGACAACCTATTGCATCGGACAAAGCTACGGGAATTGAACCCACAACCAATGTGCGGTTGGGATTTATCACCTACCACTAGACTACGTGCAGTCCCTGGTTGGTATGACTAATTATTTTTAGTTAGACGATCTTGTGAAACAAGAATAAGATGATTTTGGGTTATCTATGGAAATTATATACCTGTCATGGAGAATATGTGATTAGGTTATTTACTTGTCAATATGAGACCTTAAGAGCAACTGATGTTATTTGGAGAGTAATGTTAAGATATACCATAGAAGAATATATGATCAAATCCTTATGAGATTTGTGTTTCAATCTATGTTTTAATTACATTGAAGTTTTTTATAGAAAACTGTTTATTAAGTGGTCTTTGTTGACTTTGGGTTTTGATTGACAAATTTTGGAGATCAATAATAGTTTTTCTTTTTGTAAAAGTTTATCCTTTTTTGGGATTATCTGATCTTCACCTAAAAATTATGGTTTTCGTTAATTTCAAATGAAATGTGAAAAATATAGTTAATCTTTATTGGATTATGTTATTCTATAGAAGATGATTATAGCACATTTAAGGTGAAAAAGTCATCTTAAATACTCATCATTTGGAGAAAATATGATTTTGTGTTAGAAATCAAGTAATGGATGAATCTCTACATGAAAAGTAATTTTGTTTCCTTACGTTTTTAGTTAAGATAATAAATAAATTCTTCAATACAAAGTAACATAAAACAAAAATGTTGTCTGTTAACTATTCCTACTGGGGAATTAATGACTGTTTGACCTATCACAAGTTTCTGATTTTCTGGTGGTTAAATTTCTCCTAATCATGGTTTATACCACTCTCCACTCCATAAAAACTTAACAGTTTGTTTTATCTTCTATATCCATGTTTTCTTACATGGAATCATAGTATCTGTTATCTCAGGTGACCACTGTACATCTCTTTCATTCTTTTAATGTGATTGTTTTATTGAATCTTTTTCCGATGTGGGACTTTAAATTATGTATCTAAGGCCAATTTTAAAATTGTGATGCCACAATTTCCAAAAGGTGGGAAGTATGTAACATCCCAAGTAAATAAAGAACATGGAATTTTCATATTTATTAATAATTGTGAATTAAATATTAATTTTAATTTAAAGGGGATGTCATGATTCAATGGCATACCTGATTTGCAATAAGGACTTTCTTTGAAATCTTAAGTTGCACACTAATAATATAATAATATTATTTTATGGTTGTTAATGCTTAGCCATTTTATTATCAGGAATTAAAATAACTAAATAAAATATGATAATATATGTTTGTTAAATGTTATTATATTTATCCATTAAATTTTAGAGGCTTAAAATGTGAATGAATTCTATTTTAATCACAAATACTCTAATATTCATTAAAAGGTCGATTTACCACCTTTTGATGGAAAACCCTCATTAAATCTAGTTTTGGTAACTTTTTTATGTTCTATTTGACCAAATAAAATTTTATATAGAATTAGGACATTAACATTTACCTTGAGTAGAATTTTGGTATTTTTCTGATAAAATAAATTTGTTAATGAAAATGGAAAAATATTGTATTTTAATTCAAATCTAATTTTTAATATAATTTATTTATACATATAGATTATATTTTTAATTGGTTTTAAAGTGTAATTATATTTTTTTTACTATTTAATCAAATGATGGTCATTGGAATTAATTTCACATTGAAATTGGACATAAACAAGTGTCAATATTTGGATAGATGTTGTTTCTTAAAAACACGCTATTTGTTTTGTCAACAGAAATAAATTTTAAATTAATTAATTCAACATATATGTTTTCAATTTGGTAAAATAGGCATCATTTTTGAATTCATAATATCAAATATTTATTATGGTGAATTTTTTTTATTTTTCTGAAAAACATCAATTTTTAATGAATAGTGAAACCACTTAGTAGTAGTTAAAAAAACAGTGCATTTCATTTAAATGAAATTTTACCACATCGGTTAATTGAATTTTAAAAATCCAACATACATGGGTGTTATTAGTAAGAAAAATGTGGTTCAATGAAATGAAAATATTTTTTTGGTGAATAGTAACTTTTGACTATTATTTACCGCGGTTAATGGTAAATAGGGTAATTCAAGTTAAAAAGAATATCATAATAATAAAACATTAGCTTAACACTTGTATTAACCTTATTAGATGAGTCCTGGACGACCATGGGCATCTTTGGGTCGACTTTGGGACCCCATGGAGCCACATAAGATTGATAATGACACTTTATTTTAATTAATTTAATGTAAAGCCCAAAATGAAATAAACAAATATCTTTCAGTAAATTAATTTTTACATATGGTTATATAAGTTATCATTTAGAAAATAAATATTAATTGAAAATATAAAAATATTTGATACATCATGGCATTTTTTTTAAATTTTTATACATCAATTAAATTAAATTATTTATGACTAAAAAATGATGTCGTATTTACCTCATTAATAAATGATTTAAATAAATAAGATTATAAATTATAAAATAACATCCAAAACCTGTCCAATTCTTATTGGATGAATTTATTTAGACCATAAGTCATCTTATATTCGACTATAATATGTTTTAGGACCTTTAAAAACCGAAAATCATTATATAATAAAATAATAGTTTCAAACATTCTTAAAGAGACCCTCCCCCATTATAGAAAGTCCTCATTCTAACTCATTCCACACACCTCTCAAGGACCTTGTCTCCAAAAAACCTAGACTAAATAATCTCTCAATATCCTTCTCTTTCACCTAGAATCCTTACCTTAGGCAGAAGGCACTTCAAGAAGTCCTTTTGGTTCAATTCAAAGGGAGTTACCAAAATTAAATGTAATGGTTGATCTTAACTTCTTTTCATTAATTTTACTTCTACAACCCCTAACAAATTTTTATTACATTATTTTATAACAGAAATTGTACCCTAAATTTACTATGATGTTTTTATGAGAATTATCAGAACTACAGTTACACACACATTCATCTAATGGGTAAAGAACATACTGTTTCTGTGGATGACAAAATAACGCCTCACGAAGAAATGATTATTCAATTATCTCATACCGCCTATCAAGCTATCTAGAAATATGGAACTATATTTATATTTGATATATATTATATTTTTGTTTTTTATACCTATTTATTTTTAATTTATAGCATACATTTATGGTTTCCATAGTTGGTAAACATGATAATTTCAATTGAAAAACTGCAGACTACCACCCCCACAAAGTGATATGAATCGTTAATGATATATGTGGGATGTATAAATGATAGAGTTAATGATATTATATATGATTTTATACTAGAATTATAATATACCTATGTTTCATTATGTTTTAATTTCAATAAAGTACAAAATAGAAATGAAAGTAACGTTCATGCTTACGTACGACTTACAGTCTCCATGAATGGTGTATTTCATTTATTATCTCTAAATGTTATGTAATATTATAAATAAATATATATATACTGGATATATAAGATATATATGATATATAAATCAATAATATCATTTTTGAGATAATGGACTTTTGACCACATCGACAAATTGTAATTATAACAGCTTCATTTTTTATTCAAATTACAAACATTGAGAAATTTTCCAATATTAACTCAAATAATTAACTAATTGTTATAGAAAGGTAATAAGTGATATAAAATGAATAATAAGCCTGAAAAGGTTTTTATGGAAGTATAAATTAACATAAATTTATTATTCAGGAAGAACCCGGAACATACGAGTCATGTTGGACACGAGGTAAGGGATTTCTTATCTCCCTTTCAATTCCGTGTGATTTCCATTGTTCCCAACTTATTCATTGAATGTGGTGTAATTTGTACTACCATTTGAAATATATTATCATGATTCTCTTTATATTCTTCATATTTTGTGATTCATTTGGTGGTTATTTACATTTTTTCAAATGACTCGATTGATTACAACGAAGTAAGGGGTTTTCATCTCACTTTTAATTCTTGTGAGAGTCATGCTATATTGGAAACTATTTCGTTTTGTGTGGAAAATTTAATTTCCATGATTGTATTCATTTTGTAATATACTATAACTTTTGGGTATTTACATCTTAATTTATTGACCATTCTTTCATGTGGTGTATCTTTCGTATGTTACCCAATCTGTAAGGGAACCTTTCACCCTCCTCTTTTTAAAAGACTTATTTTTTTTGTCTTTTAATTTATAAATTTTTATGTTGGGATAATTTCTGATATATCATTATTGATATAAATTTTATGTCCAAGTGATGAGATACCCTTTTTATCTCATTAACTCATTTTTTGAATTTTAACGTGACGTCGTTAGGCTGTTGAATTTGTTGCAAAGGAACTTCTTAACCCAATTCCAAGTTATTTTGGTTAAACTTGTACTTCTTAAATATGTCATCCTAAGAATATGTGTGAATGAACTATTATTTTTTTACACTTAATATCTTTTTATATTGGGTGTATTTTTATTTTCACACATAATTATGTAATTGATTTATCCATAATCTAAGGATACAATTTTTATAATAAATTTTATCTAATTTACATTCCATTGAGACTTCATTGTTGTTCTGAAACAATTCAATCTTATATGGTGTATATAATGTCCTTCGGAATATTATATCATGGATCCCTTTATTCACATGATATTATAACATTCTGATTAAATGTTATTCCTCAATTATTTGTATTCAATAGTCTCTCATTTGTTAGAAACTCTTTAACTAAAATATATTTTTAAAGGTTTTAAAGATTTATTATTATAAATATTTATCTTTCATTAATATGTTTTAAAAATGGGTTTTATTATTTATTTTTATGGAAATTAATGTTTTAAAATTATTAAAAGCATCAAAGTGGTACAATACACTTGGATTAAAAAATATATTTATTAAATATTATAAATGGTTTTCAAAATGGTTTGATGAAGCCTTGATTATGTCAATATATTGATTTGATATATTGGAATGTGGAAATGTTATATTTACATTATATTTGTGTTATGGGTTATGGTTATGTTATTCTTACTGGGCATTGTTTACATATACACGTGGTTCCGTGATAAACCTAGGGAGGGAGATCCCGAGATAACTATCCAATGCATGGGGTAACGTGATGGAGGTAAACGTTAATGTTTCCCTTAAGAGATTTAAGGAATATACTGTGATGGGTATTCCAACTGTGATCCTCTATGTAGTTGTGATAGCTACAATGTAAGTATGTTATGTATTCCATAAGTTACCTTTATGATTTATGATTTCTGTATGTTATTCATAAATAGAATTATTTTATGATGAATTTTATGATTAAAAAGTATGGTTTCATTGATTTTTATTTATTGATGGGATAATGTTTCTTTTCATTGTTTTATAACCCTTACTGATATTTTTATGGCCATCCGATGTTTTGTAATTTTTTTCACATGACATAAAGATGAATAGGGTCAAGGATGAGATCAAGGAAAAGTCATGTTGTCTGAAACATGGAACTAGACAATTCTCTTATTTTAAGAGTTTGTATTTTATGAAAAATGGATACTGGGTAGTACTATCTACATGTAATATTCATGTTGTTATGTAATAGTTATAGCCTAATTCCATAAAACACTAAACCAGAAAAGATCCTCAATATTAATTCTTAACATAATTCAAGATTATGTAATGATTAACGCTAGGTTATTATAGTTCGTATCATAGGTCTGTTTAGATAAATTTATAGGTTAGGGTGTTATTTAATCATAAGTGACATAACCATAATGGTTAGTATTTTAGAAAGAGTCATAGTTTTTTTAGATAACCTGAATGAGTTTAAGATAACATGAATAATTATATCTTAGTATTCACCCTCCTCATAAGATATTATATGATAATTTTACTGCTATACTCACACTAACCCTTTTGGTTTTAGTAAATGGCTGGATCTAGCAGGAACCAAAGTAACAGTGGGAGTAAAGAAAACATTGACGGTTTTCTAAATGAGAAACTGAATGAAATGGGAGCGGAAATGAGAACTATTGTGGTTATTCTCAACCAACTATCTGGAGTCATGATTGACAACATGAACATTGGTGATTTTGATAAGGCATCGTATATGCAAGAAACAAATCCCTAAAGATGTTTAGGTAATAATTATAAAAGTATGTATGTTAAAAAACCTATGTGTCAAGGATATGGAAAGATACAGCAAAAAAAATTCAAAGGGATGGGAACATACTATATATGTGGAAATCAATTCCATAAAGCAATGACCTACCATGGAAAACGTAAGCATCCAGATGACTCTATGAGAGGGAAAGAAGTTTGTTCTGAGGGATCAATTGAATGTTTTAAATGTGGTGTTCCTAGTCATTATACAAATAGATATTCTATGAAGATGTTTTGGGAATTATATCACCATGATCGTACAAATATATGTTTACCAATACCTAATTCCATTATAATTGAGGATGAAGAAACTTACAATGTCCAATGAAAGGTATGTATTATTTCTTAACATATGTTTTGACACTATTGAATCTTAGGATATGATTCATGATTCTGTAACTAGGAAAGAATTATTTCCGAATAAGTTAAAATGGAATGGTTAATGAATCATGAAGATTTGTGAATGAGTAATAATTTAATATGTATGGGATTCAAGTGTTATGGTAGATTTTAGGATGGTGAAATGCTTATAAATATTAAGGCTCTTTTGATGATGGGATTACATTAGAAGACTTTTTATAGTATGTGTAACCAAGATGTTTGATATATGGAAATTTTATTCAAGGAATAATTATCTTTTCTTTTTTGTATATAGTTATAAATAACCATTTGGGTTTATATGATCCTTGAATTTGATGCAATTATTGGTTAATATATTATGGAATGAAAAAATTAATGTTATTAGATAACCATTGTTGTTAAAATATGTTATGGTTATTTTTGATGAATTTATCTCTTTTGGGTAATGTTATAAAATTATATAGTTTTTTAAAAAGGACAACATGTATACTGCAAGACAACCCGTCGCATCAGACAAAGCAGTGGGAATCGAACCCACAACCAAAGTGGGACTGGGATTTATTGCCAACCACTGGACTACTTGAAGTCCTGGGTTAGTATGACTAATTATTTTTAGTTAGATGATCTTATGAAACAAAAATAAGCTGATTTTGGGTTATCTATGGAAATTATTTACCTTTCATGGAGAATACGTGATTGGGTTAATAACTTTTCAATTTGATACTTTAAAAGTAACCGAAGTTATTTGGAGAGAAATGTTAATATTTACCTTAGAAGAATTTATGATTAAATACTTCTATGATTTGGGTTTCAATAATAGTTTGAATTACTTTTAATAAAATTATGGGCAACATTTTATTGAATGGTCTTTGTTGAACTTTGGGTTTTTGTTTGACAAAGTATAGACATTACAAGTAGTTTTTCTTTTTATACAAGATTATCCTTTTTTGGGAATATCTATTCTTCTACTAAACATTTTGGTTTTGGATATTTTTAAATGACCTTGGGAAAATATAGTTCATCTTTTCTGGATTATGTGATTTTGTAGAAGTTGATTATAGCACTTTTAATGTGAACAAGTCATCCAGAATACTAATCATTTGGAGAAAATATTAGTTTGTGTTAGACATCAAGTAATGGATGAATGTCTACATGAAAATTAATTATGTTTCCTTATGTTTTTAATTAAGATCATAAATAAATTCCTCGATGAAAAGTAACATAAAACAAAAACATTTTTTGTTAACATTTCCTTATGGGGTATCAATAACTGTTTAACCCATCACAAGTTTGTGATTTTCTGGTGGTTAACTTTCTTATAATCATGTTTTCTTCCACTCTCCATCAGAACTTGACAGTTTGTTTTCTCTTCCATATCGATGTTTTCCTACATGGAATCCTAGTATGGGTTATCTCTACTGACCATTTTAATTCTCTTTCTTTCTTTTAATGTGATAGTTTTATTGACTTTTTTTCCGATGGGGGACTTTAAATTTTGTTTTTGAGTCCAATTTTAAAATTGTGAGGACACAATTTCCAAAATGGGGAAGGATGTAACATCCCAAGTAAATAAAGAACATTTCATTTTCATATTTAATAATAATTGCGAATTAAAAATAAATTTTAATTTAAATGGGATGTTATGATTCGATGGCATACCTGTTACTCAACAATGAGTTTCTTTGAAATCATACGTTGCACAGTAAAAATATAATAATATTATTTTATGGTTGTTAATTCTTAGGCATTGTATTAGCAGGAATTAACATAAATAACTAATATATGATAATATATGCTTGTTAAATGTTTTTACATTTATCCAATAAATTTTAGAGGCTTAAAATGTGAATGAATTTGATTTTATGCATAAATACTCTAATATTCTTAAAAAGGTCGATTTACCTCCTTTTGATAGAGAACCCTCATTAAATATAGTTTTGGTAAGTTTTATATGTTCTATTTGAAAAAATAAAATTATTCTTTATAATAGGGTCATTAAAATTCACCTATGGTAAATTTATTGTATATTTCTGATAAAATTCATTTTTTAATGAATAATAAAAAATACGGTATTTTAATTCAAATATAATTTTTAATCTATTTTATTTATATGTATAGATTATATTCTTAATTGGGTTTATTTTTTAATTAGATTATATTTTTTCCATTTAATCTAATGATGGTCATTGGAATTAATTTTACATTGAAATTGGAATAAACAAGTGTCAATCTTTTGATAGATATTGTTTCTTAAAAACATTATATTTGTTTTGACAACCAGAATTAATTTTTAATTAATTAATTCTACTTCTATGTTTTTAATTTGGTTAAATAGAAATCAATTTTTAATTTGTAATATCAAATATATCTTAGGCTGATTTTTTTTTATTTTTCTGAAAAACTTCAATTTTTTATGAATTGGAAAACCACATAGTAGTAGTTAAAAAACTAACTTTTTCATTTAAATAAAATTTTACCACTTGTGTGTATTGAATTTCAAAAATCATACATACATGGTTATTATTATTAATAGAAATTTGGTTCAATAAGATGAAAATATTTTTTGGTGAATAGTACCTTTTGACTTTTATTTACCGCAATTAAAGGTAAATAGGGCAATTCAAGGTAAAAAGAATATCTTTATAATAAGAATTTAGTTTAAAAATTGTCCTAAACTTATTGTATCAGTCATTGCCGACCATGGTACTATTTGTTTTGATTTTGGGACCCCATGGAGCCACTTAAGAGAGATAATAACAGTTTATTTAAATTAATTTAATGTAAATACCAAAAGGACCTAAACAAATATCTTTTAGTAAATTAATTTTTACATAGGGTTATATATGTTATCTTTTTTACTATAAATATTAACTAGAAATCTATAACTACTTTCTACATCATGGTATTTTATTTTATAATTTTTAGACATCAAATAAAAAAATTATTTATGATACAAAAATGATGCAGTATTTACCTCAATAATAAATGATTTAAATAAATAAGATAATAAATATTAAAATAAATTCAAAACCTGCCCAATTATTATTGGATGAATTCATTTAGACCATGAGTCATCTTATATTATACTTTAATAATTTTTGGGAGCATTAGTAACCGAAAATCGTTATATAATAAAATAATAGTTTCAAACATTCCTAAAGAGCCCCTCTTCCCTCTTATAAAAAGTACTCTCTTCTATCTCATTCGAAACACCTCTCAATCTCCTTGTCTTGACCAAAACCTGCCCAAATAATCTATCAAGATCCCTCTAGTTCACCTATATTCCATACCTTAGGCAGAAAACACTTCACGAAGTCCTTTTGGTTCATACCAATGAGAGTTACCCAAAGTATAGGTAATGGTTTCTCTTAACTTATTTTATTTTATTTTACTTATCTAACACCTATACTATTTTTATTTATTGATTTTATAACAAAAACGGTATCCTTAATATACTAGTATGTTTTTATGAGAAGTATTATAACTACACTTACACACACCTCCATCTAATGGGTAAAGAACATACTGTATCCGTGGATGACAAACTAACGCCTCACGAAGCGTTGATTATTCAATTATCTCCCACCACCAATCATGGTGGCCATTATGATGGAACTATTTTTATATATGATATATATTATGTTTATTTTTTTTATACTTCTGTATTATTCATTTATAGCATACCATTTTGGTTCATATAGTTGGTAAACACGATAATTTCAATTGAGGAAGTGCAGACTACCGCCCCTCAATGTGATATGACTCATCAATGCCATATGTGGGATGTATAAAGGATAGAGGTAATGATATTATATATGATAATATATTGGAATTATAATATACCTATGTATCATTATGTTTTCATTTCAATAAAGTACAAAATATAAAATAAAGTAACGTTCATGCGTACGTACGGCTTACAGTCTCCATGAACGGTGCATTTTATTTCATATCTCCAAGTGTTATGTACTATTATAATTAAATATATATACTGGATATATAAAATATATAAGATATAAAAATCATTAATATCATTATGGAGATAATGGACTTTTGACAAAATGGACAAATTTTAATTATAATAAGTTCATTTTAACTCAAATTCCGAACATCGAGAAATAGTTCGATATGAACTCCAATAATTAAATAATTGTTATAGAAAGGTAATAAGTGATATAAAAGGAATAATAAAATTGAAAAATATTCTTAAGGAATTAGAAATTAAAATAATTTTATTATTCAGGAAGAACCCAGAACATACGAGTCAATTTGGACATGAGGTAAGAGATTTCTTGTCTCATTTTCAATTCTGTGAGATTTTCATTGTTCCCCACTTATTCATTGCATGTGGTGTATTGTGTACTGCAATTTGATATATATTATCATTATTATTTTTATATTCATGGTATTATGTGATTTATTTGGTGGTTATTATCTTTTGGTCATATGACTCTATTGATTACAATGAAGTAAGGGTTTGTCATCTCACTTTTTATTCTCATGAGATTCATGCTATATTGGCCACTATTTCATTTTTTGTGGCATATGTACTGTCCATGATTTTATTCATTGTGAGAAATAAAATATTTTTTGGGTATTTACATCTTCATTTATTGATCATTATTTCATTTGATGTATCTTTCGTATGTTACCCAATCTGTAAGGGAACCTTTCTCCCTCCTCTTTTTAAAAGACTTATTTTTTTATGTCTTTTAATTTACATATTATTATGTTGGGAAATGTTCTTATATATCGTTTTTTATGTAAATTTTATGTCCAATTGATGATATACCCTTTTTATCTCATCAAATCATTTTCTAAATTTTAATTTGACGTCATTAGGCTATCAATTTTTTGCAAGGGAACTTCTTAACCCAATTTCAATTATTTTGGTTAAACATGTACTTCTTGAATATGTAATACTATGAATATGTGTGAATGACCTCTGATTGTTTTACACTTGATATCCACTTATATTGGGTGTATTTATATTCACCACACATAATTCTGTAATTGATTTATTCTTAATTTATGGATAATATTCTTTATAAGGAATTTCATCTCAATTTACATTCCATTGAGACTTTATTATTGTTATGAATAAATTCACTATTATATGGTGTATATACTATCCTTTTGAATATTATATCGTGAATAAATTTATTCAAATTATAAAATATAGTTCTGATTAAATGTTATTCCTCAATTATTTGTATTCAAGAGTCTCTCATTTCGTTAGAAACACTTTAACTAAAATATCCTTTTAAATGTGTTAATGATTTTTTATTCTAAATAATTATCTTTAGTTTCCATGTTTTAAAAATGGTTTTGATTATTTATTTATATGGACATTAATGTTTTGAAAATTTTAAAATCTTAAAATTTTTATGTGACACTTTGATTCAAAAATATCTTTATTAAAAATTTTAAATGGTTTTGAAAATGGTTGGATAAAGCCTTGATTATGTCAATATCGTGATTTGATATTTTGGAATGTGGAAATGTTATATTTCCATTATACATGTGTTATGTGTTATAGTTATGTTATGGTTATTGGTCATTGTTTAAATATATGGGTGGTTCCGTGATAAACTTATGGCAGGTGAGCCCGATATATCTCTCTATTGCACTGGGTAACGTGACGGAGGTAATCGTTACTGTTTCTCCAAAGAGATTTAGAGAATATACTGTGATGGGTATTCCAAATATGACCCCTATGTAGTTGTGACAGATACAATGTAAGTATATTATGTGTTCCATAAGTTACCTTTATGATTTATGATTTCTGTATATTATTCATAAATAGTATGATTTTATGAGGTATGTTATGATTAAAATGTACGGTTTCATTTAATTGTATTAATTGATTGGATAATGTTTCTTTTCATTATTATATAACCCTTAATGAGATTTTTATTCCCATACCATGGTTTGAAATGTTTTCCAAAGGGCATAAAGATTAATAGGGTCAAGGATTAGATCAAGGTAAAGTCATGCTGTCTAAAACATGGAAGTATACATGACTCTTTTTATAAGTGTTTGTATTTTATGAAAAATGGATACTTGGTAGTTGGGTATACATGTAATATTCAAGTTGTTATGTAATAGTTATGGCCTATTTCTATAAAACTCTAAACATGAAAAGATCCTCAATGTTAATTCTTGAAATAATTCAAGATTATGTAATATTTAAGGTTGGGTCCTTATAGATGGTATCAGAGGTCAGTTTAGATAACCTTAGTGATTTGGGATTTATTTAATCATAAGTTACATAACCATAATGTTTAGGATTTTAGAAAGAGTAATAGTTATTTAGATAAAGTGAATGAGTTTAAGAGAACATGAATAATTATATCTTAGTATTTACCCTCATCATAAGATATTATATGATGATTTTACTGATATACTAACACTGAGATTTTTAGTTTTAGTAAATGGCTGGATCTAGGAGGAAACAAAGTAACAATGGATGTAAAGAAAATTGAGACGGTTTTCTAATTGAGAAACTGAATGAAATGGGAGATGCAATGATATCTCTTTTAGTTATTATCACCCAACTATCTGGTGTCATGATTGACAACATGATTCTTGTTGATTTTTATAAGGTATTATATATGCGATAAACAAATCCCTACGGATGTTCAGGTAATAATCAGAATGGATTGTATGTTAAAAACTTATTTGTCAAGTATTTGGAAAGAAACACCTAGGAAAATGTTTCAAAGGTATTGGAAGATACTATAGATATGGAAATTAAGGTCATAAAGCAAAAACCTACCATGAAAAAATGAAGCATCTAGTTGAATCTATGAGGTGGAAATAAGTTATTTCTGAGGGATCAATTGAATGTTTTAAATGTGGTGTTCCTGGTAATTATACAAATAGATGTCCTATGAAGAGGTTTTGTGAATTGGATCACCAGGATCGTACAAATATACGTTTCCCAATACCTAATTTCATACCAATTGAAGATGAAGAAACTGAAAATGTCCAAGGAATGGTATGGATTTTTTCTTAACATATGTTTTGAAATTATTGAATCTTAGGATATGATACATGATTTTTTTTAGGAAAGAAGTGTTTCATAATAAGATTTAAAGTAATGGTTAATGGATAATGAAGAAATTTTATTGAGTAATAAGACAATATATATGGGATTCAAGTGTTGTGGAAGATTTTAGGATGGTGAAATTCTTAAAAATATTAAGGCTCTTTTGAGGATGGGATTACATTAGAAGACTTTTTATATTATGTGTAACCATGAAGTCTGATATATGAAAATTTTATTCAAGGAATAATTATGTTTTCTTTTGTGTATATAGTTATAAATAACTATTTGGGTTTATATGATCCTTGAATTTGAGGAAATTATAGGTCATTACATTTTGGTATTCAAAAATATAAGTTATTAGATAAACATTGTGGTTAAAATATGTTATGGTTATTTTTGATGAATTTATCTCATTTGGGTAATGTTATAAAATTATATAGTTTTTGAAAAAGTACAACACGCAGACGGCGTGAAAAACCGTTGCATCGGACAAAGCTGTGGGAATCAAACCCACAACCAATGTGTGACTGGGATTTATCACAAACCACTAGACTACGTGAAGTCCCTGGTTAGTATGACTAATTATTTTTTGTTATATTATCTTATGATACAGTAATAAGCTGATTTTGGGTTATCTATGGAAATTATTTACCTGTTATGGGGAATATGTGATTATGTTAATTACATTTCAATATGAGACTTTAAGACTAACTAATGTTATTTGGAAAGAAATGTTAAGATTTACTATAGAAGAATATATGATTAAATACTTATGAAATTTGGGTTTCATTAATAGTTTGAGTTACTTTGTAGAATTTTATGGAGAAATGTTCATTGAATATTCATTGTTGAACTTTGAGTTTTGTTTGACAAATTTTGGAGATTAAGAATAGTTTTTCTTTTTGTAAAAGATAATCCTTTTTGGGATTATCTGATCTTCTACTAAACATTTTGGTTTTGGTTAATGTCAAATGACATGGGAAAAATAAAGTTCATCTTTTGTGGATTATTTGATTCTCTAGATGTTTATTATAGTGATTTTAATGGGAACAAGTGATCCTGAATACTCATCATTTGGAGAAAATATGAGTTTGTGTTAAAAATCAAGTAATGGATGAAAGTATACATGATAAGTAATTATGTTTATTTTTGTTTTAAGTTAATATCATAAATAAATTACTTAATGAAAAGTAAGTTAAAACAAAAACGTTTCCTGTTAAATTTTTCTACTAGGGGATCAATGACTGTTTAACCCATCACAAGTTTGTGATTTTCTGGTGGTTAACTTTCTCCTAATCATGTTTTTTACGACTCTCCATTAGAACATGATTTTTTTCCTCTTCCATATCCATGTTTTCCTACATTAAATCCTATAATGGGTTATCTCGGTAGCCATTATACTTCTCTTTATTTATTTTAATGTGATATTTTTATTGACTCTTTTTCTGATGAGGGACTTTAAATTATGTTTCTGAGGCCAATTTTAAAATTACGAAGATACAATTTCCAAAAGGGGGGAAGTATGTAACATCCCAATTAAATAAAACACGTGGAATTTTCATATTTATTAATAACTATGAATTAAATATTAATTTTAATTTTAAGTGGATTCTATGATTCGATGAGATTCCTGATACGGAAAAATCAGTTTCTTTGTAATCATACGTTGCACACTAATAATATAATAATATTATTTTATGGTTGTTAACACTTAGACATTTTATTAGAAGTAATTAACAGAAATAACTATAATATGATAATATATGTTTTATAAATGTTTTTGCATTTATCCAATAAATTTTAGAGGCTTAAAATGTGAATGAATTTGATTTTAAGCATAAATACTGTAATATTATTTAAAATGTTGATTTACCACCTTTTGATGGGGAACCCTATTTAAATATAGTTTTGGTCACCTTTATATGTTTTATTTGACAAAATAAAATTCTTCTTTAGAATAGGGACATTAATATTTACCTGGGGTAATATTTTGGTATTTTTATGATAAAATTCATTTTTTAATGAACACTGAAAAATACTATATTTTAAATCAAATATTCTTTTTAATATAATTTATTTAAATGGATATATTATATTTTTAATTATTTTTAATGTGTAATTATATTATTTTTTTACCATTTAATCTAATTATGGTCATTATAATTAATTTCACATTGAAATTTGACATAAACAAGTGCCAATCTTTTGATAGATATTGTTTTTTAAAAACACGATATTTGTTTTGACAGTGGGAATTAATTTTACATTAATTAATTCAACTTATATGTTTTGAATTTTGTAAAATAGACATCATTTTGGAATTCAGAATATCAAATACATCTTAGGATGAATTTTTTGTATTTTTCTGAAAAACGTCAATTTTTGATGAATATTGAAACCACTTTGTAGTAGTTAAAAAACTGACATTTTCATTTAAATGAAACTTTACCACTTATGTAAATTTAACATCAAAAATATGACATACATGGTTGTTATTAGTAAGAAAAATGTGGTTCAATAAGATGAATGTAATTTTTGGGTGAATAGAAACTTTTTAATTTTATTTACCGTGGTTAAAGGAAAATAGAGTAATTCAATGTAAAAAGAATATCATAATAATAAAAAGTTAGCTTAAAACTTTTCCTAACATTATTGGATGACTCATTCCATACCAGATGAAACATTGGGTCGATTTTGGGACCCCATTGAGCCACTTAAGAGTTATGAGGACACTTTATTTTAATTAATTTAATATAAAGACCAAAATGACATAAAAAAATATCTTTTAGTAAATTAATTTTTTCATAGGGTTATATAAGTTATATTTTAGACTATAAATATTAATTGGAAATCTATAATGATTTCATATATCATGGTATTTTATTTTATAATTTTTAGACATCAAATAAAATAAATTATTGATGACACAAAAATGATGCAGTATTTACCTCATTAATAAATGATTTAAATAAATAAGATAATAAATATTAAAATAACTTTGAAACCGATAAAATTATTATTGGATGAATTTTTTTAGACCATCAGTCATATTATGTTTAACTTAAATAAGTTTTGGGACCTTTATAAACCAAAAATCATTATATAATTAAATAATAGTTTCACACTTTCCTAAATAGCCCCTCCCCCTTATAAAAAGCCCTCACTCATAACTCATTCCACACACCTATCAGGCTGCTTGGATTATCCTAAAACTACCCAAATAATATATCATAATCCCTTTATTTCACCTAGAATCCTTAACATAGGCATAGGGCACTTCAAGAAGGACTTTTGGTTCAAACCAAAGGGAGTTACCCATATTATAGGTAAAGGATTCTCTTGACTTCTTTTCTTTTATTTTAATTCTACAACCCCTAAACTATTTTTATTATTTTATTTTAACACAAAAAAAGTATCCTCAATATACTAGGATTTTTTTATGAGAAGTATTCGAACTACACTTTCATATACCTCCATCTAATGGGTAAAGAACAAATTGTTTCTATGGATGACAAACAAACACCTCACGAAGCGATGATTATTAAATTATCTCCTACCGCCTATCATGGTGGCCATTAAGATGGAACTATATTTATATATGATATATATTATGTTTATGTTTTCTTTATACAAATTTATTTTTCATTTATATCATACCTTTATGGTTTCTATATTTGGTAAACACGATAATTTCATTTGAGGAAGTGGGGACTACCGCCCCCTCAAAGTGATATGACTCGTTAAGGCCTTATGTGGGACATAAAAAGGATACTGTTAATGATATTATATATGAAATTATAGTGGAATTATAATATACATATGTATCATTATATTTTAATTTCAATAAAGTACAAAATATAAATGAATGTAACATTCATGTGTACATATGGCTTACCGTCTCCATGAATAGTGCATTTCATTTCATATCTCCAAATGTTATGTAATATTATAAATACATATATATATATATATATAATTGAAGTATAAGATATAAATGATATCTAAATTATTAATATAATTTTGGAGATAATAGACTTTTGACCACATCGAAAAATTGTAATTATAACAAGTGGATTTTTAACTCAAATTCTGAACATCGAGAAATTGTCAGATATGAAATCAAATAATTAAATAATTATTACAGAAAGGTAATAAGGGATATAAAAGGATTAATAAACTTGAAAATTTTCTTACTAAATTATAAATTAACATAAGTTTTTTATTCAGGAAGACCTCGGAACATACGAGCCAAGTTGGACATGAGGTAAGGTATTTCTTATCTCACATTCAATTCCGTGAGATTTCCATTGTTCGTCAATTATTCATTGCATGTGGTGAATTGTGTACTGAGATTTTATATATATTATCATGATTCTCTTTATATTCATTATATTTTATGATTAATTTGGTGGTTATTAAATTTTGTTCATACGACTTGATTGATTACAACAAATTAAGGGTTTTTCATCTCACTTTTTATTCATGTGATTAGAGGTCCTTTTTATCTCATCAACTCATTTTCTGAATTTTAATGTGACTTCGTTAGGCTATCAGATTTTTGCAATGGAACTTCATAACCAAATTTAAATTATTTTGGTTAAACATTTAATTCCTGAATATGTCATCTTATGAATATGTGTCAGTGTACTCTGATTATTTTAAACATAATATCCACATATATTTGGGGTATTTTTATTTTTCCCACATAATTATGAAATTGATTTATCCTTAATCTAATGAAACCATTTTAATATGGAATTTCATCTAAATTTACATTCCATTGAGACTTCATTGTTGTTATTCACCAATTCAATCTTATATTGTGTATATACTGTCCTGTGGAATATTATATCATGAATTCCTTTATTCACATGATATTATAATCTTCTGATTAAATTTTATTTTTAAATTATTTGTATTCAAGAGTCTCTCATTTTGTTAAAAACTCTTTAACTAAAATATCGTTTTAAATGTTTTAAAGAATTATTATTATAAATATTTATCAATAATTTCCATGTTTTTAAAATGGTTTTGATTATTTATTTATATGGACATTATTGTTTTAAAATTATTTAAAGCTTCAATGTGGTATGGTACACTTTGATTCAAAAATGACTTTATTAAATATTTTAAATTGTTTGATAAATACTTGATTATTTCAAAATATTGATTTGATATATTGGAATGTGGAAATGTTATATTTTCTTTCTACTTGTGTTATGTGTTATGGTTATGTTAGGGTTATTGGGAATTGTTTACATATATGGGTGGTTCTGTGATAAACCTAGGGAGGGTGAGACCAAGATAGCTCTCCAATGAATTGGGTAACATGACGGAGGTAAACGTTAATGATTGTCTTAAGAGATTCAGGGAATATACTATGATGGGTATTCCAAATGTGACCACCTATGTAGATGTGTTATCTAAAATGTATGTATGTTATGAATTCCATATGTTAACTTTATGATTTATGATTTCTGTATGTTATTCAAAAATATTATGTTTTTATGAGGTATGTTATGATTAAAAAGTATGGTTTCATTGATTTGTATTTATTTATGGGCTAATGTTTCTTTTCATTATTTTATAACCCTTACTGATATTTTTATGCTCATCCCATGTTTTGAAATGTTTTTCATAGGACATAAAGATGAATATGGTAAACAATGAGATCAAAGAAAAGTCATGTTGTCTAAAACATGGAACTAGACATGTCCCTTTTTTACAGTTTTTTTATATAAAAAATGGATACTGGGTAGTAGTGTCTACAAGTAATATTCAAGTTGTTATGTAATATTTATCACCTAATTATTTAGAAAACTAAACCTGAAAAGATCCTCAATGTAAATTAATTAAATAATTCAAGATTATATAATGTTTACGGATGAGTATTTATGTAGGATCAGGTAATAAAATTTTAGAACCATCATAAATGTTGAAAACTGTTTCATATGTCACGGTTATCTACAAATAACTTCAACATAGTGGATCCAGACACACATGTTTCCCAACGTATATTAGGACACACATGTTTCATATGGTGTATCAAGCCCATCGACTTATTTCCCATTATTATATCTTGAGATATAAAGATTTACCCAATTTATTTATGGGAGATACAAGTCCCGAAAATCACATAATAAAAACCATACATATGTGTTTCAGAATAATATAAATCATTCATTATATCAAAACCCATAAAATTAAATGGGTTTCAAAAAGGAAAATAAATCTGTTTCATAAATATCATTCTATAAAAAACAAAAAAAAACCATAAAATTTTAAGGATGCTATCCTTGAGTAACGTCCCTAGAAAATGATAAGTATCATAATTTTTTTATCTTAGATAGAAAATAATTTTGAATGACCGCTTAAAATAATTCTTGAATCAAATAAAATTTCCATTTACTAATAATTACTTTTTTGACGATGAAGAAAATTATAAATGGTGAAAAAATTATTTGAAAATAAACATGTAATATTTTTAAGGAAACATCCAAGAATCAAGAAATCATAATGGTGGGAAAATTTTCCAATTCATATAAGTAAAAACATATTACATATGTACTTACTTCGGAAAAGTCACAATGAATTGTTTTTTAAAATAGACAAAAATAATCATTTGAAAATATTTGGAAGAAATTACAACGTGATTGAAATTTTTATTAAAAAATCATAATAGAATATTAAAAAATAATCAAAACACTTTTATAAACCATTGAAATGGAAGAAAATTATATTTTTAATGTAAATTTAAAAAATGATAATTTTGAAAAGAAAGTCCACTATAAATATAATATCATTAAAGAAATGATTAATCCAATTAATCAATTATGTGTATCATATTTAAATAAAAAAATATTAATTATAAAATAACATAATAAAAACTCTTCTTGCACATAATAATAACATGGAATAATAAATTCATTAGAAGTATAACCCAATGAATAAAAATTGAGATAAGAAATACCAAACCATTTTATAAGCAGTCAAATCATATGTCTAAAAAAAGTAATAATTATCAAATGAAACATTTAATACCATTAATATAATGCGATTAATCACATAATACATCTAATTTTAGTATATACAACAAAAAATAAATAAATAAGTGGTTAATAAGTCATATATATTATAGAAGTAAAAGTGAGATGAGAAGCCCATATGTCATGCTTCTATTTACTTTTCCATAATTTAAACACTTGTATAATAGTTTATAGAATGTTTTTAATTCATTATTAAATTATTATCAAATTTATGATACCATATATGAAACTTTTATTACAATACAAATCATTTCATTAATAATATTTCATCATTTTAATTATTTCAAGTACTTTTTATTTAAGGTTTTCATGGTCATTTCATTTGTGTGTACTTATGGATTTTCTTTTTTAAATGGAAGTAAATATCCAGAAGTGAAATGGAATGGAATTAATTTACTTCAATGTTTCTGAAAATCTTTTATATATCCGTTTTCTTTCTAGGATGAGGGTGATTCATTTGATAAAACATTGATGATAAATGTTTTGTTTATTTTTTTCTTGTTTTCCAACCATGATAAACTAGTTTTGTTTTATTTAATATATATATATATATATATATATATTAGTTCTAGAACATTAAAAATGTTATAATATACATATTAAAATATAATTTAACCATAATAAATTTTTTATTACCAACATTAAATGTGGTAATGGAAAATGAAAAAATAGTATCCATTGAAATGTATACCATATAGAATTTGGGAAATAATTTGGTTTCTATGAATGAAAAGAGATGAGAAAAGTATTCGAAAAATGATATTATATTATAATTATAACATTAATGTATATATGTTATATTGTAGTAAATATTATTTGAAGTAGGAATTATCTGCAGAAAATTAATAAAAATAAAAGTAATCAAAAGAGGTTGTTTAAGAATGTTACCTCTAGAATAACTCATTGAAGGACCCCTAAAAACATGGAATTGGTATTTAGTTGAGACAAGTGGCACACTGAAGTTCGGGTCGTGGGTAAGAGTGGGGTTTTAAGATATTTAAATAGTTTAATGAATTTTTAGTAGAAAGGGTGCAGTGAGGGGTGGTATTTATTCATGAAAAGGCACAGTTTAAATTGATAAAATAAAAATTATTATATATTGAAATCCAACCACATTTTGGTGGGATTAATTAAAAAAAAATGAGTACAATTAATGTTTAATTAATAGTTAAGGCTTAGAAATACATCAACCACCCATTTAATTCTATAGTTTTTATTTATTTTATGCTTCTGCGTATTTTCATTGACATGATAACTAATTTTACTTATATTACGGAGAACCATTTTATATTCAAGACAAATATTTTATTTAAAAAAATTAAAATTACTTTATAAAAAAAATTAACATCAAATTAAATATATTTAATAAAATTTTAAAAATTAAAAACTCATAATTTTTAAATTTTCATATAAAATTAATCTTCTGAAAAACACTCTAAAACTGTTTTTTAGAAAAAAAATTATTTATACACCAAATGTAATTAAAGAAAAATAATGTATAAACTAATTTAAATGTAATTAAGTATATGTTATATTACCAAAAATTACTTAATTTAATATGAAATCAATTTGAACTCATAAATGATTTTTTAAATATTAAGGAAATAATGGTTTCATCAAAATATGTATTTTTTCAATTCACTAAAAAATTAAACATTCCAAAAAAAATTCTGACATTTAGCGTAAGATAATTTTTTCATGATAATAAATAATAATGTTAATTTCATAAAATAAATTTTCTAAATGTTTCAAAAGGTAATTATATTTCTTTTCTCTTAGAAAGTAATAAATTTATTTTTCTATGAAACCATATATTTGAAATATAAAATGACTTTACTAAAATTTATTTTTTTATTCGCAAATAATTTATTAATACATTAATAATAGTTTGGAAAAATATATATTTCATAATGTTTATATACTATTCAATTCTTACAAATTAACTATTAGTTTATAATAGCCGTGTTAAAATAATAATTTGTTTTAGTTTTTTAAGCTTTTTATTTTGTTTAAAATAATCTATTGAAGAGATTAAATATATTTAAAAGGAGACATAATGAAAAATATAGGGGTTATATACACATCTGATTGGAATGTAAGAGTTTCTAGAATATCTTTTCCATGAAATTTGTTTAGAGTCATAGATGATGGAATGTTCTCTAGAGTTCCTCTATTTCTAATAGGTAGAAAATTTGATGTTGGAATACCATTATCAATTTACTAAGATTTTTAGTTTTTCACCAATGGTTTTAAGGAATGACTATTTGAAAGTATATAAGTAACCATAGGGTTTGTAAATGGTGATCAGATCACAATTTTTTATGAGGAATCTTTCTTCCTTTTCGGATATGGTAGACATTGCTATGATGGATGAGAAGAATATGGTAGGAATCATTGGTTATATTTCCCCTACTCTTCCATGTAATTGATGATTTAGTGGTGTACGAGGTAAAAATAGAAAGTGAAGAGATCATTGTAGGAGTCGTGGAGGTGGTTCTAAAATGTAGGACTCTATGGAACTTCAATTATAGCTGGTTGTGTTCCCCAAAAATTATATCAGTGGAGAATGGTTAGACACTCTATTTATTATTTTCCTTCAACTATAATGATATGAAATAGTTGTGGATGCTATCGACATCTACAGTTTTTTCTGGGCTATATTTACTCCTCATTATTTCTATGGGACATCATCTCGAAAGACTTATGTGGTGTAGTAAGATGCTTCACAGACTACATAAATCCATCCATAGGCATTAAGAGTGAACCCACTTGATGAAATAGATAATTTTTTAGTAGAAGAAGATATGGGTCAAACAATAATGAGAGGAACCATCTTTATTGCATCTTATGAAGTGACATCATTATTTGGTATTGGTGTTTCCTACTAATTTATTTTTGGATTATTTTTCTATGCTTAAACATCCAATGGATCTCATTTCCTTTTTTATAGAAATATCATCACCTCCTAGGAAGAGAAATGATTAGGGGTTTTGGTGTGTTTTTGCACTATCAATAATTTATGTAGAGTTTGGATCGAATTTTGTTGTTTTTTATCTGTATTTTCTTTAAATAATAATCTATATTGACTGGACGGTTACTCATCATGATTAAGAAAATTATTATCATCATTGTGTATCATTAATTATAGTCCATGTGAGATAATGGGTGTTTACAGGAAAGGGGTAACTTGGGTCTAGTCCTGAACGGACCTCCCATATAGAGATCATGAGTTTTTTTTTGATTTAGAAGTTGAACCTAATGAAGTTTCTTATAATGTTGATCTTAAAAATGTTGTTCATTATTTTACTAATGTTTTCCGGGAATGATTCTCTAGTATTAATCCTAAAAGGGAGTTATAGTTTACAATTGATCTTTTAGTAGGTAAACAATAGATTTTGATAATTCCTTGTTTTATGGATCTAGTGGAGCTGAAATATATCCAGATTCAGTTTGGAGATTTAATGGTAAAGGGTTTTTCCCCTAGTATCTCGGATTGGGAATCCCATTTCTCTTTTCTATGAAGAAAGGATGTTCAATCTGATTGTTTGTGGAGTATCAAATGTGGAATCAGATAATCGTTAAGAAAAAGTATCCTTTTAAATTCATGGATTGTTTTTTTGATCATTTAATGGGATTAAAGTGGTTTTCGAAGATCGATATTCTTTAAGGTCATCACCATCTTTGAGTTTGGTGTATTATATAACAAATATGGTTTTTAAGAGACTGTATGGCCATTTTAAAAATCTTGTCATTTTTTTAGGTTTGACTAAAACTCCTTTAGTTTTAATGGCTTTGATGAAACATATATTCCATTAAATCTTGAAACTTTTGTGGTACTGTTTGTGGATGATATTTTGGTGTATTTGAGATTCGATCACAATAATGAGAACCATTTTGGTTATGTATGGGAATTCATGAGGTGTGCCCATTTGTATGAAATGTTTCTGAATATTATTTTTTAGATTCATGAAGTGATATTTTTCGAGATTGTGACTTTTGAGAAACAATTATCTATTAGTCTAGAGTAGGTGAAATATGTATTTTATTGGGATGAATCACAAAATGACTTTGAGATTAAAAGAATTATAGGAATTTTAGTATATTGTCAATGGTTCATCACAGATTTATTCATGTTATTTTCACCATTGAATATGATTACTAGGAATGGGGAAAACATAATATGGGTTGAAAAATTCTAGTATTCTTTCTATGAGATAAAATGAATGCTGACATCAGCTCCAATTCTAATCTTATCTAATATTGGTAAGGGAAATGTAGTTTTATATGAGGCTTATAGTGTTGGTTGGGGTTGCATGATTATAGAGGATGATCATATGATAGCATATGGATCTGTTCAAATTCAACTTTAAGAGAGGAATTACCCCCCTCATTATTTATATATCATCTATATTATACATGAACATAAGTGAGGGAAGCACTATGTTTTCGAGGAGAGGTTCAAATTATTTTTTCCCATAAAATATTGAGCTATATATTTTCAAAGAAATAATTATATCTCATAATGAGGAGTTTGGAAGAGTACCATTAGATGTTTTAATTCATCATCACATACACCCTAGGGAAGGGTAATGTAATTGGAGAAACCATTTTAAGGAAAGTGTAATAATATGTTTTTTTGAATAAAATGAAGATTAAAGCCATATAAGACACTTTTCTTATTGGAATATGTATTCTTATGAGGAAATTATAGGAATGGTTATGAGTAGTTTTTCATTATTGTCATATCTCCTTCATACTATTCTATAGTTTGGTTGGCATGATGATGGTTTCAGTGGGATTCGAGTAATAATATATTGTAGGAATACTATTTCGTATTGGAAAATTTTTTTAAATGTTATTCTCTATTTTGGGGACAAGGTTATTGTACTAACAACACTGAGGATACCTGTATTTTTTATTTTTTATTTTTTTTATATTCCATTCATCAAGGCCCCATGAAGATGTATTATGACAAGAGTGGATGATTTTGGTGGCTAGGAATAAAGCCTGACATTTCTAATTATGTGTCCCATGGTCACAACTACCAGTCGACTATGATAGATAATCAGAAACATTTTATTTTCCTTCAGACTCATCAAGTGAAAGATTTGGAAATGGGAAAAGGTGTTTATGGACTTCGTTGTAGGATTAACATCGAATCCTTGAGGAGTGAATTCTATCTAAGTTATATTTTAATGTCTTCCAAATTCAACTCATTTCATTCAAATTAGAAACACTTCAAATGTTGTAGATTAGGGTAAACTATAAGTGCAAGAGATTGAGAGGTTACATGGGGTTATTTTTGGCATTCCTATATAGAGGGATCCTAGGCTTACATCTAGGTTCATTATAATTCTTTGAGAGGTGATGGGGACTCAAGTATGGTTTATTATATTTTAAAAAACATAGATATATGCTCAAATAGAACATTCTATTCAGATCCCAGATGATATGATCCATTCATGTGTATTGGATTTTATTGAATATTGGGATAATCATTTTTGGTCTAGTTGTGTTTGGTTATAATAATAGTTATTATCCATTGATTGGAATGGGTCATTTTGAGGCTCTGTATGGTCATATATGAATATCACATAATTATTGGGAAGTGGTGGGTGAAGCATCTGTAGTGGGTCTATGTTTGGTTTAGGAAGAATCTATAATAATTAAGGATATGTGTCGACATCTGATTACATCTCAATGTTGATAGAAATATTATGCAGATCAGTATTGTCATCTATTATAGTTTTTCATATGTGAAGGGGTTTTCTCAAAATTTTCTCTTTGGTTGGGTCACTGTTAGCTTGGAATGTTGGTAAATCTATCTTCTAGATATATAAAAACATTTTAAATAACTAAAAGGATCATAAAGGTTTATTATCTTTTTCCATATCCAATTTAGTTGATAGAATTTCCAGATTTTTTCCAAATATCATAGACCAAGAACCACTATCCTTAAACATTTTAGGTTCTGATATTGGAAGAGATCACGTTAGAGCTGGATGTTTATATTTTGGTGTATCCAGCATAGATCATTGATTTTAAGTTGTGTGGAAAGTCATTTGAATTGGTTGGAGTGTTATAGAAAAATAACTCAGATTCCCACAAGACATGGGAGATTGATTCACAGATGAAAGATAAATGGCCTCACCCCTTTATCAGAATTCATTCTTCCACATGAATTTGAAGGGACAGAAATTCTTATGGTGGAGTGTTTGTAACACCCTATTACCATATTTTAGGTATTTTCCTCTCTATATTCATGTATGTATTTACTTTCTGTAGGACTGATTGGGGGGATGATAATTCTACTAATAAAATGACTTAATGTTTAGGGATGTATGTTTTTTATAAATTAATAGAGTCCATGTATAAATGTGTGTTTTATTTTAAAGTTATACACTATTTAGGAAACAAAAAAAAATTATTTTAGTGTTCTTTTTCTAGAATTAGGTATTTCTATAGTCTATAAGATAAATTAATGTCATGTAATGGGATTACACACCGAGTAATGTATACTGGGAAGACTTCATTAACTTGGTATATAGTATGCATGGTTTAAACACTGTGTAAATATTTCACTTCCATGGATTTTGTAAAATCCAGGTTTCAAATAAAAAAAATTATGTTTTTCATCTTACTTGATCATTTTGGATTAAACGATGTGTAATGGGATTAAATACATTGTAATCGGTGTGAGTTGAGATTTTACAGTGTTGTTGGGAGGATTTCATATTTATCATTTTTGGAGCCCTTATCCCTCTTGACCTAGAGGTTTATAAGGCTGACTTTGGAGTCCACAAAAACAGATTGAATTGTTTTATTCAATGATTAGTCACTATCTCGATTACAATGCCTTTATTTGGATGAGTAATCATTTATTGTTATTCATTTCAATTACCCATGACAGCGTTTTTGTATTGTGTTATCATATCTATAGATCTTAGTTGACTGTAATTTTTGTTTCAGTCAATATTTATTTTTTCATCTTCCTTCGTAGACAAAAACATCTGTTGGTCGTGTTGTCTTGTGTGTGTTTTTTTAGGTATGGGTTGTTTCTTCTTCTTAAATGAATATTTAAAAAAATGGAATCTATTTGGATTTTTATTGACCGATTAAGGGACTCTATTGTACATGTTGTGTTATTCCTTATTGGTGGATCCCGTTGTGAATGCATGTGGCCCTGAGTTTGAGATAGGTGGTTCAGTATCTGGCCTATGACTGATAAAATTCATTACACTATTTTTATAAATTGTCATATAAATGAAATGGAAAGAATGACTGATTGATTTTTATGTGTGTGGGAAAGGATTTTGATACAAGATAGTTTTTCTTATGTCATGATAAAAGAAATGTTATTTTCAACTCATTAAAAGATGGATTTATAAAATGGTTTTCAAATCATGGTTTTGAGGAAATGTTTTAATGAATTGATTTAAAATATAAAGTGTATTGGAAGCCACAAGTACTTTGGTTTAAGGTGTATTAATAGGCTTCATCTATTGAAACTGTAGAGGGGCTCACTCTTTTTGTTTTCTAATTATCCCTATGATTATTTTTCTAGGTATGAGAAAGACTTGTAAAGAGGTGCACTTTCTATGATTTTCCTCTACTACCAAGATTTGATGAATTTTTTGAGGATATTAATTTGTGTAATAGTCTATTTAGGGGGTAGAAGTGTGTTAGCTATCCTACCCAAATTGGATCCATGGCATGATGTTACCCAAGTTTTGATTTGGCTGCTTTGCTACTTTTGGAATATAATATTTGGTTGTACTACCATTTATCTGAAATGATATGTGATGTGTTTTTTAATTGTTTTTAAATGCGGGAAAAGGGAATATTAATTTTCTCTATTCATTTGATGTTAACACCGCTAAACTCTATATAGAACATTGTTTTATTTAACACCAAGATTTCTTCAGATTGTTTTATAGAGACTTGTTAGTGAACATCGGGTTGGTATCCTACTGTGACAATTAGATCACACCCTACACACCCCATCAGTGGTGCATATAATTTTCTATGTCTTTTGTAGTAGGTAAAGAGAAGGTTTTATAGTAATGTTATGATGTTTTCAATAATATGTTTTTGGGAAGCTGCTTGTGTTATGATGGGAGTTTACCCATGCCATCTGTGGTTGGTTTGCTATTTCAGCTATCCTTTAGTGTTTGGACCAGAAATTTTAGAGTTTTTTTGTCCACTTTTGAGTTTTATCATTTTCACTATCTTCATTCATTTATGGAATATATGTTTTTCTTACACTCCTTCACAATATTATATTTGTATATGTATTACAGGTTTTCTAATTTAGTTTGAGTGAATTGTTTCCCTCCGAATGTTGCTTAATGCCCAAGTGCCAGTATCATGACCATGGGGATTTAGAACTCCCTTTGGTTATGTGGAAATATGCGATGGGTTCAAATTTGAGAGGTTATCTGTTTCAGGTTCACTAGAAAACTATCATTTAATATAGAATTTCATTTTATTAAACGTTTGGGACTAAATTCATATGATACAGTCATAACATCCACGGTATTTATTCAGGTATTTAAATTCATTAATACAGGATAAATTCCAATTATAATCCATTAGTATTATAAAATATACATCAATATGAAAGCCAAAATGTGTGTTATTTACACAATATTGGCTAAAACTACATGAGTTCAATAACATTATTTATCTTCCTTCTTTTAATTTTATGGTACTAGCATACCATGGGGAGAATATAGATCCTATCTGAAAGCTATATGATTATTTGGAACCCATGGATACCCCATATAGTTGGGATTACATTGGCTATCAATGATCTTTATCAGACCCATGAAATAGAGTCTATAGATGTTTTATATTCTCTTCGGTATAGGATATTCTTATTTGTTGTAGTTATTCATTTTTGTATTTCTTATGCAAATTAATTTGATCATTATTTGGAGATACATTGATAAGGGTTTTAATAACATTAACATGATATGATAAATGTTTTTATACTCCAAAAAATATCTTCAGGTTTAATAATTTTTACCTCATTTCCCTCAAATGGGAAATGAATGTATCTCTTGTGCATATGCCTGGAATACCGACTCCACATAGCGAAAGGAATCATTTTTCACCACCACCACTCATGGATGTACATTATGATGAATTTTTGGATTATATATAATTTGGATAACATAATTTTTCTTTTTAATTATAATATCTATGTTATATTATTACCTTTCAATCATTTTGGAAAATGACCACATTTCTTGTGCATATGTGTGGACTACCTCCTCTATGTAGTAATGTGAATATTATTTCATTTACATTATAAATTGATGGTAATAAGGATATATTTAATGAATATATATGAAACTTATAAAATAATAATGATTATATAATGGGGAATTATTATTTAACATTCATTATTTCTAATAATTGATATGTGGAAACATCTCTAACACATACACACAAACTTCTATCACCATGAAGTTGTGTAATTTATATTTAAACACCACTTATTATGAATGGTTATGAAGATGAATATTATGAATAAATATAACAAAAGTATCATAGTTATGATTATATAGATTAGGAATATATTACCAAGGTGTTTTTAATTACTATCAAACTAAAACACCCATGGAAAATATACCAGTTTTCACTAGACTAATCAGTTTAATGAAAAATTCATCATAAAATGATAATTTAACATTATAAATTTACAATACACAATATTTTATGTATTTATAAAGTAAAATAATTTTTAATAGAATATACACTTATTATATAGGATATTTGGATGTGTGTAAGTAAATATTAGAATTTTGGTAAGGTGCATTAATTCAAAAGTTACGAAAGTGGTAAAGAGTTTCATAGCCTGGTTTCTGCTTTTTGGGTACATCATAGAACATGTTAGTTCAATATTATGAATGAAATTAATTATGAATTTATTATACTGTGTTCCGTCTTTTGTGTCTTACAATTGAACCACATAATCACCTAAACAATTATTTATCACTTTAATGATGAGATCATTGTATGGATTATTCATATCAATGATTTTTAATTAGGATATGTTTGATATTATACACCAATTTATGTTTATGAGGTCTATATACTTCCCATTTTAAATTTTATATAATTTAACATTCATTATTCATTGTATTTAAGGTCATAATTCAAATTATTCCATCCAAGTGGACTTGACTACAAAGTTACCATGTAGTAATGGTTTATTATCGAAAAATGTATTCATTGGGACATATGTTTTTTCATACTCCTATATTATTTTAGGAGGATTGTATGCCTACAATTTGATATGTTGTATAATGATTATCCTCATATTTAGGGTTCTTGATGATTTATTTTATATAATTTCTTTCATGAGGGTTATGATTCAAATATCATTAAAGATGTCATGGATTTATGTTATAATCTATTTTCATTTTGGTAATTTCCAAGAAAAATTTTTATTTTGGGAAATAATATCGATCATTTCTATTAAAATCCATATATTTTATTTTTCATTGTATATTACAAAACAAATTTTGCGTACTACTACCATTTTCCTCTCTTTGGTACTTAAAATGATCGTGAAACTGTTATTAAAATAAAATCTAACCTTGTTTCCTCTTTAGTGGGAGAACATTTAATTCTATGTACTTGATTGATTAAATATCTTAATTTATGTTCATAAATAAATGTGAAATTTTTCTAAAAGGTTATTTTCAAAATATGTGAATTTTGTAAATGATATTTTTTATCATTATTCTGAAGAAATCATTTTTGAAAATTCCCATATTTGTGAAAGGAATGTTTTCTTTATATATATATGATATGAATATACTTTCCAATAATAATAACTATTTTCTATTTTATTATTCCTTTATATGTTTCCGTGGTTATTTTCAAGGAAAAATATTTTCCCAATAATCTAGAATTTTTTGTCCAAATTACTCAAAAGAAAAATATATTTTCTCATGATCTCAATGAAATGTTTAAATTTAATTTTAAATTCATTTTATCCATATTTTTACATCGTTGAATTATTTTTATGTTTTAATTGGGATTTTATATTATGATAACATCAGGTTTCTTTCTTAAGATGTATTGTGGTGGTGATGATATTAGGATAATTTTATAAAACATGGTTCATTACAATGTATTAATAAATATATGATGATCTATTTATGAAACCCATTTCTTTTCAATAGGTTTTTCAATGAGATAATGATATAATAAAACCTATTTCCATTACACATATTATGATATAATGAATTGATGAATATTTTAATTACCTTGTGGAAATTTATGGATTAATGTTATGTAATGGGTGGGTATATTATATCCCTCTAATGAATTGAGTAATGATAGATAACTCAAGAGTGAACTATGAAATCCATGAAACTGATTTCATGTTCATAACATTATTCATAAACCTAGTTTCATGTCCATAAGTTTATGCATGGAACCAATTTAATGTACATATGTCTATTAATAGACTTTATTTCTTTTCCCTAAGTTTATGTGGGGACTAGATTTCATCTACATAATTTAATTGGTGAACCTGTTACTAATTACATAATTTTCAAATTGTTAGAGGTTTTTCTTTTTCCAAATTCTTATGCTTATGATATACTCCCATGAATAATGCTTTATTATTAATGCTTCCACAGTCTGAAGACATTTTTTTCATTATGAAAAATCCTTATTCCATGAATCATGATTTATGATTTCTGAATGGATTGACTATGATATTATTATTTTACGATTAGGTTATCATTCCCTTATGGATACTTATGATCATTGATTTGTTTCTCTTATTTTTACCCTTACCAAGCATCTGATATCACCATTTAATATTTTTTCATTATTCCATGGTTATAAGGAAAGGTATTTATGTTGGGTATTTCTATGTAAATTACTATGATCGATGAATGTTTAAGGAGATGATGAAGATCATTTAAGGAATGATATTTTTATGTTTCTAGACTCCAAAGACACTAAAACATAATGGTTATTGGGCATGTATAATAGTGTTATATGTTGAATATTCATCTAAAATAATATAATATTAATATATGTTTGGATTGTTTCCTTATTTATTTTATAATTAACATGGATCATGGCCCTTTCGGTATTACGAGATTTACCTATTTGAGCGTACTATTGGTGGTAATGATGTATTCCCAAAATCAAAGAGGGGAATATTTTTAAGGGTATTATTTATACACACTATTTTAGTATTTTCAAGGATAAAGGTTGGACGAGAGTTTTTAATATTTGAAGACGATGTTTGGGAATTTTTTTTGTGTGTGATGTGGAGGTGTCTTAAATGTTAGGGTGCCAATGAAGAAACATCTCTCTAGGTATAATAGGTGTCTGTATCTTGGGTATTAGAAGATGATATGAGGGAATCGTTGGATTATTTTAGTATTGAGTTTGTATTTGTCAATGCTGCTGATGATGTTTGGATCAACTTTTGATCCAATGATAAAGGTGAAACAATTTAGATAGGGTTATTTCCACCTATAGTTTCATTTCCCATTGATGTATTTCGGGTATCATCTTCTATGTTTGGATCAGCTGGCACAACATTCACCACATTTATAGGGATAAGTGAAGTCCTTGGAACCAATAAGCTCTCTAAATTAGGATTCATCACCTTGAATTAATAGATGTTCAGTAGATTATCTCCCTTAAGAATTATCCATGGGTTTTCAAGGGAAGCTCCTAAACAATTGAGAGTGAAAACCTAAATGTCACATCCATTCATAGTTCATTTTCATTCACTATAAGGTGATCCTATTGAATCACAAATGAATTCTAAGGATTTAATAGGATAACTATATATTCATTTTAAAAAAATATCCATGGATTGGGTATTTTAATCACTGATGGGATGTTGAAAGCAACAATATAATATTGAGAAAAAAAACCAAAAGGAAATTTTACATGATTTTTTCTATTAGATATTAAAATTAGATTTAGATATGAAATACATGAATTGTATTTTTATTTTCATCCTATAAATGGTTTTATATTCACTATTATCAAACCCTTGAATGGTTAACATTGAGTGAGATAAGTCATCCCCACCATAACCCATGTGCTATAGAGTTTGAACTGGGATGAGATTAATCTCAAATCCCTTGTCAATTGGATTGTAAAAAATATCAATATTATCAGTATTAAAAGATTTTTATATGAGTCTGATGTGTGATTAGATGGAAGCCTCATGATTTTTTTACATGAATGTGATAAAAAAGCATTATTTCACTGGAGATGTATCGACATCATACATATCGTTTATAAATACATCATCCTAAAACTCTATGGGGATTAAAATGGCATTGAAATGTTCCACCCTAATATATTTTTATTGGATAAGTTTATCTAGGACAGATTATTAACGTGTAGTAATAGCCAAGGACTTTAAGATTTTGTACTTTTATAACATTGGTCGATGCCTCCCAATATGGGATTCTCACTTGGGCCTAAGGATTAGAGGATGAGGATTTTGGTGTGTATGAATCCAGGACATATATGGAATTAAATGGAGTTTTTTTTACTGATTACTTCGGTTAATATGGAATATCTTTATTCTTGTGATGATCAAATAATTTCCAAATTGTAAAATAATTTTCCATGGTAACCGAGTTTTCATGACTCCTAGATGTATCAGAATATAATATCAATATATGGAATAGTCTAATTGATGTGATATAAATTGAGTCATTGGAACATAAATAATTTGTACTGGATCATAGATGAAATGTTTATATCTTCCATGAAAAATGTTTCCCTAAATTACTCATCTTTTGTGGCCTCTCAATCCAACTCCCCAGTTATATGTGTGGAACTTGGGATCAAATGCATATTATTTTTTAGTTATGGTATTCTCTATGTGAATGATACTTAAAAAACTGAAATGTGACTCTACATACGATTAGGGTTCTGCCTAATGGGGAATTTCACAAATTCTGAATGATAGGGAATGAGATATATAAGGGAAAGTAAATTCACGAGGTTTGGTCAACGATCCAATTCAAATACCCGATTATACCATTTCTATTATCCCTCCCTCTGGAGGATATGGCAAATTTTGTAAATTTGGATTGTGTAGTGTGAAATAGGGCCACAACTAGTTGATTGATTTTTCCATTGTAGATTGAATTAGCGTGTTGGAATATCTCTTGAGTCATCTAATCATCGAAATTTATATCTCTCATGACCTGGTATTCCTTGTAGTCATATTACTTCTCTAGTGGGGTATTAGAGATATAACGCACATGTGGTAGTGGTTTCCTATTGTCACCTATATAAAATAGACCATTTTATGGGGTATTTCCTTAAATGTGATGAATTTTTTAAGGTTGTGTCCCATCATCATATATATAGGGAAATAGTTAGTTAAATCATTGAATTAGACTTCCTAAGTATATCTAGCCATAGTTATATTTGAGATATTATATTCTATGTCTTTATGGAAGTAACCAGGAAAGAGTTGTTTTCAGAAAGAGTAAGTTTTTTTTATTCGTTATATTATGGTAAGTCATGAACGTTCTTCATTATTTTAGGAGTTTAGTTTTAATGATTTTTTTACTCTGTGGATGGGGTAAGGGAATATGAATATTTTTTGAGAATAAGATACATTTTCCTTAATAGTTTATCTGTGATAGTGGATGTTTCCACTTTGTCATACTTTTCTCCCAAGAAGTATAACATAGCCAAGATTTTTCCTTGGTTCAGAAAATAAAATCTAATATTTTTTTCCTAACTAAAAACATCCTTTATCCAGATTGGTATTTTATTAGGGTTAGCAGTGTTGAAAATTCATTATATTGATTCACTATGTATATCTCTAGTATATTCTCTTTTGGGACTGTCATGTTGAGAACATACAAAAAGAATTTCCATCTAGAAATGAATTTGAATACCATGTCATTTCCAATGTACATGAGATTTAATAGGATAATGACAATGATTTTGCTAATAATTGTGATAAATTGGAATAAGAATTGATAATTATGGTCTTATCAGAATTTATAATACCACACTAGAAAACTTTTACACAAGAAGAATGATTATCCCTCGAAAATTTTCACAAATAATTTGAGTTTTTCTATGCCTTATTGATCATGTTTTCCCATAATATGGACACAAACAGACTCAAAATGTGATATGTTATATTACATAACCTATATTCTATTAAAGGATAGTAATTTTGGATTCTTAATGGTTAGCATAAGAGGAGTGGAATATAATCACTGAGGATATGGATTCCTTTCAAGTTGTAATAGGGTGTGAAACCCTTATATGTCTAAAATATGTGTGGTAGGAGTCTTTATAAAGATGATAATTTCTCGAGGAAATATTTTCTAAGTTGACTACTAAAAATTGTTAATAGGTGAAGCATGATATGGTCATACTGAATTTATTAATTGTAGACTCCCTATTTGAGGCAGTCCTAGTTGAGTTTCCCAAAATGTGGAAAGTTGAAGTTATATTTCAGGAAAACATTAATCATATAGTGACATCATGTAAACTATTTGATTGGATCCAGATATAACATTGTGATCATACTCAACTATTGTGAGATGGGTGACTCATTAGTGGGTGAGAGGAGAAACATTCGATCCTTCTTGACGGCTATACTCAGTAGGTATATGTTCCCTATGTAATTAATTATTGAGTAATTTGAGATCAACTATCGTAGTATTAAAACATACATGTTCTATTTAGTGAAGATAACTTTTAAAAAATCTGATGGTGAGTGGGATATGGCCATGCCTTTACCATTATCATTTCATGAACCATTTTGAGGGAGTGGAAATAAAATCATTGAATATGACATGTTTTTGTTCTACCTTTGATGTTAGGTGTGTATGCTTTACTAAATTATTTCAGTGTGATCTAAATATCCTGAATATGAATCTTCACTACATGAGTTTGTATCTTTATATTAGTCTATAACTCTATTGGGTTAGTACTAATTACTGTCATAGACTCTTATTAAAAAATGAGAATTATTTCCCCAATATTTGTTTTTTAAGGTGAATCATCATTCCCCATAAAAACTTTGAAAATTAAATCAAGATCCAAAATTGTAACTTTAATGCCCAAAAATTTTATTTTAAAAGAATGTTTTTCTCAATAACTTTTTTAAAATACAATATCAATATTTTTGGCAAACTGTGATCTACTATAAACAGAATATTATTTAAATATTAATGTTGTAACCTATTCTCTAATTTATCAGTATAAATGGATACATCCAAATTATGAAGAATATTAAATATAGTTTTATATAATTAATATTTATTTATTAATTCCTCAAAAATTAGTTTACTATTTTTAATAAAAATATTTTTTAATTAAAAAAATGTTTTCTTCAAAAATAGTTTCGAATGAATTCCATTCATGAAAATTATTATTAATTTATTAAATTATCAAAATTTTTATTTTATGAAATTAATAAATTTTTTGAAATCATCATGTTATTATTATTTAATAGTAACCTTTTTTTATATGATTTATTTCTAATTGAAGGGTTAAAAATACATTTTTTTATAAAACTATGATTTCATTTCATTAAAACAAGTTATTTAAAATTAAAAATATATTTTGAATTTTTATATTAATGTAACATTATACTACTTTAATTATAAATAATATAAATAATTATTATGGAATCAAAATATTACTTTATTTTATGATACATTTTTTGGCTTAAAAACACAATTCTCTAAAACAAGTTTTTTAATGTTATTGGAAATTATATTAAAATTTATTTTCTCCTCCTAAAACATGATTCATGACAAATTAATTCCATATCTGTATTCATGAAGTTAAAATTGGGATAAAATTTCCATTTTATTTTTTACCATAAAAATAGTAACCTTGTTAATGATTTGTCCAGTCGGTAAGGGTAAAAATGTAAAACAGGGATTAGACATTGAGAAAAATCTATAAAATATCTTTAACCCATAAAATTATCTTATAATTTTAGTTTCATTATTCCAAGATAATTATATATATTAAATTAATTCTTTTAAAAAATTATGGTCAATTTAGGAAGATATGTTTGGCTTATGTGAACCCATTTTATACTTTAGTAAAATGAAAACTATTTGTTTTGGGTATTTTCATTTAATGGTGTGGTTTAATGGTTCCCAAAATTTTTTTATTGATATAATATTATAATAAAAATCCATTTTTTAGTAAATTTCCAAAAAAATTAATAGAAATCAGCTTTTACAGTTTATATCAATGTAAGATGTTCTTTATGTTCAAAACGAGGTTTTTTCTAAAAACCATTTTCTTGTGTTTTGTATTAGTACATAAAAATTAATTTTCTACACCTATAGAAATATATTATGATAAAATGGATTTAAAATTTATAATAATCATTAAAAATTTGGTTTAAATTTACCTTTTATTTTTGGTCATATAATTTTATGATCCTGGTAAAAAAGATATTTTATTACGGTTAAGGTGAAAATGATTTTAATGTAGTTATAAGGATATAAGGCTTAAAATATCTACAATACCTATTTAAATTGATTATATGATTTTGTTTTCACCCTATGAAATGTTATATATTTGTTTATTTTTCCTTTAGTGAAATATTAAATTATTATTATATATAATGTATTTAAAAAAATTTAATATTTTTTGAATGTGTAATTTACCAAACATATAAAATTGAACCACATCTTATCCTTTATTCAAAAAATTTTAGATTTACAGTTCAGAAAAGGAAATCCTTTTACCCGACAGTTTCTTAGTGTAATTTTTCTTATAGATTATAAAAATACATTATATATGTCCGAACATAGTGAATATAATATAAAAAATATAATTAGTTATTATAATTAATATGTTGAAACTACCATTCACCTACTTTACATAAATGTGAAAAGTTAGTATCGATCACACAAATATGTGGACCATCACCTCCACACAATAATATGATTAATTTTTCATAGCCATCTATCATGTTTATTTATTATTATGGATTTAATGGTTATATTATATATATATATATAATAATTATTCTTTTGTAATTATAATATCTTATGTAAATTCTTACATTCATTCCATAAGAAATTGAAAATGCCACTCATATGTAAGTGTGTAATACGACCTCTATAAAGAGATGTGATTTGTTGTTCCTTTACTATTTCAATTTCTGGTAAAAAAGATAGATTAAATGAATTTTTATGATATTTTGGATATAATAATAATAATTTAATGGTTAATTTATATTTACTTATCTTTTTTCCATAAATGAAAGAGTGGTAATATCACTCGTATTTATGTATAGATTACTTTCCCCAGAATGATATGTAAATAATTTTTTAGGACGAAAATATTTGAAAAAAATAATAGTTTATTTAATTATTAACAATGATATATATTACATGATAAAAATAATAGAGATAGTGGAACAATGATCAATGTGTAAGAATAAGAAATACTAAAATAAGACAATCATAAGAATAATAGTTATAACCCAGAACAATGATGTTGAAAAATAATTGTTATAGAATGCTGATGAGCTGTTATAAATATATCATACATTCTATGATTTGTATAAATAATTTTCTTAATATATTTATAATAAATATATATTTATTATATAAGATTTTTGAACCCTTTTTTAGAAATAGGAGGCTTGGGATAAGGGTATCTCTTCTAACTTTTGTTTCTTCGAGACATATTCCATATTCACCATTTGTTTGTTTTTTGGGAGTATATACTAAACATGGATGTTTTTTATTATTATTTTCTATATAATTACATGTATTTATAAATAAATATAATTTTATTTATTTTATCAGGTTTCAAATTTTATATTTCTAAAACAATAATAGTTTATCCTCTCAAATTGTCTTTATAAAATGCTATTTTATTCACCTATCTTATTTTATGAGTTGTAGATAATTCCCATTTTAAATTTAATTCCATAAACCATTTCTAAATCATTATATTAAAAAATATATTCAGGTTATTTCATATATGGGGTTAAGATACAGAATTTATTATAGAGGAAAATATTTAATGTTATAATCTCAATTTGTATCTTGGTTGTATATTCCTAAATCTATAATGATAAAAATAAATTTATTCATCTAAAAATTCTTACATATTTTCTTATCCTCTATTTATTTATTCAATTTCAATGTTGTCTTTTAATTTTACTCTCTATAATAACTGAAAATAATTTTAGAATGTTTTTAATGAAAAATAATTTGTTTTTCTCTTAGGTAGCTAATATTTTACATCCTAGAACATTTATTATATAAAAGGTTTAAAAAATATTTTTACTATTATCTTATGATTAATTAATTTTATTTTAACCCAATTTAATATTTTTATAAATATTCTCAAAAATACTATTCTCATTAGTATTTTTAATGGGGAACGTTTTACCAAAGGTGTAAACATAATCATTATTTTAATTATTATAAGATGAATGAAACTTACCGCCATTGTGAATGATCACTAATTTTAATATTCAAAAATTTACATGGATTTTTCATTGAAATGTTTTTTCCTAATATTCAAGATATTTTAGATTCTATATAATTTATTTTATATTGAAAAGTTTATTTTACTAATGAAATAATGTAGTGATTTTTTATTTGTATTTTCATCTATGAAAACACACAATGATGCTAGGTAGAATCCCTAGGGATATTATCCATAAATATCATCTTTATTAATTAAATATATTGTTCATTATTACTATTATGAGATATTAAGGAAACTTATTTTCTTTTATATGGTTTATGACGTGAAGAAATATTAAATGTATTAATGATCTAAGGGAATATATAATATTGGATTATGACTATGGGGAGCGTTTTGACATTATAAACACTTAATTAATTAGGTAATGATTAATTTTTAGGATAAAAAAGGGTATACATGATGTCATACCATGAAAAAAAATGGGAGAGGAAAAGGTTATCCAAATTCTGAATGATTATACATGGGTTGTAATCCCATGCCTGAATAAATTACACATGTGGTTATCTTAAGCCCAATATGTAATGAATTTCTTGGTTGGTAGCCTTGACCAAATATTTATATTATTATGGTTAGGACATCAATTTTATAAAACTCTCTATTGAATGTTCTTTTTATTATGTTGTAATCTCATTTCTCATGATCTCATATTCTTCTTGATTCATATTATAGCATCTGAAAAATACTTATGTCATGATTATGATATATGAATTATTGGTTATGATGTTTAAAATGATAATATAATGTTCTCAAAACATGAAACTCAAGATATGATCACATAAGATCATTTTTGATATCTCATATTTTCATCCATATGGACATCATAAGCTCACCATTTCTTATTTATCCATTCCCAAGGTTACGAGGACATGTTTTATTTATGGTTTGACTAATAAGTTTTTTTAATGAACAAACATTAAGAGATATGTTTAAGACCATTCATTGAAAAAATGATTATAAATATTTCCAACAATGACATTAACACATTATCATTAATAGGTATTTAAAATTGTTATATGTATTGAATATTCGTATAGAATAATGTAATATAAATGTGAATAATGTTTGGGTTTTCTCTGTATCACCTTTCATGGAGTTCTATTTTAGATTTTAAAAACTAAGGGGATGAATGTTGTTTAATATATGTTACCCAAATGGTGGGATTTGTACAGTGATTCTAGGACAGTCCATAAAAATCCTTATCAGGTGTTCCTTTATAGATAGGTGTGTGTCATGTTGTAGTTGGAATATCGGGTATAATGGATGCCGAAATGATAGAAAAAAGATAGAAAAAGATGATTTTTTGGAAGGTGAGTTAAACATCACCCATCTTAGAGGGTAGGGGGTGTCTTAAATTTTTCACCACCATATACTGAACGTGTTTATAATTTTATTATCATAAGAGTAGTGGTGGTGGTAAAAATGAATCCATCTATATTGAATGATGATAATATTGGTTAACAATCCTATAAAATACCAATGTGTTCATACGGATTTGGTGTTCCTTCAATTAGACATGTTCCCAGTGTAATATTTGATTATAATGTGAATGGTGTGTTATTTAAGGTTTTCAATCTCTAATGGGATTTAACTTTGTGAATTAAGATGATTGTGTTACATTTTTTGAGGTAAGGCGGAATAGATTATCTATGTAAAACTCTTTTTAATTACATTGATTTTTTCCCTATAGGAAGTATGGTTTTACTTTATTCAATAAATGGCATGCACAATATTTGGGACCAAAACCTGTCACGCAACATCAAACATACTGGATGTCCACATTGATGATTTATACTAATTTGGGAATGGAGTGAAATCCAATTATATAACAACCCTGTTTTTTATTTCACACATAAACATAATTTATTACATAAAATATTCACATGATACAACATAGAATATCTAAAGGTCTAGTGGATTTTGGTCTTAAGAACATTACATAACAATTAAAGACATGAAATACACATCTTTATTGAAAACTTCTGTTACATGACCACACACATTCTTTCATTCATAGTTTTTCACGGGTTAACATGGGGGAATTCATAAGAAAAGGATGATCTACAAATCCCTGTAAGGGAGTAAACAAGGAATAACATGAAGAATACAATACATTTTAGGCAATATGCATTTCACTGGATCATAAGAGTAATATGAACACAAAGGCATTATATCTCATGATTAACATATCATGGAAATGTGTTATCTACATTTAAAATGATATTAGCATGAGAAAAGGCTCATTGCACATGGATCATGAGTAAACCCTCATTACTAATGAATTATGAGGAGTAAAACATCATATCACTTGAATTATCATGAGTAAATCCTCATTACCCATTGCTTATCATGAAACAAATCTATACCAAATGCACTAGAGCACTATCAGATAGACCCTTTTTCATTATTTCATTTCATGCATAAATGTGCCGCATGGATTATATTACATTTATTTATTAAACATCACAATTTATTCAATGATAATGGAATGTGGAATTCATACATGAATCTCTATAATCAGTATGTAAATGATCATAAAGGTGAATAACCTTGATAGAGAATGGGCATGGTATTCACAACAAAATGACTTTGGCTTGGAAAATCGTAATGCAATTTCAGTAACATAACGACATGACATAAGAATTCATAAAAATGGTTTATGATAGATAAAGGGGTGTCTCATCATATGTACATTAAAATTCACAATAAGTTGGTCATATAGATACATTTCCCAAATAATGTAATGTTATTTAGAGTCATAATTCAAAATAATTTATTGAATGTAAGTGAGAAGAGAGAAATTCTTTAAATAATTTTTGCATGGTAATGTGTGTACATGGGAAGAATTAGTGAGATATAATTAGCTCTCTAATAATAAAAAATAAGGAGGAATGTATTGGGTAGGTGTGAAATCATACCCCAGCATTTTTAATTGAAAAAAATGGTATAACAATATAATGAAATTTTGTACAAAAATTGGAAAGGAATAAATCCATTACTTGGATGTTTGATCCCAAAGGTTTGACAAAGGATTTAGAAGGTATTCATGGAAGATTGGGGTGACTTGGGAGGAAAATATAGAGAGAAGAGAAGAGTAGATATGTTCTCCAAGGGTTTTGTGTTAAGTGAAGTTAGATCTTAGGTGGGTTTATATTGGAAAAGAGAGGGAAATTTTTATTATTTATGTTTTTGGAACCACAGATTAAACTAATGAAAACTACAAACCAACCCATGGGTTTTCCCATGTTTTTTGAAAGGCGGTAGTTTAAAAAAAATAAAAGTCCAATGGAAAAAATTCTTAAAATATTATGCTTTCTTATGTGGAGGTGAGTCACACTCTCAAGGAAATCATTTTAAAAAGAAAAAATGTTTTATAAGTCCTGGAGGGTCCACTAAAGAACCATAAAATGAATCAAAAAAAAAATTCTAAAATCACAATATTTTAAAGGTAAAAAATATATTTTCTAAACATACATTTTATTTTATTTATTACATCCTTATTGGGTCATTATGATGTCATAAAACACATTATATATTTAAACTGCATATAATTTTTCCCAAAAAATTGACTATATCCGAAAATGATGAAAATGTAATTGTTGGAAAATTTCAACGTCCTAATTGCAAAAATAATATTAATTTTTTCTAAAAAAATTTCTAAATATGTTAATTTACACTTTTAAAATAAAAACTGACATTTATTGAAAATTCATGGGTTTTGACAACAACAGATTTGAAGCCTTAATATAAATTTCAATTTTATTCATAAAAATTATAAGATAATTTATATTTTATATAAATTAATTTAGTAATAAAAATTTAATAAAATATTACATAATTAAAAAATTTAATAATTCATGAAAATATTTTTCTCAATTAAATATTTACTAAGAAATAATATTTGTGCATTAAAAAATATTTACAAAGTAACAATAATGAAATAAATATATATTATTTATAAAAAAATAAATAACATAATCATAGTTATATGGCCATGTTATATAACCTCTTATAACACCTGTATAAATCTTATGGGTAATGTGTGTGATGGTGATAGACTCTTGGGGTGGCTCAGATAACATCTCTCAAGTGGTAATCTTTATTAACATACACTTCCCCTGTCTGCGGTTCCGATCAAGCTTAATTTGTTGATTCTCAGCTTGGGTTTGGTCAAGGGTGAAGCCCAACGACACTAACACTATTCCATGCTCTTACAAATTGGAGTCGTATGGAGAAATTCTACTGGATGAGGCCATCACTTTCTCTATCTGAGTAAATTGGATTTGTTAAAACCCTATATTTATATTAATCATGTGATCACTGTTCAAAAACTATATTAGCGATGGTAACATTTATTAATTCTATTTTAAAATAAAAAAACATAAAACCATGTATGTTAATATGTTATATATCCATTTTCATGATAAGATATTTAATTAGATCAAGATTATATTTCGAAAAAAAATTGGGTCATTAGAATCTTCCCCCCTTAAGAAACTTGTACCCCAATATTTCATTTCCCCCCACTAAAACAGATGTGGGTAACTCCACCTCATCACATCCTTTAGTTCCCACGTTGTTTCATCAAACTTGTGTTTTCTCTAAAACACCTTCATGAGGGGAATTTTCTTATTTTGTATAACTTTTTTCCTACGTCTTATGATCTTCACAGGATTCTCATTATAGGATAGTTCATTGTCCAATGTTACGACCTAATTATTTAGTTCATGCGATGGGTCAGGTATGTACTTACTCAAGAACGATACATGGAATACATCATGTACTTGAGATACGTTCGGTGGGAGTGCTAGTCAAAAGGAAACTACACCAATGCGATCAAGGATCTAAAAATGGCCAATGTACCTTGGAATAATATTTACATCCGTCAAAAATCTCATAACTCTCTTAAATTTTGATATGATGAGGAATACCATGTCTCTTACATCATACTCTAAGTCTCTACAACGATTATCAACATAGATCTTCTGTCGACTCTGAGCAGCCTTAATGTGCTGCTAGATAGTCTTAACATTCACCACCATTTCATCGACCATTTCTTTACCTAGGAGTTTTTACTCCCCAACTTCATTACAAGATGCCATTGTTCATCAAATATTCCCATATAGGGCTACATAAGGATCCGTTTGGATGATTGAGTGGAAATTGTTTTAGTAAGATAACTCAACTAGGGAAGATGTTGATCCCATCATCCTTTGAAGTCTATTCAGCATGCTCTAAATATTTCCTCATGTGTTGGGATAGTCTACTAAGATTGGCCATCAGTTTGAGGATGATAATTCATACTGAAGTTCAGCTCAGTATTTAGAGCATCTTGGAGACTCTTCTATAACATAGAGGGGAATCTTTAATCTTGATCAGATACAACAGACAGAGGTAATCCATGCATCACTACCACTTCTCTAATATATATATTTGTCTTTTGATCCAATGAGGAACCCTCTTGAATTTCAATTAAGTGTGGAGTCTTTGTAAGTTGATCCACAACAACCCAGACAGAATTGATTCATTTGTGTATTTCCGAAAGTCCAGTGATAAAGTCCATGGTGATGTTCTCCCATTTTCATGATTGTAATGGTAATGGTTTCATCATCCCCTTATATTTATGCCTCTCTTCCTTCACACACAAAAATACAAGGAACTTTTATGTATACTCAATTATCTCCTTCTTCAAGTTATCCCACCAATAATACTCTCATAGATATTGATACATCTTCGTGTTTCCTAGTTTAATGCAGAAATTCGAACTATGTGTATCATCCAAAAGTTCATTCTTTAACCCCATATTTTATGGAACATATTTTCTAATTCCAAATCTCACAATCCCTTCTTCATTAACAATGAACTGAAGGATTTCCCTTTTCAGATAGTTTTCACATTCATCTTAATTCCCACATATTCCTTTTGATCATCCTTTAACAATTCCAAAAGAGATGGTTAAGAAATATTATGTCAAAGGATTTATGATGTTCGATTCATTATGATTCCAATTCCTATATTCATCAAATATAAGATGATTGGAACCTTTTCAATTCCCATCAATGATAGATTTGCTGGATCCTTTCTACATAGAGCATCTGGAACCTTGTTCTCTTTCCTTGGGTGGTAATAGATTTAGAAATCATAGACTTTGATCATCTTTAACAATATTTGTTGGCACATATTTATCTATTTCTTTGTGAATATATATTTGAGGCTTTTGGGATCCGTTTATATTTCACAATTCTCTCAAAAGTGGTAATGTCACCAAATTATTTAAGTGAAGATTACTAGATCCATATCCAGATTATGCATTGGATAGTGTTTCTCATACAATTTAAATTTACTTGATGCATAGGCAATGAATTAGTTGTTTTTCATCCACACACATCCCATTCCCTTCATCAAAGCATCACTAAATAACACAAAATGTTATCCACATGTCGGTAGTGTGAGAAAGGGCGCAATTATAAGCCTCCTTTTCAACTCTTTGAAGATATATTCACATTCATCTCTGTAACAAATCATTACACCCTTCGGAGTTAGCTTGGAAGAGGGTTGGACTATAGTGAATAATTTCTCACAAATTTGAGACAATATCCAGCTAAACCCAGGAAGCTATGGATATCCGTTACTGATGTTGGCCTCATCCATCCATCAGTTGCATCTATCTTGGATGGATCCACAAACACCAAATTACATGGGATGATATGACCCAATAATGGGACATCCTATAACTTGAACACATACTTTCTATACTTTTCATAGATATTATCCTTTTCAAGGTTTTTAGAATAGTTATTAGATTCTCATCATGATCCTCCTTGGTTTTTGGATTATATTAGGATATCTTAAATAAATACTATCAAAAATCTGTCAATATAATCATTAAAGACTCCATTAATCAAGTCCATGAATATTTCTAGAGCATTAGTGAGTCCTAATGGAATTAATATGAATTCATAGTGCCCGTACATTGTACGAAAAGAAGTATTGTGGATATCCTCCTTCTTCACCCTTACTTGGTAATATCCCGACCACAGAATAACATTGGAGAAGTATTGTGATCCACATAGATGATCAAACAAGTCATCATTCCATGGAAGAGGATACTTGTTTTTTATCGTGATTTGGTAGATATCACAATAATAAATGCCTTGGTGCAATGAACTATCCTTATTCTTGACGTAGATGACTGGTTCATCCCATGGTGAAGTACTTGGGAGTCTAAACTCTTTATCCAGATTATCTGGTAGTTGTTTCTTTAGCTCCTCAAGATTCACAACGACCATTCTATATAGATTCTAGGATATTAGAAAATCTCCATGTATAATATCAATTGGGAATTCAACATCTCTTCTTGGAGGAAGACATGACAATTCCTCGGGAAACCCTCTTGCGAATTCCCTCGCTATAGGCATGTCATCAACAATTTTTAATTCCTTATACCCAATCATTTGAGAAAAATACACTTGATTATAGGGAATTAATATACATGCTTGAGATAATGGGGCTAAATAAGATTCAACCACCAGCTTTCACTTGTACAGAATCAGGGGTTGACTCGCCATATGATGTTTAATTTCCCTCTCAGGGAAATTTATGTCGGCTCTATATAAGGAAATACAATCCACACCAAGGATTGCATCAAATTTTCAAAGAGAGTATGATGAGGTCCTCTGAGAAGTTAAATCCAAAAATTATGATAGGGTAGGAGTTATATTCTTTGGAGTAAATGATTACCCCATTTGTCATTTTCACTGACATCTTTACTTCCATGATTTTGGGTGGTGTTGGGATTGTTCTTTTAAACATTCAGGATACAATAGAATGCACAGAACTAGAATAAAAAATTATGACCACTATTCAAGAATGATTTACTAGCTTAACTATCACCACAAAATTTTCAGTGTTCTCATAGGAATTAGTGAGGGAAAAGGATAACCCATATTTCCGTTGAATATATTGGTTGCCTCCAAAAACCCTTGTCTGAGGGAACTGGTTTGCAAAGTGCATTGGTTCCTTGTAGTTGAACTAACGAACAATTCATTGAGAGTCGAATGGAGAGTTCCTCTCCTCTATCACAGTAGTTATTCATCCCTGTTGATAGTTATTGTCTAGGTTACCTTCCCATCCAAACCTAAAACATTTTCGCATCCACTTTTTGTAATTTGTAGGGTGATTATTTCTGCACCTTTGGAAAGTGGGGTGTTGTAATTTCATAGCACCATTGGATTTATGCATCGTATCAAAATTATTACAGACTACCTTATACTGCTTATCCCCATTACACCCCTTGGATTCTTTGATATCCATTTCAACTTTGAGGGCACCTCTAAAAATTTTCTCATTTCGCTCAATGTCACGGATCATTAGGGAATTACGTAGGCTTGATTTTATCCCACCAAAGAAGTGGTCAAACTTGCATTCAGGGGTAATGAAAAAGGTGGAGGCATATCAGGCAAGCCTTGTGATGTTTTCCTCATATGTTATGATTGATTCATTAACTTCTTTTCTTGAGTTAAAGGAAGTCCCTTTCCATCTTATGTCGAATGGTGTGAGGAAAATATTTATCGGAAATTTTTTTCTAGAAATCCTTCCATTCCAATGCCTCGATCTCCTCCTTAGGCTTCATATTTTTGATCAATTCCCAAAAATTATCAGCTACACCCTTCATACGATAAGAATATAGAAGAACCTTCTATTGTTCAGAACATTGATGGATGGAGAATATCCTTTCAATGTATTTGATCCATTGTTCAGCAATTGAGGGATCAAATGATCCATTAAAAGTACGAGGCATTTGTCTCATGAAACTCTCTAGTTGGACATGTTCTTTCATTAGGGGGGGGGGGTTAAATTTTCCTCATAACCCTAGTTTCTATTCTAAAAATGAGTTAACTGAGAGAGTATTATGGAAAATTTTGTGATTCCCTCTCCCATCAGATTTGGAATCACATTAGAACAGTCACCACATTGATCTTCACATCAGTTGTTAGCTCAAGTCCTTCTATTACTGTCCATTGGATGGATAAAAAGGAATGTTAGTGCTAACACATAAAGATGATTCCATAGACAAAAAGGGATAACTTATAAATTACATTTATTTACATATCTTGTCTTTGTATTCTATGATCTACATCCCAACATATATTCCGAGGGAAATTTTTTTAATCCCTTAAATAATGGTTAATACTAAGATTATGAATTTTCAAATTAATATCACCAGGGAGTGTCATAACCAAGAGTTCCGTATGGCCCGTAGTCATCCACCACTTCTCTTTCGATTCTAGATCAAAGTGGTGTTTTTGGGTTTTACCCCTAGATACATCTGTTCCAGAGTTTCCTCTACTGGCTTGTATCCAGACAGGGATATATTAGGTCGATAAACCAATAAATAAATACTCACAAAAATTTAGGTTTTTTTATTGTACATAGTCTTATACTGAAGGCTTTCACTATGGTTTTCTAATACTAATCCAAAATATAACTAGACAAATCCTATGATACCATCTATAAAAACCTTACTCTTTAATACACACTTAATATTAATTTATTAAATAAAATATTCACTCAATACAACATAACATATAAATATGAATAGTGTATTTGGGTCTTATGATCATTACATAGCAACATAAAACATGAAATACACATATTTATTAAAAACATCTTTAACATGACCACACATATTCATTCGTACTTATCATTCCTTGGGATCACTTGAGGACATACATAAGACAAAAGAGAGCTATAAAGCCCATTAAGGGAGTAAACAAGGCATAACATGAAGAATATAGTACATGTTAGGAAATATGAATATCAAGGGAGAATACGAGAAAAATGAACATAAAGTCAGGATATAGCATGATTATCATTACATGGAAATGTGGCATAGAAATTTAACATGTTATTTTCATGAGACAAGGCTCACTGCATGTGGAGCATGAGTAAACCCTCATTTTATATGAATGAAATGAGTACAACCTATTTAAACATTAATAAGGAAGATTAAACCCTCATTTCACATGGCATATCATGATACAATTCTTTACTCATTGCACTAGAGTGCTACCAGGATGCACCCTTCTTAATCATTTCATTTCCTATATAAGTGTGAAACATGGATCATATAACATTGATTCATTAAAATTAATCATTTATTCATTGATAATGAAATTTAAAATTCATACATTAAACTATATAATAAATAAGTAATTGTTCATAATTGCGAATACACTTAATAGTGAAATGGGCATGGTATTCTCTACACAATGACTATGGTTTGAAAAATCACAGGGAACATTGGGGAGAATAATGGCCTGACATAAGAATTAATAAATATGGTTGATAGAAGATAAAGGGTTTTATCATAATATTTAAATTAAATGGAATGTAATTGGGTCATATAGGTAAATTCCTAACTTATTTAACAGAATTTATAGTCATAATACAAAATAATATCTTGAATGTGAATGAGAAGAGAGAAATGCCTTATGGAATTTTGCCATGCTAATGAGTGCACATGGGAGGAATTAATGAGAGAGAAAAAGGTATCTCATAATTCAAAAATAAAGAGGTAATTATTAGTGAGGTTAAAATTCATTCTCCAATATTTCTAATTGAAAGAAGTCGTATAACAACACAATTATATTTGGACAAAAATGAGAATTGAAAAAATCACATACTTCAAAGTGCGATTCAAATGGTCTGGGAGAGGCTTTAGAGGGGATTATAGGGATATTAGGTAACCTTTGGAAGATACTAGAGAAAGGAGGTCTGAATAGGGAAGTGCAACAGAGTTTTTGAGTGAATAGATGTGGGAGCATGGGTGGGATTATATCGGAAAATAGAGGGAATTATTTATTATTTTGGTTTTGGACACCACACATTAAACAAGTCAAATCCAAAACCAACCCATTGTTTTTGCCCCTGGTTTTTGAAAAATCGGTTGGGAAACATTATTTTATAAGGCCAATAGAATAAATTCTTAAAATATAGGCTTCATTATGTGGAGGTGTGTCACACTCTCAAGGAAATTAGTTTAAAAAGTAAAAATGATTTATAAGTCTTGGAGGGTCCACTAAGGCACCATGAAATTAATCAATCAAATCAAAAATCACATTATTTTTAAGGTAAAGAATATATTGGCCTAGAATAAATTTTATAGTATTTTATTACTTCACTATTGGGTTATTATGATGTTATATATCACATTATATATTTAAACAGTACTTAATTTTTACCCAAAAATTCCACTATCTCAGAATATTATTAAATTTCATAGTGGGTGAATTTCTACATCTTGAATCCAAAAATAATATTCATTTTATCTAAATAATTTTCTAAATATGTCACTTTTAACATTTAAAATAAAAACCTATTGAAAATCCACGGGTTTTGAAAAAAACAGTTTTATAACATTAAAAAATTAACAATTGTATTTATAAAAATTATACAATCATTTATTTTTAATAAAACATAATTTAGTAATAATATTTTATTAAAATTATATTTAATTAAAAATCATTTAATTCATAAAAATATATTTCATAATTGAATATTAACTAAAAATAATATTTTGTTATTAAAAACTATTTATAATGTAAAAATAATGATATGAATTTATATTATTTATATAGAAAATAAAGCACATAATCATAGTTCTATGGTCCTTTTACATAACCCCATATAAAACCTGTATAAGACCTATGGTTAAGGTGTTCGATGGTGAAAAACTCTTAGGGTGTCTCAGATAAAATCTCTCATGTTGTAATCTATATTAACTTCCACTTATCCCATAAGTGGTTCATCCAATCTTAATGCGTTAAAGCTCAGTTTCGGCTTGGTGAAGATAGTATCATAGTGACGCTACCTCGTTTCCATTCTCCAATAAATGGGATTCATTCAGAGAAATTCTACTTGACCAGGCCATCACTTCCTTTGTCAGAGTAAATTGAATTTTTCAGAGCCCTATATTTATACTAATCAAGTGATCCCTATTCAATGACTATAATAGGAATGGTAACAATTCTAAAAGGTATTTTGAAATCCAAAATCATAAAACCATGAAAGTTCATATGTTATATAACCATTTTACATAATATGAAATTTAATTAAATCAAGTGGAATTTTCTTAATAAAATTTCGTATCGTTACAAATTCTCTATATTCACCCATCCCTGGATATTCACATTGGATTTGCCATAAAAAATTATATGATAAAGATTCCTTTAAATGTAGATACAAGAATACTATATGTACTTGCAGTTTTTCTCTGATCTCAGATTCTATGATACTGATAAGGAATAAATGTGAATATAAAGGAAAATATTTCTTATTTACCATAGGTTATTATTAAACTCATAATAAAGAATGTTGTTGGACTTTTAATGATGATTATTTTCGAAAAAAAATATTTTGTAAGATCAATATTCACTCTAATTTCACAAATTTTGGGATTTGACTTCAAGGAATATAAATCGGCCATAAAATGATCAAGAGGTTGTCGGTAGATAATTATTTCCACATGTTCAAGTCATCTCCATTATGACAATGGGAAAATTCATCTATTATATCTATCCAATGTTGTTGTATTACATGTGATTTATTATAAATGGGATTCTTTCTTGAAGACCCTTTCATTAAGGTAGAGAATGCATGGGGTAAAGAAGGTGACTATAATGACTATTTATAGAAAAAATGTTTTAAATATAATTAACAATAACAAGTGGGAGTTATGTTCATGGATATAACTGATCGTGATCCTTTATGTGACACGTAGTGTGAGGGAATTCTCAAATTAACATCAATAAGAGGAGGACGTTCCTGTAATGATAAACTATCACCGTGGGGAGGACCTTCATAGTGACTGTAGGCTTCCATACCAGGTAGAGGATCATCATTGTTTCCAGTCAATGTATATTAAACAGGAAAAAATATTTCATATTTATCTTCTTAACATAATAATTACATTCAAAGATGATATCATGGGATGTGTTCATAGGATTTATTTTTTTTTCTAGTGGGAGGACATTCATGGAATTTGTTTTGATGAGGAACTATAGAAATAATAATCATAATATCTTGGGGACCAACTCCTTGGGTGAAGCTTATGTTACACTCTAATGTTATTTTTGAAAATTCTTAGGACACCATAGGTATGATTTGTAGGACCCTGAGCAAATTATCTCTAATTATTGTAATTATAAATTCCTTCCCTTGAGTCGTTATTTTCCTTTCAGATGATATTATTTTAGATTATATTATTGGGGATGATTGGGGATATATTTGTTTATGAGTCCAATTTGGAGAATTACTTTTCATTGGTGGAGTTGGCTAATGAGTTACATGATATTAAAAATGTATATGAATGTCTTTGTAATTTTCTACTTGAATATGCAGATCGTTTCCTTAACACATGTTAGGAATATATCCCAACCATTTGAGTATTTTCAGAATTTTTTCAATCATCCTCAGGTTGAACAGATGTATGGATGTGTTCCTTATTTCAAGATTCATCCACAATATACCAATATGAATCATGGATGGATATGTCAATATGAACCAACTACTATGATTTTATTAGAGCATGTTGATTTTCCTCTAGACTATGAGTAGTAATGTGATCTTAATTGTGAATACTTACAAGGATATATTGTCAACCTCTCTATATTAAGAGTTGGGATATTAGACCACTCTTGGGTGATCACTATAATATGTCGACAATTATCTTGAATTGTCATTTTCAATAAACAATAATAACAATATTTGAATATTTATGTAATAAAAGATATTTCATAAATTTTAACCATGATAAATTGATTAGATCTACAACATGAAAAAAATATGGGTCTCTTCTTCAATAAGAGAGGAAATATGCACCTACACATTGTAACGACCCAACGATTTATCAAAAGAACCCCCTTATTATAATAATTACTTATAGTATAATACCATAAGGAATCAAAATGACATATAATGATACTAAATATTATGTGACCATTAAATATAATTTTCCACTTATATGTTTTGAATTTCGAAAATCTGACGTACACGATTGTGTTCAGGATGTTTTTTGGAGTCAAATAGAACAAAAATAATTTTGGGTGAATAGTAACCCACCCTTATGAATAGTAACATGCCCTTATGAATTGTAATATAAACCATATACATATTAAATCAACCAATGTAATAGTAAACTTACCCTTTAAGGATAAAATAATCATTAGGCATCTTATATGTGACAATTTGACCTTAGTAAAAATATTGGTATTTTTGTGAGCCATAAATAAATAATTGAAATTAATTAATTAATTTAAAATAAAATTAATTTCTGTAATATGTGTTCATAAATTAACAATTCTATGTCTTCTAGATTAAAGATAATTTTATAAGACCTTATGTGATTTTTGAAAGCTTTATAAAATCAATTTTAATTTTAAAACTGAATTTATTTCATGTAAATTATGAATTCAATTAAATGTTAAATTAATCATATTTAGAAAATTAATTTTTAAAAATTGACTTCATTTTTTGATTCTACATGTCGAAAACGGTTAGGGTGAATTTTTTGGATTTTTCCTAAATACTTCAATTTTCAGGTGAATAGTAAAAATACAGTTTTCACATAATCGATGTATCATAAATCGCATCATTCATGATATATTATATTATATATGATTTGTGATGTGAAATCCCAAAGTCAAAAGGTGAACCCTTAATGTATCTTTTTCTATTTATTTCACTTTCCTTATAATAAATTAATGAATTTGTATTCTAATGATGATTTAAAGTCTAAAAATAATAATATTATATTAATATATGATTTATGATGTAAAAAAAGTACTATAAAATTTGATATATTATTTTTTAAATATTTTATTCTAAAAAACACATGTTCTCATGTATAAATAAACCCTCTCCCTCCCATTACCAAACCCCACCTCTCATGATTCATGAAATGTCTATACTCTTCCCAAACAACATACCTAGCCCCTCTTCCACGTCTGAGAGCTTCTGGCCTCACTAAGGGACCAATCTTGGCTTCTTTGTGGAGTATCTAAAGAAGAGGATTGAAGAGGTAATTCCCCTATCTCGCTTTTCCTTTAATTTCCATTTAATTTCAAATTTTTTCTTATTCTCTCTCAACTTATATTTATCCAAATGTATTAGTAACTCCAGTATCCTAAATATAATATAATTTTATGATACTAATGGGAAATTATATCATCAAACCCATTTACCCTCTTTATTTTTATTTTAAAAATGAAAATGTCGTTCGTGAGGTGTTAATTTATCACCTTCAAGAACGACATGTTTTCTTTTTTTCCTTTACCACCTTCAAATCTGGTCATGAAACCATTTTTATGGTTGAACCAGAATATTTAATATGTGTTATATTCTATTTAATTTATTGGAGCTAACTTAAATACATATTACTACATTATTAAAAGAAACAAGTTCGTTGTGGGTGAAAAACCGCCAAATTACCCTTAATGATCATCATTAAGATCCTATATAATGATTCATACACATGGTATAAAATATAATCCATTAAAAGATCATTTAAAATCATGGAATATAATTAATAACATGTAATATTTGTTCTGTATGTTTAACTATGTTCTACACGAACTTCCATTTATGAATACAAGTGAACCGCTCAAGAATACAACAAAAATAATCATTCCCAAACAATGTTTTTAAACTCTATAACTCATAAAACGGTCCATAAAATAACTCAATGAAACCATAATAAACCATATTCATGTAAAAAAGGTTTTTTAATTGATAATTAATGAATCTAATATGGTTATACAGGACACTAATGTGAAGAAATCTTTCAGATAAAAAGTAATGTTTTCCCAAATAACTCTTCTTTCATAAACACACCTTTTATTTCTCACTCAAGGTTTATTGTTATTTATCTAGTATGGTATTCCCACTTTCCTTTGGGAAACCAAATTTTATGTATGTGTTCTTATTATATGAATACCATTACATTCAATGTTTTAGTAATTTTCATTTTTGATTTATGTTTTATGTGGCATACACAATAATGATAGTTTTAGGATGTGATGGGTATGCCCAGAATTATATATCGCAATATGAATGTTTGAATGTAACAGGTGCACCTAGAATTACAAAGAACTCAAATTCATTGTGTAAAGTGATGAATATCAAGATATAAAGTTCAATGATATGTGACAAAGATTCTAGATTTGTTCACAAGTATGTGCAGTAGTTAATCACTAAGATATGATGTTCCATTTTTATGCATTTCCACATTTCATTTCGTTTATTAATGCTTCTTATTTTTTTCATGATCCATTTACTATGTTATGATTATGATCACCAATTTTTATATTGTTCATATATATCCTCTTACTGTGAATGTATCTCACCCCTTATTATGTATATCCTTAGGTGATGACATGACCTAAGGAGAGGTAAAGTGAAAATATGAATATAGATAAGAAGGAAATAAATAAATGATTATGTTTTATGTTGTAAATTTTATGTATGATCCTTGTTTTCCAAAGACACTGAACTTTTGGTTCCTATATATTTAATACTATTATGTTTTTTTTATTAATAATGATGTAATAGTAATGTACGAAAAGGAAGGGTCACTATAATTTGTATTAGAGGGAAGGTTTGGTTAATTTGGGAATTAGGATTAGTGAACCCTAGAGAAAACCTATAGCATGAGACTATGTGAAATTATACACAAAAAAAGCGTCATAGAGGGATCCCATATGTTATTAATTTTGTGAAAGTTGTACAAATGAATATATTATTTGTTTATGACATGTTGACTTTTGTTTTCTTCAAACCTTTTCTATTTTAGAAAATGCTGAGAACCAGGAGAAACCAGGCCAACAACTTTTGCAATGGCCAATGCCAAGATTTCCCGATTGACATCACCAATGATGTGGGATGTGGAGTAAAATACATCATGGTGATTAATACCCAAATATCTCAGGTTATGAAGAATAACAAGAATAATGGGGAATGTCCTTTTTCATCTAAGAGGGAGAAACTTGTTGTCAAATGTTTTATATGGAAATTACCACTGACATTTAGTGGATATTCTAATCCACTAGTTGGAGAACAATGGTTAAAATACTTGGAAATTATCTTTTCCATGGTTCATTATTCTGAGACAGAGAAGGTGAAACTACATATTTATTGTCTAGATGTAGAGGCCAGTCAACGATGGGATATGATTTAGAACACCAAACCAAGGGAAGAAATTTATGAGATGGAATGGGAAGACTTTATGATCTTGTTTCTTAATAATTATTTCCCAAGAAAACTTTGTACGAAGATGGAGATAGAATTTATAGAGCTCAATCGAAATGAAAGAGAATCTGTCAGAACCATTGAAGCAGATTTCACAACGAATTCAAGGTATGATTCGAGTATTTTATCAACAATGATAGAAAAATTGATTGATTCTTTTGTGGATTAAAACCACACCTTCAAAATGATATTGAAATTAGAGACTCTGGGAGTTATGAATAAGCTGATTGATGTGATCTCAAAGTGGATATGGAGTTTTGAGAATGGTCTCATAGCTATGGTGATATGAAATGAAAGATCGATTTCCATGTTTGAGGACCAATTAATTATGGTTCAAAGAAAACACAACGACCCACATGCCAAAAATATAGGATGGTTCATCATGGGAAGTTTCTCAGAGGAATAGGGAAGTGGTTCAAGTGTGGGAAATAAGGACACTATGATAAATAGTGTCAAAGAGACATAAAAAAGAATGAAAATGTAGTGCAAGAACGGGGAGGACAGCCTAGGGTCCATTGCTATAACTGTATGGAGCATGGGTATTGTGTAATTTAGTGCACTAAACCTCAAGTCACCATGGGTAATAAGTTACAGAAGCCACCAACTCCAAAGGAACAAGGGGAGACATATTCCATCACTACTATGGAAGTGGAGAAAGATAATGAAGTCTTAGATGGTACACTTCCAATTCACTCAAGAATGGAAAAAGTAATATTTGATTCTGGTTCTACACATTCTTTTATATCTTGAATGTTTTCTAGAACTATAGAATCGAAACCCTTAAACATTGAAGTAGAGATATTTGTAAAATCACCAAGTGGGGCAATCATTGAAACCCAAGTGTTTGACAAATCACCCGTTGGCGTTTGTGGGTTTATTATTCAAGAAAATATCATAATACATACCATGGTGAAATTTGACGATATATTGGGAATGGAGTGGATATCATTATATAGAGAATATATCTACTTCTAGGAAAAGGAAATATCTACTAATATTCTGAACCATCCTATGCTCCTCTATAAATTTAAGGAAGATCATGAATATCTTATGAACAATTCTTCAATAGTGTCGGTCTTGATACCCTATGAAGAAGCATACCTCTCCCAAATGGTTGAGTCAAAGTAAAGAGCCAACCTTGAAAAAATTCCCACCGTGAAGAAATAATGTGACATATTTCTTGAAGAGTTACCCAGACATCCCTCGGACTGTGAGGTTGGCTTCTCAATAGAGATCATACCCAAAGCTAATGTTAACTCAATGTGTCCCTAGAGGATAGCTCCTATAGAACAATAAGAGTAAAAGAATTAGCTACAAGGGAATCTGGACTAAGGGTTTATACGGCTTAGTGAATTACCTTGGGGTGAGGCAGTTCTGTTTCTGAAGAAGAACGATGGAACAATGGGTCTGTGTACCGATTATCGAGAACTCAACAAGATCACCAAAATGGAAATGTTCCAATTGCATTGATTGATGACTATTTAGATCAGTTATGAGGAGATCAATACTTCTCAAAGGTTGATCTTCATTCTAGGTATCATCAATATAAGGTAACGAGGGAAGATATTCATAAGACTGCCTTCTGAACAACGTATGGGGACTATGAGTTTCTGGTGATTCCCTTAGACTATGTAATACCCTTGAAATCATCATGGATTTGATGAATAGAGTACTTATACATTACCTTGAAAACATTTTGGTTGTGTTTATCTATTATATTGTCATCTACTCAAAGAGAATGGGTGAACATGAAGAAAAACTAAGTCTTGTGTTGGCGACATTGAGAAAAGTGAAGTTGTACACCAAGTTTAGCTAGTTTGACTTTTGGATTAAGTAAGTCACGTTCATGGGATATTTGATCACAAGTGAAGGAATTTATGCCGACCCTTATAAAACAAAAGAGATTTAGGAATGGCCTAGACCGTCTAGTGTCATAAAAATCCATTGTTTTCTTAGATTAGATGGATTCTACCAACGTTTTTTGAAATATTTCCCACGATTATAAAACCCAATAACTATGTTAACAAGGAAATGGGTAAAGTAATCCAGGATAAAATAATGTGAGGGAAGCTTTGAGGAGCTAAAGATAAGGCTGATCACTACAAATGTACTCACACTACTGAAAAGTGGAGAATTATTTGTGATATAAATTGATTCTTAAAAGAATGTCTGGGGTTGGAAACTCCTGAATAATGATAATGTGAAATCCTATGCCTCATGGCAGTTGATGATACTTGAGTAGAAGTACCCAACACATAATCTAGATCTAGAAGCAATGATTTTTTCCTGGAAAATCTAGTGGCACTACGTTTATGTTGAGAAGTGTGAAATATACAGTTACAACAAGAGCATAATATATATATTCACATAGTAGTAGATCAACATGCATCAATGAAAATGGCTACATCTAATCAAATATTACAATTTCTCTATTCACTATCATCCTAGAAATGCTATGAAGGTAGTTGAATCTCTAACCCTAAAAGAATCTGCTACTCTATTCATGATTGAAATTGAGAAAGACTCTATCTTCATGGATATGAAATGGATGTATTTGGAAATCATAATGGCAGGGGATACATCCTAACTTGCCCAAATGATTTCGCAACCATCAATCCAAGATCCGATTATGGGGTAACTAAGGGATTATCTGGAGTTACAAAAGAGGGAGAATGTAGCAAAGGACGAGAAGCTGGAAGAGTTCCATATCAATGATGATAGTGTAATTCGGTTTGTAATGTGGATGTGTGCTCCTTAATCACCCTAGATAAAGAAGGATCTATTGGACAATGCCCATATCTCAACATTCTCTATCCATCCTGGTAGCACCAAGATGTACCCAGATCTTTGTGAACACTTCTAGTGGGATAACATGAACAAAATGAGCGTGGAATATATCTCAACATTCTTTTTATGTCATCAAGTTAATGTAGAGAAACAGAATTACCACGGTTTGATACATCCATTGCATATACCCTTGTGGAAATGAGATAACCTCACTATGGATTTTGTCCTAGGTCACTTGAAGACGTCGTAGGTAAATAATGTGAAGTGTGTTCTGGTTGATTGACTCACCAAGACTGCTCAATTTGTCTCTATTCAGGATGATATCTCGCTTGAACAACATGAAAATATATATGTTAATAATGTGGTTATATTTTATTTTGTTCCAATCTCAATTGTCTCTGACCGTAATCCAAGGTTCACATCTAAATTCTGGAGGAGCATTCAACATGCATTGAGTACTGAATTGAATTTTATCCAGGACAATCACCCCCAAACTGATGTCCAATCTGAAAGGAATATTCAGTTACTCGAAGACATGCTAAGATCCTTCTCATTAGAATTAAAAGGTGGATGGGATCATCATCTCCCATTGGTTGTGTTCTCATACAATAATAGATTACAATCAAGAATTCAGATGGCCCCATATAAAGCTCTATATTAAAAGAGATGTATAACTCCAACCTATTGGGATAATGCAGGAGAAAGAAAGTTATTGGACCTAACCTTATGTAAGAGAAGACAAACAAGGTTAAAGTTATCCCAGAACACATAAAATATTCTCAAAGTCAAAAAAAGAGTTATGAAGACAACCATTAAAGGGACTTGGAGATCTACGTTGGAGACAAATTCTTCCTTCGAATATTTCCATAGAATTGAGTGATTTAGTATGGAAATAAAGGGAAGCTAAGCCCAAGGTACATTTTCCCCATTATGATCCTTGACTGCATAGGTGTCGTAGCCTATCGACTTTCACTTCCACTGAATATAACTCATGTTCATGATGTGTGTCACATATGAATCTTGAGAAAGTATATACCAGATCCCTCACATGTACTACGTTCGTAGGTGGTGCAGTTGGAAGATGATCTCTCCTATGAGAAATAACCAATAGATATTCTGGACAAGAGAGATAAGGTTTTATGCAACAAGACAACCCACATTGTCAAAGTGTTGGGTAATAAACATAAGTTTGATGAAACTACATGGGAACTAGAGGAGGCAATGAAGGACAAGTACCCTCACATGTTTGTGTAAAAAGAAATCATGAGGGTGAAATTTCAAAACAGGAGAAGAATGTAACAACCCTAACTTTTATCAACGGAATATCCATCTTATAATTACTCCTTATAGTATAATCACATTAGGATTCACAATAAAATATTATGATATTAAATTTTATGTGACCATTAAATATAATTTTGCCACATCTATGTCTTGAATTTTGAAAATCTGACACGCACAATTGTGTTCCAGATGATTTCTGGAGTCAAATAGAACAAATATAATTTTTTGTGGATAGTAATGCACCCTTATGAATTGTAACAAACCCTTATGAATAGTAATATGACCCTTATTAAAATTAAATCATCAAAATTAATAGTAACCATACCCTTGAAATGTTAAATAAACTTTAGGAATCTTATAAATGAAAATTTGTCATTAGTAAAAATATTGGCATTTTTGTTAGACATAAATAAATAATTATAAATAATTAATCCATTTAAAATAAAATTTATTTTATCAAAATGTTTTCATAAATTATAAATTCTACATCTTTTAGTTTTATGATAATTTTATTACCTTATTTAATTTATGAATGCATTATAAAACCAGTTTTATTTTTAAAAACTGTATTTTTTTCAAGTAAATTATTATTTAATGAAATATTAAATTAATAATATTTAGAAATTAATTTTTAAAAAATTAACTTTTTTTTGGATTCTACACATTGAAAAAAATTTAGGGTTAAATTTTTGGTTTTTTCTAAATACTTCAATTTTCATTTGAAAAGTAAACATTTAGTTTTTCACATAACTGATTTATTTTAAATTGCTTCATTCATGATGTAATTACAACATAAAAATTCTATAAATTTTTGTTCATCAATATTATATTTAATTTTGTAAATTTTTACTTTAAATAAAATTACCTTATTTTCCAACTCTTAAATGAACATTCCAAATCCTAAAGTCGAAATGTGATTCCTTAATGAATCTTTTTCTCTTTCATTCACTTTCCTTTTAATAAATTAATGAATTAAAATTATAAAGATGATTTAATGTCTAAAAATAATTATATTATATTAATATATTATTTATGATGTCAAAAAACTACTATAAGATTTTTTATATTATTTTATTTAATATTTTATTCTAAAAACACCCCCTCCTCATGTATAAATAACCTCTCTCCCTCCCCTTGCCAAATCATACCTATCAAGATTCTAGAAATGACTAAACTCAACCAAATCATGATCCCTAGCAATTAACCCATGTCCAATATCTTCTGGTCTCATATAGAGACCAAGCCTAGCTTCCTTATGGAGGATCCCAAGAGGGGGATTCGAGAGGTAATACTTCTTTCTCTCTCTCTTCCTTTAATTTCCTTTCATTTTTATGTTCTTTTCTTATTCGTTCCCCAAATATCATCAACAAAATGGTTTCGTTACTCTAGTATCATACATATAATGCAATTTTATGTTAATAATGAGATATTACAACATCCAACCCCCTTCTCCTCTTCTTTTTTTAGATAGGAAAATGTTGTTCGTGAGGTGTTAATGTATCACCATTAAGAACAACATGTTTTCTTTTTTCCTTTACCTCATTCAGATATGGTCATGAAACCATTTTTAATGTTGAAATAGAATATTTTAAATTTATAATATCCTATTTAATATTTTGGAACAAACTTATGTACATATTACTAAATAATTAAAAAAATACAAGTTCGTTGTGGACAGAAAAGTGCCGAATTAACCCAAATGGGCATTATTGAGATCCTATCTATTGATTCATCCAGATGGTACAGAATATAATAATTTATAAGCTAATTTAAGATCCTATAAGATAATTAAAAACATTTAATATCAGTTCTGTATGTTTACCCATGTTCTCCATGAACTTCCATTTATAAATAAAAGTGAACTGCTCAAGAAAACCATAAAAATGATCATTCAAGAACAATATTTTTAAAATAATTAACTCATTAAAAAGACCATAAAAGAACATAATGAAATAATAATAAACCATATTAATGTAAAAAAGTTTATTTAATTTATAATTTATCAATTTAATGTGGTTATACTAGATATTAAATCGATGAAAGTTCTTGGATACAAGGTAATGGGAAATTCTCTAACCCAACATTCTGTCTTCAGGTTATCCCTCTTTCACTACATTTTTGTTATGGTCACTCCTTAAAAAATAAACTTTTTTTTATTATATTACCTATTATAGGATATAAATTTCATTCATAGGATTTATTGTAAATATTTTTTTCCAAAATATCTCTTCTTTCATAAACAGACCTTTTATTTCTCACTCTAGGATGATGGTTATTCTATCAAGTATGTTATTCCCACTTTATATTTAGAACCCAATGTCTATGAATGTGTTCTTATGATAAGAAACCAATTCCATTACATGGGTTAGTTATTTTAATTATTGATATATGTTCTACGTGTCAAGAATGACAATGATAATGTTATGATGTGATGGGTGCACCCAAAATTTTAAAGCGCAATATAAATATTTGAATGTGATAGGTACACCCAAAAGTATACAGTAATCCAATGCATTTGGTAAAGTGATTAATATCATGAGTTAATGAAAAATTATGTGTGAGCTAGATTCTATATTTTTTCACAATTATGTGTGTTATTTAACCAATATGACATGATGTTTATTATTTATGCATTTCCATATTTCATGTCTTATGTTAATACTTAATTTCATGTTCATGATCCTTTTCATATGTTATGATTATGATCACCCATTTTTTATATTGTTCATATCTATCATATTATTAGGCATTTATCTCACCCATTGTTTGTGTATATCCTCAGGTGACTACATGTACTAAGGAGAGGTTAAGTGCCAATAAGAAGCTAGAGAAAAAGGAATTAACTAAATTATTACGAATTATGTTGTAAATATTATGTATGGTCCTAGTTTTCCCAAGACACTAAATATTTGTATCATCTATGTGTAATACATTTATATTGTTTATCATTATAATGATTTAAATGTAATTTAAGAAAAGGTAGGTTTTCTATACACATTTCCTCTAGTCTCCAAATAGACATATCGTTAAAATATTTATTCAAGGGTGAGAACATGCGACTCCTCCTTCTTCCCAAATTGGATATTATAGAGCTATCTAGATTCCACTAGAGTTAACTAGAAGTCTATGTTGACATGAACAAGGATATGTGAATGCAATTTTTCAAGGATGTGTAGATGTATATACTCATCTAGAAATAGAATATGGGCCTATTATTATTTTCCCCAGTCAGGGTTTCATTTGAGATACCTCCTATTTGGTTTCCAGACCTATGTGAATGAGATTAAAATATCATAGAAATTATCCTCTATGTAACTATGTGGAACCATGGCTTCGATATGTTTTCAATTAAGATGGTGGGTGAATAGATCCCTACATTGGGACTCATGTTAAATTTTGAGGTCACAATAAACCTATCCTTTTTATACTCAATAATAATGGAGTTAATAATTTGTTTTCTATTGGGGGAGGATTCAGAAGTACATTGTGGTGGTGATGTGTTCCATTGGATTTTTATATCATTCTGCTAGTGGAGTGGGCTACAAGGATTCATTGCATAGAGGGGATTCCACGTAGTCTTTAGTGATTTAATAGAATCATCAAAAATATGATATTTCACCAACACATTATCAATATAAAACTAGAGGTATTAGTTTGGTGAAACCATCCTTTCGGTTGGGGGTGAAATAACGATTAAAAAATAAGAATCATATGAACATTTACTTCATGAATAAGTCATATCTTTTTAGTGAATAATGATTTTGAAAGTGTTTCCTAACACCATGAAACACCACAAACAATAAAAACCATTTTTGAAATATATATTTAAGATTATTATCATCCAATCCTTATCATAGTTAAAATATTATGTCAGGTTCACCATTTATGATTCCATATTTTTTTCCAATGAAAATGTCTTATGCAACTCCTTAACAACATTTTTAGTTAGTGTAATACCAGTGTCCAATGGTAAGTACTCCCTGGAACATTACTGACGACACCATGGAATGTATGTTGGTCAATACTAGAAGAGGTTAGACACAACTATACATTTTTATGGGGATTTATTACATACTCAAGGACTCTATTATAGATTTAAGACATATTTGGTATAATTTTCCCAGTCCTAGTGTGATATTAGTTACCCATATGCTATTGATTATTCAATTATATTTATTAATGTGAAAATTGGTGTATTATACAAGAATTTATTCTATGAATAAATCTATATGTATTTGGGTTTCTTCATTGATGGTATAATTTTTATGTAATATATCTTATCAAAATCTAATTTATTGATATGTTATTCTACTTCATTTTTGGGAACTGTAGTTTAAATACACACAGTTTGAAACTCTAAATTTTATTTCCAATTATGTGGGTATTTTAAATTTATGATGTTATGATCATGAAAATGGGAATGGATAACTATATATCTTTTTAAAAATAATTACAACACTCTTATTTCAAAGAAACGTAACACAAAAATCACATATATTATGGTCATGTGACTCAGACTTATCCATGATGTTTAGCATCATGTGGTGTGGATGACATGAAATAAGATACTCGATGATGGTTGATATGGGAATTATTCAGGATCATTATTTTTTGTTGATCTAAAAGGGAATATCAACTAATGGGGATTGATTAGTTCCATAAGGGATATAACCCTATGAGGTATGGGGCTAGATCGACTAGATTCAATTTGGATCAATGATAAGAATATAATTTTATCAATAATATGACATGCTAAATATGATATGGTGATACCCATAGAATATATGACCCTCCAGGTGAAGCATGGTTTCATTGTAAATATTTACTAATGAGAATATTTTGAGTGGAATATAGACCATTAAAAGGGGTGTCATGGATCACAGGGAATATAACCCTATGAGGAAGGATGTAAATGGATTCATGAGAAAATTATCCCAATAAATATTAAAATGGATGGATAACGATGTTGTATTTGAATATATAGGATACATGATACTTATCCTTTTTGTTAAGAATCAGTGAACATGCATTTTTATATTCACAGTTTTGGGTTATGTGGTTGGGTCATACAACATAGTTTAATATTACTTAATAAAGATATTTTTCTTTAGTTTACTGTCTTCACACATGAAAATTGGAAATACACTTTTATATAATGTTATGGGGACTTATTTGTATTTAATAGTGTGATAATTGAATATTGAGTAGGGATTACAGATATAAGAATTCCCTTATATATGTGTAATTCTATAAAATAACCCTTTGAAGGAATACATATCATAAACATTATAAACATTTGATGAGGGTTTTAATGTAGGATACATTTCTAGATAGATGAATTGGTGATAACGCATTAGCGAGACCCCAGAGTCTAGGGTTCATTGGGTTGAATAGAATGATTTCCCATGTGAATTCCATGGTTAGGAATTACTCCTCAGATGAGCCGCTAAATATCTCATTAAAGAAGGAAAAACACAAGTGGGGCTTATGCATGACCATGTGCTACCAAGTTGTTGGTATTAATATTTTTTTTATAATTCAAGGGGATGAAATCATCAGTGGGAACACCTTTTTTCTTATTCTAGAAGATGAATTGTGTGTGCTCATTTCACATTGGGTGTACCATGATATCCACTAGCTTCCTATGCTAATGCGTATTAGACCTAGTTTTGATATGTTACATTGAACGATCTAGAAATAGATTTACCAATGTCACTAAAATGGGGGACCTCATTATTAGGGGGTACATGATTCAAAACCCACTAAGGGTCCTATTAGGATTGGAGGATAAGTGAGAATAAAATTTTAGGAATAGAATACCGAATTAAAAGGGGTATATTTTGGTTTATGTAACCTAATGTTTCATATTTGGTGGCTCTTGAGGATGAATAGATAACTCGAAGCCCAAGTTAGATACATAAGACAATTAATTGTTTTCCCTTATGGACACTGTCTTTAAGATACCCTAGTATGGGAGCAGGATAGCATAATCATCCAAGTGAGGGATTAGTCTTAGTGAACACCTTGGTGGATTACTTTCTTAGACAACATGAGGGATATGCTAAGGATTTTTTCTCCAAAATAAAGGTTAAATGAATACAGTAGTTTCATAAAGTTAGGTAAAAGAGAATGCATTGCATCACTACTAAGACCAAGAAAAACATTTCATGATGATTTTTGTATGACACATGATATGATAATCACATAGAAAAAAATTTCTATGTCTGACTAAATACTCTTATCTATGCTTGAATTACCATATTGGATTTCCATATTCCACTAGATTTCTCAAACATTGAGGGATAAATAATCTCCAAAAATGATTCCCATTCTAATGTAATGGTCGAGAGAATCTCCCTCTTGGTGTAGGATCAATAATCTTGAAAATAAATCGTAAAAAGGTGTTGATGACTTAAAAATAATTATCTTTGATCATACTTTTATTCTCAAGAAACTATTTGATTGGTTAAGAATACCAAAATGGATTCGGAATCAAATGTTATGGATATTTTAAGTAAGAAAAATTTTATAATGGAAATCAATCTCCCACACAAGTCCCTCATGAAATCAATTCATCGGACCATTAATTCGAGGCCCGAATTATAGTCCCATTGCATAGCCCTTATACAGAGGTCCTCTATATGGTTTACAAATAGGCCCTAATGCCTCCAATTTTCAAAAGATAGATAAACTCCCCGATGAATAAAAAGGGTGAGATAACTAATCTCACAACTCATTTTCCCCTGTACTCTATCCATACATGGGAAAAAATCATCTGCATCCCTCTGCACTGATGATTCCCCCTTGGTGAACCACCACATGAGAGAGCCCCTGCATGGATGATATACATGGGAGACACAAACATGGGTGACCCACACTATGGAAACCCACAAATGGGAGACCCATACATGGGAGAGCCCCCACATTAGAGAAACACATGGGTAACCCACAACTAGGAAACCCACAAATGGGTGACCCATACCTAGGAAACATGTAATCGGGTGATCCAATACTTGAGTGACCCTTCCCCCAAGTCACCCATACATGGGTGACCCTTAGATCCTTGAATTACATACCATAGTGGCTTCATCCCCACACCCCCACTTAAGATCAATGTTAGTATACAGTTCTAGGACTATATCTCTTTACCATCACTACCCTCACTCACCCCAATGACAAATGGAGATTCAAACAGTTAAATTTTAATGAAATTTCATGTATGTTTTTGGTTTACAAACATAAAACCACACCACTGACTCCAAACTAACCAAAAAATGATATAATTTTCATTATTATAGAATCATGTCCAAACTCCACTATGTAATCCACATCTAAACCAAATCACAATGAGTCGAGATACTCATAAAAGTCCTAGAAACATGCGCATTAAAATGACCCAAACTTATTGATTGATAATTTTTACCTGAATATGTGTGTTATTTTATTTCATATACAAAATAACTATATCCATTCAATAATGAAGATAGTATAATTTAAATGTGAACATTGGGTTTTTACCTTTATATGACTCTTGGTCAATACAACTATTAGAAATAGTACTATAAATAATAATTTTAACATTATTAATAGAAATGATAATTATAATTAATGCAGAAACAAGATTTCATGGCACCATCCATTAGAGTTATTCCATACAAAGAACATTTTTTAGACCATGGTAAGGAGGTATCATCATGGGGAATATATCCTTACCAAGTTCAAGTCAAAATTCAACCTGTTATGATTTAAAAAAATTTCTTACATGAGGAGTTCAATTTTAGTAAATATTACCATTCAACATATGTTATCAAAACCACCGAAAGAATCTATCACAATAACACTCCTAAACCATAGGTTTTATATAGGCGTTATAATGGGTTATGATTCAATGAAATAGTTACTTATTCTGTAATACCTTTTTATAAATAAAATTTATATATCATCATTTCCATTTTAAGAATTGTTTTTCTTAAAATTGTGATGGAATTAGATATATTGAATTTTGAGGTAAAAAATATATTTTTCACATAGATACAAATTATGATATTAAAATGATGTTTTATTGGTGTTTATTTTAATTAAATTATGTTTTCAAAACACTATTATTAAATTGAAAATAATTCAATAATTTTTTTCATGTGTTGAAAATTTTACCATGCCTTTTTTGTCCACTATTAATTTTAATAAATAAGTATATTTAAATATAGAAGTTAAATTTATCATTTTTATAGAATTATCATGATAATATATATGTCATTTTGGAAATAAAAACCTCGATATTATGTTATGGTGAATTTATGTGAATTTTATGATATACAACTTTTTCAGGAATATGAAAAATACAGTACGAGGTTTTGAGTATGTTTAATTAAATTTTAAAGATATTATAATTAATATAAAATTGTGGTAAGATATTTTGTATTAAAATATTATAATATTAGTCCCATATGGAAAATAATTAGGGAAAATACCATTGGAAAGTCCATGGTTTTGAAAAGACCACTACTGAGGTCTCCAAGGAAATTAATAAAAATATCTTTCTATTTTTCTATAAATAACCTACCATTTATTCATTTATTTTCATTAAAAATTTATACTGCTAGAATATTTTTAGTATTAACACCATATGTTTCCACCCAATTTTTCCTCAATCCCTTTAGGTCCTAATAAATGTGTTTTAGGAACCACTCTTCAAGGTAAGGGGGTCTCAACTTCTCTTTTCCGTTCAAGTTTCCTTTTTTATGTGGTATGTCATTATAAATTCCATACAATGTTTTCCTTTACATTTTATTATATACGTTTACATTATTAATATTATTTTATGAATGGGATACCCTTTTCACATCTCTTTTTACTGTTACATAGAACCATTTTTCATACCCATTATACTGTAGAATTTTATTCCCAAAATTTCCCTTTTTTTCTCAAGAAAATAATTTATTTTATTTTATGAATATTAAACAAACATTATTATCTTGGTATATTACAATATATTTAAAAATGATCTATTTTATTATGATATTGACATATATTTAACCCTCATTCCTTTTCTATGGGTTTATAATGGCAAAAGGGTCTTATTTTTTTAGTTCATTTTAAAATGTTTTTATTTTGAAAAGAAACCTATTATTTTATTCTCTATAGGTTATTTAGTAAATGTTTTATTATAATATTTTTAGATAAAACTAATTAATACATATAAATTGTTTTTTTTGTATGTTCTCCAATTATTTGGGTAAAGAATTTAATCTCTAGAGATGACTTGTTTTACTATACCTTTGGGAATAACCATGGTAATTTTTAGGACACCTAAGTGACAAACCATGGTGACTTACTTATGAAGGCCTAAAGAAAATTATTTAGCAACATTTACAAGTTATAATCAATTTTTATTTTATTATGATATGACAATTTCTCATTCCATTATTTATTTCCTCATGTTCTTATTGGTATTCCTCAAGATCACCAGTAAATTGGTTACCTTATTTACTCACATTGGGCATTCTTATAAATATTTACATTAATGTATGTACCTAGGTTATGATATGAATTAATTTATCATAGGTTGAGACCACTATAAATCCATTAATGTTTTTTTAGGATTTTTTTTTTCATATTTTCAATTATTATTTACCTTATTTAAAATAAACTAAACATTAAAAGATCATATGTTTGTAAAATCTAATGAAAAGATATGTAATAAATCGTGGAGATGACATAGTTGGTATAAAAGTTTGGTTTATTAATTTTTCTAAATTATGATTTGAAAATTTTATGAAGAATCCAATATAAATGTTTAAATATACGAAAATCATCCATCTATTTTGGAAAAATATGAGGAAAGTTGTTTCTGAGAAAATAAATATCTATCTGGATATGAACATGTGGATGTGGCTCTTGAAAAGTTGTATATAGGTGTATAAATTGATTTAAATGATTTTAGCTAGACTCAAACAATAACTGGTTCATTCCAACATGCCTTGTTTCACTCCTCGTTTGATAGTCCCTGGGGATATTTTTGGTTCATCACAATCTTTTTATGATCAATTATTATGGATATATTGAAATTGTAGTTGTTTATAATGAACCACTTGTTAAAAAAATGATTTTATTTGACTTAAATATTTCCTTGGAACTATATTATTATTAATTGAAAAATGTTTCTCACTAAGGTCTTATCAGTTTAGAAAATTTTGTGAAATTATTCAAATCACATAAATAGAGGGTGCAACAGACAAGGTGATGGAGACCTACAGATGGAAGCTAGAATGGAATCCTTTACGAGAATGATGAATCTACTTGATCGAGTTACGTGTAATAACATGAATCAATATGAGACACTGTAGTAACCATGAAAGGAATAACATTTCATTGAGTCCTCTATGTGTCATCAAACACAGTATTTCACCGGATATACTAACCCATTGATTGCTGAATATTGGATAATCTCTATCAAAAAGATATTTTATATACACCATTGTTTATAAATAGAAAAAGTCACCCTGTCTAATTATTTCATGGAGGGAGAATCTAATAAGTAGTTGTAATTAATCCAAAATAAGAAGCTAAGAGGGTAAATAGATGATATGGAGTGGGAAAAGTTCTGAGTAACCTTTTTATGAAATATTTCCCACAACGAATATGAACTATAATGGATAAGGAATTACTAGAGATGATGTAGAATGAATATGAATTAGTGGGAAGCTAGGGTTTTAACATAACAATAATATACCATCACACATCTATCTTTTTCATGGATACTAATGGAATGGCTATTATATTTTTTGGTGTATTAGTACCTCATCTTAAGAATAATTTTTCAACCAAGATAATGAAAAGTACGAGGAGATCATGTGGAGTGATATAAATGTTGATCTAGAGTTTGGAGAGATACAGTGGTCCCATATATCGAAGGAAAAGAAGTGATCTCGGGATCTAAACATTGGGACAATCTTTGATCAAGGAAGTGGAGAATGAAAGTGAAATTTTCCACTTGAATAAAATGTTAGAAGAAGCATCTAGGGAACTAGTTTCTTAGGAGTGAGAAATTATACATGTGTTGAAGAGAAAAAGATATTACTCATAAATATCATTGTGAGATGAAGCCTCAACTTCTCAATAATAACCAAAAAGGGAAATTGGTACACTACCTACCTAATGTCCAATGATTCAAGTGTGTACAGATTTGGAACCTTTCAAATCACGATTCAAATCTGAGGGCAGTAGAGGTGAATCACTATCAACCCCATCATATGACAAGGGTGAAAGGGAATGATTTTTCTACCATGGTGGATGAAGATGAATCTCAAAATGGTGTGGTGGTAGGTGATATAATTGTTCTCCCAAATCTATAATGTAAATGGTTTGATTTTGGTTCTAGACATTCCATTATTTCCTCCATGATTTAATAGAGTTTAAAATCAATCCTAGAACCTCTAGATGTAGATATATAATTCAAGACTCTTGGAGGGATTATCTAAGAATTAAGAGTGTATATAAACACAGGTATTTAATTTGGTGAGAATAATCTCATTGAAAATCTAGTAGTCATTTCTATTCTAGAATTCGACATTATACAATTGAGGGATTGGATTTCGATTTATTTTTCTAATATAAACTAACAATTCAAGGAAATATCATTAATAATTAATGGAAAACCTATAGTGGTATTCAAAGGAGAGATATATTGACCACATATTTGAAAAGAAGCACCAACCATAGCATTTATTTTGGAGATTATTGGTGAAAATGAAAAAGGAAATTAATGTATATGATTAGAGAGTGTGCACATCATTCAAGAATACATTGATATATTTCATGAGGACTTACCTGGACCTCCCCAATTTAGAGAGGAAAATTTCACCATTAATCTCATGCCTAGTTCCAAGATGATTTCAAGGACCCTATATTGAATGGAAAATATAGAGATGTATGAATTAAAAAAACAACTCAAATCATTATTGGAGAAGAGGTTTATCTATCCAAATGTGTCTCTAATGGGAGAAACTATTTTATTTGTGATTAAGGAAGGATCAATTCATTTATTAGATGATTAGGGGGAACTTAACAGGATCATAGTGAAAAAAAATTCCATCATCCAAGAATTGATGATTTATTTGTCAGGCATCGTGGGGCTCAATTCTTCAACAAGATTGGTATTTTATTTGGTTATAATAAATTTTGGTTTAGGAAATAATATTTTTTAAAGTCCAAATTTCTACCAAGATAATGGTATTATGTGTTTTTTGTTATTCCCTTCCCCTTGACTAATTATCTTGTTATGATTATGGATTTTTTGAATAGATTCTTGAAAGACTTCCTCAATAACTTTGTGGTATTTTTTATTCATGAAATTATGATATATTGAAAAAGTCACTAGGAGAATGAGGATCATCTATGGGTTATATTGAAAAATATTAGGAAAGATATATTATTTGGAAAGTTCATCAAATGTGGATTTTGTTTACAAAAAGTTTCTTACATTGGGAACATTATAACCAGAGAAGGAATATCAGTAGATCCTACCATGAAAATGGTTGTGGAGAAGTTTCCACATCCTAATATATTAATTGAGATTCTAGTATCCATGGTTTTCCATGATATTATAAGTGGTTTTTGAAAAAGAATCATGGATTTCTAATCATCTAACCATATTAACTCAAAACGGGGCCATGTGAATCTAAGCAAATGAGTGTCGAGAATGTTTCAATGAGATAAAGAAGAGAATGGTTACTACACCCATGTTAACTCTACGTAATATTACACAAGGATTAATTATTTTTAATGATGAATATTAGAAAGGGCTTGGGTGGATCCTCATAGAAAATGAAACGTTGATTACTTATGCATCTCAACAGTTGAAGCCTCATTAGTAGAAATATACTAAAAATTAAGTGGATCTTTTTGTGGTTGTTTTTATTTGAAGATATGTAGGAACAATATTTATAGAGAGAAATGTGATATATACATATTTCATTAATGGTTTAAGTATATTTTGAGACAAATGTAATTGTTAATGAGATAGTGGATATGGTAGGAAATTATTAATGATAATTATTGTTAAATTCATTATGTTTTTGGTAGTGCAAACAAAATCTATGATAAATTAAGTAGAAAAGAACATGTATTTTTGGAAATAATGAGGATTCCAAGAGATCCTTTAATCAATGACCCATTAAAATGAGACATGGTAATCATAATGGATTGGAAATCAGGAACCCTATCCAAAATTATTTATCAACCATCATTACTATAGAAGTTAAAGAATTCTAAAAATGAATATCTTTCATTGTAGAAAAATATAGGCAGTTTAAAAATGGGATGTTTCTTGAGATCAGTATTGGTCAAGATGGTGTATATAAATTTCATATAGTTCTACATGTTCCATATATTCCAGAAAAAAAGACTCGGCTGATATATGAATATCATTGATTTTCTTACTCTATAAATCCTACAAGAAGTAAAATGTATAGGGTCCTTCATGATCCTTAATGGTGGGATAACATGAATAGAAATGTTTCCCACTACACTGCAAGGTTCCAAGTGTGTCAACAATTGATGTTAGAGTAACAAATTACAAAAGAGGTATTACATCCACTATACATACCATCCTGAAAGTTGGATAATATCACTATGGACTCTTTTACTACTCTCTCGAAAACATACAAAGGAAACAATGTGATATGGTTTATAGTGGACCATCTAATTAAGAGTTCCCATTTTATCTCAATTATAGAAGATTTATATAAAGATCAACATTTCAGGATTTACATGAAGGAAGTGGGAAGGATTCACGGGGTACCACCTACTATCAAATCTTATCACTATCCAAGGTTCACATTAAAACTCTAGAAGAATTCTTCAACACGCTCTTAATTCGGAATTGAATGTAAGCACCGGCTATCACTGTCAAAATGAAATTTAATCTAAAAGGACTATTCAGAAACATGAGGAAATGTTGAGAACATTTAGAAAGAAATTTAATGGTGGAAGGGATCAACATCTCACATTAGATCTGTTCTCAACAAGTAATATATTTCATTTGAGTATTCAAATAGAACCCAATGATGCTCTATAGAGAATTTTTGTAGAAATCCTACTTGTTGGGTTGAAGATAGTAAGACAAGTGTTCTTTTTCATGATATTGTGCAAGAGATGAAAGAAAAGGTTCATTCCATATAATAAAAATGAAGGATGCAGAGAGTTGGAAAAAAATTTATACTGATGACCATTGAAGGGACATGTAGTCTGGTGTTGGAGATAAATTCATCCTTTTAATTTCACCTTAGAATAGAGTCATGTGGTTTCAAAAAAAGGGAAGATCATCCCCAGAAACATTGTCGCCTATAAAATATTTGATCACATAATAGAAGTTTCATAACTGATTTCACTTACAGAAAATCCAGTTGAAGATAAGGATTTATTCCACGTATATCTCTTGAGGAAGTACTTACCGAACCCTAAACACGTAATAAATTTTGAGGTGGTACAACTGAAACATGTTCTCTCTTATGAGGAGGAGCCAATGGTGATCTTGGAACATAGTTACAATATTATACACAATAATACTACCCAGCACAATAAATTTTTATGGAGGAACCAGTAATATGGAGAAGACATGTTGGAACCACAGGAATCAATGACGTATTAGTACCCACTCCTTTTCTCATAGGATTTCACAAGTTGAAATTTCAGAGGGAAACTTTATTAAGTGGTGATCGATGTAATAAATCAATATTTTTGAATAATAATTATTTCCTAATATAGTGTGTTATTTTATTTTGTTCACAAATAACTATATACATTTAATAATGAAGTGATTGTAATTGAAATGTGATCATTGTTAGTAGACTATTATATGGACCATGGTTAACTATGACCATTGAAGAATATGAACTCTAGAAATAATACATGTAATAATGTTTTTAATATTATAAATAGAAATGGTAATGATTAATTAATATATAAAGAAGAGCCTGTAGCTTCATCCAGTAGAGTCACATCACTAAAATCCCATTTACAGAGCTTGGGAAGGAGTTATAATCATAGGGCATCACTCTTGACCAAGACCAAGTCGAACATCAATATTTCAATCTTGAATGAAATCAGCTGTGGGATAAGTAAATGTCATTAGAGATTACCACTTGGGTGACATTATTCGAGTCTCCTGAAGAATCTGTCAATATAAAAAACACCACCCATAGGTTGTTTGTGGGTGTTATAAGGGGATATATGTAATGTAATTATTTACTTATTTTGTATTCCCTTTGTTAAATAAAATTTATTTTTCATTTTTTTTATTTTAAGAATAGTTTTTCTTAACAAATACAATGGAATTTGATAAATTGATTTTTCAGAAAAAAAAATTGTTCTTTTTTGAGAGATAGAATTATTATATTAAAAAAATGTTTTATTAGTGTCAATTATAATGAATCTGTATTATCAAAACACTATTATTTAATTATAAATTATAATACAATTTTACTTTTTTCAATAATCAGAAATTTTTCTATGCATTTTACTATGCATTTTATTTTCGGTATTATTATCAATAAATAATTATTTATTTTTTTAAAATCATAATTTATCATATTTATAGAAATATTAGTATAAAAAAATTTCATTTCTAAAATCATAATGTTGATATTAGGATAGGTATAATTTATGATAATTTTATATTGTACTTCATTATTTGTGAATAGTAAAAATGACGTTTTAGTTTTTCACTATTTTTAATTAAATCATAATGAGGTAATAATGAATATAAAATTATAGCCCAATATTTTGGATTAAATTATAAGAATATTTTTTCCATTTTCTGAATACCAATGGAAAATACAAATGGAATGACCGTTCATTTTCTAATACCACTACTGATGGGCCAATAGAAATTAATAAAAAATCCCTTTCTTTTTCTATAAATAACCACCCATTTTTTATTTTACATTCATTAATAATACATCCTCCAATAATATATAATATATAACATTCCATGGAGTCCTCATATAGTTCCAAAAGCTCCCATGGTCATGATCTTTTGGTTTTAGGAGTCACTCAACAAGTTAATAGAATCTCAACTTCTCTTTTCCATTCAAGTTTCCTTTTTATGTGGCATGTCATTAAAATTAACATACTATGTTCCCCTATAAAATTTATTATATCACTTTATTATATTTAGATTATTTTATTAATTTGATTCCCTTGTACCCTCTATTTATATTTTTTCTAATACATTGTTTCATAACCATTATACTGTAGAATTGTATTCTAATTTTTTTTCTCTCCCTCATGAGGTTATTTAATTTTCATTTTTGAACACCCAAAACCCTTTATTATTTAAGGGTATTAACATATATGTAAAAATGATCTCTTATATTCTATGATTGATAGACATTAAACATTTATTATTCTTCCTTCAGTTTAAAATGACAAAAGTTACTTGTTTTTATGCACTTCTAAAACATCACAATTTTAATATGAATCACATCTCATTTATTCTCAATGGGGTATTTAAGAAATTTATTATTATGATATATGTGCCTAAAATTAATTAATACATATTAATAGTTAAACCTAATAACTCTCCAACACATTGGTTAAATAATTTAATCTCTATAGATGACATTTTTTCGATATATTGGTGAATAACCTTGGAAATTTTTAGAACACCTGGTTGAAAGACCTTGGTGATATCCGTATTAATGTCTAAATTAAATATTTTAGACAAATTTAAAATTTATTATTTATGCTATTATTTTTACAATATTCTACTTTCTCATTTATTTATGTATTTCCTCTTGTTTTTGTTGATATTCCTCAAAAGCATAAGTAATTTTTTTCCCATATTTTCCCTTATTGGTATTTTTACTCACCCTTTCCTTTAATGTTAGTCCATAGGTTATGAGAAATAGTAATTGAACTTATGATGATCCCATGATGAAGCTAATTCAATTTATTATTTTTTTTTTCATATTATCATGTATTATGTATGTTATTCCCAAAACAATAATCATTTAAGGATCATTTTTTTGTATAATAAAATGAAAATTTATGTCATAAAAAGGAACGATGACATATAAATTCAACTTGGTGTAATCACCAATGAAACTAAATAATCATGGGTCACGATACATCTAATGGTTCTAGGAACATGGTAATCATCCTTAGTGTAATCGTCAACAAAACCAAATCAATATGAGTTGGGATACTCCTTATTGTTCTAGAAACATGAGAATCATCATATATGTAAGCCTCAATAAAAATTTATAAATCCACATTTGTTGAGATACATTTTATGGTTCCAAAAATAAAGGAATTACATTTGTATTGAGACTCATGCCATAATTTTAGGATACAACCATATGGGTGCGTATGTCCTGACCCCATTTACCCAAACAATAGTGGAGATATGAACCTCAAGGGACTTTCTCTATCCTATAGAACTTTCTTGCATAACTAGCCAGTTTGGATGATCATGTGGTAATTAATATCATTCAATTTTTTTTTCTCAAAATAATATTTAATCATGTGGGATTTTTAGTTTCAAATGGTCATGAAATCCATAATATCATAAGCATATTTTTTTAAATAATAATTTTATAGATAATCCTCCCACATTCTTACAGAGGGCCTCTATAGGCATGTGTCCTTAGAGCCATGTATCCTTATCAAAGAGCCACATACAATATGAGAAAAACAACAATAGGTCCTCCTCAATAAGTGTAAACCCCATAAAATCATAAGTATATGGGATTTGGTTCCAATCCATATGGGATACATGGGAAGCCTCATTGAGTTTCATTCCCATAACCCAAAACTGGCCATAAATTTTAATGGTACAAATTCCTAGTAGGGTCATGTCCCCCCTGGGAGAGAATATCCATTCCACGATCCTTGGATACATCTTTGGATGTACCACACCATCCTTTTACCATGAAACATTATCATAAACCTCCCAACCACATTATGTTAAAACAATCATTTTTCTCCTTATCACCCGACCTAAATAGGTATGATGTGTTCTTTTTTGTGGCACCGAACAATATAATTTTTGATTCATTATACAAGGATATGTAAGAATCTCATCTCATGGTCTTGATTCCAACACAAAAATGACTCACATCTCCCTCGATGATGATAAATTTTAGATATTCCAACAATGTTGCTTAAATAAAAAATCGTAACAATAATCAACAAAAGAATCTCTAATCCATTAATAAATGGATAAAATTGATAGAGAACCTAATACACATACATACGTAACCATTGATGAAGAAGTTATGATATATATATATATATATATATGTTTCTAATGTTTACACATTATAATACTAGAATATTAATTTTTGGGTGACCATTTTATATTTGGGATATAATAAGGATTCTCAAATACATCTTAAATCATTAATACAATCCCAGTGTAGGAAATAATTTACCTCAAAAGGGTTTGATGATCACGAACCCCCATCCTCAGGACCAATGTGACTCCCTGAGTGTTTTTGGAGCCATTTACAAATTATCACCTACATAGGGAAATATGATTCATTAAACAACTTTAATGAGGGAACCATTGAGTGTTTTTGGTTCAATGAATGAAACCTGAAGGAAGTTATTTAAAAATGGTTAATCTAACATGAATGATTATGACAAATAACCCCCCCACCCCACACACACACAATCAACTGCGGAGATAAATAATCCCACAATTTTTATATATAAAAAATATCCCATTCAAGGGAAATGAAATAGGCTTGCCACATCAAATTTAGTGCTACGAAATGGTCAATATTTTCCCAATATAACTACTTAACTCAATGACTATTCATTGATCAATGAGTACTCTTCCATTAATGTTTGTTATTTGATCAATGATTCTAAATCATTCAATGAGTCTATATTAATCAATGATATACTTTAACTACTTTTCATAAATGAGTTTTTTTTTCTGTGAATATAGATATTTGAGACCAGGGGTATCCTCAGATATATATTATTGAGTGGAACCATAAAATTTGACATAATGAAGTTCACTCTACCAAGCTATATGAAACTATAGGGAATGGTGTCTTTTGAAAATGGTTCATGGCATTATGAGCCTTTGGGATACATAATCACTCTAACTAGATGCATAATTCTATTAGGTCGTTGTGATAAGGGAAACCTAAAAGGGTTTTGGATCCCTCAAAAAGAGATATATGGGCTCTTCTTAATTTTCTCTAATAGTTTCAAATGAGTAACACTTAGGTCTAATATATAGATAAATATCCTGGATTGGGTGAATTGTTTTGGTTGTGAACATAGCGATGGGAACACATATAGTGAGGGACATAACAGAATCATACTGGTGGATTATGGGAGGTTTTTGTTGGTTGTGCACATGTTGTTGGGTTTAGAAGACATAGAAATTTTTTTAAGGACTTGAGTGAGCTATGAATTTCCTTCCTGATAACATTGGACCTCTAATACTCATTCTTCCAATGTTAAAAGGACTTCCAAAAAAGTATTAGTATCACACTTTTCACAATAGAAAAAATTATTATATATCTTTAATGAAAATATTTATTTTTTTATAATTATATCATTCATTGATTAATTTTTTTAGGAATTGTAAATTGAAATAATTCCAAAACAACCAACATGTAATTTTGTATAAGGAAACACCCTACCCCTTATTTGATGAAAAGTAGTATGTCACAACCCACTAAACACTGTAAGGTAGAGTGATTACATTAAAAATTACAAATATCATATTATTATCCATGATATTATATTGAAATTAATCTATCTAGAGGAATATAACTCCCTTTAGTGTTAACTTGGATAGTATATTTGATAATTTTGATAAATTTCTCACAACGCTTCTATAGTTTCTATCTAGTCTATGAAAATAAAAATATACATCATAGTGGTTACTCTGGGATATTATTTAATCACCACTTTCTTTGAGGGACCCAATGATATACCCTCACATGTGATTATATAAAATAATAATTTTAATATATTTATCAAGACATCACACTTCCTAAATTTTTTTGATAATTTAAAATTCTAAATGTATTAATCAGAATGATCAGATTATCTTCATACTCTTCCTTCCTCAAATAATAGTATAGAATATAATTTATTATGGCTACCAAAAATTGATTAAGATAATCTAAAAAATATCTATTCATAATATCCATGATGATGGAGAGGTAATTTTTATGCCTGAAAGGAATCATTATGAATTAATATTGTGTATATCTTGAAAAAAATGTTATATTGGTTATATCTTCTCATTTCAAACTTAATTAAGGATATCAAGATTGAATCTTTGTTAATGAGAGGTATTTATCCCCTTGTAATTGATTGAATATGTAATTAATATAGGGAAAATGATATTTTTTCTTGATCATTACGCTATTAATTTCAAAATAAATAATATAGAGATGCATTCATCCATACTTTTTCTTAATAGATAGTATTACTACAGCCATTTTAAATCACTTATTTATGTAAAACAGAAACCTATATTCTATTGGAGTTGTTTCATTAAGTCATATTATTCAATTGAGTCCATTTTCTAAGGGGAAATTGATATTGGCACAGTTCCATGTATGAATTATATTGAAAACACAACCTCATGATCTGAGTGAAGGCAAAAAAATATTTATAAAAATAAATAAACATATTCTAGAACAACAAAAATATCATTTATATCGAGTTTATCCATAATACATTAATCTATTAGGCCAATATGATTGGGTATTAAGACCCATATATGGTAAGTAACTTCTTGAGGGAGTTTATGGTCATCATTTTGCTGATAAATGATCAATGATTGATTTGGGGTATGAAATATGATATCCTAATCCAATCTATTGATTTGATATTTATTAAAAGGAATTTATTCCATTCCCAAAATCACATAAAAAATAAATAAAGGGGGATAACAAGATTTTTTTGAATAAATACAAAAAAATATCTCTTTTTTATTATTTGTAGACCATAGATGAAATAATAAAAACTACTTGTTGTTTTCAATGATAATTCAAAATCCAATAATTAGGGCGGGTATGCAATTATTTTATCGAATTTTTCATAAAAAAATTTCATAAAAAAAATATCATATAATAAATTTGATGTTGATGAATATATAATATATGTAACTATATCAATTTCATTCTTATTTTAATTATTTACTAAAAATGGTTAGTATGGGTACTGAATAGTAATAATTATAATAGGAAATAATATGACAATTAATATAAAACCTATTATATCCTAATTTATGATAACTTTATTTAATCGTTTAAAATTTTAGATTCATCATATGAAACTCACTCCTAGTTAAATGTACATTATATTTAGCATAACCTATGATGAGTTTTATTTAATACATGTATTCATCATTACATATTCATAAAAATTAACTAAAAATTTATCTGATTTCAGTTGAGATTACATAACCATGACATACTTATATAATACATAATGACAAATGAATATTCATTACATATTAAAACTAATCTCACATAAAACCCTATATTCTAAGTGTATCCAGATATTAGAATAATAAATGATTTATTCTACTACTATGTTTGTATTTATCCCTAACATCACCATATATGACCCAAATTCTGGACATATCATAAGTTATACCCTTTTTATATCCTGGAAAAAAGAAACATTAAAAAATGTGTTCCAATACATTCAAAATGTGGTGAACATAATAGTTATCAGTCGAAGTTTAGAAGTGGGTATAATATTGACATATGGGTATGATAACATAATCAATTTATAAGAAACGTTCTTAAGGATACATTATATAATAATATATAGACAAATAAAGGTGAATCATTAAAATTTTATTTTGAAAAAATATAACAAATAAGGCATAATAATGTGGAAACATAAGATAATAATCTCAAGTTCTGAAGCACAATAAAGCAATATGGCATAACAATAAGAAAAAAAAATGATTTCATAGGACATGTCTCACTAAAAATATCACCATCACATAGAAGAGATATTTCCATAAATATTTATATTATGTTCTCTAACCATGTAATGACCAGAAATTAATCATAAGGTTTAAGAGGGATAGTTAAAAAACCTCAAGCCCTCTATACACAAGATTAAAGTAACTTAAAAAATGATCTGAACATCATCAACGGATTTACTATACACTCTATTAATAATAAGCATACAACAAAAATAAATTTCAATAAATATATATTAATTAGAAAATAAAGTGAATGAATAAATAAAAAATGTAATAACAGATGGAAAAAATACCTACAAATAAATAATAATGGATTCTAGTGTATCAAGAAAAACCATAGTATAAGGGAACCTAAAAAAATAAATAAAATAATATGGAAATCCTACGGACTCTTTCCTGCTCCTACCTCCATCTCTATGATCCATAACTCAATTTTCTATCTTGGGAACCTTTCCATTACATGGATCCTTATACATTAATACTTTATGTTAATCAAGATTCACATACACGTTGTGAGTAATAAAACCCAATAAGAAACAAACAATTCACCCTTAATAAATTCTCACAATTATAGTAGGTGTATTCCATGATTACAATAAATTAACAAGAGTTCATAAAAATCATATGTAGATCACTTGTGTACTAACCATACAACCATTAGCCATTACTATTCCTTCTTTGGATCAATTCCCAAAGGATGATCAAAGATTTCTACTATGATCATGAACTAGACACAAGGATATAAACTTGTTATTAAAAATACTCATGCCATTGAGTAAGAATGCTACTCGTCATCCACAAGGCCTCATGTTTCATTCGGTAAACAAATATGACATGCCCCGACACTATTTATTTGACAACCATTATCATTGGCACATATTATGTGAACTATCTCTCTATGTAGTAAACATACCATGATGGTACACCTATTACGAATACAAAACTAATTCCTCAATGGCATGAAAATAACACATATAATGGAAGCGAAATATTAAAAATTAATAACATGTAATCAATAGGACATAATAGGATCATATAACATCATGAGATAAACATCAATATTTTTTGTAAGCTAATATAGAGATATTCAGAGAATCAAGCATCGTATATGAGTCTTGTAGTCCACACACACACATCCACAAGAAATCTCCCCAAATAAATTTTAATATATTCCATCATAATATGAAATCATGTAAACAAGATTATACATGTTACACAAATATATTTTTATGGGATAATTTTTTAAAGTCCTATGTTGAATGCTATAGAATGATAAGCATGCACCATATGTAACACTAGCTTAACTTGTGGTATACACAAAAAAATGATTGGATTGTGTGACACATAATTTTAAGTTCTATTGATAGAATTAATTTCACGTAAGTCCAAGTTTAATTGAAAAAATAAGTATTAATATGTTATCTTATAACCTAGTCATTATAACGGATGATATGGACAATATTAACATTTTCAGAAAAACTATTTATATGCAAATAAATTAGTCTATAAAATAATAAAATCACTCTTATTGGATTTTTTAATGCAATATAGTTTTTAAATATTAAAGTTTTTGATTAAAATTAGTTTTATATGTTTTTAGTCAAGATATAAGAACACATTCAATTTTTCGGATAAAAGAAGTATTTTTAAAAAAATGATGTTTTTGCCTTTTGATGGGACAACCATGTCAAATATAATTTTTTATTGTTTTATATCTTATATTTCACAAAAAAAACTTCATCATTAGAAGTTTAATACAAAAATTTACTTTCAATGAATTTTTTATTTTTTATGATATGTTTTATATTTTTATTAATAGTGAAAATATAATAAATTTTAATTAAAATCATATTTTATCATCAAAATAATTCATATGGATAAATTATATTATTAAATTCTTTTAGATTAAAAATATAAACTATTTTTACTTTTTAATATAATTTTTCTCATTGGAATTTATATTACAATGAATTTTTTGGTAAAAATATTTTTATTATATTCAATTGTTTAAACTTTAAAAACATCATTTTTCATTGTCACAACAAGATTAATTTTAAATTAATTAATGAAACTCCAATGTTTTGAATTTAATAAAAATGGACTCTTTATATAGAATTAGTAGGTACATATTATGTAAATAGAATTATTTTATTTTTGGGCATTATGAATAGCATCTTCATTAGTTTTTATAAATATAGTAATAATGTAAATAAGGTAATTAAGGGTAAATATAATATTATAAAATTATCATAACACATGTTTTGATATTATTGTTTGATTTATATTCGACTTAAACCATCATTGGGATAAAAGTATACCCTTTAGAAGACACATTGATGATATTATGACAATTAATATATTTTATTTAAAGAAAAGTTAAATATGTCTTACTCAAATTATAATAATAAAATAATTTTTAATATAAAGTCATACATAAGGTAAATTTGATTATAAATAATCTATTTAAAGAGAATTTTATTTTTCTTTATCATGCTGAATTATTTTTAATTTACTCTAAATAAATAATTACAATAGTGGTTTATATTTTTATTATGTAATAATTATTTAATTACTAAAAGATCATTGAACATATTATTATAAAAATAAAAATATCCATTAAAAGATACAAAAACATTTCTAAATATTATTGGTCATGTATTTCTTGTCCATAATCATCCAATTTTCTAGTTATTGACCATTTTAGGTCTTATATATGACATTATTACACTTATAATATTTTACTTAAAACAATTTTAAACATGTCACATTCATTTTTTAATAATTATAATTTTTTTAATAGTGGATATTTTAGAAGATATATTTAACTAAAATCATTATTCAAAAATATATAAGTGTATCATCCCCATAATTGATTTATTTTCAAATTTTATTAAACAAATAATAATATTAAATAATTATACAAACTGATGCTATAATTATTTTATTAATGGAAATATAAAATTAATGTTATTAAATTTTTTAAGATAAATATAATTTTTTAATAATTAATTTAATTAATTAATTTTCTATATGACCATGACACATTATTGATATAAGAAAATATATTTTTCAATGATAACATATTATCTGGAAATTTGTATATATCAATAAATTAAATAGTGTCAATATTGACACTATTGATTGTTTACCCTATTTATGCAATATTAAATTATTAAAAAATTATAAAACATTTCTAAAAATGTATAAAAATTATGAAATGGTTAAAAATGTTCTAAAGTGTTCATTTATGGTCAAATTAACATCAAATAAGAATAATGTACACTATTTAATTTTTAAACAATTTGTTACCTTAGTTACAGTTATAATAAAATAACTCGGGGTTTATTGAAATGATAAGGTTTATAATGAAATCAAAATATGTATAAAAATTATTCTTTTGATTATATTACTACCTTATATAATCCACTACTTAAAAATATGACATTTTATATGATTTTTTATATGGTTTGATATATTATAAATTAATATTTTTGGAGATTATAAATGTGTCCCTCACTACAATTATAAAGGGGCACATCCTCCCTCATTTATTCACTTCACATTGACCATTAAATCTAGGACATACCATGTACATTAACATTATAATATTCCTTTTTCATATTATATAGGTTCTTTTCTTCATAAAATAAAAACTCTAGTGCTATAAATAGAAGATCTAGAAGGAGATCATTGAAGGAGAGGTTTAATCCTCTACGAATTTGTTCAAATATATTTCTTCCTATGTGTCATAATAATAAGTTTATTCCATTATAAAGTCATAAATATAGTATTAATTATATAATTAGATGTTATTATCATCATTCAATATCCATATTCCACCTTCTACCCATCATATGTAAAATGAAATCAACATGCACCTGTACGTACGACTTATCGTCACCATGATGCGATGTGATTCATTCTAAACGATATTCATTAATGAATGATTATATAAATGTAAAGAATGAATAAATATGGTATATATTATTTTATTATCATTTTAATGATATAAATAACTCTTAAGTAGTATAACAAGAACTCATTTGACAAAATAGGCATAAGAACATAAAGCTGTTCATACCCGAATAACGAGTAACTATGAAATGTTACTAATAAAGAGATGATAATAGGTTAACATTTGATGTCATAAAAAGATTATGATTATGTAATAAGTCCTTAACATTATTAAAATCACTATACAGAGTGTTTTAACACATGCAAATGATATCATACCTATGGTAAGGTATTATCTTGACTCAATTTTATTTCTATGGGACATATGGCTTATACACAACCAATTTCTTTGGTGTAGTGTTTTTGTTTCCCCTAAATGTTAGTATGATTCTTGTAATGAATGTTATTATGTTTTAATTTTCATATAATTTTCTTCATTTTATGATGCATAATTTTGAAATGATTATAAATTGGTAATGGATAATTTTTTAATCTCATTATTATCTGACAGTGTTTATATGTAATTATTTTTTGGGGGTATATTTATCCTCAATGTCCATGATTTCTAAAAATTATTTCCTAAAATGTTTAATATTTTCATGTGTATTATTAAATTATTTTTTAACCACTTTTATCTATTTACCACATTGTTTTAAATAAATCATTATTTCGAATTCAAACAAGGTACTTTTTGACTTTTCCTGCGAAAGGACGGGAAGAATGTTTTTTTATCATATGTGGTGTGATTAGAATTTGAGGATTTTTTACACCCTTACTTCCATGATGTTTATAATAAATTTTTTCAATGATATTTTCAAATTAATAGTTTTCTTTTAAAATTTCTTTATGGTTTAATAATGTAAAACGTTTTTAAATAATAAAGTATATTTTCCACAAGAATTAATTTCATTTATTTAATGAAAACTATTATCCCTATAAGATTACGGATATATTTCAATTATACTTTCCATATTATTAAAATAGTTGATAATGTTTATGATGGAATTAAATTTATGAAATCCATTTGTTTTACAAGGATTCTATTATAATGGATTGATGTTAAAAAACCACATCTTATTACGTGGGTTATGTCATGATAAATGATTTATGTTTTTGTGGAACATATATGTATTGTTTTAATTATGTGATAGATGGTTCCTATATCTCCAACCATTACATTGGGTAAAGATTTATATCTCATGAGGTATAAATGACTAGAAATACATGTAAATATTTTTTAGCAATACAGGGTTGGAACAAAAAGTAAATATTGTTTAGTAATATAGGACTCGAACAAAAAGTAATCTTGGTTCAGTAATAAATTTTTCCACTATGATTTTCTTGAAAATGAGCCTTGAATAATATGGAACTGATTTTCAATGATTGTTTTATTTCTAGAATTTCATAATTCATGTCAATGCTATTTTCTCACAGATCATGTTCTTTTATGACTTATTCCTTATGAATTATGATGATTTATTCCATGAAAATATTATGATATATGAATTATGAAATTTATAAGTGTTTTCTGTATATGTTTTTCCTATTGTACTGAAAAGGATATGTTCAATGTTGATGAAGAAATAGGAAAATTATTTAAGGGAAATGTATTATTTTGATTAAGGGAAGGTAACCCTTAATCAAAATTATAATTCGTGGAGTAAATCAAAATAATTCATAACGCATAAGTAATATGGAAATGATTTTCAAATGATTATTTATTTTCTGGAATTTCATAATTCATTTCAATGCTATTTTCTCAAGGATAATGTTATTTTATGAATTATTCCTTATGAATTATTATGATTTAATCCATGAATTGCAATTTTGATATACACTAAATTACTACTGAAAACAGTTGTTTTAATAGAATTAGTTTTTGTGGATAAATTATATTTTTTATATTTTTTAAATTACTAATAGAAGGTATTTTTACCAAATAATATACTTTTACATTGTGATTAATTTATCTGATAATTTTGAGGTAAAGTAATTTTAATCTTCGGAAATGTTTTAACATTTAAAAACTCGTTATTCATTAAGACAATGAGATTAATTTTAAATTAATCACTGAAAATTAGGTGTTATTTATTTTAAAAAATTTATTCCATATGTTGAATAATTATGCCCATAATATGTATATATGATTATTTTATTTTTTGATGTTATGAATAGTAACTTTAGTAATTTTTATTAATACGGTAACAGGGTAGATCACGTTATTAAGGGTATATATAACATTATAAAATAACGTTAAATTTTTAATGATATGAATATAAGAGTTATAATCAAAATAAACCATCCTTGGGTCAAAATGATACCCTTTGTAAGCCACATGGATGAGATTTGGCTAATTTAGTTATTTTATTTATTGAAAAGATAAATATTTGTACTCATATTCTAATAACTAAATAATTTTTAATATAAGGTTATATCAAATATAAATTGTAATATGAGGAATCCTTTATAAGATAATTTTTTTAATTATCATGGTAATGTATTTGTAATTTTCATTAAATAAATAATTACATTAAATGATTATATGTTAATGACGCATGAGTTATTTAGTTGATGAAAAATCAATAAAATTATTTTTATTAAAATTTCAATAGCTAGTAAAGACCTATATACTTGACAAAATATTATTTTTGAAGTATATATGCACCATAATAATCAAATGGTAGGTTTATTGGGAATTTGGAGCCATAAAGAAAATATTATGTAACTTATATTATTTTATTAAAAGTAGTGCTAAACTTGTCACATTAATATTTTAATAAGTATAAAATTTTTAATCCTAGAATTTACAGAGGATATATTCTACAAAATATATTATTATTAAATTGAGAATATTCAAATTTGACATATTATTTTATTTAAAAATTTTCTTCAAAAAATAAGTATATTAAATAATTACACAAAACATATGTAGTAATTATTTTATTATTAGAAATATAAAATTAATGTTAATAAAAATATTTTCATAAATAAAATTTTGGTTGATCAATATATAAAATGAGTTTTATTGATGACCTAGACCCCAGATGGATAAAATAAAATTTATTTTTCTATGATAACATCTTATTAGGATAATTTTAAAAATCAATAAATTAAATAGTGTCCAAATTGACACAACTGATTGTTTACAAAAATTATGTATTATAAAATTATTTAAAAATCATATTTTTTTTTAAAATATATAATAATTATCATATGTTCTAAAATTTTATAATGTGTTCATTTATGGTAAAATTGACATCAAATAAGTAACAATTACACAATTTTAATATTAAAATAGTTGTTACCATGGTTAAAATTAACATAAAATCACTAAGGGATAGGTGAAATGATAAGGTATAAAATGAAATTGAAATATGTTTAAAAATTATTGGATGGTGATATTATAACCTTATATCATCTAATATTTATAAAGATTACATTTTGGAGTTTTTTTAATTTGGTTTTTATTTATTAGAAATTAATATTTTTGGAGATTTTAATTGTTTCCCTCACCTCAATTATAAAAACGCACATCCTCCCTCATTTATTCAGTTCATATTGAGCCTTTAATATATGATATTTCCTACCAATATCCATCATAAATTTCTATAGTCACATTCTTAATAATATGGTATTCTAAAAATACAAACTCTAGTTCCATAAAGTGGAGATCTAGAGGGACCTCATCGAACAAGATGTAATCTCTTATACCGATTCTTTCAAAAATATTTCTTCTTCTACAGAATATTCACATGTTTATTCTATTATGAAGTAATAAATAAATAATCAATTATATAATGAGATTTTATTATGATTATGGAACAACTATATTCCACCATTTATCCATCATATGAAAAATGAAATCACTACTCATGCGTACGTATGACTTTCCCTCTCTAAGTAGTGGTGTAAACTGTTTCTCAATACCTTCTTACATGGATGGGTATAATGATGTAAATAATAAATATATATGACTATTATAAATTTATGTTGATTATGTACCAAAATAAATAACATCCACTTCCATACCATTTCACAATTATGGGAATGATATCATCGGTTGTGCGTACGTACGACATACTGTTTCCACAATGTGATGTGATTCATTCTAAAAAATATTGATTAAGTAATGACTATATAAATGTAAATAATAAATAAATAAATAATATTTTATTTTAATTTCATTTTTAATATAATAAATATGAAATAATAATAAGAATCCTAATACATTCTACAAAATATGCATAATAACATAAAGAAGTTAATACTGGAATAACGAGTAACAATGATATGTTACTAACAAATAGATGATAATATGATAATATATGTTATCATAAAAGTGATTATGATTTTGTAAGAAATAAAAAAATTATTTAAATCATTACACTGTAGGTTTTGATATATACAAATCTTATCATACCTAAGGTAATGGATTATTTTGTCTCACTTTTATTTTTGTGGCACTTTTGCCTTATCCACCAACTATTTCATTGGTGTGGTTATCATGTTACCAATAAATGTTATTTTAATTATTATTATGAAGGTTATTATATTTAATTATTCATATTATTTTATTTATTTTAGGAATTTTATTATTAGACTTATTATTATTGGTAAGGTATAATTTCACAATCTCATTATAATATGAGATTGATTATACGTTATTATTTACTGGGGTATATTTATCATCCATGTCCATGATTTGTAAAAATGATTTCATAAAATTATTAATATTGTAAAATAAAATTTTATGTCATTTTTACCCAGTTTTGACTATTTACTATGTGGTTTGAAAGAAATATTTCATTCGTTTTCAAATGAGGTACTTTTGGACTTTTCTAGAAAAAAGTATAAGAAGAATGTTTTTTTAACAAATATGGAATTAATGGATAATTACGATTTCATAACACATTATTTCCATAAATATTATATTTCATGTTTACATGTTTATTTTCAGATAAATCATTTTATTTTAAAACTAAATAGTGTTTTATGAAAATAAAATGTTTTTGAATAAGAAAGAATATTTTTCTCTAGAATTAATTTCAAGTGTTTCATCAAAATTACTTTTCATCTAAGAATATGAATACTTTTCAAGGATACTATTCATATTATTATTATGTTTTATTATGTTTATAATGGAATTATATTTATGACACCCATTTGTTTACACTGATTTTTTATGACGGAATGATGTTTAATAAACCCCTTTATTCCTTGGGTTATGTTATGATGAATGGTTTATGTTTTTATGGAACACATATGTTAGGTTTTCATTACGTGATGAGTGAGAACTATATCACCCTCCAATGCATTGGATTTATATTTATATCTCTTGATATAGACATTATTAGAATGATATGTATATCTTGATTAGTAATACATTGTTGGAATGAAAAGTAAACCAGTTTTAGTAATATAAGTCTAGAATGACAAGTAAACTCGGTTCAGTAATAGACTTTTTCCACTATGACAGTCTTGGAAATGATCCTTGGCTAATATCTAATTTATTTTCTCTGATAATGTGGTTTTTGTAGTTCCATGTTTTATACTAATTCAAATTTTTCAGGTCTTATGTTCCACTATTATTTATTCCTTATGAATTACCAAGAATTATTCGATGACTCATTATTTTGAGATATGTTATACATGGTGTGATTTTCAAAATGTATGTTCATGTTTTTACATTCATTGTTTATGTTTATTTTTACAATTTCGTAGCATCTGAGCTCCACCTTTCTTAATTTTCTTCCCCAAGGTCATGAAGAAGGTTATTAAGTGAGATTTTTCATAAAGGATTCTAGTTATTAATAAATTAGTGGGAGACAATGAAGATGTCTTATGAAACGGTTTTTTATGTTTACCAGTTTCTAAAGACTCTTTACATGTACTGTCCTGTCATGGCATAGTCATAATTTAAAATTAATATTCTTAAAAATTGAAGGGATTTCATTGTATGTAATGGATGGGATGTTATAATAAAATTTACTAAAAAGGCAAAAATCTTTTTAACTCAACAGGTTTTGATGAAGAACCATAGTATTTACTATGGATGAATGTATGAACTATAATAGACAACAATATGGAATTTTTGGACAAAAAGGAATGTATATATATGGTCATAGTTAATCGAGAAGGAGGTTTAGAAAATAGACATGAGAAGACTCCATGTTAGGTATACTATTATAGAATTATATAAAGCACAATCTATGTCAACAGAATATGTTTTGTGATACATTGAAGAAAAAAATTGAAAATAACTAATATATTTCTGATTCAAGAACAAATCTTCAATTAGTAATCAATTATAAAAGAAAAAAATCATATATAGTAAATGAACATTGTTCCATTATCAAACTCTCATAATAAATTGCATAAAACATTAGTTTTAAAGATGATTGTGTCAAGATGATTAATATATGGAAAAAACCTAGATATTTCCACCGTTCACAATGGATCATACTATGTTATTTGGGATGTCATCGAAAATTCGAATTCACCTAAAATGTAGAAAATTATCATTAATAAATTATTATTTTATCCAAAATACACCATCAAGAATATGTAAAGGGAGGTTGTGATAAACATATACCTATATAATGACCATAATCAATGGTATATCTCAATTCAATCAAGAGATGTCATCAAGTAACAATATCTAGAGCTTACAAAAAATTAAAATAAGGATTCATCATCAGATCCAAATTGAAAAAACCTTTCCATAATTGATGTATTCTCATATATCGAGAAGTAAGTGAAATTTGGGGTACATATAGAGACAAATCACCCTTATAAAATCAACATACCATTCCAACATTGAAGAACTGAGGGAAGATGAGTAAGAGAACTCTACTATCAAGAGGGTAGGTCATTATTTTAGTATAGGGTGTTTGGGATATAATTGGGCATGAAAAAAAAGTAAAAATCATGTAGAATTTAAATACAGTTGGTTAATTTAAGGAAACCTTAACTTTGGATCACTGGTGAGCCATTAGGCCTCACTGTTTGGATGGTGTTACCCCTAGCCAAATACTAAGTATCTTTTGATATGATGATGTATAGGGAAAAACCACATATGTTCAGCATTCCACATATGATAGTTGATGACACCCATAATTGAATAGTGAGGTCTAGTGAAATAAATAGATCAGTTGTATCCCCACTGATAGGAAGAGGGGTTCCCCAGACTCGTTGGTGGTAGATTTATCGACCCCATACACTACTACCTCTACAAAAATTAATAAATAGGATTCACATTACCATTTTTATTAGAATCTAAAATCTTAATAGCCACTATATGTAAATTAAAAAATATAAATGCATAATTTTATAAAAAATAAAAATCTCTTCTATAAAAAAGTAATGGATGGTGCCATTTCCCCCCTGTAATGACTTCTCATTCATGACAAGTACCATCAAGGTTACACTCATATAACATGAAACATGGATACCAAACATCTTACTCAAACTCAAATGTATCATCCTATATCTTCATAAGATTAAACTGAATTTTGAAATACAATATTTTCTACCCTTTAAGTGTGTTCTCCCTAAGATCTACAATTCAAATTAGGTGTTCCATGTACAATGAATTTGGAACTAACTAAATATTTTTTTTGTTGATAACAAGAAAAGTATCAGGAATGTACCATTAGAGATGATACAAAGGAAACAAACCATTCTGACATTAGTAGCATAACATACATTCCAAACTATACACTGCAATTCCAATCGAGTTGACGAACGTAATGGCTTCAACATAGTGTATCCCATGTTTCATTTTCTTCCCCAAATTCTATTATCTTAATTAAGGAGTCACTCATATAATAACCAGGACACCAATTAAAAAAAATCAAAATTTCTTATTATATGGATGGAATAAGAATTCATCATACTCTAATATGAAATCAAACTCTTTTTCATATTTTTAAACCTATTTATGTTATAATTTTCCATACTAAGACCCACAACTGCTAGGTCCCTAGCATAATTTTAGTTAAGTGATAAATGACATGTCCTGCCATAAAGTGCCTCATATTGTTCCATCTAAATATGATCCAAATAAGTATAGTTTTAGGTTAACTATACCAATGAAATTTGATCCACCAATGATCCACTATATTATAGACCGTAAGATCAAAGTATATCCTTGAATAAAATAATCATCTTCACTGATTGTATATTTTCCTTTTTATAGAAAATTGTCATCAACCTCACCTGAGTCCCTAAGGCATTCTATATGACTTACCAAAATTGAGCTCTAAAACATGAATCTATACCATATATAGTTCTCATGGGAAATCCATGAAATCACACCATCCCATGACCATGAAAATAACCTAGATAATCTATAGAGTGAGTCTAACATATTGGTAACAAATGTTAATGTTATATCAATTGATTGATTATCCTCCAACTAACACCACAAATACATGGGGTCCTAGGTATGCTATAAAAAATTTCATTGTGACTCTACTCTACTACCACATGGTAATAGGTAGTGTTTTGAGTCATCCACCACTACACTATTGCTTGAAATGTAACCTATATAAGGTAAGATATTGGGAGACAAGTCAACCAATATGACTCTTTATCCTTGCCCATCAGAATTTTCTCCCATATTCACGGAACATGTTCTTCAATTTATGATGCACCACAAACTTATAGGTCTGTAATTATCTTATTATCACTTACATATATGAAACTGGGACTGCAAAACACATAATTATTATCACATTTTCACCTTACAATGAACACCTAGTGATCAGGTCTCAGCCTGCTAGCTGTTCTTGCATCATAACACACTTGGGGTTGGTTTCCATATCATCCTTCACATGTAATACTAAAGAATTTTTCATCAATAATGGATCAAAAATCATTAATATATTGTTATAACACTCATCTATCCTCTTATTGTACAAAAAATCTCATTTGGTGACACAATTGTTTTTAAGGACATATATTATGCTCTTGAGCTATCTACATCTTTCATCTAAGAGAATCTATAATAAATGTTCCATTACCTGTTGCATTTTCCAAATCAATGTTTATTTTCAGTCGTCACACTACATAGTGCCTCAATATCAGATTTATTTCTGATGTGTGAAGACATGGTGAGTACTATTGTATATTTTCTAGACAACATAACTCTTTAGAAATAAATATTTTACAGTACGCACCTTGTCATGGACCATGGATTCCAGCATGAAATCATGTTTGGGATAGTTATAACCATGGAGTATCAAATGATGTGATACTTAATCTCCCACCCACTCTCTCTGTATCAGTACTTCCCCTAAATGAACTCATAATGGATGGATGTAAAAAAACATGTTACTATATTGAGAGTTATCAAAACTAGATCTATTGAAAACCTCTAATACTTATCAAGAAAATCCTTCACACACTGTTTCAACTAGAGAAACATAACCCCATTCTCCTTTAGTATAGTAATAGGTTCTAATAAATGGGACAAAACCAAGATTAAATGATGATAGTATCCTGCTTAACCAAAAACTAATCTAGAACATATTATATGGAAGTGTTTAAAAAATCAATCCCTCTACATTCTATAACGATACCAATATACCAATCTCAAAAAATACATGATCCAAGAATTATTTATTTTCAAATCAAAGTGTACACATTAAAAACATTTCAAAAATATGATGTTATAAATTTTTACTATGACTATATTGATATGTTTGGAAACATATTATGGGGGCAGTGAGTAAATGAGGATATCATCAAAAAAAACCATGATGTATGAGTCCTATAGTTGGATGAATGTATTGATGAGATCCATGAAAACTACCGAATAATTTTTAGTCCAAAAAATATCAACAATCACTAATATAACCAATACAACGTCCTAAATTTTATCTTCAAGATTCCCTCCTCTCTATCCCATAATTGGTGAAAGCCTAATAAAAGATCAATCATGGAGTACCCTGGGGATCCTCATAATAGATGCAATTGATCATTGATATTAGGAAAAGTGTAACTATTCATCACCATCACCTAATTCATCTTAAAGTAATCAATGCAGATTTGAATAATTCCATATAACATTTCATAGAATAAAGTGAATCCCATTATGATGCACATAGACTGATGGGACACTTTTGTTCAATGGAATGGAGTATTAATTTTAGCTCCATCAACATGGAATGTTCCATACATCAAGGTGTATTTAAATGTGATACACATGTAGCAAAATTTCAATAATGAAGTTAACTCTTATGTCTGTGTAAAGACTATTGAATTCATATAGGAATACATCCAAATTGAAATAAACAACTAAACAAAGAGATAAGGGGGCTACCACTGATCCTTTTGAAAGTGCCATACCTAAAATTTTCATTGTAATCATTTCATGACACCTTATGTCTGGAACAAATATAACTACTACCAACTCTCACTCACCACTCATCATGATATTATATCCCTCGGTGCTTTCATTGATACATGTTTCAGATAGAAATTTTTTTGGTCATCAAAACTGGTATGAAAATAAATAATAAGAATCACATGGAATCTCTTTATGTCCAAAAACATGAAATTTCATAGATTTCCATAAATGATTTTGACTATTGAAAACTCTAGGAATGACTGATGAATGCCCACTTTTGTGCACAATGGTGTATCAAACAAATGTATTTTTGAAGATAACGTAACTGATATGTTATGTCCAATAATAACATGTACAAATATAATGGAATGTAAAATACCATCTTAAAAAATTTATTATAAAATGTAGAAGTTATTAGGATGATAAATTTAATACTAGTAATTACCTTATATCCATCCACTACAGTTTCATCCACTGCATATGATTTTTTTAAAGAATATCTGAAACTGTGCGGCTGAGGCACATGTCATTCTTGAGTTCCGATCATTAAAGCCTACTGTTGAGGATCCTAGTTACATCCCATGGCCATATATCATATATTTATTTCACCCCTATGGATCATTGATTCTCAATTATTTACAAAAACTAGTACATATTTTCAATCTTGTGACACTAGTGAAACTTGGTATGAGGTTTCATATAGAACATATGATAATATCATACCTTCCCCTAGTTGATTCATTATGGAACACATCTTAAGGGGGGTAAAGAAGGTGTTCTCTTTCCATATGCATACTACTACAACAATACACCATCTCTGTGATCATCATAGTCTTGATAATATAAGTTTTACTGTCTATAATAGTAGGTGGTACACCTGTATCAAAATTAAAGGGTGGAATAAGAAAAAGAACTTGATCCTCCCATAAGACCTTATCTATAGTCAAGGCCATCAGAAGAACAAATGAGTATTTTACAAAGTATAAGATACTAACAATCTATTTGATGTTTATATTAATGCTGATATAAATATTCTTTTCCTCTTGTGCCTCATTCCCATCCAAGAGAGGTGAAAAAGGAATATGTTTTGTGAAATTAGTATAATATATAGATGCTATCATAGAACCCAACTATTTCTCCATGATATCTAGTTATCAATATAGATTCAGAATATTTGGTTTGAATTACCTGAATAATAGGCCCTTGATGTCTTCCTAGGTTAGTTCCTTATATCTACCATCATGTCCCATCTCACCCAACCATCACATGGTGGGTCCCTATCAAATGAATTCCCCATGCCTCCCCTTTCTGTATTCAGGTTTCTCAATGAGGTCAAGACACCATAAAAGTTTTCAATCCATTACAATGTATCTTATTTTCCCTAGAACCTTGAATGACTAGTTGCAGCTAGATATGGAAGTCTCTATCATAGTAATTCTAGGACCTTGGTGCCCCATATCCCATGGAATGAACATGTAGGAAAACTACTTGTTTGGGATTTACCACAATCCACACCAGTAGAGAAGGTGCATGAACGTGATCTACTATACCCTCTAGTATATTAGGCATTGTAATATGTGAATCCTACATAGAAGTATAATATTGAACCACTTCAATTGGAGGTTCCTTTAGAATCCTTTTATGGTGGAATATTCTGAAACACAAAAGTAAAATATTATAAAAGATGGCGATGTTAAGAAAAATCCTTTTTTAATTACGGGATCCCAAAAAGTTTTTCCTAAGGGTCTACACAGAGCCAATGGTATATACCTCCTTGTGTTCACAGATGGCTACATCCCTACAAGTTATTTAATGTAACACCCCATGCTTCTATGGTGCATTTCTTTTTTATTAATACAATAGTGCGCGCTGTACGCAACTTCATGTTCTTGCACACCATGGAAAATCACTCAGGCCATTATTAATAGTAATACCCAATTTTTGAAATTTTATAAATTTTATAATTAAAAATGGACTTCATTTTTGGATTTGTAATATCAAAATCATCTTATGGTGAATTTTTTGTATTTTTTCTCAATACTTTCAATTTTTTGATGAATAGTGAAAAACACTATGTTATTGTTTAAAAAATACTTTTAATTTAAATAATTATTTATTTTATTTAAATATATTTTATGTAAAAATAGATACATTATACCTATATAAGTTTAAATTAACTCATTGGGGTCATTTTATAATAATATTAGGTTTTTAAAGTTTTATTGATCATGTTAACGTCCTTTAACCTCCTACTAGCCATATTTGAAAATTTTCATAAAACATAATTTTATCACTTCTGCAAATTGAATTTTGAAAATATGAGAGTCACAGTTATCATGAGTAAGTAAAATTTTATTATTATGATGAAAATAATTTTAGATGAATAGTAACTTTTGTTTTTTGTTTACCATGGTAAAAAGTAAATATTGTAATTAAAGGTAAAAATTATATTATAATTACTTTCACTCTGCTCCTAATTATATTGTATAAGTGTTTTTAGACCCAAATAACCCATGGGAATAAAATATGATCCTTTTTGATCAACTTGGAATAGAGTAGGAGAGTTATTATTATTTTATTTAAAGAAGAGTTTAAAGTGTTAAATTTAAATGTTCGTAATTAAAACATTTTTAATTTAGGGTTGTAAAAAGATAAATTCGAATAAAAATATTGATTATAAATAAAAAAATATTTCTTTCATAGTGGTATTATATTAATAATTTTTATACATTAAATAGGTAAATTAATTTATGACATAATGATGATACAGTAATTACATTATTAATGAATAATAAAAAGAATTGATATTATAAATATCCACAAAAATGTACATTGAGACTTTTGATGCATTACACAAATTTTATATGGTAATAGAAAATTATGGGGCTTATTAAATAATTTTTTTTTTTCTGAATTTGTAATGTTGTTATGACATTCATAAATATAAAATACCAAATAGTGTCAAAATTGAAATAAATGAGTTTTTAACCAAAATACTATATTATTAAATGATATAATACTCCTAAAAATATAATGTTCAGCCGACGGACATAGAAAAGGTTAAATATGTCAATAATGAACCACTTTGGGTTCTCTGGGTTGTTTATAGTATATTTATTGACCATTTATTATATTAACTCAAGAAGAATTGGTAAAAGTTAAACTTCATAACTACGAGTTAAATCTAAAAGATAAGGTTAATAAGGTGACCTAAACCTATCCAAAACCTATTTTGAGAGGTTTGAGACCCATCCCCACATGTTCCTAGAAATAAATTTTTTTGGACCATTATAAATAATATAAAATTGTATAATAACATAATATTTCAATCTTTTCCTAAAGTGACCCACACCTCCCTTATAAAAGGGTACTTCCCGTTCTCTCAAAATCACCCCTCCAAATCCATTTTGCTCAGCCACGTCCTACTCAAATATCATCAAAACTACTCTCAATTTAACCAATATGCCTTACATTGATCAAAAATATTACCTAAGGATCCATTTTGATCAAATCAAAAGGAATCACCCGAAGAAGAGGTAATAATTTAATCACCTCTTTCAAAGTTCTTTTTCATTCCACTTCTTCTTTCTTTGTTGTTTCAATACCGAAATAATGAATCCTATACATTTGAAATATTTTGATATTATTATAAATATGGCACAACCATATTCATTATTCTACCCATCCAATGAATGAAAAAGTCACCAAACATGCATATGTATGGCTTACCGTCTCCACGATGTGGTGTAGTTCGTTATTCAATGCATCATTATTTGGATATGTATGATAATGAGTATAATTGATGTAAATAAAAAATATTACCTGTTAATGATTATTTATATGTGATATAATATCCAATTACATACCATTTCACCATCAATAGAATGGTATTGTCGCTCATGCGTACGTACAAATTACCGTGTCCAAGAACACGATGAGATACATTTTCCATTGTATCCATTCAAGAATAATATTCATTTTATTAATGAAAATAATTTTTATGAACTTAATATAATTCTGGATACGAATAAAATACATCATATCCATAACATACATAACCTATTTAACAAAAACAATAAAGGAATACAAATTAGTTAACACCCGAAACAATGATACTACTGAATTATTATTATCAAAACAATATTAGAAGATCATATAAAATATCATATTTAGGTATATCATTCTTGTACAATTTAATAACAAGGATTTAACTATTATAAAAGAGGTTAACATACCCTTGAAAAATGAAAAGTACAAGGTAAGGGTTAATTTTAAAATCTCATTATTATCTGAGATTTTTTATACATGAGTATCTACTGGGACCTTTCTATCATCCACATCTATGTTTAATAAAAATGTATTTTGATTTTTTTAATATTTCCTAGAATATAGGATAAAATCATTTATACCATTTTTTGACCTTTTATAAAATGTTTTGAAATGAATCTTCCAATCATTTTCCAAACAAGGTAATTTATGACCTTTTCGATACATTATTGTAACAATGTTTTTAACGTATACAGCAGGTGTGGTTACATTCGGTTGTTATAACATCTTCGAATCATCCCTGAGAAGCTAATACGAATATTTTCAAAATAAATGTTTTCTTTTATAAAAATTTGACATTTAAATGATTTCAAAATTTAATGTCATATTTATCAGAATTATTTCTGATTTCATCTTTGTCAACATCTTTTGAGGGATTTTACACTTGTTTAAATTTGATTTATTATAATACAATCATCCATTTTGTATTGATGGTTTTGTGATATGTTTGACTATGGATGTGATATCTTTATACCATTCATGTTATATGGTTAATGTATGGAAATTTTATATTATACTTTTAATATTACTATTTATGTTATGTTTTAAACATTTCATTTGAGGAATTCATTGGGCATAGTAACTGATGTGGGGAAACCGTTATAGCTCATTGATGCATCAGTTTGTCTCATGAGACAAACTTGTTTCATGACACAATCCCTTGAAAAAAATCTTATTTTTAGTCTTGGAACATGGCCATGACTATGTGTTTATGATGTCCGACATTATGTATTCCATCATTATGAAATTGGATATTGATACTACATGTGATTATTCGACTAGTAGAATATCCATGTGAATAAGTAAATGGAATTATTTTATTTATATTTTAATTATTATGATGATGTTTATGTTTAAAAGGCTTGTGTTTTACTCTTATACATTTCCTTAATTGTTTATGCTTATTTATGATTGTTTCCTCAATATTGATATCCTTACTGAGAATCTATGCTCACCCCTTTATTATGTTTTATTTTTCTACAGTATGTGAAAATGTATATTATGACTGACCGACAAGAATAAGGTAAGGGATATGAGGGTGTTCAAAGGGGACATACTATTGTTTTTTATTTCATCATGTAATTTATAACTTATATATGTATCTAGTACTTTCAAAGACACTAAACTGATATGCATAAACTGTTCAATTTATGTTATGTATTTTAGTACTATGGAATTTTGTATTGTGATTCATAAACTAATATAGTGTATGCCATTGTTTAGAAATGGAACCTATTGTAAGAAATGGAAACTGTATTAATAGATGTAATCCATGTAGGTATTTCCCTCCAAATCAAAATAATTATAGGTGATCTAGTGATGTAACTGGTGCAGAACTAATTATTACCATAATGGGAAAACTCAATCATTTTATGAATAATTACCATACCCATATGGGGAAACCTGATCCACTATATAGAGGATCAATGTTAGACTACTTAATGAGGAACTAACCAACATCATTCAATGGGACTATAAATCCATTTGAAGTGGAGAAATGGATATGTTCCATATGGAAAATATTTCATGCTTTGGGGAGTAGCGAAAAGGAAAAAGTTTTCATGATAGTTTATCATCTCACCGGAGATTCATATCAATGGTGGTCATTAATTTAAAACCCAATGGAGAATGCATATGTATCAAATATGGAATGAAGCGAGTTTGAAGATATTTTCATTGAAAAAAACATTCCCTGGGACCATTGATCGGATATTGAAAGATAATTTCCATGTTTTAGGCCAAAAGAGGATGAGAATGGTGAAAAGTGTGATGCTAACATTATAAGGATAGAAAGGCATGAAAAATATTATATACGTAACCCAAGGATTAATATTCATAAATTCCTTGAGGGGATAAAACTATTTATCTATTGAGAATTAGTCTCACAATCCTTCTCATCATACGAAGATATTTTCTCATGTACTGTCAATGATAGAAAATGAATTCTCTACATCATACGACTTTTAAGAAAATGAAGAGATGAAGAGATATTCTAAACACTATGGAAATGGAATAATGTTGAAAAATGGAAAAGTTAAATTTCCATCCCATAGTAAATGTGGGAAGAAACACCTCAGTACTTGCCTGAATGGAATGACAGTCTGTTACACGTGTGGTGAAAAATTCCACCAATCTCATGAAAGCAAGGGAACAATGTAGGTTGTCAATGTTGAATGCTATAATTGTAGTGAAATGGATAAATATTTAAATTATGGTCCTATGTGTGAGGGAACCATACCATATAAATGGATAAGGCAGAAATGCCAAGATTATATGATCATTAATACTAAGGTTGAAGCTCTGAATGATGTGGTTGAAGGTAATTTAATGGTTTCCTCAAATTAATCCAATTATATATTTTATTATAGAACATCTCATTGTTTCATATCTACCCAGATTATTATGAAAATTAGATATGTCCAATTTTATTTAACATGGGAGTTGTTAGTCAAAACTCTTAAGGGAAGTATTATTTCAATAAGCTTTTGTGAATAAGTTCCCATTAGGGCATATAATCATTATTTATATACTGATCTCATCATCACAACCATGATTGAATTTGATATAATCCTCAGTATGGATTGGATTTCAGACTATGATGCCAAAATTTAGTGTAAGAAGAAGGATGTTATAATTTTCAAGGATGATAAAGAGTACCTTATCTTTAGAGAAGAGATGTCACCATCTAATTCTTATCTAGATCAACCCTTAGTAGCTCTACTAAATTCAATTATTATGGATGAAGAAGGAGAAATAACAATGGGTGAGGAAATAAATGTTTAGATAGAGTACGCATCTATTGTGAAATAATATGTTGATGTTTTTTCAGAGGATTTACCAGGACATCATCCAAAATGAGAAATTGAGTTTTTTATTCATTTAATTCTTGGTTCAAGGCCCATATCGAAGACCAATTATAGAATATACACTATGGAAATAGTGGAAATAAATAAAATACTATAGGAATTGAGTAATAAAGTATTTATTCACCATAGTGTTTCTCTATGGGGAGCCTCTTTTTCTTCAGAAGAAGGAATGATCTATGAGGTTGTGCATTTACTTTATGGTGATCAATTATATAAAAATAAATAAAATGTATCCCCTACCTTACATTGATGATTTATTAGATAAACTTCATAGAGATCAATATTTTTTAAATATTTGTCTTTGATTTTGATATCATCAATTGGGTGTGAAGAAGGAATACATTCCAAAGACAACATTTCATACTAGGTATGGGCATTATGAGTTTACAGTAATGCCCTTGGGACTGAGTAGTGAACCTTCTGTCTTCGTGGATATAATGAATAGAGTTTTCAAGGAATATATTTATGACTTTATAGTGATATTTATTGATGATATCTTGGTTTACTCGAAAATATATGATGATCATGAAAATCACTTGTGCACTATTTTGAAGACTCTTAGAAGAAATAAATTATATGGCATGTTTAGCATGTTTGATTTCTGCCTTCACGAGATTTCTTTTCTTGGCCATATTGTATCCAGGAATGGAATATCTTTTGATCCTTCTAAGATAAGAGAAATACATCCATGGAATGCCCCGATGAATATAACTGAGGTACGTAGTTTTATTGGTTTTGCAGGTTATTATTGGTATTTTGTTTAGAATTTTTACTGATTGGATAACCCATTAACCTAGAAAACATGTGAAGGGTTTAAATTTGATTGTAAAAAAGAGTGTGAAGAATATTCTGAAGAACTAAAGTGAATATTAGTCAATGCAACTATATTAAATCTACCGTCCAGGAATGATGGGTTTGTTATTTATACTAATGCATCAAAGAAAGGAGATGGTTGTGTCTTTATGTAGAATGATAGGGTTATTTTCTATGCATGACGACTGGGAAAAATTAATGAACAAAACTATCCTAGTCATCATCATGAGTTAGAATCTATAATATTTTCTCGGAATATTTGGAGACACTATCTATATAGTGAAAATGTGAGATATATATTAATCATAAGAGTTTGAAGTATATTTTCTAACATAAATTACTCAAAATGAGGCAATGGATATGGATCAAACTACACAAGGATTATGATTTCAGTATACACTACCACCAGGAGAGAGAAAATAAGGTGGAAGATGGTTTTAGCAGAATGGATCATGGGGTTCTAAAAATGATGAAAGTATAAAGGGATCTTACATTCGTGGATCTAGTAAATATGGATATGGGAATAATCGTGGAAGGTAAAAAATAAATAATTTTTCAAATGGTTTCCAATCCATTTTTACTAGAAATTATAAAAAGTTCTCTGACTGTTGATGAAGAATTTCAAAATAAAATTAATGTTGTGAATGATGTGAGATATATTGACTTCATATATGAACATGGAATTTTGAAATTTTGGAAGTGACTTTGTGTTCCTGACATACCTGATCTAAAAAGGGAATTGTTGGATGAGGATCATTGCTCCAATTTCTCTATAAACCATGGTAGCTCTAAGAGGTTTATAGATTTGAAGGATTTTTTTGGGACAACACAATAATGGGTATTGCATATTATGTGTTAAGACGTATGGTTTGTCAATAGGAGAAGGTGGGAAGACAATATCCTAGAGGAGTCAGGAAAACTCTTCCCATACCTGAGTTGAAATGGGATGATACTTTAATGGAATTATTATGGGTCTACCAAAGAATTCAAGAAGGAATGATGAAATATGGGTCATTGTTGATTGTCTTACCAAGTTAGAAAATTTTTATTATATAAGATAATAATTTTCACTTGTACTTCTAGTAAGTCTATATATTAATGATGTTGTAAGACTTCATGGAGTAACCCTATTGATTGTTTCTAATCATGATCCCAATTTTATATAAAAATTCAGGAAAAGTCTTAAAAAGGCCATGGATACTAAACTTCGTTTAATCACTACCTACCACCCTCAAAAAAATGGACATTCAGAACAGACTATTCAAACCATAGTTGACATGTGGAGATCTTTCCCACTTGAATTTCATGGTATGTGGGATCAATATTTACCTCTAGTATAATTTTTATATAATAATAGCTTTCATTCCAATATTTATATGGAATAATATGAAGCGTTATATAGAAAGAGATGTTTCACACCCACTTGTGGGGTTGATGTTGGTGAAAGAAATCTTGTAGGCCCAGAATTGGTTGAGGAAAAAATATAAATAGTGAAGATTATCCAATCATTTATCAAATAAGCTCAATGAAAGAAAAACAGATATGTCGATAACTGAAGTAATGATTTGGAATTTCATGTACGGGATCATGTTTTCTTGATGGTATCTCTATGGAAGGGTGTTATATGATTCGATAAGAAGTGTAAATTATTTCTCAGGTACATAAAACAATTTGAAATTATTGAATGAATAGGAGTTATAGCATACCATTTAGAAATGTCTCCAAGTCTCTCCAAATTTCATGATGTTTTCTACATATCACTATTAAGAAAATACATGCCTTACCCAATGCAAGTACTCACATATGATGAAATAGAACTGGAACTCGATATGTCTTATTATGAGGAGACTATGAGGATTCTTGATACCTGAGAACAAGTATTGTGAAATCGAACGACTCATCTAGTAAAAAATATATTGAGAAACCATTAGATAGAAGAGGAAACATGGGAACCTAAGGAAATTGTGATAAAGAACCACCAAAATCTTTTTATGAAGTAGTATTCTATAATTTTCTTGGACAAAATTATTTTAAATAGGGAATAATATAACACTCCTAGCTTCCATGATATATTTATCTCTGAATAATACAATAGCTTGCGTTGTACACAACATCTAGTTCTAGCACACATCGACCAATTAAACTAGATGTTATGAATAGTAATACCCACTTTATGAAATTTTATAAGTTTTATTTTTCAATATGGTCCTCATTTTTGAAATCATAATATCAAAAATAACTTACAGTGAATTTTTGGTATTTTTTCTGAAAACATTCAATTTTTTATGAATAGTGAAAAATAATACGTTGTTGTTTAAAACCTAATTTTTATTTAAATAATTTTTTATTTTATTTAAATTTATTTTAAGTCCAAATAGATACATAATACCTATATAAGTTCAATGTAATTCATTGAAGTCATTTTATAATAAGATTAGATTTATAAAATTTTATTTAATTTTATAACGCCATTTACCCACCTTCAAGGCAGATTTTCAAATTTTCATAAAACATAAATTTACCACATCTATGAATTTAATTTTAAAAATCCGAGATACACGGTTGAAATTAGTATGTAAAATGTGGTTTAATAATTTGAAAATAATTTTTTGTGAATAGTATCTTTAGAATACTATTTACCACAATTAAAAGTAAATATGATTATTAAAGGTAGAATGATATTATAATTACCCTAACACATGTCCTAATTCTATTGGATAAGTTTTCTTGACCAAAATCAACCTTAGGAATAAAATATGATCCACTTTGATCAACCTAAACTATATTAGGACATTAATTATTATTTTATTTAAAGAAGAGTTAAAAGTTTTAAATTCAAATTTTCATAACTAAAATATTTTTAATATAGGGTTACGCAAAAGATAAATTCGTCTATAAATATATAATAGAAATCTAAAATGATTTCCTACATAATTATATTTTATTTATAATTTTTAAACATTATATATTTAAATTTATTTATGGCATAATGATGATGATGTAATTACCTTATTAATGAATGATTAAAAACATTGATATTATAAATACCTAAATAAATGTAAATTTAAAATTTTGATGCATTAAACTGATTATCTAGGTTTATATTACATGTTAGGGATGATTAAATTTATTTTTTGAATTTATAATGTATTTATGACTTTGACAAAAACAAAATTTCAAATAGTGTCAAATTTGACATAAATGAGTTTAAAAAAATACTATATTATTAAATGATATAATATTCCTAAAAAAATAAGGTTTCGAAAAAGGCCATAGATAAGGTTATATATTTAAATAATGAATCATGTGGGATTTTATTGGCTTTTTATAGTGTGTTTATTAACCATTTATTATAATAATACATGAGTACATGGTAAAAGTAAAGCTACTTAGCTAAAAGTTAAATTAAAATGACAGGGTTAATATGGTGACATAAACCTATATAAAACCTATTGGATGAGAGATTTTAGACCCATCCCCACCGTAGCCTAGAAATAACTCCCTTAAGATCCATTATATGCTAAATATGATTGTATAATAAAATAATATTTCAAGTGTTTCTAAAGTGACCCTCACATCTCTAATAAAAGTGTACTTCCCCTTCTCTCAAAATCACACTTGAAAAGCCATTTGGATTAGCCAAAACCTGTTGGATATCTTTCCAAATACCCTCACTTCAACCTATAGGGCTTAGTTTGATCAGAAAACCGACCTTAGTAGACCTTTTGATCAAATCAAATAGAAGCACCCGAAGAAGAGGTAATAATTTCATCACCACTTTCAATGTTCTTTTCTTCTCCCACTAACTATTTCTATGTTGTTTCCATACCAAAATAATATCTACAGTAATTTCTATATAATGTGATGTTTTTATAAATATGGTATAATGATTTTCATTATACTACCGATAATATGAATAAAAAAGTCACTATACTTGCATACATATGGCTTACCGTCTCCACGTCGTGGTATGATTTGTTATTCAACACTTAATTATTTTAATGTGAATAATAATGAGTATAATTTACGTAAATAATAAATATAACATGTTAATGGTTATTTATATGTGATATACCATCCAATTACATATGATATCTTCCCCAATTGAATGGTATTGTCGCTCGTGTGTACGTACAGATTATCGTCTCCACAAACATGATGCGATTCATTCCCCATCTTAACCATTCAAGAATAATTTTCATTTTATGATTAAAAATAATTTATAACAACATAATATCATTATGAATATTAATAAAATACATCCTATAAAAAATAAACATCACTTATTTAAGAAAACATATAAAGGAAAACCAATTAGTTAACACCCGAAACAATGGTACTACAAAAATATTATTAACAAAATAAAAATACAAGATCATATATAATATCATATTTATGAATATGGTTTTTTTATTATTTATTAACAAAAAATTAAATATTATACAAGTGGTTAATTTACCCTTGAACAAGGAAAAGTAGACAGTAAGGGTTAATTTTACAATCTATTTATTATCCGAGGTTGTTTATACGTGAGTATCTACTGGGTCCTCTTTATTATCGACATCCATGTTTCTAAAAAAATTATTTCGAACCATTTTTTCTATTTTTTAGAATATGGGAAAACTAAATTTATACCCTTGTTTTAATTTTTATAAAATGTTTTGAAATGAGTCTTTCCATCGTTTTCCAAATAAGGTACTTTATGACCTTTTGGACAAATTAATGTGAGAATGTTTTTTAACGTATACGACGGGTGTAGTTATTTTCATCCATTATAACATCTTCGAAGATTCCCTTAATATCTTATAAGAATGTTTTCAATAAAAATGTTTTCTTTTATAACTATTATAATTTTATAATATTTCAAAATATATAGAGTTATTTCTCTTAAATAGTTTCGATTTAATCTATATCTATATCCTTTAATGGATTTTACAATTGTTTGAAGTTTATTTATTATGATACAATCTTCCATATTGTATTAAAGGTTATATGATATGTTGGATTGTGGATGATATATTTTTATACCATTCATGGTTTATGGTTACAGTATTAACATTTCATATGCAATTTTTAATATGAATGATTATGTTATGTTTTAACCCTTTCATATTAGGAATGTATTGGGCTCAGTAAGTGACAGGTGGATCCCGCTATTGCATCCCGATAAATCGGTAGGTCTCATGAGACAAACTAGTGTCTTATCAAAAGTCTTTGACAAAATCTTATTTGTTGACATGGAATGAGGCCTTGACTATATAGTTATGATGTCCGACATTATGTATTCCATCATTATGAAATTATCCATTGATATTACATGTGATTATTCAAATTGTTGAATATATATGTTATTAATTAAATGGAATTATTTGATTTATCATTGCTATATTATGATGATTTTAATATTTAAAATTATTTGGTTTTAGTCTTATAAATTTCCTTAAATGTTTATACTTAGTTATGAAAGTTTCTTTTATATTGTTATCCTTAATGAACATCTGAGATCACCCCTTTAATATGCATAATTTTTTCCGGGATGGGAAGAAGTATATTATGGATGACTTATAGGGATATACTAAGGGATATGATTTTGTTAAAAGGGTACAAAATGTTGTTTTCTTAATTAATAATTTAATGAAAAACTATTTTATGTATCAAGTTCTTGTATGGCTACTAAATTGGTCGTTCAATGGGGACATGTTTCATTGTATCATCCTAATGTTATGTAATAATACACTGACTCTAGGTAACGAGGGTTGGGGAATTATAATTACCATCTATATATATATAACATAACATCATACTAAGGTTGAACTATTTTATTCCAATATATGTATCAAAACTATATGAAAAATAGATATATGAATCAATCAAATCATACAATTTTACTGTCAAAATATAACACAATAAATGAATTAAATTAATGTAAATGTGTTCAATAAAAAAAATTATATATAAGGCTTGTGATCCAAAATTATTAATCAAGATTCATGAACTAACTAATATAATTTAAAATAGTACAAAAAAGTACTTCAATGGAAACTCATAGGTTTGCTAAATAATAGTTAGCCTGACTAGTGGAAACTCCCATAACCGAGTCCCCGCGACGCATCTTATTTATAATATGTACCTAGTAAACTAAAATAAAAGAAGAAAACATATATATGATACCATTTTTTAATTCATTGACCCAATGCCTTAGGTCCAAGTTGGAGATCCATAAGGTCTATTTAACACCTCCTTGTACGCAACAGGCTACCAACTAGAATGAAGCGTATAACTAGTGTCGTTGTGGAGACCATACTATTTTATATTCATAGATATACACCACAGATAATTATAAATAACACTATAAAATTATGAATATCAACAATAATACTTAATGTTAAATGTAATAACGGTTGGTATATATATATTACAAATAAATAAATTATAATTCTTGGGTGGGAAGCCAAACTAGTTTATTTTTTCAACCATAGAAATAAATAAAACTCTCCAAAACCCCCGATAGTCTATCCCAATCCCACATCCTTCCGCGTACTCTTTTACTCAGCTGTATTTCCTTTTCCCTATTCCCTTTCATGGATCCATATACATGAATTAATGTCATGCATCAAGATGGCTATAGAAGGTATTAGTAATAAAACATAGTTGACACCAAAAAAATTTCATAATAAGTGTGGACAATAATAAAAAGTTTATTCCCTAAATACAAAAAATTCATAAGAAATAAAAAACAATAATTTACTAGTAACTCGTGTGTTAGATAAGACACCATGAGATCTGACATTACCTATATCAGATATATGTTATAATGATGATAAATAATTCTATAATTCAATTAAAACTAACCAAAAGGCTCAACACATGTTACTCGTCTTCCAAAAGTAATCATGTTCTAGCACGTTATGAAGTATCTAGTAGATTTACATTTGAAATATCAAAGATATATCAATATTTCCTTAGATATAGCATTGTGGATAACAACAAGACCAACCTCAAGGAAATGGTTTTTGTCCAATTGATTCAAAAAAATCATTATGTGGATTAATTTATTCATAATATCAAAAAATTAAACATGAAATATGATGATGAAAATAATAAAAGAAAAAATAGTAATGAAAATACAGTGAAATAGAAATAAAAGAGGAATATAATGTAAGATGGAGTATAATATGATCTATATTGATTATGTCTCCATTACATATTCTTGATCTATAACTATTAAAATGAAAAATCTCAATATCATGAAAACTATGCTCAATATCTCGAAACATGAACCTCTCATAGTCCAAATAGTGGTAAAACACATCCAAAATAACCTCCGAGACATGAATTCTTTCCAAATTGTAAAAATAATGTATAGGTAAAATCAATTTCGCATATAAAATCATCAAAAAAAATTTATCATCACTAGGTCATCAATCCACTTGACCTATCTCTAGTTACTCTATAATATAAACAAGATATGAGAAAAAAATAAAATTATTTAAGTGTAAAAATGATATCCTTGTGAATAATATTCTCTCACATATCCCCATTCATAATTATAAAATTATATGAATAAACAATATCATAATATTTAATTAAAAATGAATCTTCATGCCTCATTTTGTTTTTCCTTCTAAAACCAGGTTCAAAAATTTGATCTACGTGACTATAGGTTAAAGATTAATCAATAAGAAAGAAAACCAAATGATTTATTTCATAAATAATAAACCGAAGTGATAAGTAGAAGAGAATGAGACATATTCAGGATATTAGAATCATAAAGGTTATAAGTAATGCCAATAAATTCTTCGTGGCCTATTAAAAATATTAATGAAAATATTTTTAAGATCAATGAACATTAAAAACATTATACATGAATCCTTTTATTATGTTTCATCAGATATGATCTGAATAATGAAAAAATTCTCCTATATTTCCACTATATAAATATGGTTATAATTATCACCTTTTCTCAATCATAAGAATCTTATGAAGCATTCCCCACTAATTTCTCAAATCCAAATGTAATCATTACTTCAGTTAAATGTATGATCTACCAAAATTTCCCACATGTAAAATCAATATTTATTAAATATAATTTTTCCCTTAAAGTTCCCTTAGATGGATTGGAATTAAAAATCATCAAATATTATTTATGAGAACATATTTTAATACCCATAAACACATGTAAATGATCATTCATTCCCCTTCTGACATTGTCATGATCCACAAATCACTAGTAAAATAGGAATATTAGTCATACTTTGTATAAAAATATTCCATTAAATATGATTTATAAACTTAGCCAATAGACTAAAATATCAGTTCACTAAATCAATTTTCAATCATGATAGATTTCTTCTTGGGTTACCTAGTCTGCAAGGTCTGAAAGTCTCAAACATAGATTCAATTTCTTTAAGGAAAAAACCAAAAACATTATGTTAGATCTTTTCCAATCATTCAACCATATCGTGGATGACCATAGAGGTGTAGAATATTCTTGAGGAAATATACGACTAACAAATACGAAGTAGGGAAAAAATATTGAAAAAACAACAGTGAAGCTTTATCACCACATGTTTCTTCATTGTGAATAGAATCATGATCTTGGAACTCACCATATATGGGTTGAATACGTCAATAAAGATTAAATAGAGTTTTTTTTCCATAACTATTCTCTCTAAAATTATCATCTTGTTCACACAACATAATCATCTTTCATAATTAGTCATCCTCATGTGATATTCTACATCATCAACAGATAATTATTCATGTTCCTACTACATCAGATCCTAGTCAATGGATATATTCAATATGTTATCGTTATGGTTCATCCTCAAAAGTGAAGAACCATTGAATATAGATTGATTGGTTTTATTTCAATCATTGTTATATGATAAAAATGAGATATATTTAATGAATTTATAGGTCAACTTCAGCAAAATTGTCTCTATATCTCAATTATTGCCATCACCTAATTTTACTTTCATCTTCAATCAAGGCTTGAATTCTGTTTCATTCTCATATGACCTATAATTTGAAGAGGCCTCAAGGTCTTCACCAGATTTAATTTATAACTGGAAAAATCATGAATTAGAGTGATGTTGGACTTAGGTTCCCTGTTTTTTTTCAAACTGATTCATCCTTAAACAACATTTGAAATATATTTTGAAAATTGCATATGTGGTGTCCAAAAAATGGAAAATATTATACGTAGCCATTTGGTTTCGTGATTTTTATTAGAGATCAACTATTTGAAATCCACTCAGTAAATAAATAGATATGTGAGTTAAATAAAATTAAGCTATATGTGATGATTGAGTAAAATTGGCCACGTAACTGGTAGGAAATATTTAAAATAAAAAAGTATGTAAATTAAAAAAAAATGAATACAAATAATGGGAAAAATAGTTTATCTATGTATATTAAAATTAGTATTTGTAAAAAAATTAAATGAAATAATTAAAAAAATCGAATACTAAATTTTATCCAAAATTTAAAAGTAAAAAAATAATAATAGTTTAATATAATAAAATTAAATATAATTAATTAAATTCCTATGTTATTAAATAAATAATTAATTAATTTATAAACAATCAAAAATTGAGAAAAACTAATAAAAAACCATGTATTAAATTAATGATAAATCTTTTTTACTAATAAAAATATGTATTAAAAATTAAATTTATTTTTTATAAAATAATTATTTAAAAATAGTAATAATTAAATGAAAAAAAATTACATTTTTAGAAAAAAAATACAATTACATTAAAATTTTATATTTAAAAATAAAATTCAATATAAAATAATAAATATAGTTCTCAACCCATATTATAATTTAAATATAAAAACATAAATTAAAAATCAAAATCATAAATTTCCAAATTTATGTAAAAGATAACCACAAAATAATTCATGAAACAAATTAAGGACAATTTTAATAGTAAAATAATAAATATTACTACAAATTTGATGTGAAAAAATGAAATAATTAATAAAATCAAAAAATTAACCCAGACATCATACATTTCTATCCATAAGAAATAATGTAGTCAACTACAGTAGTAAATAATAATTCTTCAAATGAAAAAATTAAATCGCAGTAAGAATTGATTTTTAAACTGATTTCCCTAAATTTTTTAACAAATTAGATTGGATGTATATTTATATCCATTATAAATAGAACTATGGATAACTAAAATGATTGTAAAAAAACAAATATGTGTTAATCATAGTGGCTTTTCTAAATTTGTTTCCTATTTTTATTTATTCTGAAAATTGTAACAGAATAAATGTTATAGTTGAGGGATGAGGTTAAATGTAAATGATAAAAAATAAAACAATGAAAGAACATAGTAAAATTATTTGAAAGTAACTAAGAACATAACCAACTCTATTTTGAATAAATATTTACTTTTTATCATTGACCAACTTGATTAGACAACCAATTCTAAACCTCACATTGTTTATGCTAGGCCTTTCGAAATATGTACCTATCACTCTCCAAATAGTGCGATAACACATAAAAAATCTCTTCCAGTATATTAAGACTATACCAAAATTGATAATAATATCTAGGGAAAATCATTTTGATGAGAAAAATCTTACATAAAAATTTGATCGACACCAGATCCTAAAATTATAAGAAATCTCCTATGTTAATTTTTAGAATAAAAAATTGAATAACATTATGAATGAAAAATAGTAGAAATTAGATATATTTTATTTTTTTTAAGTTTTATCTCATACCTCCTCATTAACAATTAAATCATTTTAATAATGAATACGAACTGAAATATAAATTGATACATGATCTCCATGAAACATCGAGTTTCAACTTCTAGAACTAGGTCTACCAAAAAAATGTTTTTGACTAGATGTTAGAGATCAGAAACTAGAAATGAATATGTAACAAATATTATTTACAAAATGAGAAAACACATGTGATAAAAAATAAGAGAGATATAGTTTGGGAAATATAATGAACATGGTCATGAGTGCATCTTATAGAGTCATCATGACCTATTTAAATAAATGTAAACCCAAAAATAGTTACAATACGTATAAACTATACAAATTTTCCATGTAGAAGCATTTAATTAATTAAATTCTCTCTCATGGGACATAACAAAAAATCGTGTTGAATTATCACATATTTAATCTAAACATAATTCTAATATCTACTCCATCCATATAATCATCCAAAGCCTCCTTCTCCAAATTTTCAATTTCAAATATAGTCATAAAATCCTTTAATTTTGAGAACAATTTAAAATTCCCACATGTGAAATATGGATTCCTTAAATCAAATTATTGAAATAATTTTCCCACAACATGTTTGGAATTTTAAAATAAAAATTATTATTTAGGATAAAATTATTTAATACCCTTAAACACATGTCTATAAGATTTTATACTCAATCTATTATAGACTAGACCAAAAAAGGAATTACAAACATGGAACATTCTTTATGATCATCACACATAGATGGCTCATAATCTCTACACAAAACATGGATAACACACTAAAATATCAATGTTCCATATTAACCATTGATCTTGAAAGATTTATTCTTGGTCCACCAGCTTCTAAAGGCATTGTAATACTAACCAATCCTTAATCATCATTACATTAAACCACCAAACACCTAATGTTCGATCTGCTCAACTTTTACAACTGTAGCATTGAAAAATACAGAGGCCCACAACCTTCTTTATGAAATGACCAACCAAAAAGAAAGAGGTAAAAAATTATTTAAAAAAACAATGATGATGATTTATCACCACATGCATTGTCACCTTTACTGGAAACATGATTATTGAAAAATTCATTTGAGTTCAGGTAGTATCGACTATTCTACGGTGGAGTTTTCTTCCATAACTTTAATCACCAACATCGCCGGATGGATCAATGATTACAATTATTGATCCCAATATGTCATCCAAGTATTATATTACTCATCATGAAATGGATTATAATACATGATCCCTCTTTCTCGGATACTAGTACACAACTCACTTGGAGAAGATACTCGTGCAGTTCATCGTCAATAGAGAAGGAACTGCAATAGTCAATCTATTGCTTCCACCTCAGCCTTCGTTCGATAAAAAAGACTTAAGAAGTGTCAATGATATTTGAGGTCATCATCTGTTAATCATGCTCAATGTCAGAATCAAATCAATTACAAAATTCTTATTTACAACCTTGATCTAATATCGGCATCATTTTCAATCTCATTAAAGCTTTGAATTTTAGAGTCTTTGATGAATTCATTGCATTAATCAGTCTTGGCAGAAAAACATTTTAATTTCAGTGATAGTGGTTTTAGGTTCTTTATTCAGGGGCAAATATATTTCCCTTATATTCTATTTGTTAAATGTTTTGTAAATTGGGTATATGATATCTCAAAAAATTGGAATTTGAAAATATTGTCATTTTGCTAAGTGGTTCTTTAGTGGGAATTAGCAATGAGAAAGCTATAGAGTAATAATGGGATACATGAGAAAAGTAAAATTCAAGTACATGGGATTCTTATTGAAAACTTGAAATTTCACTACAAGGAAATAAGTAAAACATATAATTAAGTAAATCCAATTGAAATGTATAAAAACACGTGAAAAAACTAATTAATTAACCAATCAATCAATTAATTCGAATATAAATATTGGCAAAAATTAATTTTGATATAATTTGTAAATTAATATTTTAAATTATTAAATAATTGAATAAAGCGATTTATTATTAAATTAAACTATTAATAAATAATTAATAAAAAATAATTAGTTGATAAAATAATTAAATAATGAGAACTAAGAATTAAAAAATTAATTTAAAAATAATTAATTTGAATGAAACATCATTATTAAATAATAAACATGGTACACGGTACATATAATAATAAAAAACTAACAACATAAATTACTCATAAAAATCATTAATTTATCAAATTACTTATAAATTAACCACAAAATAATAATGATCTAAATTAAGATAAAATTTGAAATTTAAACAATAACATTAAAATCCAATGTGATTTGTAAAATGCATGAATTAAAGGTCACTAAAAATTACCCCACAAGAAAGAAATTTCTTATCTATATGAAGTATGGTTTTCAAAATCCTAGGTAGAAATTTAATCTCTAAATGGAAAAATTGAAATTATTCTTGGATTTTATTTTCCAAATGATTTTACCATATGGATTGTCTCATATAGAAAAATATGTGTTTCCTCTCAAATAATATTTAATTTGTTAAAATTCAGTTACTATTTTAAAAATATGATTAGAAATTGAAAATTTAAACAGAATTTAACAAATATAAATTGGAATCTAACTGATTTTTCAAACATCAATTATCCTATAGGATAAATGAATCTCATAAATTAGGAATAGAAATAAATAGACACAATATTGGATGTGATGGAGTGAAAATTTATGTATGAAATAAATAACTCATACAAATGTTGATAAATAAGGAATTATAGAATAGAATAATTTATTCAACTTGGATTAGTATTTTCATTTCATAGTTCATTTTTCTGTTGATATTATGAGTTAAATTCAAATTGAAATGTTCAAAATCATTAATTATTATATGAAATATTCCCAATATTTTAAAGAAAACCTTTTTTACTATAAAATATATTTAAGTAATTAAATATACAAGGTAATAGAGACTAATATCTGTAATGTGGCATAAAAAGATTAAACCATAAAAAATTCATCCACTGAAAAATTCTTATGTGATGCTTAAAAAGCCACAATTTAGAAAATATTTAAGCAGTTTCGAGGGGATAAAATTGGAAGACAATTAAGCACATTTTAAGATACTTACCATACTAAAAATCAAAAAATATCCCCGAGTATTAACTTCATGGTGAATAAAAAAAATTAAAAAAATTTATTCAAAATATATTTTCAATTCAATTGCGAAATATCCATTAACCGGGTCATAAGAAAGGATTAAAAATTATTCTTAGACATGAATAAACAATCACTTAATTTACACATGATACAAACATGATTCTAATTTAACAACATCAAAAAACATCAAAATATTGAAATTATGTTTCACATTAACATTTTATTCACAACATTTATTTCTGGAAATCAATAAAATAATATTACATAAGAAATTTTGAGCACAAAACGTTATTTAGAAAATTGTATAAAGAAATATGCTTTACCGTACATATTGAAAATTCTTTTGACCAATTAAACAAAAATTCCCCAATATATTACAATATTAATAGCTTGAAGAATATATTAATTCAACATGAAAATAAATAGAAGCTAAATACTTAATACGAACCATTGATACCCTGGTTAGATGATTTAATAATTAAATTTATATAGTGAAATACCATTTTTATCCCCATATGATTTTCCAATTCTATCTCCAAAAATTTAAAAATAAGAAGTAATACGCCATTTAGTTTAAAGTAAAAAACAAATAAAACCATAGTGATAGTTTAAGATGGATTTTTTTCCATGTTTCACTAACATTTATCTTCCATTGGAAATTGAAAATCAGTTTATTTATTCTCCAACAAGATGTAAATTATTATCATGAATCCACATACATAAAAGAAATAAAATATTTATCAATTATTTAAGAAAACCATAACATATTTTCAATAAAATTCTATATATAAGCTTGTATGATAAAAAATTATTCAAGTTCTAACAAGTTAAAAATCAAATATCAGTGTAGCAATGAAATTAAAATTTTCCTCTCACCCACAATTGATGTACAACATGAAATATGAATTTAAACACTTAAAAATATTATGGTGGAGGGACACAACATGGATTATTATTTTATAAAAATTATATTAATAAAGTAATGTTTTCACATGGTGGAGTGAATAAATGTATAATTTTTAGACATAATAAATAAAAAACCTTCACCAAGAAAATAAAAAATTGAAAAAAAACAAAAAACAGACATTATAATCATGGATTTAAATACTAATAGGACCTTTATTTATGTCTATACCCTTTGAATAGTCTTTGGTTCATCCCCAATAACATTGTGGATGTGATTTATCTCATAGATACAACTACATGAGATTCCTCCTAATCTGCTTCCTCGCATTTTATTTCATTTTACTATAAGTATTTTTTTTACTTTAATATCATATGTAACAAAATAAGAGATTGTTTTAACTCATATTTAGAGTTAATTTCATTTTAATGTGAGTTAAATATGAGAAAACAAATTAGTAACATTTAAATCCATCAAAAAATAAAAATTATCTTTAAAATTCAAATCATATTCACTAATTAAGAAATTAAATTGATCAATATAAGGTAAGGAAAATGGAAAATAAAAACTTATAGGATTGACCAATTGGTCATTTACTTTGACCACCATAATTGGGGATAGATTAATATAATATTTAACTACCACCAAAATTCATATTTTCATTGAATTCTAGGAGTTCATGAAGTTCATCAGCATGTGATGGGTTTGATACATTTTTACTCACCAAGAGGTCACAATGTTCTGCTAATTCATGAACATTTGGTGGTGTTGGAAGGTGATGATTCATCCCCATTCAAAGAAGGGATTGATTATGGTGAAATAAATTAAGAGAAAAATAATTTACCAACTAGGTAGGGTGATAAAGGAGTGGAAAATGATTCAAGCTTGGAATCATGGTGCATAAATCCAGAGGAAGGTGAAATTGCAGAAGAGTGCCTTTTATCATCATTAAATAAAGGGGAAACACACTGGTAGATTTAGATGTGTTTATTCAGCATATCCAGAGCATGTGAAGATGAATAAATTACTCAAATTTACATATTCCTTCTATTATTAGGTACTTTAGTAAATAAAAACTCCTAAAAAGAGATTGAATGATACTGTTGACACCCCAATGAGTAATTATAAGAGGTCAATTATTCTTGTAGAGACTATAGATGATGAGTAAATTGAAACACATGTTGAACAAACAAATTCCATTAATCTAGAAAATACAGATAATGAGTCCATTTAATCAAAAAACACCATAGATCTCCACATTCATTCTAATGAAGAATTCCAATAGGATTCTTTCAAGATAAAATATTTAAAGGCGGATTCTCTTAGAATGGTTGAAATACCATTGAAAGTTGATTTGAATGAGGAACAATCCTCTTGGATTGGAAAATAGAATTATATTTTTATGAATGGATTCAATGAGGGAAAGACAATCCTAGAGGAACATGTGTTGAATTGGGAAATATGGAATTTCACTTCCAGGATCTCATTTAGGAAAATCTTGAAATAGAGGTTACTACCACCAAATGATGACTATTTAAGGTAAATAATTCTTATGACATTAAATTGATTTATAAAGGCTTTATAGTTTCTTATGAGGATTGAATTTATATACTTTGAAAAAAAATTTGGTTTCCCACTTTTCCCTTAAATGAGAATTTGAAATAAATTATTTTATTTTATACGTTAATAAAAAGGGAATCTAGAAAGAGTATTGTGTGCTATGTAATCATAACCATGTATAAAAACTAAAATAAATTCTTTAGATAAATCAGATGATCATATGGAAATATCCATGTCTAGAGTAGTAAAATATATCTCATTTAACTACTCACCCATGTAAGTCACTTCAGTAATGGTATATTTTAAAAGAAATAATATGGTATATGAAATTGTTTTGGGTTATTGAACTATGGAAAAAACATTATAAACGTTTTTATATAAACATTAATTCTAATTAAATAGAGAAAAAGTTTTACAATTTATTAAAAATCCTTTTTTTCGGCATTATCATGGTTTTCTTATCGATATAGCTCCAGATATGGACCATAATTTAAATCCAATAGCTCATAAGGAATATAAACAGGTAGATCCAACTCTTTTTGACAATCATCTTCTAATAATTTTATAAATAAACTGCCATGGTTCTATGATACTTTTTCCCTCATGAGATGAGATAATTGCATTAAATAAAAACATAAGCTTCCAACAAGCTCCTACATGATCATGAAATGTATTATCAATCATTTTCCATTATGTATAATTCTGATAGTCTTCCATGTATTATTAAATTTTAGATAACTGAGGGGTTTCTGAAAGTAATTTTTTATTAATTATTAATTATATATACTTTGAAATCAGCAATAATAATAAAAAAGTCCAGAATCCCTATGATGAATGTTCCTCCCTTGTAATAATGATAATTTTGGGTAACATTTCATTTCAACTATGAAAGATGCATTTATATTATCGTTAATATAGAATAATATCTCTCTTTGGGGTCAGTATCAAGGAAGAAATGTGTTAGTCCTAGTTATTCCTCTAAAATATTTTTTTGGTTTTATATTTTTTTAAACTTGTAAAAGAAAACATGGAAAAATTATAAAAATTAAAGGAAACAAGATCAAAATAAATAATCAATGGACACAAAAATAAAAATAAAACACTAAAAGAAAGTATCTATGAATAAAAATTCCCCTAGATTTATCAACTATATAATATATATCCCTGAATTACAAAGATTAAATTACCAATTCCCAAACTAACACAAAAAAAGATTGATCTCCTTCAACAGTCATATATCACTCTTCAAAAATTGAAACAACACATAAAAATAACCTCCTATAAATGAAAACACACATAATAATGAAAATAATCCATTTCTAAAATAAAATTAACAAAAAATATGATCCATGAAAATGTTATCATCACTAGCTCAAAAAATTATATGATCTATCGTGAATTAATCTATAGAATAACAATATGAAGAAGAGGGAAAAGATAATAATATTTATGGGTATAAAACATCCGTCTGAATAAGAGTTCTCTATCATTTCCTCATACAAAAATAAAACTTTCTATGAATTTATAAGAACTCAACGATCAATTGATACATGATATCTAATAATATTTGTGTTTCACCTCTAGGAACAAGGTTGAAATGTTAGTCCTATATTATAGTAAAACAAATAACACACCCCAAGAAATAAAATAAATATATATATATAATAAAACTAGGAAAAAAAAGATAATAGTAGGAGAATATAGAGTGTTACTGAGAGAGAGAGACTTGGGAAAATATAATGAATGGGGTCAGAAGTGAAACCTCTAAAACCTTCATGACCCATTTAAGGAAAATTAATGAAGAAAAACAATTAAAAGGCCAATCCACTGGAAAAACATTTAAACTAGAAACATTTATGACACAACATCTTCTCTCATGTGACCAAGGATAAACACCTCCAGAATTATACATGACGAAATCATGACATATATAAATACTTGGGTTAGTCCCAATAGTCTTTTGTAGCCTCCCCCAAAAAAAATATCAATTTTGAAAGTATTCATATCTTACATAAAAAATTAATATCATCCATCCATTCCCATATGTCAAATCTAGATACCGTAAATCCAATTATTCCCTTAAAGTGACACCAGATATCTTGGAATATAAAAAACAGTTATTATTCATGAAAAATTAATTTAATACCCATAAACACATGTCATTGATATTTCATGCTTGTTTTTTCGTGGTCCTTATTTTAAAATATATAGAAGAGTATGATAAATCTTCATTCTCAACACACAATGATGACTCGACATCTTTTTTCCAAACACGGCGAATACACTAATATCTCAGGGAACCAAATTGGCCACAGATATCAGTAATTTTATTCTTTGGGAAACTAGTCAAAAATGTATCATTTTTTTGTCACCATATTCGATCATTGTTAAAATTAACATCAAAACAATTTATGTGAGATCCAATCCAATATTACAACCATAGCACCAAATAACATGGTGGGTGACACCCTTTCCATTGAAAGAGAAAAAAATTAGTGAAAAAATTGATTAATAGAATATTGTTAAAATTTCATCACCGTATGCATCTGTATTTCACATTGAAACAATATCTTGGGGATCATCATATGAGTTTTGGAAACAACAACTGAACATAGAAGACATTGCAGTCCATAAATTTGTTCTCCAACATTTCTAGATATTTCAAATTGCATAAAAATCATTCATAAATGTTCAGCCTTATGTGATCTTCCTCATTATAAATGAATATGAATTCATGTTCCAGATTCCTCATATCCATGTTGATGGCTCACTTTAAGAAGATCCCCATGAAGTTCATTATTAATAGCAAAGTACCTTTGAAAATCGATCCGGTCCATTTATGCCAGCCTTTTCTCAACAACAATAACCCAGATATATTCAATGGAATTAGAGGACAGATTTGATAAACCGATCTTGGAATCTCAACTGAATCCATCACATACTTAATGTTTTCATTCCAGATTCAAGATCGTCTTCGGTTTCATTATCATAAATACTATAAATTAAATAGGAGTTTAGGTATTCACTAAAATAGTCAAGACTGATAACAAAACTCCCTAATTTTAATGATTTTCGTTTAAGGTTCATTCTTTGGTTGCTAAAAAATTCAACAATAGAATCCATTTAGTATCTATCTGTCCAATTGAGTACGGATATCCTAAAAAATTGAAAACCTGGCTACATAGTCATTTGAATACTTGGTTCTGATGTAGAAATTATCTACATTAATGGCACTAGAAAAAAATAGAAACGTTAGTAGAATACAATTCTAATATATAGGCAGTATCCTGAAAATTAGATTTGTTGTTGCTAGGAAATTTGTAAAATATTAATTTAAATATAAATGAATAAAAAATTAAAATTAAAAATTTTATTTCACTAAATAAATTAAAATATAATCACATAAACCATATAAATAAAATAAAAAACTAATTTTTATGACTAAATAAAAGCATAAATAAAAAATCAAAATTAAATAATAGCATAATAAATAAAATTAAAATCAAATTAAAATCATATTTTACTAGATAGAAAAAATAACAATTAATAGACAATTACAAAATGAAAAAAACAAATAAATAGATATGTTATAAATTAAGGTTAAAAACTATTAAATCATTAAATTAAGAGATTAAAAATTATATTAAACCTGTATAAACAAATAAATTAAAAACAATGAGATGACAAAAAAATATAAATTGAAATAAAAATTAGATAATTAATATAAAAATAACTATTTTAAAACAAAAATAAATATGAAATTATAAACATAACGCTCAAAACATATTCAAATTAATATATAAAAATATAATTTAAACAAAAAAATCATTAATTTAATAATTTACTTATAAATTAACCAGGTCACACCAATTGAATAATTAGGAAATATTTTATCATTAAAAAATAGTATTTACTACAAAAGAGTTGTTGAAAATGAAATAATTAAATGCTACATCAATATCCTCAATGCATCAATTTTTGGATGTTCCACGTGACTATGAATGAAAATCCATGTGTATGGGTCCACCATCATCATCCATGAACATCATGTGCACTCCCACTATCAGGGGTAAACATCTGAAGATGGTCCATCTATTAAAAATAAAAAAAAATGCATCCATGGTATTGTAAATATAGAACAAATGGCATTAAACTACATGAAAAGAATACCACATCACTATGAAAATATAGTATCCTTGTATAAAAACACGTGATCAAAATCATGAATTTTAGCAACATTCTCTAACAACAATCATAGAATCATGTATCATATACTAGCCTTATAGGAAACATACTCACCCAAAGGAAATCACCTAAAATCAGGGTAAATAAGTTATTCCATCATAATGTGAAGTCATGGAAACCTGAGTATTAAAGGGCCTAAATTGTCAAAAAAGCTTCCAAGCTCATTGATAGTGGTGATGTACTCTAATATTCATCAAGAGTCATTTTCTAAATTGTGTTTTTCACTAATGGAAGACTATCTCACTTCTCATGGATACCTATCATAGGTTCTTTCTTCAAGAATGTGGTTTATAAAATATACCACAGGATATTCCATGTCAGGAAGATATTTCTTGAATTATGCACCTTTTGTAGTCTATTAATGGAATTAGTTCAAATAAATTTTTAAGAAGATGATGTCAACTCACGAGATTATGTATTATTTCAATAATGGATAGTGAAATCATTATCAATTCAATAATAGAACCTAGGGTATAGTCAGTAAACACTGATTAATTATCATCAATATATCAAAAAACAGATCCATGGTGAGAGTAAATAAGAAGTCAATTTGAAGATAATAAATATATGCAATGAAACATGGAAACATCCACCATTCATGAGGGCTCAAGCTCTGGTCAAAGAGATGTAATTGAAACATTGAATTCACCACCAATCATACAATGGTTCTTAAATAGATTATAGTTATACCATAAATTCGATGTTAATAATATTCCTAGTTATATTATTTAGAAACACATACTTGTAGAACATTTATAGAAACATATACATAACATACATTGACATGAAATCATTTTAGATGAATATTTTTCACATTAAAAAATTCTATTACCACGGTCTGTAATAATATTGTGTATTAGGGATCTAGAAAAAATAACTTCTAACATAGTGAATGATATTCAGTGTTTTCAAAAAGGATCTTCTCCTTTAGAAAATCTACTAAAAACCATTCTTCCTTACCTAGTAAACAAATCATATGAAAGGGTGGGGGCACTAATGCTAATTAAAAGAAAATCAATGAAATATTTATGCCTAACATTAAAATAAGGGTATAAGAAGATGATAATAACATTTTAAGATCATAATCTACATATCAATTATATCAAACATGTGACACAACAAGAAAACTATAACATCATATGACATGAATCATAAGACAATCATGATCATGAAAAATGTGTGCATATAAAAAGAATTTGATATAGAATTTGTGTAAAACACATAAATATATAATATATTTCCCAATAAGTCATGACTCATTACTAAAACATATCTGAGTGCTTTATTGGGACTATACCTACTGAACAAAACACACCACCATTTCTAGTGGTAGTCCTTTCCTCATAATGCATTGGGTTTCCCCATCATCTGATAGTGAATCAAGTATCCCTATATTCCCAGAGTGGATCAAGCATGTCGAAATGATTCCCATCATTATCTGATGAGATATAAATCATTACCTAATTAATTTTAACAGGTTATAGGTCTCACACATCTCATAGTGAAATAAAAAATACATATTCCATAAATTCATTAAAAAAATAATATTCTAACCTAAGAAATTAAATTTCAATCATTTACATGTAATCATATCATAACATTTAAAACTATATATGATTCATAATCATTTCATGAAATCACAACACGTAAAAAGAAGCAGGTTCCATAACCATATAACCTATAACAGAAAAAAAGTTTCTAAAAAATAATTTAATAAAAAATAAACCATTCAAATAATAAATATGAATTGTGTACATAGCTCATATCACCAGTAAATCCTAAACTATAACCAAGGATTTCGTCTTATATAGTGATTTATTTTAAAATATCACATGAAGCATCATTTCTTAAAATAGAATACATTTTCCAAAAAAATTTATTTAAATCCATCTTAACAACATATAATGGAATCATGGAAATGATTTAAAAAAATTTCATGAGGGAAATATCTTTTCTTCATTGACACAATACTCATTAAAACATAAATAATTTAAAAATTCATTATCATTGAAAATATGTTTGAAAACAAATAATGGAATCCTAAAAACATATTTAAACAAATTTTCATGAAAAATAACAAAATTATAAAATAATGATGAAAAATTATAAAAAACCTTCTGAACATAAATAATTTTTGAAAACTACGTTCATTGAAAATATCTTTATAAATCTTTAGAGGAATATTTGAAAGTACTTTTAAAATCTTCTGGAACATAATTTTTTTTGAACCCATTTTATTTGAAAAACATTAAAAACAATGAATATCCTGATTATTAGGGAAAAATATTTCATGGAAAAAATAATATGGTATACTTTCAATGGAGGATTCAAATAATAATGGTAGTTACAATAGATAAATCCATACATTTCATATATTCCTTTTTCATGCAAAAAGTCTAGAAAAGTGTCAGGATTTGAAACCGACAAGAAGATTCATTGTCAAAAAATAATTTGGTTAAAAATATAAATCATTTGTAACAGTATAATTTTATAAATCATATGAAAATATAAAAAATTATTTTAAAACATTGGTTGACAACATGGTTTTGAGAGCGCATAGATTTCCGACCAAAGAGAGTGGTAAACTAAAAATTAATTAAAAACACCTTTTTAATTATCTTAATTTCCAAATAGTGGGGAAATGATACAAATACAAGAATATATCCTGAATTCACATAGTAGAAGAAACATAATGAGTGTACATGAGATATGGATAATAATATTCCATTATTGTATGGAAAATTAAAACTAGTCCTGATAAATGGTGAGATTCGTGCAATAAACCATTAGTACCTTATAACTATAAATCAAACTCACCATGTGAGAAAATGATATTAAATACAACATAAATTATCATATAAATTATTTTATTCAAGATATAACTTGTCAAATGGATGTATATACACATCACTATAGAATATAAGATCCTAACAAAACATGTGTCTTAAAGACAAAAAAATGAGGAAAATTACTCTACCAATTTGGTATCATTGGAACCAAAAAACCCATGAAAAATATATCATAAAATGGATATGTAAATGACAATAAATTTAATATAAGAATTATATAATACATATTTGGGATGTATATACAACACACAAATTAAATGAGTGGTGAATAAGGAATATGTCTCAATAAATAAGAGTGAGATGAGAAAACCCATATTTTATGTCTTGAATTTCATTGTACACATTCAAACTTCATGTATAATAAATATTTTTTTATTTTAAATATGATAAAACCCAATATTATTATTTATAATACCATATATTATTTAATATTGATTTATATTACCCTTTTTTTTAAAATCCAATGTTAACGTTACATTTCTTGTAATATCCACAATGTTTTACATATATGTTTTGAATTTTTATTATTGACCGTATTACATAGGGTATGATTTACTTATTTCTTCAATTTGAACCTTGATATATATATATATCATAAATATTCATTAAATAAATATTTATAATAGTCTATAAATGGTAATTTTGAGAAATGGAATATACTTTTCAGAGAGACATTAGGCCATACGTATACATGCATGATGTTTCTACTTTCTTGTCACATTGAAAGAAAGAAATCAATTGTCATATATGTATATATAATTTTTTTGTAGAATTATTAATATATATATATATTATAGATCCACTAAAATAATTTCAAATACATTCAATGTAAAGTGTGACTGAATTGTATCCCTTTAAGAAGGCAGTGATCCATATGTCTACAAACGAAGTTAACGTATTTAAAAATAATGGAAATTGTGAAGTTATATTTTATAAAATAATTAGAGAAGAATAAATACATCATTCATTTCATATATATTATATAAAAATATTTATAAAATCAAAATTTCCAATTATAGGTTGTGACGGTTAAATGAACAACATTGTTTTGTGAGGTGATAGTTCAGCGTACACAAGAACGATATGTTTGTTATCGATTAGATGGAATTGTGTGTAAGTATAGGGAGAAAAATTATAATAAAAACACATAAGTATATTGATAATAGTTATTATATGATACAAAAATATAATAATAAGTGTTTAGTGGTTTTATAATGAAAATAATACAATGGATCTTGAGGGGGGATGTTACAGCTTCTTTGGGTAACTCTTCTTAGTTTGCACCAGTGGGATTTCATGGTTGACATTCATCCAAAAGGGGGGACTATAAGATTAAGGGAGGGATGTTGGGGGATTTTTTAAGAATATATTTTGAAATCCAAAGGTCCTTAGACGTGTGAATATGTGGTAGGGGTAAATTCATTTTTTTATCGTGGAGGAGGAGTGCATTTTTGTAAATTTTTGATAATGTAATTCCACATATGTTTTTCACATTCAAGTAGATCCAATAATGGTCCAAATCCAACACAAGTGATTCTAGGGTATAAATATTAACATAAAATTATTTTGGACTAGTTTATATGTTATTTTTGACATTATGATTATGTTTTGGTCATATTTTAAGCCAATATATCTCTTAATTACTATTATTAATTTTAATCAATTTCACTAAAAATTTTTGGTAAAAAAATTAAGATGACATTATTATAAATTATAAATTATTATGAATATAAATATTTATTCAATTAATCCAAATTCAAATACATAAGTGGTAGAAATAAATTTTAAATTTATTTTGTAGACATGCTATGACCATAGGGTTTTTAAGAGAAAGGTTCCAAAAGATTAAAATGTTTTTATATCATATTTTCATTAGAAATTTGTTAAAATTACCTGAAATATTTTTACATAAATAAAATATAAATAATTAATAATTAAAACCAAAATAAAATAAAAAATATATGTATAAAAAAATGATATGAAATGGGAGTTTTGATTTAAAATTTGTCGTCTTCCACTACTCATCAAAAAATGAAACTTCTAAAAAAATCAAAAAAATTCACACAAAGTAAATTTTGATATTACATTTCAAGAAATAAAAAAATATTTTTAATAAAAATTAATAAAATTTTCAAATTCCATATTTAAAATGGATTATCCATTATAATAAATTAAAATTTCATTTTATAAAAAAGGCATGTTTTTAGTCATAAAATTCAGTGTTTTCTTATCTTATACATATAAAATATATTATATGTTTATAAAAAAATAATTATTCAATATATAATATATCATTTTTATCATTATAAATTATTAAAAAGTGTTCTATTATATTTATTTACACAAATTTGTGTTTTTACATAGAAAAATAGTTTTTGTAAAAAGTAATTTCTTTATTTTCATACAATTCATATGTTCACTTATACTAATTTATAACTGAAGTAATAATTTGATATAAAAGAATAAATCATATTTTTATAATTTATTTAATATCATTATCTACTTCCATTCAAAAAGCTAAGTGGTAGCTATAATAATATTTTTAATAATATTATAAATATTACCACATGGTTGAGTAAAAATCAACCATTCATGTAAACAAATATATCAAAGGGACATGAAATTGCGAGTAATAAAATATGAAAATATTATTGTGTTTACCAAAAGATAATATATGTGTTTTTTATATGGTAAAATTTACTTGGTGTTGTATATAACACAAGCCACACATAGTTATTTCATATAAAAATCTATATTCAGTGTTATGGGAAATATAAAAAGTAAAAATATTAAATTAATTTAAATAATAATAATTCAAAAAATCTTGGTAAGTCACATTCTACATCCCTCAAATTTAATTTCACCCTCAGAATTCATCTGGTTTATCAAGGGTTTAATACATGAAATTTTCATTTATAGATACTAACATCGTAAAAATGAATACAAAAAAATCCTTTAAAATGGGAAATTTGAAAACATAACGGTTACCCAATTTAATAATAACCAGCTTCCCAAACAAGAGAACATAGGTGAGATGTGAAAGAAATACGTGAAATAGTAATAAAACTATCATGTTCTGGTTGAGAGTGATATAAAACATGGTTTGTAGAATGTTAAAAATTACAAAGCCATAAATCTAGGATGGTCTAAGGGGTCATTTGATTCATCAGAAAAAAATTTAGAATGAAAACATTTGTCTTTTCATGTTCACTTTTCCTAAAGTAAAATAATTTTCAATAAATGATAAACACAGATGATATAATGATAACCATAAAATTTATTTTTCCTTGTTCAACATCCACTTAATTTCTTTTTAAAATAAATGAAGGTGATTTTTTCATTCATGAAGCATTAATAGATCTTGAGATCAATAAATATAATGATAGGTCCTTCCATCAGTATTTATCACAATAAAGCTATCAAATGTTATCAAATATGAAAGAATGTATTTATGTTGAGATAATACATTAACATAAACCGTTCAATAAATGGTTGACCTTATAACACATTTGAAATATGGATTTCCAAAACATTATAAACAATATCACTAAAATCTAATGAAAATATCTTAGTATTAATCCCACTTATATCATAATGCATCTCTTTATATTTGTATACCAAATGTCTGAATAACATCATCATTTAATCCATTGAACCATAGTAACAAACTAAATTACCCAAAATCCTTATTTAAGACATGAATGTTTCTTTATTCCAAAGTTAATTGGATATATTTATTAAATCAAAAAAATTTATAAACATCATAAATGGTAGCATAAACTACTTTTCAACTAGTACATAATTAGTTCTATGCTTACCATTACTATCCAATTTACTTATTCATATCAAAGAAGTCTTTCTCTAAAAAACACTATATTAATATATAGAACATATTATGGGGTTCCTTTTCCTTAATAATGTTTTCCCATGTACGTCACCTTTCAATTAAATAACTTTTCTAATACATAATAACCATATAACATATTATTCAAAATCCTTGGTGAAAAACATAAACTGAAGAATCCATATATTTTTAAAAAATAATAATTTTTTAATCCAATTACATAAATATTTTTATTTTTATACATCATCCTTATACAATTAATAAAGATACCATAACCAATAAAATAATACCTCTTTCCATTCACATTTAATTTGTAGTCTCATCATCATCAACAATATAACCATTACTCATACCACCTTACTGATTCTCTTTGTGATATTTCACTTGGGACACAGATTTCAGTGATGACCATTCATTCCAAACATAATAAACTTAACCTCCAATGATGTATTAGGGATTCCAACATTCTTATCCATCAAATTAATTAAACCCTTCATTTTTTTCGTTAAAGTTAATTTCTTTTGTCATTATTTTCCATGGTCAAAACATCATCTTGTTTCTCTATGATATTTACATATGTTATTATTTCCACATTCATGGCACAATGAAAATTGAGTCTTCTCTCCTCCCAGATATTCATTACTCTAACCTTCAGTGAACTCATTCCTTCTCTTCTTTGGGGATTCTGAGAGTTGGTTATGGTACATGTCGTTAATCTTGTTCTGTGAAAACCATTTCAATATAATAAAAACATCCTTCACTCTAGTGATCATTTTATTTGACTTCATATCCACAATTTTTCTATCACAATAAACATTAATAAAGTTTTTTATAGTTCCCTCCATTTATTTTATCTAGAAAGCATAGTGTGGGAATCACTTTTCATGGAGTAAAACCACATAATCATCAATAAAATTACATATAAGATGTCTAAATATTGAAAAATAATTCTATATTCTATGAATCATTAGGTTAAACCTAGATTATTCATATTCATCCTCTATTTATAATGTTCATAATGTTTTTTAAATAGTTTCTAATATTCCAAATCCCATTCCCTAGGATTGTCATACCATGTGTGCAGCAAGGCTTGTTGTGGTTCACCAGTTCTTGATTGACTCTAGCTTAATACACTGTATTCAGGGTAGTTAACCCTACATACCTCTTTTAAATATCCACATCCTATATTATTATACATACTTGGATGTTTTTTATGTAAGCTACCCACCATATCTATTACCAAAATTCAGGTACAATTTCTGAAACATTAACTCATCCTTAGACTCATCTTTAGAGAAAACATGAGAAATATCATCAAAAATATCCTTAGGTTTATCACTAAATATTTCTTATCATAGTTTCTAAATGTTGACTAATCTGTTCCTTTGATACCAATTATAGATACCAAGTCCTAAGATACATGGATATGAAATCATTTTAGATGAATATTCAACACATTAAAAAAGGGAATTCAAATGAAACATAAGAGTTTAGTGTTTTAGGAAACATGGAACAAAATCTTATAATATGGTGGAAGATCATAAATTTTTCCAAGAAATATCTCCCCCTTTTGTAATTCTACTTGAAACTATTCATTTTTAAATTGTGCAGAGCAAAGATACAAAAGCGGTGATCTCTAATCCTTATTAAGGGTAAATCAAGGAAATACATATTCATAACATGAACATAAGGGTATGATAACATGATCATGAAATTTTAATATTATTCCCTACATATCAAAGATTAGAAACATGGTACATGGCCTAATGATTGTCAGTTCACAACACATGAATCATGTGATCATATTATAGGCATCAGATGATTAATTTTTTTCAACCACATAATCATGTAATATAATTCTCTATCAGTCAAGTCTAATTTAAAAAAACATTTCAGGGAAATTCACGGGGACTAAACCAACTGGGAAGGACACAACACTATCCCCATTATTTATACTTCCATTATGAGGTATCATTTTTTCCATCATCCCATAGATGGTCAGGTCTCCCAATATTCCCATAGTGGGTTGACCTTCCCTATATTCCTATAGTGTATCAATATCATTAACATGATTACCATAATTATCTCATGATATATAAATATTTACCCAATGCATTATATGGAGATATATTTCCCAACCATCTACACATTATATCATACATTCATATTCTAAAAATTCATAAAAAATTATATCATAACCTATGAAATTAAATTGGAATCATAAACATGTAATCATACTATCAACTTGGGAAAAAGATAGGTTTCATAATAATTTGAACAAAGAATTATTGGTGAAAATAAGTAGGATTCATAATAATTTGATTTTTTAATGGAAAATTTGTTTTATAAAAACAATTACATCTAAAAATAAACAACCTAAAGAAGTAATATATATGGTGTATTTGGATCATATCACGAATGACATCTAAAAAAATACCATGCATGTTATATTATATGGATAAGGATTTTATAATATCACATGGAACATCACTTTCTAAAAAATATATCCTTTGGAAAATATATATCTTTTAATCCACTTTGAAAACATCTAAATGAATCATTGGAATTTTTTAAAAAACATTTCTTAAGAAGAATATCTTTTCTACTTTGAAAAATTTCTCATTATGTCATAAAGAATTTTGAGAACCCTGTTCTTTGAGAATATCTTCTTAAACATATAATAAATTCTTTAAAACATGTTGTAAAACCTTTAACTTCAAAAAAATATTATTATAAAAAAATTAAGACTATTTTGAAAAATAAAACATTCTTGAAAACCTTTTTATTTTAAAATAGCTTCAAAAAACATTAATGGAATATTTTAAAATAATTTAAAACTCTTATAGAACATAAAACATGTTTGAAAACATTTTTCTTTGAACCCCAATATAAAAACAAAAAATTTCAAAATTATTGGTAAAAACTGTTTTCATAATAACGTAATATAGTTTACTTTCAAAGGGTTCGTCAAAGAATTATAGACATGATGTAGGATAAATCTGTACATTCAAAACATTCCTTCTACATAGGAAGAAGTTAATAATAGTTCCCCGATAGGAAAATGACAAGAGGATTACTTTATTAAATCCATTTTTTAAAAGGTAAATCATGGGTAAAAACTAATTTTATATATAATTGTATAATAATATAGTAATTTTGGAAAAATAATAATAGAATATAGTTTTGAAAGAACTTATATATCCAACCGAAGAGAGAGTTAATGTAATATTTTCAAAAAAACACATTATTTATTATCAGTAAAAAATAGTGTAATAACGATAATAATACAAGAAAATATCATCAATAACTATAGGAGAACAAAATTCATTAGTATACATGATATATGGTTCATAATATTTATGGTCATATTGAATGAAATAAATAAATAGACATATATGTATATATATATAATAACTAAAATTTAATTATTATATCATATATTTCATAGAATTTCAGTAACCCCATCCTTAATACATTCCATGTAACGTGTCAATGAATCACATCCCTTTGAGGAAGCGGTAGTCCACTCATCCACAAATAATGTTATCATATTTTCGCAAAATGGAACGAATGAAGTTGTGTTTTATTTTAGTATTAATCAAGAAAAAAAAATATCCTATATATCATATAATGTAATAGTTTCTATGATAATTCCAAACATGAGATGTGGTAATGTAAAAATAGACATCATCCTTGCGTGAGGTGATAGTTCGTCATACACAAGAATAGTAAGTTTGTTACCCATTAGGGGAAGTGTGTAAAAGTGTAGGTAAAATAATTATAATAAAAAATTCATAGTATATTTACGATATTGAGGTTATTAATTATGAATTTATAAAAAATATTTTATGGGTACAAAATGAAAATAAAACAAAGGATCTTAAGGAAGGATGCTACCTCTTATTTAAGAAATGCCCCATGGTTTGAACCAAAGGGATTCATTTCTTTTCATTAATCCAAAAAGAAGTATTTTATGTTTAATGGGTGGGGGATGGATCTTATTTGATCAAATTCTGGTTGAGTTAATGGTATTTGCAGTTTTGAATAAGTGGGAGCAGCGAGTGACTTTTTCAAAGTGTAGGAGGAGTGACATTCTTGTAAATATTTGAAAAGATAATTCCACCCATGCTTTTACAACAATAAGTGGATGCAATAATGGTCAAAATCAAATCCAGGGGAGGTTAGATTCTAAATATGAACAATAAATGGCCTTTTTACAAGTTTCAATGTCATTTTAGACCATATTTTTATGGTTTAGTCCATTGTTAAGATATTTCTTATCTTTATTATTATAATTAATTCTAATCACAATCCCTAATATTTTTTGGGAAAAACTAATTTGAAATTATTGTAAAATATAAATTATGATGATTCCAAATGTGGAATAATTTTTTAAAAAATTATATCAATGATTTGGATGATATTAAATTAAAATTAAGCACACACTCATGACATGACGGTAGTTTTTTAAGGTAAAGGACTAAAATATTGACATGTTTTATATCAAATTTCAATTTGAAATTAGTTACAATGACCTAAATTGGATTAACTGGTTTTATGTTTAATAGAGTGTTTTTTGGATATTTTTTATCATTGTTTAGAAACCAATTCTATCTCGAATAATAAATTTAAAAGCTTCAACAATCATATTTAAAATGGGGTTACCCTTAAATGTCGATAAATTACATTTTAGAAAAATATATTGTTTTATTCAAAAGAATTTTATTTATTATATATTATTCCTATAAAAGAAATTTTATTAGTATCAAAAATATTTATTGATTATATAATGTATAAATTTTATTGGAAACATTAATCAAAATAGGATTGTTTAATTTATTGAGATAAAATTTTGTTTGGACATAGAAAAATATATTTCTTTGAAAATAAATTTCTTTATTCCCAAATAGTTTTCACTTTTATATATAGTAATTTATAACAAAATAATAAATTAAATATACAAATTTAAATAATATTTTTATAAATTATTTAACCACATTCATAAATTCCATTATAATGTATAGGTGGTTGTTATTATAACATTTTAATGAAAATATGAATCGTATCTTGTAGTTCATTAAAACGAGAACTTGTGTATAACACAATCTATCGAAGGGACTCAGAATTGTTTTTAATACAATCCACACATACTGTTATGTGAACTAAAATTGAATATATGTTTTTATATAGTTCAATATTGACTTGTAATTGTGTATGAAATAAGACACACATAGCACTTTCTTATAAAAAATGAAATATTCAGTGTTGTGTGAAATGTAAAATATCAAAATATTAAATTAATTCAGAAATTATTGGGATGTTCCATCATATAAAAATGTTTTTAGATTTTAATTCAATCTAGATTCATCTTCTCTTTTCATTATCCATTACTTATCAATCAATAAAGAATAATTCATCATTAGATCAAAATTGAAATATTAGATCCATCACATATTCAGGATCATCTCTATAGAGGGTAGAGGAATTTTCATTAGATAAAGGTAAAACACACCATTCCAGCAACATTGGACCATTCAAAAATAGAAAAAAGGGATATTAATGGGGGATATCTATGGTAAAAAGAGGAGGAATTTAATTTTAAATAAGTTATTATGAGATATAATTTCTTTCTAAACAAATATCAAAATACTGTCGAATTAAAAGAAATAGGGTGTATTTAATATAACCATATCCAGGACACACAAGCAGTTTTGGGTCACCATCGATCGACCAGTGAGTATCTTTTAGTTGATCGGTGTTCATAGAATATCAACCATAGTTCTTACAATAGCACTGACTGGATAGTGAGTTCTATAAGAATATCCAGACCGGTTATAGTCCCACTAGTTTCCTAGTCGGTTCTACTAGAGGGATACTAAAATATTTCCATCCACCACACAACCCACCCTTTAAAGAACATCAATCCTTCAATTCCTATAAAACTTTTCACTAAAATCCTTAATAGTTAAAAACCATATTAGTAGAAAACTAAAATATTAATGGGGAATTTTTTAAACATTAAACATTTTGTACATCAATAAAAGAGGATGTTACACCCAGTTCTCCTAAAAAATAATACAAATATCGAGTTAATCATAAAAAATCATTTAATATATATTGATTATTTTGAAAAAATTATAAAATTCATAGATAAGTCATCAACTGAAAGAAAATGTATTATTTAAATAAAACATATCATTATGGAAAGAAAAAAATTATTTAATAGATACTGATATATATTAATAATCCCTTATAAGAATAGTAGAAGACTATTTTAAAAATAAAAAGAAATCCCTTATACATTTTTGTAATGTTTCTTATAAAAGGAAATAATTTATAAAAAAATAATTTAAGAAATAGATGATAATGTATATAAAAATTTCATTGAATAATTACGATGACATGATAAGGGATATTTGAAAATTAAACATAAGTAACTGATATGAGATATATATTTTGTGGAATATTTTAAAAAGTATTCCATTCATATTTTTAAAAAATAAATTTAAATTTTATAAGAAAACTTATTTATGTGATAACAGAATAATGGAAAATTAAAAATATAAAATAAAATAAAAAACATTTATCATGAAGAAATATATTGATGGCTGAAAAATTAGATAAGGTATGTTCCACTTACAAGAATCACTTTTTTAGATTAATAGACCTATAAGAGTATAAATTGGAAGAAGATGTGTAAAAAAATAACAATAAAAGAAGTAACTATATGTGGTTTTAGAGTGAGTGAATATAAAATTTATCTCTTTGAAAAGTTATACGTTAGCAACCTCAATTTCAAACAAATATTAGAAAATAAAACCTTACTTTTTCTCATGAATTCTATGAAAATTATTTATCATATTATAAAATAATCCTAAAAAAGTTAATAATATATTTTATAACATCTTTAATATATATATTTTTTATTATCTTGAATTTAAATAGTTAATTACAATTATATTGGTTATTAATTGTTTATTTTCATCATTTGAAGTTATTGTATTGTAATTTGTTTCCAATATTATATCAACCATTATTCTCTAAATACTAGTTCATCAACAATAGATCGTTCAAGGTAGTGGACTAATTGTGTTTCAATTGTATATATATTCCCATTCATATTTCATGGAATATGTTATAATTGTTTAATAGAATGGAATCCACAATGAGCATGGTTTAGGTAATTTACTAAAAAACTTACATTGTAACATTAATTTAATTTTTGGTCACCCTTCCATAAAAATATTCATAAAAAAGATAACTATTTAATAACATATATTTTCAGGTATAATAACATTATACTCCTCCATATTGGAATAAATTATGGTAGTATAACACATTTTATATAGATGGTTAAACCAACCAAAAAATGGGAATGTTATACTAAAGAAGGAGTGAGGGTGTAAAGTTATATAATTGTAATATCACTTTTAAATAATAAAAATAATGTAAATAAAATATCATTACTATGGTAATAATGATTTAGAATTATTGGAAATGATAATGTAAATTTAAAATATGGTGAATATTTGGATACATACCAAGATGAATTCACTCATCAAACCGGTTTCATCAGAATAAAAATTGTCGGCCTCTTTATTTAGACTAGAATATAAAAAACGTGTAATAATGATACAGGAGGGAAACATTGTTTCAATAATCAAGAGATAAATCAATGAAAAGTGTGGATAGTGTTTTCTGGAGGGGGGATATATTATATGTGTGGTTGAGTGTCATTTTTACTAATACCCATTCTAAATTTTGCAAGGAATGTCTTTTTTTTACAAGGAAATTGGACCTATAGTTGAAATACTATATATTTTGGACATAAATTCCCTAATATACATTATTTATAGATAATTTTAGATATATTTGAATCATTTATTTTTTTGACCCACATATCCTCATTTAACCCTTACTGTGGTAACAAAATGTTTTACATAGTAACATATTTCAGTGACCAAAAATGATATTAAACCACTCAAATAATTATAATTCATGGATTAAAAAAATATATCCACCTATAATTCAATATTATAATTTAATTAAAATTAATATTCAATAAGAAACATACAACACCTTAAATTTTTGATTTGGAAACTGTAATTCAATTATAAAGGTAGAATTAGTCTCATTCGTTAATAATTGATAACATTTTTGTGAATGTTAGTATATCTGTGGAAAATATAGGAAAAAAAATAAAATCTTATACTCCAAATAAGATAAATTTATCTATTACATTTTCATATATAATATATAATAAAAATAAATTTCTAATTTATCACATTTTTTTCTCACTATTAATCATTTAATTATTTTTATTTTTATCTCATTAATTGCTTAATAGTTTTCATTTTCCTATTTTTGGAATCATTTCATGAATTTTGTTAAATTATTATTTTTAAATAGATCTTTAAAATAAATAAATTCAATTTAGCAGAAATTATTTCTTAAAACTAATAGATATTATCAAAAGTGCTTTTTATAATTTTTTATTTTACTCAAAAATTATTTATTACAATTAAATGTAAAATATTTTATCTATAAGATTTTATATACCATTAAAAATAAATTAATCAATATTCTTATTGGATAAAAGTATACATAATGACCACATATCCAGTGACCATATATCCAACATCCATAAATAAAAATACTATTTATACAATTAATATATATCCAGTGACTAGATATATAACGGTTAGATTGAATTCCAATATATAGAATACCCGATTTACTAAAATTGTTTTATCCAATTTTTATTACATTTTATACAAAATTTATACATCATTTCCAACATTTCCCTTTTTTTCATAGATATAATCGAAATTATGATTTTTAGGGAAAAGCATATGATTTAAAAGTTCATGTTCCTTGTATTTTTCTTTTACTATTGGTTTTATTCCTCTTACAATTTTAATAATTATGTTTTATGTTTTGGTCTCATAATGTAGTAATTTTTATATTTTATTAATATATTTTTACTCAATGAATTATATCGTCGTTTATTTTAGTTTAATGTTATCTGTGGAACAATATATCAAACATGTTAAAGTGATATGAATGTGGGGTTTTATAAAAAATTAATATGGTCATGAAATAATCCTATAATAGAATATCTAAAAACATTCTACCATTTGTACTAGGTAATCGTCTTTGGATATAGAAAATTGGCCAATAATCAATACTCTATATGTACCTTTTCATTGGTAAAACATTGAGAAAGTTGATTTTTTTTATATCTTTATATTAGGGAAACTAAAATTATAATGGATAACATTGTATATAATTCTTAAACTATGGTACTCTATTTATGATGAAATATTAAATTCTTAAATTACATCATCATGCATATCATTAGTAAAATAAAAACATCCATGATATATGATCAGATTCTTCCCACCTTTTATCCAACAATTTGGTTCATCACCCTAAACAGCATAATCTTTCTATATATAAATCTCACAATCACTAATAAGTGCCTGTAATACACATTTTAGTAATGAAAATTTAATTTCATTCAAAAAAATTCATACACTTATATTAATCTCCTCCATTATAAGTATAAAACAGGTTAGTAACCCATTACATTCAATTACACTTCAATAGGAGGTATAACATCTCTACATTGATCTTTAATAAATTAATTAGATATTGAATTACCGTTATCTTGGTTATATGTGATTTCAATGTAATAATCTTGAAGAAACCCTACTCATATTCTATAGTATTTCTAATTCCTTTGGTACAAGATATACCATAAACATTTTTGTTATATGTAGACCATATAACATTTATTTTAAAAGTAGTATCACCATTTCTTAAGCTCCAATACAACTACTATGAGCTCTAAATCATGAGTAGGTTATTTCAATTCATTAGGTAATAACTATATTGATCCAACTGAAATAAATTTATTCTCCCACAAAATTATACTTGCTAATAATAAATATGATACATCATAATATATTTTATTAAAAACCCAATATACTGAAAATCAAATGACTATATGACTTATTGACATAACTTATATTGTTTTAAAAGCAGTTTAACCATTCATTATTAAATAAAATTCTTTAAATCTGATTGATATGTATAATAATTGATTCATGATATGGGTATCCTACAATAAACAACCATATATATGAACGTTCAAAAATTAGAAACATTATTTAGTGGGTTCCATGAAATTTCATCCTTAAACATACATTTCCCAACTACTACACCATAATTCATGAAAACATTACAAATAAGTGAACATTATATATTCAAAGTCATCATGTATAAATAATTTTATATTATTGATTTTTCTTGAGTAACCCCAAAACCATTCTAAGATGTATTTCGTAGTCCTCTTCTATTTATGAATAGATTGAAATACATCAATAAATATGATATTAAATTAATCATGTCAGGTTGAAAACATGAAATTCAAGTAGCATAAAAATAAATAGTAAAATGTTGATTCTAATTGACATCAGGAGAAATTCAAAGTGTCAATAATAATATAGAATTACTATATTAGGGACATCCATTATTTAGTTTTCATATAATATAAGTTATATTTTCACATCCATGGTATTATTTGGAGGTATTTTCTATTTTATTCACATAAAAACATTTATTTCATGGCTTCATCATCAGTTTTTGTGAAAAAATGTATTTTTTTTCAAATCGGAAAGGAGGTGTAGAGTTGGAAAAAAATTAGGTGAAAATGTGTACCATCATAGTACACACCAATAACCATGGATAGTTGACATTTATAGACTATATGGCCTATCTCATCAGTATACACCCTCCCATGCAAACCATCTATCCCCTCTTTCTATAATATAGTGTAGATTCACTGTTGGGGTATAGGTTGAAAAATCATGACACCAAACCATACGACCTTACCAAATGTTAACTATTTTAAAATTACTACACTAACCATTCCCAATTTTAATATCTATCCCTGAATTCTCACCCCACTGAACCCTTAAAACCCTTGTAAAACCCTCTTATCATTATCCAAACAATTGGTATCAATTGTTTTGGTGTTTTGTGTGGGGATCTTCCTGAATCGTTCGAGTAAGTTCCTCCCCTCATTCTTCCTTCTTTTATTTTGCATATTCTTCCATTCCATTTTGAGATATCCTTTCTCCAAAAAGGATTTTGATGATTTTTGGGTTCAATATCCTTTATTGTTTTAATATCTTATTGTTTTTGGTGTTATTATCACATTATAGGATATCCCCTTTGTGAAAATTTTGGTTTTTATTGGGATTTGTAAAAAGGAGGGTGGTTCCCTACCGTGACACTATTATATGAGTTAATTATTCCTTAAATGGGTGTATAATAATTTATAAAAATTATGTGGGTGGTTAAAAATGTATCTTCCCTGGGTTTTGGAGTGAGTTCATGTATTGAAAATAATTTTGAATTTTTAATTGTTGTTTGAGATGTCTGGTTTCAATTATTTAATTTTGGATCTAACAAAAATAGTTTTACATGTTATATGGATTGGAATAGATCATATGGGAGTCTAGGGTATCAATGTGGGAACTCCAATTGTAGTAAATTATTTTTGTTAGCTAGTCCAAGGCCTGATTTCCCCAGAAGGACTACATCAGAATACTAACTATAAATTTATGATAGGGATTGGTTGGTTTGTTCCGGAGAAAGATAATAATGTGGGAGATTTTATCACCAAGAGTATGAGGATCATGGGACCCTAAAAATACTATTTAGTTTTGGATTTTCTTTATTCCTCATAACATGTTCTCTATTTCATCACGTTTATGTATTCATTTCAAATTTTATGTTATTTTTTGAAATAAATATTATTCTTCCTTTTCTTAAAAATAAACTTGTTAATTTTTTATTTAATGTTATCACAAGGAATATTTTTATGGTATCCTACATGGGAATTTTTCTCACACCCTATATACACCCCTATGTGTATATAGTCATAATTATGTTAAAATTAGGTAATTTTATGGTCTCCTATTATTGAAATATTCATACAATGTGCACTATGTTTATTTTTGGCTAGGTGAATTTGTTTGTTGAATTAAGACATCAACCCTAATATTTCATGGATGATTTTTTCTAGTAAATATCCCACCACCTTAAGTTATATTTTTTGTAGTAAATTTAATATTGTAAAATCATGCTAATATATTTTTTTGACCTATTGTATTATGGAAATTGGTTATGGTGTGTTGAGGGATTTTTTGATTATGATTGCTTCTATTAATGTAATAATCCATTCCCAAAGGTGTTTCTCGATGCCCATGCACTAGTTTCCAGTTTGTGGGGATTAGGAACATCTTTCAGGCTAGGCCATGTGTTGGGCTGGTGTACATCATGAAAAATGGTATAAAATTGGGTTTTCCCATTGAATTGGATCATGTTATTTGGTTTCTTTCTGGATAGACAAGAGGTCAGACAATTAGGGATTAAGGTTCTAGTTAGGAGTGGGGTCTCTAGACAACACACCTCATAATTGTAAATGTTTGTCCACGTGATGTTTAATGTTAGGTTTTACTCATACTCTAAGTGTGACGTATAGGCAGAATACTGTGTATAGACCCCAAGATGCGGTGGACTTGTTTAATATATTATTTTTCGTGTTATGGTTTTGTTTCAATTTATGGAATTGTTTAATTATTTATATTGAAGGAATTTCTTTGGTTGATGAATTGATGATTTACCCCTAATTTTATAAATTTTGTTGTGATATTACTCTATAGAGACCTACTGTGAATATACATAAAATATTTTACGAGAATTTCCACTCACCATTTGATCACCGAATAGTGGAAGCAATGGTTTGGGGTGTATGGGCTCTGAATTATCGATCTTCCTCTTATCCTGCTAATTCTAAGGAAACTGAATTGAATATAGAAACAGAAAAATCTCAATAGTTTCTCAATAACAAAACATTTTCCATATGTGGTACTCTGAACCCTCAAGAAGAGGAGGTGTGTATTGAAATAGTTGACAGAATCTTTGAGTTCCTAGGGACTCCCAAGGTGTCCAAGATGAAATTACCTTAATTCATAATGGTAGGGACTAAATATAGGTGATGGGAATCAATAGATTATGTCATAAGGATTGAGTAGATAGGATGGAAATATTTCAAGGCTATTTTTATTATGAAAGACTACATTGAGACCTTAGACCTCACAAAGAACATGGATTTTCATAATTTCCTTATAAAGTACACCACTATGCTGGAATATGGAATATGTTTTAATGAAATAGGTTGTTTTTCAACATATGTAATTTCTAATGAGATACTACTGGCTCAATAGTTTGTGATGGGGTTGTGACTAGATATTTGAAATTTGGTCTTAATATTGAAGTGAATACATATGTTGAGGTTGATAATCAATCCCTGGTGATGGAAATTGACATCAAGGTTTTCAAGGTTTTTCTAATGATAATCAACCTATGGGAAAGGGTGGTGCTCACACATCAGATATTAATAAGAAGAATGATGAGTAGGATAAAAAGGGACATGGTAGGTCTATCTACCCATCCCAACTAACTTTTTATACAACCACTAATGGTGGGTCAGTAATGTGATACAAGCATAGAAGTCCAAGAAACGTGAAATCAATTTTTCTAGTCCCACCTAGACCATTAAATTAGAATAGTAACTTAGGTAACATACATAGCCATTGTAAGAGTAGGTTGACGACTCATAGTGGCACGAGCTCTGTGACTCATAGTAAATTTCAAGCATAATCTGAGGAATCAAGGGTTCTGAGTTCTCAGTCATATATGGATGGTGAAAATGTTGGGTCCTATTATTGGATGAGTCCGCTCAAGGTAGTTCTAAAAGTTTTAAATCATGATCAGGAATCAATAGAACCAACCCACCTTTGTATTATATGTAAGGAGATAGTGGAATTTAATGTAATCCCTACAGCAATTTGAGGTACATTTTTATAGTAACATCCATAGATATATCATTATTGGGTATGAATGCTTATAATTCTTTTAATTATTTTTATATTATGGAAAAGAATAAATTAATGACTGAAATTATGCCTTTTGGTCATGTATTTTGTAACACTAATTAGTAAGATGAGGGAAAAATGTTTCATGTGTCCATCATGTGCTCTCACTCGATCTGGAGTAAAATTGGAATGAAATTTATTTGTTATATAAATGTATATTATACTTGATTCTAGGAATGGATTAGATGGCGGTTTCAAGGTGATCATCAATTATTTTTACTAATGGGTAAACTTTATGGAACCTAATGGGAGTACATAGATCCTCTAAGGAAAATGGGATCCCCGATCAGGTGAAATGGACCTCCACTTCTGGATTTGGGTATCCAATTATTCTATGTATATTCTCTAATGTTAGAGAATGATTTTAGATGTTATTAGAATGGATTTCCTTCTAATGTGAATGTGTTTATGGAGGTATTTCGAACTATTTTCACAGGTTTACCTCTAGAATGGGATTTGGAGCTCAACATTTACTTCGTTTGAGGAACACAACTAATATCTCTTCCCTCATATTCTGCAGACCCCACAAAGTTGAGAGAACTAATAATACAACTAAATTATTTGGAATCCAAAGTATTCATTCCCCCTAGTGGATCACCATAGGACACTGTAGTTCGGTTTTTATAAAATTATGATAGATCCCTTTATTGGTTCATCAATTACAAAATTGTGAATAAAGTTATGATCATGAATAAATATCCATTAACCCGTATTAATGACCACTTCAATCATATAAATGGGGGAATGATGTTTTCTATAATAAGGGTATCATCAAGTCAATGTAATAGAAGAACATGTTCCCAATAAATCCATACATATAATTTATTTCCACATTGAGTATATGGTCATGCCATTTAGATAGAAAAATACTCAGGTGATTTTATTAGATCTTATAAACTAGGTGTCCCATCAGTACCTCAACACCATTGTCTTCATGTGTATGGATGAAATCTTACTTTACGTTATTATATAGAAATATCATGGGGGACACCATAGGATCATTCTATGAATTCCTTCGGACCACCATACCTAAGATAACATTTCCAGGTGAAAATTGTGGATTTGGGATGACAAATTTGTAGGTCACATGTTCTCATAATGATTGGATTCTATGGACCCCATGAAAAAGTATGATGTGATTTCATAGGAGAAACTAAATAATTTCATTAAGATCATGAGGTTATTTGTACTGGTAATGTATTATAGGTGGTTTTATGAATTTTTATCAGCCCACTTAATTAATGACCTCACTTAATTGAAGGGGGGTAAGGTATGAATAGAGACCAAAATTCTAAAAATCATTTGACGACCTCATTAAAAGATTGAACACATCCCCATTTTTGATTATACTAGAATCCAGAATGGGATACATGGTCTACAATAATGCTTTATGTATGATTCTTTGATTTTTGATGTTGTTGTATGACCATAAAGTGGCATATGTCACTCAAAACCTTCAACCACGCACATTGAATTATCCAACCCATGATCTAGAACTAGAGGTAGGGATAAATGATTTGATATATTCCAACAATATCACTTTAGGGAGAAATTCATGGTTTTCTCAAACCATAAGAATAGGGAATATATTTTATTCTAAAGGGACATAAAACTATGGTAGAAATGATGTGTTATGATTGTTCAGGGTTTTTACATTGATATTGTATACACCCCAAGAAAGGAGAAATTTTTAGCTAACTCCCAGAATGGAATGATATTGATGTAGAATGTTAAAGAGACTAGTGATGAGTGTAAATTAATGGGGAGGGGATATATGATTCAGTAGGAAACCAAGTATAATTGTGGAGGTACATTCATGGATAACATACAATTTACTCCTTCCCTTATGTAGTGGATTCAATAATTCTAGCTTAATGATTAATCATTCCAATGTTCTATGAATCATCTAATTAGTGGGGGCGGTTTATTATAGATTTTTAAAGTCATATAAGGAAATTATTTGATTTAAGGGGTTTTTGTGCCACCATCTTTGTGGATGGTGGTGATTTAGGATAGCTACATATATCAGTGGTCCAATCATCGTGGGACCATTAATATGTTTTATGACCTTAATCACTTGTTTTGGGGGATAGTTATGAGGCGTGATATACCTGGCTGCATATCCATGTTTTATAAAAATCATAAGGTTAATTCTAAGCACCATAGGACGACAAGTTTTGTTCATCCACTTCCAAATCAGATTGTTATGTGGTAATAGTTCCTCACAGACTTCATCATCGTATTTTCTACTGCACTATGTAGAAGGAATACAATTTTTATTTTTATTTTTTATCTTCCAAGTCATCTAAAATCATTTCAATCCAGGATTCGACCATGGGGTCGAGTTGGTACAATTTTATGTTCAAGATATCCTGAGGATTCATGATGTCCTCTTAGTAATTATTCCATACAAGGACCCATGTTATACATCTTGGTTCTGGGATGGACTTCAGAAGGTAATATGGTCATAGTATAAACTCACTAGGACATATCAGCCTCAAATTTATGGTTATAATGAGTAGGAAATTCAAATTTCGGAAGACATGATTTCTGTGTGTGTTCTTGATTTTAATGGATCGTTGGATAACTGTTAAATATTGGGTGAATTTTTATATAATAATAGTTACCAATCATTAATTGAAATGGATTCCATTGAAGAATGTTATGATAACCCATGTCACTCACCCCCTATGTTGGATTAATGTAGGAAGACTTATTTACTGATATCGAGCCTTGTACAAGATAGTTATGAGAAATTTATTTTGATTAAGAATTAGTTGTTTATGGTGATGGTCCACCATAATAATTATTCTGAATAGTTTCACTAAAAATTTGAATTATGAGATGGTGAATGAGTGTTTCTTAAGGTAGAATCTCGCCTATGATAATGAATTGGGTGAAGTATGAGTTGGAACCTAATTTTCTTACAAAAAAGAACCCATTATTGTCTATGGATTCCAATGTGAATGTGAATTATGGAATGTACATACCCATGATTTGGGTTCAATGTAATCATGATAATGAATAACATGAGACATGGTAATGATACTCTAGGGTGGAGCAATACCCCCATATATTATCTGATCAGTCCTCAGTGTGACTATAACAGGGAGGATTATTTTTATAGTGGGGGATAATATTAACATCCATGGTATTTTTTATGGAATTTAATTATTTTTTCTTCCCATTATTATATAGTTTTCATAAGAGTTTTTGATAAAATGTTGGTTTCCAATCTGGATAGTAGGAGGAAAATAGATTGGGCATGGTTAATTGAAACTGTACAATAGTCTAATGAAATCCATGATCCCTATAAAGTAGAAATATTCTAGATATATGGCCTAGTTACTTGGCCTTCAACCTCCAAAGGTAACCGTGTGGCCCCATTTTCCTCTTGGGAAGATGAGTCATGCAGTTGGCACATGATTTGGAAAACTATACAGCCATCGAGAACATTATTTTTTTAAAAACAATCATAAACTATCCCTCAATTTTAAAACCCTAAACCTTCACTATCACCCCATTAAACCCCTCAATCAAAATGATGACCTCCCTCACATCCTTCACTCCCTTGTGATATTTTTTTTTGGTGTTTTAGTTAGGGATATTCAAGGAACATTCGACTAAGTTCCTCCTCACTTTATTCCTTCTATTATTTACATTTCTCTTCCATTCCTCCTTAGGTTCTCTTTTCATTAGAAATATGTTTGACCTATGTTTGGTTCATGATAACTTCATTAGGTTAAATCATATTTCTTTTGGTGTTCTATTTACCTAATAGGATCACCTTTGTGTGGGACTTCAGGGTTCCACCCATATATGGGATGATTTCAAGGAAAACGTTTGTGGCTCCTTGACCTGAAATTATTTTATAATTTTAATATTATAAAATTGGTTTTGAATTTTGTTTAAATAATTTTTTGAGTGGTGATAAATGTGTTTTCATGGGTTTTGGTGTGTGTTTAAGGTTTGATAATTATTTTTTCTTAGTAAAAGTTTTTTTTAAGTGTGGTTTCACTTATTGGAATTTTGATCAAAAAATGGGTATTACTTGATTTAGGGACAAGAATAGAAAACAAGGGAATCCTAGGTATCTAATTGACAATAATAGGTCTAGTACACTAGGAAAGTCAATAGGGCCAAGGCCCAATCTCCATATCCAGAGTATGTCACAACATTGGATAAATATTTATAATAGGAATTGATTTTCTCATGATGGAGACATACCATTGTTTCCATGATTTAATCACTCAGAGTATAAGGATACTGGGACCCCCATATCATAGTTATATAGGGATGTCTTATTTTTGTTATAAGGTGTTCTCCATTTTTTTTCATATAAATTTCCATTTTTATGTTGTATTTTAATTTTAATGAAATTATATTCTTACTTTTCATAAAAACTAGCTTGTTAATATTTCATTTAATGTAATCACATTGATGTTTTTCGGTGTAAAATATAGGGAAAATTCTATAAGAACCTATATACACCCTTGGGTGTATATTGAAATTTTTCTGTTTGACTTAGCTAAAGAAAACTACTTTTCTGGTGAAATTTTTGGTACTATGTTCCAGTGGTTTCAATTAGGATTGGTTTTAGAGGTGGTGGAATGAGGCCATCAACCCTCATCTTGAATTGAAGATTGTATGTCTAGTCATTCCCCACCCCGTATTAGTTATTTTTTACATTAATTTTGTAAATGTAAAATGAATAATTAATTCTTGTCACTCATTATTTTGATATATGACTCTATGGATAATGGTTATGGTGTGATTAGGGAATGTTTTATAATAATAGTTTTTCATCATAGTCTAAACCATCTAAAATTTTTTCACATGATTCCCAATAACTAGTTTTTAGCCCATAGGGATCAAAAAAACCCTTTGGGCCATGCCACATATCTGGTCGGTTATCATGTAGGATGGAAACCCGTTTCAATTCATGACATATGTCCTGATTCAAACATTTAGATCCAACTTATTTTGTTAAAGTATTCAAATAAATAAATTATACTATGAATTGTATAGATTTGATTTATTAAATCACGATCAATCATTAATAATATACAGTTATCCTTTTTCATTCATCTATATTTCATAAAAAAATAATGGAGTATCCCATGGAGACAAACTACATCGAATAATTTTTTTTAATTAATCATCAATTTTGACAGGTATATATAGAAACAATACAGGTTGTAAATAATATTATTTCATGAAAGTAATGGAAAATATATAAAAAAAATTAGAAACTATTTCTCTCAAAAAAAAGGTTAACTCAAAATTATTACATTGAATACATTAGTAAATTCTGTATCACCACTTTGGAATACCTCGAATTTTCATGAAATGATCAAATAATTTAATTCACAAGTTTCATGGAAATATTTTATTTTACGATCTATATATATCCCCTATAAAAATTTGATTCTCTAAAACATAGAAAACAATATTTTTTTTAGTTTTGGAAATATTACCCTTCTTTGATACCCATAAATGTACATTTCTACTAAATATGTCCAATCTATTCCACAAATTACATGCTATGATTTAATTTATAAAATTTATAGGTTATATGATAATTGAAAATGATTTAGAATTATCTCATATTAATAAACATTTACAACCTCATCTGACCTCCCTTGAGATTAATTAACTCCAATGATATATGATATCTTTCTATTAGTTGGTACAATCCAAGGACTATGATCAATGTTATAAATGAATAAATAGAATCAATATAAATTATAAATAATGAATGATTAAAGAATATAAAAAAACATGAATTATTCTATTGTTAGTCCCCCCTCATCTTGAAATTACACTTTCTGAATAAAATAGAAAAATTCCACTTCTTCATCACCATGTACTTATAACTCCACAATTCTCAAGTTGGATACTTTAATATGAAGACACAAATATCCCAAATGATATTGTATTCATATTCTAAATTATTTTGTTATCTGATCATCCCTTCGATAGCATTCTTCTAATAATGAAGTTAATGCTATATTTTTTTGTTATTATAAACAATAAAAAATTGAAATTTTATTTTTTAGTTATTTTTTGATCCATTGAGAATTAAAATAATATTTTAAAATATCCATTTCATCAATTTTAAAATTGATCAAAACATTGTTATGGAATTATTAAATTATATGGGAATATAGAATGATATAATAAAAAACAATTTGTTGAAAAATTAAATTTTTCAAAGGATTTCCCTTCAAAAAAATATAGATTTCTTTCACATATTAATTACATAATATTAATTTGGCTCCAAATTAAAAATTTAAATACATTTAATTTTATCAATATCTACTAAATATTCTTTAATAAATTTAATTTTCATTACCTAGGAAATTAATTAAATGATAGTGAATTTATTTTAATTATTACGGAATATTGAAAATGAAAACTATTTATTATTAACTAATTCACTCAATTATCACATATTTTTTCCGTTAATAATAATATTTTTCAACAAATTAATATTAAATATTTCATATAAGTTTTTATCATGATAATATTGATTTAAATAACTAGTCAATTTTTTTTAATAAAATGTTATTTAATCGTCATTCTAATCATTATCTCCAACTTAATTAATATATTATCTACTCGTGGATTAGTGGAAAAAAATTAATTGCATATACAATTTTCAAGAGTTGATATAGAAATAAATAAAACAATTACATGAAATTAATATGTTATATAAAAGTGAAAAAAAATTATTACACTTGAATTTTAATGAAATGTACTCTAATATATTCGACCATTCATTAAAATAGAAGGAAAAAATAAATAAATTAAACTGTCAAATGAAAAAATTAATAAAATAAAATAAAATAAAATTTTGTAACAGTTAACAAACTACAATGTGTTTTTGGACACCACACTAGGGTAACTATATATTCATATCCCAACAAATGAATACTCCTTGGAAGGAAAAAAGTATATACATCCATTAATTAATAACCATATATGTACATAATTTGATACATTGTGGTATAACATCCTTCCACTATTAATTTTCATGAAATTTTAAATTATATTTTTTAGTAATTTTTCTTTGCAAAATAGTTCGTATGATCTTTTATATTCCATCAACATGAATTCCCTGAAACAAAATTCTCCTTACCCAAAATTAAATGGATAATTTATATAATTTAATCACATATACAATTTCATCATTATCATTTCATATGAAATACCATTTCATTTGATATTGTCTCTTTTTTAAAACAATGAAAAACCCACGACATAGAGAATTTTTTGGAATTAAATGGTTTTGTCCACTTGGATTCAAAATCTTACTACTAATACCATTAGTGTTAATAAAAATTTTTCAATAGTTAATTATTCTTATATATATGGTTATGAGAATATAACAAGATGAAGAGTGAAATAACCTAGAAATGTTGTTAATATATATTTAGTTATGAAAAATGGATATTTTTTTGAAGAAAATATTAGAGTTTAGGGTTCCCAAAAGATTGTGTCACAATATGAATAAATATTTTACAATATAAAATATTGAATAATGATTTCCAATTAAAAGGAATGTTTATTTTTGATGCTTCCATTAGATGTTCTCTTTTAGATCTATTCGTAAATTGAAAAGAATATGATTATAACATATTAATGGATTGTTAATTATTCAAGTTAATTGTATAGAATTTTTTTTTATTTTAAGAATCTGGTGAGATATATGTATTATAGATCTTGTAGAATAATATATCATTATAGAGTTGAATGTAACTATATTTGGAAGAGTTTTATGATCACTGTGATATTTAGAGGTTGGTTGTGAATATTACATAATAAATATATATATAAACAACCATCCTTATGGGTAACATTTATGATGACTAATATTCATATGTGAGTAACACTTGGATGATATTTAATTGAAGAACTGAATCTTGATAAATACCAAATTTATATGAAAGAATATTTATGCAATTAGATTAGTTACAATAAGTTACTAAAATAGAGTAGTTTAAATATTCCTTCATATTATTTTTCCACTTATATTAAATACCAAAAAAGGTAACTATATAATGAAATATCATTGGAAAAATTTTCATAAATATAGCGGTGTTTTTTATTTTATCCTAATGTCAATTGATTAAAAATTTTGTGTTTTGAAATGACTTGATTATTTTTGTGTAGAATTACATAAGTATAAGTTGGTTTGATAATTTACACAATATCTTAGATAAATAATGAAATTGGAAAATATATACTTAATTTTAACATTTTCGAAACTGTTTATGTTTTGGAGAGTTTTCAATGTCATACATTACATCTCCCTGATAATATATTATATTAGTCTCATAATATATAGTGTCTTAGAGATTATATATAAGATCCCAAAAAATTTGGATCAGTAATGTACTAAGGAATGTAAAATTAAAATCAAGGAATTGGTTATGATAATTCATTATGTATATGATTAAATATTAATTTTATTGAGGTACCATATAATAACTAAGACAAAGTAGATGATTTAAATAGTGGCACAAAATATCAATATTGATGTTAACAATGAAAATATAATATTTATTATGAGGATATATAATATTAAATTGTAGATTAAAAATAATATCGAATATGAGTATTGTATCTCTTAAGAAAAACATTGATGATATATAATAGTAATTTGAGATCTCTAATTGGTAGAATATATAGTTTAAAAGGTTCTTTAATATTAAATATGTGATGTGTAAGGATAAATTTATATGATTTTATGTTGTTCTTTAGGGAATTAAATATCACAATGCTAAGTGATTATATTTATTATTTAGGTAATATTTTAATGAAAATTAAATTAGGAAATGTTATGAATAATATGCCATCATTATTGTGACGTCAATATATAGATTTAAGATTAAAGGTATCAAATATTAATTATTATTCTACTATAGTTATTGGTTATTTTGGGGATAGATTTTTAAGGAGTCTGTCATAGATAATCTTAATATATTTCCCAAACATTTAATTTTTGATAATATTACTACTTAATTTTATGAGGCTTAAATAAACATTAATCATGTTTGAAAGTTATTATAATTTCATAAAATGAAAATATCATGATATCGATATTAATATAATTTTTTTTAATATGGGAGAATATGAAAATGTGTTTATTTGTATTCTTATATATAGAAGATAAGATAATTAATAATGGGATGATAGAGAGTATACCTATTTTTTTATAAAAATATTATGTGTCGATGAAAAATATTGAAACTAAATTTTACTATGAAAAAATACATTCCATGTTACAGAATAATAATATGTGAGACAACCGAAAATATTCTTGTGTAAGAGGAGAAGATAAGAATATATTTGATATTTTCAAAACAAAAGGAATATCATAAAAACCTGTCCAAATATATAAGATACTAAATCATTCTCGGTGATCTTATAAGAAAAAAAATGAAACCAAATTTGTTTCTAATGAATAGATCTAGTTGGTTCCAATCCCAATGATCTATACATTGGTTAAATCTATAGTTTTTTAGTGTCATTCAGATATTATAATTGGTTATATATAAATGTGTTCAAGTATACCACCTTACCATTGGTTAATACTTGATAATAAAATATCCCTTATGAGAGTTAATGATAATATCCAACATATATTGTAGAAAATCTCAAATATGGTGAGTAAACCTTGTAGAAATATGTGTTCTTTTGTATAATAATTTTATTTTTTGATATTTCATTCCAGGAAACATGAGACATAAAATTGTTTGACATGCATTCAACCTAAAATATTCTTATTTAAAATATTTTGTTTATATTGATAACAATTTGTCTACACTGATCCACCCCTTTTAGTGTGAGTGTATTGATCCCATGGGAACAACTATTGGTATCAAATCTCAAGGTTTAAAATAATATTATAATATCTATACTTAACGATTTAATGTTTTGAGTTTCCCTTCTAATATGTATGATGGTGTTCTGCTTTGGAGAAGATGTGTCTGAAGCCTTCAATGAATTGCTGCGGGTGTGTGTTGATTTTTTTAATAGTTATGATTTAAAAACAAATAGTTAGTAATGTGAATGGGTGATAAAAAGAGTATTTATGATGTAATGGAAATCCTATATAATATCTATAATATATTTGGCCCAATGGTTACACATTAGAAGACTAGAAGACTTCATAACTACTTATTTGAGATACAGAATGAAGGTGTACTAATTAAAAAAGAGACAATGTTATGAATTAATGATTTAGAGCATATATGTTAGGTTATTCTAGTTACGAGTCTAATTGTGAGTCTATGAAATGTTGAACGGTTTCAAAGATAAATACTGGTTAAACATAGATAAATATTTAAACATTTATAAATTTTATAAGTTGATTTGAGAATATAATCAAATGTACATCTGGATGGTTCACTCACATAAGTTTAACTAATAGTTGAAATTTAATCTTGAATATATACTCATGGAAAATATAATATGAACAACATAAAAACAATTAAAAATTAAAGATTGGGTGATTCAGAAACATAACATATATATAAATATTCATATTCAAAAGATAGACAGTTACATTTAAAGAGGATTTTTCGTGGATTTTAGTAAATTAACAAGTTATAAGGATGAACGAATTTAGAGTATATGAATGTTATTATGTATGATGATGTATAATGAAACTAGAAATAAAATGAATCTAACACTGAAATGTATGATATTTTAGGTATAAAAGTTCTTTTATAGAGAATATTTATGATTCTGAAATGGCATAAATTCAAAAGATTCATATAAGTTTTTATATGGTTCATCCAAATTTGTTTATTAAAAATCTGATGCATAAAATTTTTTAAGATTCATTCAAATTTTTGGAAATAGTAGTGGTAAAAAAATTTATAAATACATGATATTTTCATTAGAGTTAAAATTCAAAAGATTTATACATAATTTCATAAGTGTCATTTGACATATAGAAATTTTTGAAATCATGGGGATAGACTGATTTCATAACTCTTCATGCATCATGTAAGAGAATAATTGAAATTATATAAGACTAATTTACTATTATAAAAAGGAAAATAATTCAAAACAAAAGAATATTTTAGTTAGCTAAATTTTTGGAGTTTCAAAAACAGAAGATATGATATTTACATTATGGTGTAAGGAAATTGAAAAATTTAGTAATAAAGAGATATATGAAAAAATGAACTATTTTCAGGGTTTAGAAGAAAAATTATACAATGATACACTATTCATTCAAATTGATAAATATCAGGTTGGTTGGTTACCAATAATGATTCAAGATAAATAGAACTAATATTACATAACAGGTAGCTAGAAGGATGAAGATGAATATTTTAAAATATAGTCGTTATATTTTGTGGATTACATTTCTAGGGGATGAATAAATGGAGAACAAAGATTATTTTCTATAATTATGCAGTATAAGGTAGACCATAATAGCAGTAAAAAATAATACTAACTCTCATCATCAAATGATTATTATTTCATTACTAATAATGATCATTGTTTGATGAAAAAATTGTTAGAATTTATGGAAGTATAATTAACATATCTAAAGGATGACGAAATTTTTAAGATGTGGAAGTATAGATTTGTGGAAATCGAGAAAATATTAATCTAGAAACAATTAATAGTTTAAAAGATCAATTGAGTTAGATACTAAAATAAATGGAATATGGGTTTATCAAAGCATAAAAAATAGATAAAATTTTAAATAATGTTTGAATATTGTATTTGATAAGTGTAAGAAGAACAACAGAATCTAAGTGGATAATTCATAGGTATTTTTTGTTACAAACGGAATGATAGACTATGTTATTTGTAAATGGAAGAACCAAGAGTGGAGTAAATTTTATTAAATATAATGATATATAATAATCAATAAGATTTCAGATAACAATTATGTAATTGAAAACCCATTTTGATAATGTTGACATGGACATAAATATACTATATCATGATGTTCATGTACAAATTATAGCATGATTTTTGGGATCCATAGTGATTATTGATATTTATTTTTGTGTAGTTTATTATGAAGACAAATTCCAAAAAAACATCATAATTGTTTATAGTTTTTTATTAATGATTTATTTTAGATTGAATTTAAAATTTGATCACATGTTACCCAGATTAATTTGAGAGAGTTTTGTTATATAAATTAGAATTAACTCATTGTTAAATGTTTTTAATGTTCTATTTTGAGGCGAAAAAATAAAATTTTATCTGTATTTTTGGAAGATCGCCTTGGTCAATGATTGGAGGATTAAAAAAATGATCTTCTCAATTATAAATAATATTAATCTAGTAATTATGATACATAAAGTTACTCTATAAAATTTATAAAATTTAAACAAAAGATTGAAATCATATCCAAAATATTGTTTCCACCTATAATGGTTCTGGCATTGAAGTACCTGAGGAAGTTTGCGATGTAAAATAATATTTTTTGGGAAATAATCAAACAAAACTGACATTAATTTAGGATACCATTTTATTAAATGGCTATCAATGATAGTTGTTAATTAAGAAGCTCTCATAGTTGATGTATGGACATCTCATAGCTTGAGTAAGATCTTATTCATGAGTTATTTGAGGAAAATTGTTGGATGATAGAGGTTACCTGTATAAAACAATCAAAAATAGCTGATATAAGAATGAAATAAATTGGTAGTATAAATAACATATCAATAGATTATATAGTCACCTGAATAATAGAGTGATTTCTCTGCTTCGGCCGAAATCTACCTAACAGTTAAGGGTGATTCCTTCCGCCATATAGTTTGATTAAAACAAGAGTTCAAGGTAATTCATACACTAATTTTAATATTTATGATAGTATTGAATCATTTATGTATAATGAGAAATGTACACATAGTAATTATTAGGTAAACATATTGGTACTAAACTGTTTATAAATCATCCTTGATACTCTCTTCTATTTGTTTCTAAATTTGTATGTGGTGATGAAAATTCAGAGATAATAAATCGTTCCACACATGTAAGATCCTCCCAACAAATTGAGGTACTTTCTTTTTATAATTTTAGTTAACCCACTTTTTTAAATTATAATTAAGTGTTTACTAGTTTTATGGGATTCTTCGAAGGATTCTGAGGGGTTCGAGACATGAGAGGAGATGGAATGAGGACAAATATTGTGAAAGTCATGGTTTTCGCATAGTTAGTTATAACCATGTTTCGGGATAGAAATCCATGTTTCATTAACTCCTCTTATATTGAGGATGGATCATGAGAACCAAATGGTTATCCAATCCATATGGATTCTCCAAGTAGCTCGTGTGGCTTATCACCGCATGGATAGAGGGAGAATCACTATTGGCATAGATTTTGGAGAACTATGTGGCCCAAATGTTAAACCATTTAAAAGTGAGAGTTTATAAATTTTCCATCTCAATATTAAATTATTCTATCCCAAATTTCTCCCATATTCATCTTCCAGTAGCTTGGGCAATGAACCAAACCCTCATGAACTTCAAAGGGATGATTCTCATCCGATTCATATGTATTTGGAGTGCAATTTAGTGAGAATAGATGCTCCAAGTATTTCTTACAAATCATCTTATTCCTTATTCTAGAAGATTCTTATTTTTTAATTTCATTTCATTTGAAATACCCAAACCTATTTTTTAATTTTTTCATCGCAAGGGTGTTTGAGACCAATTTTGATAGATTCACCTGATGATTTTTGGAGATCGATTATCTATGAATATGATTTTAGTGGTCAAAAATATTTTCCCAAAATTCTAGATATTTTATATATTTATGTTGTTGTGATAATTTACTACCATTATGAGTTTTAATTTTTTTAGGAAATTATTTTGGTACGTAGATTCTGGTACGAGACCTTTCACTGGCCCCATTGAGTTTGTGGATAATGTGTGACCAAAATTAAGGCTACCCATGGGCTATACAAAACCATTGGAATTGTTGAAAAAGAATTGGTGGAAATTTATATTGGATAATTGTGAATGAATATGGGATATTAATGGTAAATTGGTATGTGGGATTGGATAAAGGGATAATTGGATTGACTATATGTGTAATATTTAAATATTCCCAATGGGATTTAAAAAAAGGGTTAAATGATATGGTCGGGATTTTGATATGGTCAAGTTTTTAAATTAAGAATATGATGTTTTTAATGAGGGTGATGTTATAAAATGAGGCATTGTTGTCAAGGTGATATATAAATTTTTATTATTTGTATACATCAAATGATGATTTGAGATGATGGTGTGATTTCCTTTTTGTGAAAATTCCAAAATGATTATTTGAAAATTTCACAAATAGAAATTTTATCCTTGGGTTATGGATAAATGTTTTAGAGTGTAAGACCTGTGTTGTATAGGGTTGCTTAAAGATTATATTTAAATGACTATTTTTATTGCTGTTTTATAATTTATTGTAAAATGAACCTGATGTTAATTGATTTATAAAAGTCAACATGACATAAATGGGTTTTTTGATTAATGATATTGTGTTAGATGAGTTATGTAATTAAATATAATATTAATTGAAATAGGTTAAGAAATGTAAATGGTTAAAAAATTATGTGAACATGGATAAGAATTTAATTTTATAGTCATTATTTCAGAATGATTATCTATGCTCCAATAATATAGACCAAGGATCCTTATTTTGGGTGGATCATATTGATTCCCTAGGACCCACTGACGAATTGCTGAGTTAGGATGTTGGATTGGGCCTCTATAATTTTAACATAGAAACTATTTATCCTGATTCTGTTGGGCTACATTGATTCTCCAGGACCACCTATGTGTTGCATTGTTTGGGATATAAGATTGAGGATCTATGCTTCCCAAAATTATGGATATAATTTGGGATGTTGAATTGAAAATTTATGCTTCCCAAACATACTTATATTGTATGGGATGTTGTACTGTGTCTCCATGATTTCGAAATGAATGGATATGGTATTAGATATCGGATTGAGGATTTGTGATTCCAAAATTTATGGATGTGGTTTGGTATATCAGAATGAGGATATATACATCTAAATTTAATAGATAGGGTTTGGGGTGCCAGTCTGTGGATCTATTATTCCCAAACATAGGGATATGTCTTGATTGGTAGATTTAGGATGAAATGTATGTTAATTAATTGTTTTATTAATGAATTCCCCCTTTTCATTAAAATCATATAATCCATTATTACATGGATTAGGAACCTGAATTTAAAGGAGATAGTTCAATTATATTTTCACTCTTATGAAATCAAATAATAACATATTTACTTGATAACTTATTCTTTGTGAGATATATTTCTTTTATTTACATCATTATTTATTCAATATTTATTTTCTATATAAACTATTTTATAGGAATGTTAATTCTTTGGATACCATTGGTGGTGGTGCACCATGTTGTACTCACTCCCTGCTTGGGCGACCATGGGATATGGGAACCTGAGAAGATGCAATTTGTTTTTTTATAGGTATAGGACAACAACATGGTGTTTCACTTTTTCATCAGATGACGGGTTGGAGAAGCTTGGTCATGATACAGTTGGTTCTCTGGTACGTTTTTGGTATCTTTTGATAGTTTTGGTTTTGAATTTTATTTTTTTTACAACCTAAAATTTAGTGTATTCATCGTATATTTATAGCACGTTGTACTTGGTTACATTTAGGTTTTTTATATGTTGTCCATTTATTATTTACTTTCAATAATTTCATTGTTGATATTATTTCTGACATGGTTTTACTCCGATAAAGAGGTTTAGCATCCCAAACAAATCTTTGTATTCCTTCTTTTCTAGTCGATAGCCTCTAGAATATAGGGAGGTGCACCTGAGGTCATGTGATAGCTCATCTTGGGGCACAACATATAGTGGTTACCTGGTCAGGGGACATAACAAAGTGTTTTCAAAGGATGTTTTTTGTCATACTGTTTGGGGAGGGTAAACATGATACTAGGATCTTATTGGTCCATTGTAATGAGCTCATTCTGGGGTTCAAACAACCCCATGTATGATGGAAAATGCATGTTTCTAATGGGGGAGTAATGATGATCTATTTTATTATTTTACTGTTATTTGATATTTCCACCCAAAGTGGTTCTCTTTGATGAGATGTTATTAGCATATAAAGATTTATCTCTTGGAACGGTATGAATGGATTGGTTGTGTGAGACCATGCATCATGCTAGACACATAAGAGTGATATTTCATACAAATGATACATATTATTGAGAGTCCCATAGAATTTATATGCTAGTAGTGTACTTTTTTCCAATGGAATATTACCACTTATCCTCCTAGAAATGTTTATTAATGAAAATTTTTTGAAATGTGAATTTTAATAATTCTTGTATTTCTTAAATGTCGGATAATAGAATGGTTTTGGAATGTGTTAATCTGTGTGGATTTCAAACAAAAATTTTTGAAATGAATTCTTAGGTGTTCAAAATGGAAAATATTATTAATGGATAATAATAATTGGTTGAACTTTCAGGGACACAAGATCTATTTATCCCTTCTTCTTCTTGTTTACACTGTGTTTGAGTGGTTTGGGATGTGAGAGTGCATGAAATTGTGACATTGGTTACAATTTTTAAGGGTTTGAGGGTTTTCGTGTATGGTAAATTATGTATACTTTTTGTACCATTAAAAGGTTTTGGGTATTTGGTTCATGAGATGTTATCTAGTAATATGATTTTGATAACCCTTTTGGTTCACGATAGTGTGAGATATTTTATGGACCCAATATTTGGTGTTTGACACATAGTACTAATGTGTGTGTGTGTGGGTATCATTTGTGTGAATCCTAGAGTAAATGGTTCTTTGGGTGGGTTGGACGCATTGTGTTTTGTAGAGGGGGCATGAATTCTGCCCGCATGTAGTGTGTAATTTGTGGATTGACATATATGACTTAGATATAGGAATCTCGTGGACCTCAATAACTTCTTTCTATTTTTGGAATCTCATATAATTTGACCTATTATTTGAATCGTGAGAGGGGTTTGCTGAGTTGTGAGAATATTTAGGTTAATGAGGAATCACAGGATGGTTTGGACCTTGATAGTCACACATCATTGGTGTTTCATAGTGCTATATTTACTAGAGGGATAAGTGGTAATCATAGTGCTAGATTTTATATGGACAAATTCCACCGGCGTGCCAATTGTGAGGGATGCTGGTGAATGCGACGATGTTGAGTTCGGATGCAGAAGGTGGGAGGTAGATCAGTGTGACGGTGATCACAACGGACTGATGGTCTTGCTGGTGACCTACCATGAATGGTGACGCTTGACGATGGGCTCACGGATCGAGGTTGACAAGTGGTGTGGCACGTAGACCGTGGTTTGGTCATGGTTCTTAGAAATTTGAATTTTGAGATTTTATATTTCTTTGGTGGTTGTAAGCTATGGGTACTGGATACCCATAAACTGACATTCTTGAAAATGAAAAAAAAATGGTTTGCAGTCTTGTTGTGGTTATGGGATAGATTTTTTTAAAAAAAATTTTGAGTTTACTCCATGGGGGACAACCCATTATTGCATATATTATATGATTTGGATCACGATTAGGTGCTTCAAAGGGGGAATTGATGAATGGTGGTATCCTTCATGTTTTTTTATAAATGTGTATGGTTATTCCTTTCTTTCATTCTCATTGATGAATATGACTGATTACAGTTGTTTTTAGGGTTGGTTTACATTGTTTGGATCATTTGGGTTTCTAACTCATCTTTTTTGACAACAATGATTTGATGAATCGATGTTGATTTTGGGTAGAAAATATTGGGGTGACCAAAGCATGGGGGATTCCTTTTTTATTGAAGTGACACATGGGGTGATTTGTGGTCACATGGTTGTGCTAATTTCTAAAAATGGTTATGTAGTTGGGTTAGAACATATATAAGACTATGGGACCGATGGGGATGACATACCTCAAGGCACATTCCAATGAATAATTCGGCATTTGGGACATGCTCTGGTGATGTATGAATTGTGTGATATAGAATCAGGTTTAGTGTTTGGTCACAAGAAAGTGTGAGACCTCGAGGGATAAATAAGGTCACGATTTGGGCATGTGTTGGGATAGAAGTATACTATTTATGATCGGTGAATAGGTGGTTCTGGATAAGAATCTATCATTTTATATGAAACAAATATTTAAAGAAATGGTTATGAGAGGGTGAGATTTGTTTTAGATTGATGTGAGTGATTATTGTTTTTATGTTGTGAGACACTAGGTTCATTATTTATGAACTCAGGATGTGTGGAAGAGGCTTTTCTATATGATGCTTTGTCCCAGGAATTAATTTTATAGATAATTAATGTGTTGGGGAGTTCATTAGTATATTCCACTTGAGTTGTTGTGGAAGGGTGTTAAATGGATCTCGGAGGGTTGGAAACACATATAATTTCAATTGGTTGAGGTTCCCCCATAGTGGGAGGTGACATCTGTGATGGTTAATTTCTCATCGGTTTCATTGATTTCTTATTAATATATATATATATATATATATATGTGGGTGTGTGTAAGTGAAAATCATTCCAATTATTTTACATTTTCATGGTTAAACTAACATAGATATTTATTTGGTCCTAGCTAGATTAATATGTTTGGTTGGTCATGGGGACTCTTGGAGGCTAAGATCAGGGATAAGTATATAATTTCCTAGATTGTGGGATGTCAACCATCAATCAATTATGGGTGAGGTCCTTGCGATTTATTGGATTTCAATGATTTACATAATTTCTATTTTTGGGGGCCAGGAAGGGGTAATAGTAGTTGAAGATTCATTGTTTTCGGAAAAGAAACATGGACATTTCATAGTTGTAGCGTTGATATTATGATCAGATTTTGATTTATTATGGTGGAACATTCCTTAGGAGACTGGTGATAATGGAATTCCTATCTTGGGGAGAGGTACGTAAGTCATTGATGTTTGTTTCCAGTCGTGGATATTGATGTGGTGGAATTCGGATAACAATAAAAACCCTATAGGGAAAAACGTTTTTCTTCCTTAAGAAAGGCCATGTTGGCATTGTTTGTGGTGGGTGATCGTACCAATAATCAGCTTCTGGCTCAGGGTCATTCCAGAAGAAACTCAATATAAAATTGTTAGATTCATTTATGGATGTGAAAAGTCATGACAACAGTTCCTGGCAATTGAGGTTTGGTTCTAGAACCATAATAGATGTTGGCAGATTACTTTGGATGGTGATTCTGAGGATGGTGGAATGACATAAGTGATAATTCACCATGGTAATCTTAATGGGGTCGCATGATAATAGTAGAAGATGAGTGTTTTGGGACAAACTAGTTGTGGATGGTCTATAATGGCGTGGTAAGAGGAGTAGACATGGTAATTATAGGACAACTCGATTTTGATAATTTAATGGAAAGTTTTTCCAAAATGAAGGTGAACTTGAGGGATGTTTTTTTGTTATCCCTTTATTGGATGGTGTATTCATGTTCATTCCAGGTGGTTCAATGTAATCGTTTGATTCCAATGATGGATCATGTTCTAGTAGATGTTGGGAGTGGTTATTTGGGAACACACATTAGGTAAGTTGTGGAAGTCAGGGTGCGGTTCTCATGGCCTTTTTTGATGATGGGGGTGACAACCACTAGATGATTTTGTGGATAAGATAAATAATATTGTGGAAGAACCATAGTAGATTGGTTGTTAGTTGATGAAATCACAATTTTTTTTGTGTTAGAAGGGATTAGGTGAGATCCATCTTGGTGTTTCAGTTTGGGTGATAGTAGTTGTGTGGGGTTTGGACTGGTTGAGTTCCTTGAGATAATGGTTATATTAGGTTGTGTTCTATATATATAAATGTGTAATGAGGGAATGGGGATTGAGTTATGGATTGATGTTGATCGGGAGATCATGGATGAAAAAACATATGTTCTTTCAGATTATTCCAAACAGGGGAAACAATTATAAATTTTAAGGAATTGGGTAACATTGCATCATGTTGTTTGGGACATGAGTTTTGGAGAGGATCAAACTGAAGGCACACTGATTTTATCTCCCATTGTATTTTAGTGCATTTTGGGTAGCCAATTTTTGGTATAGGTTCAATGTTGTTAACTAAACTTTCTTCTTGTATTTTATGTTGGTTATGATGAGTTTGAGGTTGATGTGCCCCTTGTAGGGCACTAGGTTCATTATTATGGACCACAGTGGAAACGTATTTTTGTATGAAAATTTCCTTAATCTCACTACGGTAATTTAATGGACTTATTCAGTAGGAAACATAATAGGTGATGGTTATTTAGTGTTCCATGTGTATAGAACTTTTAGTCTATAGGGTTTAATAAGGGATAAAAGAGTTGATTGAGGATGAATCGTTATCAGATGGGTTGGTTATAAGATCCCAACCTTTCATGGAGGTATGTTCAATTTTTTCTTCTGGTTAAACATATTTTTTGGATAATGATGTGGTTCTTGGTTGTATGGGATGTTTTTCGAGGTTTATTAGGGGTTCGGGACATGAAAGTATAAGTAAAGATCCCAAAATGTGTATAACACATGGTTCACACATTGTTTGTACTAACCATGTGAATGGATATGGAAACTGTGCAGAGAAACCTCCTCTAAAATAGAGGCTAGTACACAATCATCGCATAGTTGTTGAAACCATGTAGGTTCTCTATGGAGATAGTGCATCTTGGACCCTCTTGGACCAAGGATTCCACACTATTTGCGCATAGTTTGTCCAACCATTCGACCATACTATGTGGCCATTATGAATAGTGAATTTACATATTCCCTTCTATGGCTTAAATGACTATCCACATAATTTCTCCCCTACTCCCCTAATAGCATGGGTGATGAACCAACCCATCAAAGACATATAATGGATAAATCTCCTTCTATTCTTACGCATATAGAGTGCTGTTTATTGTAAATTATAGCTCCATGAAAGGTTTCAGCTCTATTTCCTTCCATTTTATTAACTTTGATTGGTGTGTGGTTTCTTCTCCTAAAAAATCCATAAATAATTATTTTCTAGGTAGTTATTCACAATGGATTTTGAGGATGTTTTTGTTCTAATAAAGGGTTTATTTTAGGAGAGTGGTTGTCTATGAACAAGAGTTAGGTTGTCTTATATATTTTTTTCCAAAGTATTGTTGTTTTACATGTGTATCTATTTTTGATGAATCAGTACATTGATTCATTTTTTGATATGTAAATTAATTTAGGACATGGATTTAAGTAAGATACCTTTAAATGACATTTTTCGGTTCCCTAATGATGTCAGACAAATCCTAGGGCTATCCATGGGGTATACTAAATCCTTCGAATTGGTTTAAATGAATGAGTAAAGGTTGATATATTGTGATAATGAATGTAGGTGGGCTGTGAATAGTAAAATGGTATGTGGAGTAATTGGTTTGATTATATGTTGACCTTTGTGAAGTGACCAAGAGGATTTTGAAATGTCTTAAATGATGTATTTTCTTTTTGATCTAATTATGGTTTTAAATTAATAGTATAATATTTTGAAACTAGGGGATTTTATAAAAAGAGTTAATGTTATCATGAAGATTTAGAAGAGTGGTTTTATTTTTACACATCAAAAGATAATTTTAGATGAGGGATGGGTACAATTTTTTTTAAAATATCCTAATGATTATTTTAAATGGTTGAAAATGGAAATGAATTCCTTATGGCTTCATTTTGTTTTCCATAGTGGAAGACCCGTGTTGTAAATTTTGGCTTCAAGATATCATTTAAATAAGTATCATGATTTATGTTTTATCACGGATATTGAAATGTACTTGATGATAATTGTTACATAGTTGTTAATATTGAATAAGGTGGTGTTTGGTTTATTGATAATGTGAAAGACGAGTTACTATTATAAAATGATATACATATTGAAATGTAACAAGGAATATAAATTTTTAATATTCTAGATGTTTAAGGAATCATATTGACATGGATTATTGGTGAATATTTGAGATAGGATGTCAAAAAAAGGTTATATGCTTCTTAAATAGAGTATATGGATCCTTATATGGGGTGGACCCAACTGATGATCTAGGCCACCCTAATGAATTATTGAGTTATGATTCAGACTGAGGATCTATACTCCTAAGTTGTTTTCTGAGGGTTCATGTTAAGTTGGGATAGACTGATACTCTAGGCATAATAATGTGTTTTGTTTTAAAGGATGTCGGAATGAGGTATTATATTTCCAAAACAAATGTATAAGGTTTGGATGTTTAACTAAGGTTCTATGATTTCCATATTTATGTATATGGTTTGGGATTTCAGACAGAGGCTCTGTGATTTCCAAATTTTTTGATATGGTTTGGGATGTCAAACTAGAAATATTTGATTCTAAAAAATGTGGATATGGTTTGGGATATCAGACTAATGTTCTATGCTTCCACCACATATAGACATGGATTTATTAGTGGATTGTGTATCTAAGGTATGTTAATGAATTATTTGATTAGTGAATGATCCTTATGATTAAAATCATGTAGTACCTTCTATTATTTCTTATGCACCCTATGTGACTAGATTTAGTTTTGGTAGATAGTTGATTCCTGAAAACATATTTCATAAACAAGTTATTTTATAGATGATTAAATATGAGATATATTTATTTTTTACGTTATGTAATTATTGCACCTTGATTTTATGCATACAATATTGTATATAATGGTTATTACATTAATCATTGTTGGACATGAACAAATAAGTTGTAATCACAAACCTCTCGATCCTTTAGGGAACCTATGTGCTAGAGTAGATTCTATTTGTGTTTTGGTATTTATTCGAGATAGGGAAATATTTGTTTAGAAATATTTATGATGGTTTGGAGCACAGGTGGTTAGGACCCAGTTGTGGCATGGGACAATTTTCATGATCTTTTAGTAATTTTGGTTTTGAATCTTATTTTTATTAATTCCGAGGCGGTAGTGTATTCATCATGCAGTTATAGAATGTGGTACATGGTTACTAGTGGGATTTTACAATATGTTGTCCATTTATTTTTTATATTGGTTTTATTATTTATTGGTATTATTTTTTTGTGCTATTACCCTTATAATCAGTTATATTCTCCCCAACGTATCATTGTAGACTCGCTATACTTGTTACGAGCCTCTAGAATATTGGGAGGTGCTCTTGAGATCATGTGATGAACCATCTCGGGGAACTACATATAGTGTCTACTAGGCTATGGATGTTACAATACATATTATTCATGATATAATTTTTAATATTGTAAGTGGAAAATGTTTATGTTTGAATAATTTGTTAAAATTGGTTGATATAGATTCACCCCTCCTCCCAATGTGATTGCAAGATCCATTATGCACATGAATTTTTATCAAAACACAATGTTTAATCAGATTGAATTATTATTTTTATACTTTTTAATGATAACTACATTATATAAATTTCAGATTTTCAGATTTTATCATGATTCCTTAGATGGTGGAAAGTGAGGACTCTGCTATTATCCCCACTATTGAGGTTTCAACACAAACCCTAAAAATTATGAATGAGGATAAGATCTCAATGAATTAAATGTCATATATATAGTAGAAAGACGATCTACCAATACTTGAAGGTAATCATATTGGTAGTTTTTTTGATAATTTCTTTGAATATAATCCTTAAGATGAAGCATGTTATAAATGTGGAGATTATGATTTTGTTGAAACGTATAAAAAAACATTCTAAAAAAATAAAGGAATACTTGAAAAATGTTTCTAATAATATCATGACATATATATTTATATTTATCATGGTAATTATGTTTGAAAAAAATCACATGGAATCTGAAATAGATGAAATAGAAAATTAATTTGTTAATAAGATACACATATGTAACACACTCACTGAACTCGTGGAAGATTATGAAAAATATGTAGTACTTTTTGATGAAATATATTTTTTTGTTAATGGATAATTTTAATGGAGGATGTGTGAATGTTTTTATTAAGGATATTTACAATGACAATATCCAATAACATTATGAAACACTTGAGACTATCGTTTATGTCATGTATTCTCAACCAGAATTCAAAAATTGAACATTAAAGTATCTTGATGATTACTTACATGAACAATGTATATTTAATGAATAACATATTTAAAAGATGAATAAGTATTAAGAATAATGAATAAGTTTTTTATATGTTGAAATAAATAACCACAATATTAAATTTCATAAAATAGAGGTTAAACTAAAACATCCAAATGAAGTTCAACATGAAACATCCAAACAAGGTGTAAGTAGATGTAATAGCACAAATGTTATTGAAAAGGGACTTCAATATGAAAAGAATATTTTAAATATAAAACTTATGTAAAAATTTTTTCATAAAATACTATGAAAGATCACAAAAATGTAACCATATGTTCTATATATTTTTATTTCACTCATTTTGATTCTGTGTATAGTGCATATTACACTTCCAATTTTGTTATTATGATGGAAAAGAATAAAATTGAATAATCACCAACATTATAAAATATGAATGTAAATGTATATAATACAAGGATTTCACCACATATTTTTGAAAATTAAAGTGCTTATATGTAAAACTATAATTTTTATAAAATTTTCTATACTAAAATACAAAAGTTAAAATTAATATTTTTTAGCTATTTATGGTGCAATGAAATGTTCGGAAAGAATTCCATCAAATATTTATACAACCTGATAACTATTAAAAGAGAAAACACTTTAATTAAGGGGAATAAATTTAATGTTAATAGAAACCCTATTGTGTTCAACCGAACCACATAGAAGAAGTAGAATCTGTTTACTTAAGGAATATTTCTAAATCATGAAAACATCAATTTTATATTGGATAAAAGTTTTCATTGTGATAATTTATTTATTATTTTCATACACAAAGAATAATTTTCAAATTACAAATGTATGATGTCTTTAAGGTTTAATAAAAATAAATAAATTATATAAGGCTTGTTTTTATTAGGTTAAATAAAAAGAAGATAAATAATATAACACAATATGGAAGAATGAAAAAAATGAGGTCGCGTGAAAAAATATTATCTATTTGTGGAAGTAAATACCACATAAATCATATTTGTATGAAATAAATAATATTAATGGTTTATATATGAAATATATGATAATAAATTGATTCAATCTAAGATAAGAACAAGTGAATTTGTTTGGAAGAAGATAACTCTATTAAAAAACATAAATTCAGGAGAAGTTACCAGAAAAAGGAGACTAAAAGAAAGATAATTATCTATGTGAAAGTCATAAAAGAGTCAATAAAACATTATAATGATTAATAAAAATACCAAAGAAATACGTGAAATGGGTGGAAATTGGAATCAAGTATCAAGGTTATTATATGTTATAAAGGTTTTTGTGAAAAATAATTCATTATACAATGAGACAGTTTAAAAAACATTTTTTATATTAACATCCATATGGTCCATGGATGTTAAAGATTAGAAAATAAACAAAATAAGCATGAAATAATGTTTCTCATATAGATAGAATTTAGTTGAAATGAATTTTTAGTTTGGTAAATATCTTTCAACCTTTTTTCTACAATAATGGAGAAAAATAAACACCACAATATTCCCATGTATATGTAATGATTATTTCCATTTTTTGGGAATTGATGGTGCTGAAATTTAAAGGAAAATTTTAATGTAAATAAAATCTATGAATTTTAAACAAAAATTCATAAGATATTGTTCATTTATAACATTAATATGAATTTATTTCATCCCTCCTCCTTACAATACATCATGTATTATCAACCATGGTGAAAAATATTGATGAAGTTTATTCTTATAGAAAGTGTCAAGTTTAATACCACCAAGATATCCATATTTAATGAAAATATAAAAATATATAATGTTTTGGATATGGTGGTTCCAATTAAATATTAATGTGTAGTGGTTGATTTTTAATTTTGAACAACCAAAAACATATGAACTTGATTGTTTATGTTATAGATATCTGTGAACGAACACTAATGTTTTAGATGATAATGAGTTTATTTATTTTGAAGTACCATAAATACTATATTATTTCATTAATGATTTACATTGGATATACTATCCTATACTTACATTTGAAATAAATTTTAGTATTAAATAGGGAGATACGAAGTATTTGATTGAAAATAAAAAACACCTCGAAAAATTAAAAGAACCATATTTTTTAATGTTTTTTATTCTTTTTGTTGAGGTGGATAATGGTTTTTACATGTAAATAATTTTAAAATAATCTCAATTAATATATCTAAATTGTTACCACTTTAAAAAACATTACTATAAAGCATTATTATCTATGTCAGTCACTTTTGTCTTCTATATGGATTATAGTACATGTTGATGTAGAGTTGATTAATGCCCGGATCGTTTGTTTATAAAAAGTGAAACAATCCATTTTTCATTTAATTTAGGATATAGTTTCAGTAATAATGAAGATAATGTGAAGATTAATTATGATGGATATTGATATGTGTATCAATTTTCCTCATTTTAAATCATTTATTTGATGTTTAGTAAGAAGAATAAGGAAATCATACACTATTATATCCAGTTTTTTGTTTTAGAAAAATTACATAGGGGGATATTGAAGAACCCAATGGATTATATTGATTTTGTTTTTCAATTTTCTAATAGTTCAGAATGATGAGACCAATAGTTAGTAGTGTTAATTGCTAGGAAAAGGCTGATTGATGGTGATGATATAGCTTCATATAGGTTTTTTAGGAGATACTAAGCCAAAATATAACACATTGTATGATATGTTGAGTATATAAATTTTTTTTGAAGATAGACACCAAAGGATTCATTTTGATAATATGTATTTTGTACAATATTATTTAAGTATTGCATTTAGATTTGATAAATGTTAAAATGAGATTATGTGCAAAACTAAGAATAGTGATAGAGGTTACTGAAATTATTGTCTAATAAGCTCGCATGAAGGATAATATTTTTTTCTGAGATACACGGTAAGAAGTGAAGCTAGGATGAAGTAATTTTAAAAGGCGTACTCGTGAATGTTGAACTAACAAAAGATGAATAATCCAAAAGATGAACTTATAAATTTAAAAATATGAACACCAGAAAAAGATTCATGAATGAATCCTATAGTGCATATACGATATAATAGATTTAAGAAAGTAAATATTTTGAAGCTATGTTGATACAAAACTAGGATATTTTTTATGTATTATCCTGATTCTTGAAGATAATTGTAGGGAAGAAGCTATAGTACCATGAATTTAGTATCATTTTTGATTTATGTTAAAATATATAACAAGATTAATCTTTTATAGATATATAATGAGGTGACCAAACCATTATAATTATTTATATTTTATAATTTTTCATGATAATTCATTACATCTCAAAATAAATCATACTCTGTACATAAATATTGAGTTTCATTGGATGTTAGATGCATAAAAAAATTTATTTTGTAACATTTTTTAAATCTTCCGCAAATTGAATTCTTATATGAAACCCTTTAAGACACCTCATAAAAATACCTTTATTCATATCAAAGGGATTGTAAACATACGAAATGGGTGAATTTAGATGCTCAGTAATGGTAAGCATTTGGGGTAATATTTAAAGTTCATAACTCATCATTTTATAAGATTGTGGGTAAGGAGACAGAATCTAGGTACATAAACATATCATAATGAAATCATACCAAATTAATCATGGTCCAAAAGTTTATAATTATTGAATAATGAAAACATAATACCCAAGAAATGGGGGAGTGAAAACATAATTAAATAAACATAAGGCATGATGGCATATGTACATTCAATAAGAAAATAACATGGAACCAAAAAATCATAAAAATCATAACATATGTTATAACTAACCAATCTAGTACTATATATAATTTTATCAACATGTTTTTCACATTAGTTATAATAACTAATACTGAAAAAATGAAATATTTTACATGTTGGTTAATCAATAATTGACAAGGAAAACTAATTTTTCATATAAGTTATTAAATAAATGATTTGAGAAATCACTTTGTTTTATTTTCCTCATCGACTACAGGTTACCTATGATGAAAATAAGATATTTCATGTCTATTATTAAATAAAAGACATAGAAAATATTACTATAATATTTTTCAAATTTTTTACTCGATTACCGATGGGGAAAATATTATTATTTGATTTGGATATGGAATAATTGACATGAAATATCTAATTTTCTATGTTTATTACTTAATAACGAATTCAAAATTATTTATAAGTTTTATTGAGTTTGGGAGGATTCATTTTTATTTCATTCTCTTCTGTGAAATCTCTTATTTTTCACTCATGTAGAGAACACTATGTCTAAAAATCATTGATCGATGACTTTGAATCTATTCGTTCATTGATTTGTGTCCGTAAAGATTTTCATTCATAGATCCATGGGTTTTTAAATCATTAACAAAATATCCACAACTGACGTCGATGGTCACCCGTCAGTCAACAACTACTCATCATTTTCATAGTTGGTGTCGATCATCCAAATTTAGGTATCATTCTAATGTTAGTGTTTTTATTTCCATTATCTCTTCATTATATCTATTTTTATTTTTCTATTTCAAATTCTATTTGATGTCTCTTTATCTTTTAGTTAGAATCTATAATCACCATCCATGGTCACTCATCATTGACCGACATCCGTGAATATTCTCATTGGTGTTACTCATCTCGGTTCTGATTTCAATCTATGTTTGTATTTTATTGTTTCCATTCTGTGTGCATTCTCAATTTTTTTATTTTTTTGCTAGTTTTTATTTGGTGTCACTTTATCTTTGAGTTTCCATCTACCACCTTTATAAATCAGTATCCACATGTGGCTGATTCCTATTAGTGTCAACTTCTTATTCATCCCATATCCAATATCAATTTGTAGTTATTTGTTTTTTTAATTTTTCATATATCCATGGAATATTAATATGTATTTTTGGTTTGAGTTTTTGATTGATGTTTCATTATCATACAATTTTCATTCTCTACCACCGTATACCTCTACCTATCATTCGATTTCTCTTGCGTCTTCTTTTAGTTGGTATCACTAACTAAATCATCCCATTTAAAATATAAATTTATGTTTTGTGTTTATTGTTTTCAATTTTCTATGAATCCATGTTAATTTTATATGTATTTATGGTTCATATTTTTTTTTTAATGGAAAATTATCGTCACTATTTAAATTTTTAGTTTTTATTCTACCCAGATATAAGATATTATTTAATATAAGAATGACAGTTTTTAGATGATTTATTGTGATGTTTTATTAATTAATTATAATTTATTATTTTTAATGTAAATTTTTTTAAGATATTTTGTATTCTAAAATATATTATTATATTTTTTCATTCTTATTAATAAAAGTAAAATTTAAATTAAATTGGAAATTACAATAAATTATTTTAAGTATATTAAATTTGTTATAGGTAATAATTAGTCAATGTTGGATTATTTCACTTTGAATAAGTGATTAATATAACGATGGTCTTGATTTTATTCAAATCTTCTAATGGAATTGTTCAATACAAAGAAATATTTTTTTTCCATGCCTAAAATGTCTAAATATAAAAATTTCGAAATGAAAAGAGATCAAATAACATTTCATTTTTCATGGTTTTAATCTAATTATAACCCTAGGATTTGGCATGATGAAATTGGAATGAATTTCATATTTATTGATGATGATGATTTCAATGGTTATAAGTCTGATCAAATTGATGAAATGAATTGTGATATTGATGTAGAGGAAGTTGAAAATGAACAGAATATTGGGTGTTAATTTGTTGAATCTGAAAACCCACAATATCCGAGTTTTATGAGTTTTATGGTTTTTTCAATGGTTTTATAGTTGATTAACAGGGAGGTGAAAAATTGATGGAGTGATAAAAATTTTTATAGAGTTCCTATAATTGTGAAAGTAATAATTTCTAAATACAATGATATTCTAGTTTCACATTATAATGAGAAGAAAGTATTATTCCCATTGAGAATGGGGTAAAAGAATATACATGCCTCCCTAAAATAATTTAGTGTATATAATAAGTAATATTCATTTCATCTGGATTGTATTTAATACGGGACATTACGTTATTAGTTGAAAGAAAAACCATAGGCAGATTTAGCAGTCAGAAGGAATCTCAATAATGAATTTTTGTATAATTATATAATTCCTCATTTGAAATTATTATTTTCAAATTAAAATGATGAACAAATATATAATATTTGAAAAAATGAAGGGATATTTTATGAATTTTTTTTCACCAGCTTATTCCCCATAGTGGAAGAAAATTCCACAAAAAATTCCAATATTTGAAAATGATGCTAGTAATATTTCACATAGACAACACATATATGGAATAAATCAATATGAAATCCTCACATGTACACATATTTTATAGATATTTTTGTTGAAAATTTAAATCTAATATTTGGAATATAGTATGAATAAAAAATATGTCATATTGAGATTGATGTTATCTTGACCAAATTAGGTCAAAAATTATCTTGATGTTTTCTCATCGCTCTTAATTGAAGATTTCACAATTTTATTGTAGAAATATCTAATGGTGGATTATTATTATAAAATTTAGTATTTTCAACGGCATGAAATTATTTTGTTCACTATAAATGACTTCATAATATATGTAAAATTTTATGGATATAGAGCTAATGTTGACATATCATTTATAATTTATGACCCATAGAATTCAAATTTTACACTTCAACACGGCATAATAATGCTTTAAATGGGTCATCTAATGTTTATTCCCAAGGAACATTCTTATAAAATATTTTAAAAGTAAATCAATGGCTCACAAGAATTTTATATTACTCCAAAACCTTTATCTACTGATCAATATTTTCAGTCTGAGAAGACAATGATGTGATATTTGGAATGAAAAAAAATATTGTAATGATAGATATATATAAAAGAATAATTTATAAAATTTTGAGCTACCATATTGGATATATCGTGAAGTAAAACATAACATTGATTACATACACGTGAATAAAAATATTTTTGACCGTATGAATAGTACATTAATATATACTAATGAAAAGAGTAAAGATGGGATAAATGAAATTTTGTACGTATTCACAATGGGAATTAATTTAGATTTATCAATCACTCTTATTGGATAGAAAATACCTTCCACAACATGTCATAAGTTTTCAATGTGGGAGTAAATTATCTTTTGTCAGTGTCATCATGATATTAATGTGATTCATGGTTATTCATCAAATGTTAAAATTTTCAATTCATATATGTATTTGAAGTTGAGACGTATTAAATATCGTGATTCTCACATTATTATGAAATATCTCCTACAAGTTTCATTGTGAGGTATATTTCCCTTCCATGTAAAAATTAATATCATAAAGGTACATGATTCATTAGATCAATTTCCAAGAAGTGGAGTGATCTGATTACTTTGAAAAATTTAGATAATGAAGTTGTTTCATTAGTTTGTCAATTGAAAATATATTTTATTCCATATATTATTGATATCATTGTGTATTTAATTGGTCATTTGGTGTGGGAAGTAAATGTTTTATTGAATGTGTATCTATGTTGGATTTATCCGTTTTAAAGTTATATGATGACATTAAAGGGGAATGTTAATAATCCTTATCGACATGAACCCTCCATTGTTGGGAAGTATATTTATAATAATGTTTTTCTGTTTTATGCAAGATACAATTCCATTGATGATCATATGGGTTTACCTGCATCTCACAATGAATGAGAAAATTATGGAATAAAGGAGATCCATGGGATGAATTTAAAACCGTTGATTGGTAAATAGATAAAAAAGTTAAATTTATAATACATGATTATCATTTGTTTTGCTCAAAATATTATATTAATGTTTTGATGTAATGTTATCAAAAGAGGAAAGATATTTGGATTTTGAAGGGACAAAACATGAAAAATTCCATGGTTTAAAGAGGACGTTCTTGGTAGATCAGGTGAATTGAGAACATTGAGATTTTTTGTGGGAGGTCTATTTTTAAATTTTATAATGTGGTTCAGGTATGAAATTAAGGGATATAAATTTCATATAGATGTCTGAGACAACAAAAATGTAGTTCATAATAGTAGTGTATTGGTGATTTTAGAAGAAATGAATTCTTTGAGTTCCAAAAAGAAAAATCCATATCTGAATCAAGTGTAGATTATATAGTCATTGAGAAAATATGGGAGGTTGATTACATTATATATCGAGTTCATATTTTTAACTGCAAATGAGTTATCAAAAATAAAAGTCCACGAAATGATGAATTTTAAATGAAAAATTTTAATCTAAATAGATTGGACTACCTAAATGATCATTTTATCATGGGAACACATGAAAAAAATTCCAATGTTCATTATCAATATGATATTCACTAGTGTGTTATTATACAATGAAAATATAGAATGTTGCTAATGAAAAACATTACAATTATGCAAATTTATATTAGATCTGTGCTTTTATTGGAAATATTAATAGATAATTTTAATGGGCACATTGTAGAAATGGTTTGTTCCAAACAGAATGACCATGATGAAGGAATTTGGTAAATAAATCATTTAGTAAATTCGTAAAATTAAAGGTAAATATGTTTATTTTTGGTATAATTTTTGAAATTTCATTAAATTATATATATATATTTATTATATTTACTTTATTAAAAACATATTATAATGAATAATTTAACTTAATATTCGTATTAGTTTAGTTTTTATTGGAATATCATATTTACCCTTATATAAATTATCTAATTGTTTTTAAAAAAAAAATATTTTAAATATAATATGTCAAATAAAAAATTTAATACTATATAAAATTTTATATTCAATGAACACTTTCTTGGTTTAAAAGATGATATAATACATTGGAGGATTATTAGAATTCACAAAAAAATTGGGATTGATTTAACCTATTTACTTCTCTTCATCTCCAATTAATTTTGGTAAACTTTTAGTTAACTACTCTAATAAATGAATAAAAATGCAGTTAGATTAGTTTACATTCTCTTGAATTATTTTTCATATATTCAATGAATATTATTATTTCAAAAAAATATTGTGTAATATTTTGTAGTGTTTTTACTATTCGCCCAACATTTGTGGATTTTTTATTCATTCATTTATGTCATTTCATCTCTCATTAATATTTTTAGAATTTTATTTATCTAATAAAAATAGTAATAAAAATTTTATTAATTTAATTTACTTTTTTAGTTGATAAATTTATATTGTTTATTTACATTAGTTTGTAACTTTTGGATCTGTATGTTTGTGTACATATTGTTTATTACCATAATTTGTAGTATAATGATAGATCGAATTTCTAATCCACCAAATACTTATGGGGAGGATCATACACATACCTCTAGGGAGGAATACACACATAGACATTTTGATGTCACTCTCATCCATCTTTGAAATAGTAATCTAGTTGAATGTTGGAAAAAGCGTTTTAGGGTTGGTACATGTGGAAACACAAGTTTACCAAAATTATTAGATTCTCATTTCCAGAACAGGACATTACAATTTTAGTTTGATGTTAATGATAATACTAGAGTTCCAAATACAAAAAATATCAATAATTTTATTATTTTATAGTTTAAAATTAAATTTAGTATTTTTATTTATGAATAGAGAAGTATTAAAAAAATGAGAGTCTCTCAGTAATAGGAAACTATTTTTGAAATCTTGTTTGTTATTATTTTCCTTATAATTAAATGTTAATAATAATATATGTTTTCCACTACATATTAGATGAAATATGATACACATTATACTCGAGGTTTCTGGAGGAGATGTTTAAAATTTTATGCTAGGTGATGGATGGTTTTTAAATCAACCCTCACATTAGATTCCATTTTGGGGTACAGAAAACATAAAAATTTTTGAGGTGTATATAAATTTATAGATAATGTTACATGGAAATTTTTTGGTGAAATTAGACATAATGATCCATTTTTGGTTAGTCAAATGTATCCAGTTAGTTGTTTTTATATAAAAGACCATATTAATGATTTCCTTGATCGTAATTTTCAACAATGGAGGATATCTCATTAGGATATCTATTATGGAAATGTATGCCCGCATACTTACTCTCTGGGAGGGTTTCCATTATTGGAAGAAAAAATGGTAGATGAAAATATTCAAAAATGATATATGAATCTTTAGGATCCATAGATGTTTAACTCTTTCCCTCTAACCTGACATGAAAAATTAAGGTGGGGTCATATGAGTAAAAAAGATAAATATATTACGAAGGACTCAAGGGTTGTAGCTAAGAAAATTATAAAATGTTTACATTATTTATTTATTTAAGTTAAATAAATTATTTATAAATTATAATTCACAGTACATTACGTCAAATATTCTATATAGGAATCTCTTAAGCAACCAAGCACACAAGGGGGTCTTGTGAGATAAGGGTGGGATGCATATATTAGCTACTAAATTTGGGATGTACAAAAACCTATGTTATGTCTAAGGATACATATTATGTGTAACACTAAACAACTGTTTCCACATTTTGAAGCTTCTTTTAATGGAGATTTTATGAAAAAAATGGAATCTATAGTTCAATATATTTGCAATTAAATGGATAAAATGATCTGTGCTTGGGTACAATTGATGTTTATAGACATTTAAAGTTATTTTTGGATTATTGATCCCACTCCTACATCTTCTATATATATTTCACCCCTTATACTTATCTTACTCCTAAACATCCTCTTGCACATACCACTCCTCATACTTATCCTACTCTAACACCCCTCCTTCACAGCTTCACATTTATTATAGATTTTATGTTAATGATCCCAACCATAATATTATTTTATATGGGATGATATATGTTCTCGGTGATACCATTCATCATCAATAGATTGAGATAGGGAATCATGGGGTCATTGTATAATATTTTATATATGAAAAAACAAGAATACCTTCTCCAACATAAAATGTTAGTACAATTGGAAAATATATCGGTAATTATTATGTTTTCTATCTAGAAATGTTTCATAAATTTCTATATTGGTATGTGTACATTATATCATCTATTTCATTTTTTAATTATTTTTTTATAAAAATTTGATATTTATATATTTATCTAATTTTTATAGGAATACATTAAATTTAATGAAATACTAAATTGAAAAAATACAAACTCTAATGATGTCGTATAAAACTTTTACTTATCATGATTGATTCTATAAATATTCAATTTTTAATGTTTATGAGATTCCAATTAAAGATGGAATTTTTGGTTGTTAAAAGATAATGAATTTAAAAAATATATATATCATGGATATTCTTACTAGATATGGGTTAGGCACCAACACACGGGATATTTTCCCATGTATGTCTGTTAACCTAATAATTTATTTTATTCAATTATAATGAATATTTATATTTACATTTGTTTTGAATTAGGTATATTTAAACAATTTGTGTGAAACATGACATGGAAATAGTATATGAATGCATGAACCCAAAATTTATTTCACCTACTGTGAGGATAATGTCTGTAACAAAAAGAACAATTTATATTTTAGAAAGACATCAAAAGAATGTCGTTATTTAGTTTTGAATGCTTCTATATCTTCAAAATTATAAGACATATATTTAATATTGTGTTATATACCTACTTACATAATAACCACACACAATATAAATTATGATATGTTAATTCCAATTTTATTTTTATTTTTTTTGAGTTTAAAGTCATTTTATTTTCTATTCTCTATCATTGGTGAATTGATAGAATGTTTTATGACATTATTGACCACATAGGTTTGATTATATTAATAATTTTTTATATTCTAATGAAATATTAATTTATTTTATTTATCTTATTTTTAAACATTTTATGGAATTATCATAAAAAGAAAATAAGAATTAAGTGTTCCAATTTTAGATATATAAAAGAAAAGGTGACATTTATTTTATAATTCCAATATTTTATATTTAGTATATAAAATGTTATTTGGAATTGATAAAGCATTTTTAACCAAAATCTCAAAATAATTTATAATTAACATTGCTTGTATTTTTGGATATTTATGTTTGAAACATCTTCAACCTGAATAGTTAAGTAGTTCCCTAAGGATGGATTTGTTAATAAAATTATCCATTAGTTTTCATATTTTATTCAAAATCTAGAATAAATGGTTTCTTTTAAATTTTTTAAAACCTCTAACTTATATGAGGCATAATCTAAGACACATTGAAATTTAATTTGGGAATCATTTCATGGTTATTATCGGGTTTTAGGTTATTTCCAATATACCTTCAAAAATGAAAAGGTCAAATTGTAAATGTGTTTTAAATTTCTATATTTTTAATCCTAATTTTTTACTAAGATTATATTTTTTTTCATCTACTATAATTTTGGGAGGTGAATATTTAATATAATTTTATTTTTACTTTTTTTCATGTCGTTAATTATATAAACAACTTGATAAATGTAAAACAAAATTTTGGAGGTATGTTTTTAATAAAGGACATGGTAAAATATTTTTCACCTCTGTTTTAATATAAATGTCATATTAAAAAGTTGAAAAGTATTATTTTTAATGTCTTTTATATGAAAACCAATGTGAAAAATCCAATATGATAGTCCTTTCCCACTAGTAATTAAATAATATACATAATAATGTGGTTCCACATATGTAATGAAATAACCAACAAAAAAACATTAACCAATACATATTTATAACATCCACTTTTATTCAATAATGTTAAAAAATTACAACATAACTTGAACGAAAAATGGAAACAAAATAAAATTTAATAAAAACCTATTTCAAAATCAATTTTTCATAGATCCACCAAGACATTCATATCATAATACACTAGGATAACCACCTGAAAATATTATATTAGAGATGGCCTAGCCACCTATGACTCAAAAAAACAGACTTGGGATAGCCACACTTATATAAAGATGATTTGATGTGAAATAATACATTACCAAATTAATTAGGGGTATATAACAAACCCCATTGTCATAGAAAGATAACCTATACATATACGTGCCACACAAACATGATTACATTTATAATTGAATCATATGATAATTAACTTGTTAAAAATGACATGTTTTATGTAAATATATATAATAAATTTTCATAATTCATGTAGAAGAAGGAGGAGGATGACATCAATACAACATATTCCAAATGAGGTTTAAGAAAAAATATATGATATTGACATAAACAAAAACTAATTTCATAGAAGCAATAGAAAATTGATTAAAAAATTAAGAAGATATATTAATTTTATTTTAAAATAAAAAATTTACAAGAAAATGTAAATAGAATATATTTTACAAATCCTTTAAAACATGTAATAAATTCATCATAAATAATGAAAATGGTAAATTGAGATCGTGCAAAGTACATTAACAAAATATTTTGTTCACACAGTTATAATAAAATCATAAAATAACCTTGGTTGAAATCATTAAAAGGATTATTAAAAATGTTTGGAATGAGAATAAAATCGATTTAAATACACAATGATAAATCATATAATTATGATTAATTCCATTTATAAAATTAAATTCATAATATGGACTTGGGGATTCAATATTCTAGACAAAAAAATATATAAGTTCAACTCCTCATACAAATGTCCTTTTGGGTCAAATTGTGATCCAATGTTCAGAATAATTTTTTCCTCAACAAAAGACCAAATCCATTTCCATATGGTGGATCTCAAGTAGGATAAATTCATGAAGTAAAATCCTCTTTCTTTCTCCTTTTAATTTAATTTTTTTTCTTCTATTTTCATGTTTTATTCTCACCTACCCTTATCCAAGTGATAGGAAAACACTAGTTTCATTTATATAATGTAATTTTGAGGTGGTAATATAATATCACATCATATTTTCTATTCCCATGTAATTTTGTAATAAATATGAAAACATCGTTCATGATGTGTGGATTTATGGCATTCAAGAACAATGGTTTTTCAATTTACATTAAAACCTCTAATGTTGTTCAAAAAACCATTTTAATAGTTAGACAAAATTATTATAAATTCATTGAATCCTCATCAATTCTATATAACCATTTTATATACAAGATATTATTTAATTAAATAAAACTAGTTTGTGGGGATCAACAAACACAAAAATAATCTAAAAAGATGTCATTATTGTTTAATCTAATAAATGATACACACAAAAAAATGGATATTTTTTGGAACATTATTTATAACATAAAATCTAATTTTTTTTACCACATTTCTCATTATACATGATTTTCCATACATGTATACATGTAAACGGATCATTGAAACCAAGGAAACAAATGCTCTCTAACAATAAAACTCGATCATAAAACTCATTAAAATGAAAAAACTGAAATTAATAAAATTATAATAAATAAAATACTTATACGAATGGATATAATTAATTAATTAATGGATTTAATCGGATTATCTAGGATGATATGTGAAAGTTCAAAACAATTTCTGACATAAATTAATTAATTCTTTATGAACCTCCATTTTTATATTTGGGTTTCTCTTTCTCTATCTTTACCACAATGTAATTATTCCATCATTTTATAAACATATTCTAAATTCTATTTATACGTTCCAATCATATTTTTAAATATAATTTCATCCTTATTTATGGGGAAATATGTGTTTTTAGAAGGTTCCCTTCGTAAATCATTTTGATAAGAAATCATGATTAAAGGGAGCTTCTTGATTTCTTACCTATTTTTAAGTGAACCCCATAGTGTATTTTAATATGCCGTTATTTTTTTAAAAATAACCCATCATATCATGAAAATCAATCTTGGTTAATTTATGTTTTCATGAAAACCAATATTCCTTTTTTAGACTTAATCACTCTTTTATATTTTCTTTAAACCATAGTAAAATGTTTAATTTCTAACTTCCCTAAAAAATCATTTTACGTGTTTTCAATTTAGATCTAAATAAGATAAAATTTTCTGTACCTATTTTCCATTATAAATTTCGATGTATGATTTAAATCAATTAATTCATTGACACCGTTATGATATTCCTTTTTTTAAACCTTGTGACATGATTATGATACCAAACTCTTTCCATGGGTAACCATTGGGATTGATTAATAATTTAGAACAATTATTCAGGATAATTATATGATATGTGTGTGTAAATAGTGATCCAATTCTTTTGGTAATGTTTATTCTCAAGATACATCATGTGCAATAGTAACGGTTGTTATTATTGAATCATTCTAATCATGTACCATGGTCTTGGTGGGTATACATGACTCATTATCCTCCATGTGAAATGGTCATGTTGGTTATACTTGAATAATGCTTATGTAATGTTGTATGTTATTTCCAAATTTATATAATTCCATGATTAAATTATCCCATCTACAATATTTTATGATTTCATATGTTTGTTCATTTTCATTGCCTTTTTATGTCATCCTGTTATTCCATATAACCAATTTGATATGCCTTATTCCTAGGAGAATTCCATTAATGAGATTTTAGATCATCCCTTTTGTCATGTTTTCCCCTTGTTACCTTATTCTGATATTAGAGCCCAATGGGAGTGAAGAGATCAATATAAACTTTAAAAAATATTTTTTTTATTTTGGTTTCATGTTTTTATTTATATATAGATAATCCTTCAAAGACAATAGAATTTATGATCCTTGGATTGTATTTAACGGTTAACTATACATAAAAACATGTAAACATATGTGTAAAAGAATAGGGTCTCATTGTTGGTATTAGACTGTGGTATGGTTTTTCAGATATTAAGACTATATCACTTTAGTAATAACCCTATGGAAAAGTCTATCAGCAGAGATCACCTAAAATAAAACATTCTAAATCCCGAGTTAGGATATGGTTTTCATTTATATGTTTATCCCTATATGTTCAATGTTTCCATTTAGTATTCTTAATTTCCTAGTTTTCAATCCCCTTAATTATAAGTTATTTTTCATAGTTAATTGCTGGAAACTGAAGAACATGTTCCAACAATCAATTTGATAGAGAAAGAGAAAATTTTCTTGCTAATATTCCAACTATTTTGGGAACTAGGGATAAAAATTCATGATAGTACTTCCTTAACTTAATCAAGTTATGAATAATAACATTAATCACATAGAATTTCCTAATTCTTATAATAAATTTAATGTTTTTGCTGAATCATTTATACATCAATGGAATATAATGTGTAGTGGATTTTCGGACCCCCTCCTCATAGAACAAAAGATTAACTACTTTGAGAAGATATTTTATGTCCTCCATTGCTCTTGATAAGAGATATGTTTGCTGGTAGTTTATCATTTTTATGGGGAAGCTGACCGGTAGAGGACACTGATAAATATGATAATGTCCAAGGAAGGAATTTATTCCATGTAATGAGAAGATTTCATGAAAATAATTGTAATAAGTTTTTTACGCAAACCCTATATATTAATAAGGAACGGGAGTTCCTCTAAAAACGTTAAAAGGAATAAGAGTATATCAGGGTGTAAGAAGAAAAATTCAAAAGGATTTCAAGATACACATCGAAATATTTCATGAACACCGAAAGCAATGTGGTTCTATTAGTTAGCTAAAAAGGCTGAGTCTAAAAAATTAATGACTGATTTCAGACATTGAAATCTAAAATTATATTTTCATTTGTGACCTTATGGATGAAATATAAATTAGATACACTTATTAGTCTCAAGGAATCATATATAAAATGGGTAAAATATTGTTTAATATGAAAGGATTAATAGATAAATACCATGATGGAAAGAAGACCCAACATCCCACATGTATAAATTTTTAGAAGAATCATCCTTGGAACTATCTAAGGGGAATAAGGAAATTCTTCATATTCGGAAGGATGGATCCTCAGGATAATAAATTCTGAAGGGATGTGAATAATCTTGATCATGTGGAAGAAGAAAGGAAGGATTAGATTTTCCATTAGAATGTAGTCTAGTGTTTTAACTTTAGAGAACCTGAGCATTATGTGTTCAATTTTCCTAAGCCAAGGGTTATTGGAGAAAATCAACAAGAACAACCTCCCAGGTGGTAAGGAAAGAATATTCTATCAATACTACTTAGGTGGAGATAAAAAATAATATGGTCAAAGTTACAGTGGTTCTTTCTTATCCTCTCTAGTTAATCCTTATGTATTAAACCTCCTAGAATACCTTTTAATACTTACTTAGGTGTATTTTGATGCAATTTTGGGGATGGATTGGATATATTTATACAAAGACAACGTTTATTGGCAGGAAAGGGTGATCACTCTTCACATCTCAGGGTATCATCAAATTTTATACTTTTGTATTGGGGAGTGTGAATATCCATTAGATTCATTGTATCACTTGTAGATATTATTCCCTTATAAAAAAAATATCTAGCTCAAATAATTAAGACAAAGGATACAATCTTGATCGAATACATTCACCTTGTGAAGGACTACACTAATGTGTTCCAGAAGAGTTTCCTAGTCTTACTCAGGATAGAGAAGATATGTTCTCAATTGAACTTATTATTCAAAAATTTTCTATATCATAGAAACCTTATAAAATGGGAAGTATTGAACTAGAATAACAAAATAATCCAGTACAAGACAATTGGGAAAAGAGTCTTATATGGCTGAGTGTTTCACCATAGGGTGCATCGATCCCCTTCATCCAAAAAGGATGGACCAATGTTCATATTCACTAATTAACATGACCTCAATTAAAGCATGATAAAGAACATGTATCCACTTCAATAGAAAGATGACTTATTTGGTCCACTACAGGGGAATAAGTTTTTATATAATGTGAACCATTGGTCATGGTATCTCCGATTTATGGTGGGGATGTAAGATATTCCCAATAGTACCTTTAGAAAATGGTATAAAAACTAAGATTTTATATTGATTCCATTTGGACTCCCTAATTCCCCAATAATTTTCACAGATTTAATAAATATAGTATTTAGACATTACCTTAAACAAATTGTGATAGTCTTTATCAATGATATTCTGATATACTCCAACAGTAAAGTGGATCAACTAGATAATTTGAATACTATGTTGATGACTTTGTGAAGGGAGAAAACATATGCAAGGTATAATAAATATGAGTCACAGATAGAGGATGTATCATTCTTAGGGAATTTTATCACCATCAAAGGAATAATTATGGACACTTCTAAGAAAGAGGAAATTTATGAGTGGTCTAGTCCAATATCTATAATGGATATCCATAGTTTTCGTGGTTTATCTAGGTATTACCAATGATTTTTGGAGTACTTATCGTGAATGTAAAACCCTATAACAAAGTTACTTGGAAGGAGCTAATGTTTTATTGGATAGTGAATGTGAAAACTACTTCAAAGAGGTGAGATAGTGGCTTATCACTGCACCAATGCTCACACTACCAACTAGTGGGGAACCTTTTTTGGTATACAATGATACTTCAAAGATGTTCTTAGGTTGTTTAATGATGATAAATGATAAACTATTATCCTACACCTTAAATAAGATGTAAATAAATGGGAAAAATTGTCCCACACATGATCTGGAGATGGCATTTGGGATCCTTACATTGGAAATATGGAGGCATTATCTCTGTGGGGAGAAGTGTGAAATATTTTCATATTATAAAATCCTCAGGAATACATTCAAATACAAGGGTCATAATATATTCCAGTGAATATGGTTATATCTCATCAATGTTTATGACTTCTCAATCCACTACAATCATTATATTGAAAATAAGGAGGCAGATGACTTATGTAGAAATGATCATTCATCTTTCCCAATTTTTATAATTGAGAAGAAACCAATCATCTTATACCTACAAAGGATGGATATGGGAAATGTTGAGGAAAAAAACATCATTAATTATTTCTCAAAATATTTCTCAACCATCAATTATAGAAAAAATAAAGGATACTTAATACAATGATATCAAAATTTAGAAAAAGGTTGATGTTATTAGAAATGTTAAGTCCTTAGTGTTCATAATGGATGAGGAAGTAGTCATGAGATTTGGGTCATGACTATATGTACCATCCCATTCTTAGATAAAGATAGAACTTACAGATGATGTACATAGCTCAACCTTTTATATTAAACAAGATATAACAAATATATATCTATATCATAGAGAGAACCATTGTTGGCACAATTTAAAGTAAGAGATCATATAGTATTAATAAATGTTTCTGGTATGTCAGCAAGTGAAGGTTGAAATGAAAAATTATAAGGGGATGATGCAACTATTACCCATACGAACATTGAAATGGGAAAACATCACCATGGAAATTTTCCCCAGACATGAAATGGAATCTAGAGGTAACAATGCTATATGGGTTTGTGAGTATTATATTATAAATATAGATCACTTTATCATAATACAATAGAAAATTTTAGTATATAAAATTTCTCATATATACATCAATGAAATTCTAAGGCTGTGTGGAGTACCACTATCAATCTAATCTAATAGAGATATGAAATTTACCCCTATCTTATGGAAAAAATCTAACATGACCTAATCAATCAGCTAAAAGTCAGTATGACCTATCATCCTCAAACTAATGGCTAATATAAGTGTACTATTTAATCATTGGAAGACATCTTTAGAGAATTTTATATGTAATTCAATAGAGGATGGGACAAAAATCAACCAATGATTTAGTTCTATTACAACAATATCTTTTAATCGGAGATACAAATGGCTCTATATAGATCCCTTTTTGGGAAAAGTTTCAGAACATTGTAGTACAATGAGGATATCATTTAATGTAATCTGCTAGAGAACTAAATGGTATATGAAATGTTGGAAAAGGGGAAAACCATTTATTATCTCCACAAGTCATCCCAAAGTCAACACAAAAGCTATGAAGACAGTCATTGATGAGACAAAGAGTTTATGGTTGGATAAATCGTATTTGTTCTCAAATCTCTATGAAGAGAATCATGATATTCTGGAAGATAGAGAAGATATGTACGAGGCATATCATCACCATTTAGATCCTTGGTAGTGTTGGAGTTTTGGCCTATCAACGAGAACTTCCACCAACCTTGCCTCAATTAAACTATGTATTCCATGTTTCCCTCTTGAGTAAGTATATACTGAATCCCTCACTAGTAATGAATTCATAAGTCACAAATTTGGAAAATGTACTCTCTTATGAGGAGAATATGGTGAAGATCTTGAACCATAGAGATAATGTTTTGTGCAACAAGACTACTTAGGTTGTCAAATAACTATGGAAAAACCATAATTACGAAGATGAAATATTGGAACCAGATGAATTGTTGAAGGAGAAGTACCCCAACCTTTTTTTACTTTCTTATGTAAAAAGGTCAAAGGATAAATTTCATATTGGGGGAAAAATTTAATGAACCAGAATACTAAGAATTAAATTTCCCTTCCTAATATATTGTAATATTTAATGAATCACATTAAAATAACAAAAAAACATACAAAAAAACATTATAAATGAAGAATTAATCAAATAAGAGTATTTTATTAAATATATTAAAACCTAATCCATTAGAATAGTAATGTGACCATTGAAATATTAATATATCATCAGGAAATAATAATCCATCCAATATAATATTATCCTTACCAATGAAATTAAAAATAAAATTTATAACATTATGAATGAAAGTATTATATAATTATACAATATTATTAGTAGAAAAAATATCCTCATATTCATAAATTAGGGGTTGGTATTTATAAAATAATTAAATGTTTATTTTAAATTTTATTATTAATATAATGATTTAAAATTAATTTTAATTTCATAAAAATGATTCATAATTTAATATTTTGTTGTTTTATTATTATATGATAATTTTATGAGTTGTTATTTAATTTTTCAAAGTGTTATAAAATTATATATAATTTTAAATTTGAATTCTTTGTATAAATATAGTTTTTTATCGAATTTTAAATTTAATCATATTTAGAAAATCATCATCATAAATTGGATTCTATTTTTAAATTCTAAATTTCTAAAAATGGTTAGAGTTAATGTTTGGGGATTTTTTTAATATAGTTGAAATTCTTGTGAATACTAAAATACATTATCATATGGTTTCTAATAGTATATGATAAAATCTCTACTTCACTAATTATGGATAATGTTAGAATCAAAATCGCCGATCCATCTTATTTAATTAAAATATTTTTCATAAGGTACCAACTATTAGTAATCTTGAGCCAATATATTAAACTAATGAATAAAATAATCAAAAAACACCCCGCTAATCAACTATAAGTAACACCTCCCACCACCTATTATCCTAACAACTACAAAGCCTTGAATATTGTTCCATTTCGTCCTATCCCTACTACTGAGACAAACCTCCAACATCTACGAGCCGTTGGTCTCAAAAAAATAAAAATTCTATTTCTCTAAGGTGGTTCTCAAAGAGGATAGATTCAAGAGGTAAAATTATCTTCCTTTTTATTTTAATTTATTTTATTTTTCATTCCCTTTTTATTCTCTACTCACCTCCACTTATCCTATGAAAAGATATCACTATTATCATATGTATATAAGAATTTTATTTTTTTTAATGGACAACCTATTATCTTTTATCTTCAATGGTCCATTATACTAAAAATGAAAACATTATCTTTGATGTGTCGATCTATCACATTCAAGGATATCGAGTTTTCAATTTTCATTACTAAATTCAAGTATGTTAAAAAAAATATTTTTATTGTTAAAACAGATTATAATATATTTATTAAATACTATATAAAATGAATAAATCAAAACTATTTTTGATTATGGAAAACACCAAAATAATATTAATAGTTATCATTAATGTTTTATCTAATGATACATCCAAACATCTAGAAGTAGAATGATATATTTTGGATGTTCATTAATAACATAAAATTTAAATTATAAAAAACTATTATCATTTTACATTATTTTCCATACATGTATACAAGTAAATTGTTCATGAAGAACAAGGAAACAAATGCTCTGAAATGATAAAATTGTATTTTATTACTCATTAAAAGGCCATTAATAAAAATAGTAAATTTATACTAACTAATATACTTGTAGAAAATGTTATGAATTAATTATTTAATTTATTTAATTTAATTATTTAGGGCATTTATTTGATGTTCATAACACTTTCATACATAAGGTATTGGATTTTTCTAAACCACCATTTTTTCATTCCAGCTAGGCTTTCTATTTATTTACCCAAATTCAATTTCTTTTAATATTTATATATTTATACTAAATTATATATCTATATTATAATATCATGTATCTTGATCAGTTATGTTTTCTTTGACTGGGAAATTTTTTTATTAAAAAAATTCCCTCTAAAATCTTACAAATAAGAAAGCCTGATTAAAGGAAACATCCATATTTCTTACCCATTTTTATGTGAAATAAATTATATATTTTAAAAACCATTATTTTTATAATGTCACATTTTTGAAATGAAACAATATCTTTATCAATTTTTGGTTTTATGAAAACAAATATACCTTTTCTTCTTTATACACACTCTAATATTTTCCTTAAACCGCACAAAATTATTTCATATATAATGTCTTTTAAAATATCTTTTTTAGGGGTTTCAATTAATTTTGACATCACTTATCAGGATCTATGCCTATTTCCATTATTAATATTCATATATGATTTAAATCCATTCATTCAATGAAATTATTTTGATATTCTATTTTTTCATGCTTTGTGACATGGTTAGGATACCCAATTCTTTACATTGGAAATACTTTTTCATTATTCTTTATGAGGAACACGTATGCATTAAAATATTATGATGGGTGCACCCAGATAGTGCTTCAATGCATTGGATAATGTTATGTATTATGATACGTCATGTGTGATGGTCATGGTGGTTATCCTTTACTCATGATAATAACATGAAATGGTCTTGTTTGTTAGCCGTGACCCTTGCATCTCTTTGTTCAAAGGACATGGTGGTTAAATTGACTCATGCTTATGTCAATTTGTATGTTTTTTTCCGCATTTATATGATTACATGATCAAATAATATCATGTTATATATGTTTTTATTCTATATTTCTAGTCATTTCCATGAATTTTTATGTCAACATGTTATTCCTTCTATCTCATGTGTTATGCTTTATTCTTATGTATATTCCCTTACAATGATTTAACACCATCCCTTTATTCATCTATTCCCTAGGATACCCAATGAAGATGTTAGAGCACAATTGGAGTTAGGAAATCAATATGGAGTTGAAATAAAATCTTTTTCCATTTTGGATACATGTTTTCAGTTTTTCATACCTAATACTTTAAAGACACTATACTTTATGATCCTTGGTTTGAATTTAATGGTCAATTATATTTCAAATAATTTAATAATATGTGAAAAGGATAGTTCCATCATATAAATCGTATAAGGTTTTTTCTAGAGTAATCTAAACAAATATGATCATTTGATACGGAAGGGAAATATCAACAAATAACATATAACATTCATTATCATCAAAAAATCCGTACAATGTTAATCACTAATCGTGATGAAGAATTTGATCAAAAAATATAAAAAATATGCAATTACCTTTATAAATTCAATTAGACCCAAACTACTCAATTAATAAATTTCTTATTTCTACTAAAAACTAAAAGAAAATCAATATTTAAAATCATTTAGAAATGGATGAACATGTTTTCATTCATACACTAATACCTTGGCCAAAATCCCACCAAATCCTTATTTAGAAAAACCACTTGCACATTTGAAATTAAATTTCAAAAAACATTATAGAAATTTACCATTTCATTTTTATAATTATCAGTCATGATAAACCAATTTTTAGAGAAAAAATATTAAAGGAAAAATTTTCTCTTTGAAAACTAGCTCTGTCTACATATAAAACCATAATGTTTTATATTGAAACTATTTCTTCCAGGGATCCAACATCAAACCATTTAGATAGTTATATGGTCTATGTTTACTATTATTCTAATGAACGTTCATCCCTATAACAACCCAAACATTAACCATTTGCCTGATTAAGATAAGAGTTCCATTGAACAGAACTGATGTTCCTAGATCACCAAAGTCTATCAACAAATGCAAAGTTCATTACTATAACGTAGATGATGATTTTGAATTTCATAAAAAATGAGTAATTTATAACCTAAAATAGTATTTTATAAATAGTATTCTTGATATAAAATCAACCAAATCCCAAAAGAAATAATATTACCAGAATACTTGTCAATGATGTAAAAAAGACACCAACAATTCTACAACACCAAAATAGTAAAAGAGACACTAAGGAACTATTGGTGAACCATGAATAACTATTATATAATTATATCTCCATTATCAGACTCTTATATAAATTAATTTACCATCAAAATTATCTACTATAAAATTATTAAATCTTCTTATTAACCATAAACATTGTATTCATACACACTAATGTGAATATACAGGGGGAATTATACTACCGAGTAGGAAATAACCAAGGATTCCCATAATCACCAAAAAAAAATGAATATGTTATCTCATAATAATAGATATATAAAAAACCTAGAAATTATAATGAGTATATAAATAAGATACAAATTCTGAAATATTGAATATACTCAAATTGTGAAGGTCTACCATGTCCTCTATAAAAACACTCATGATATTACCAGACCTATGTGTTCCCAACTAATGTATACCATAAATAATAAAAAAATTGAAAAATCCCCAACCATAATGAACCAAGTCATAACTTTGAGTTGTAGTCTAGAGTTCTTCCAAATCAGCTAGAAAAAAAAACAATCCTCAATGTACATAGTGTGCATCATGAACTTACTCCAAGCATGTTATATTGGGTGTCACTTGCAAAAAATATATTTGAAAATAATTTACCATAAAATAATTATTTCAAACACATTCTCAATTTCACTGATAACCCATAGTTTAAATTATTATAAACAATAGATATCATTCCATGTTTTGCATCATGAAATACACGAGGATCATTTTTGAAAAAATATATCATGTTATAAATGTATAGTGGGAGAGAATCCACCTACCTCCAGATGTTATTTTCTCTCATACTATGATCTAGTTGATCTTTGATCAAATCACTTACCCTTTAATGAATTTCAAGAAGATTGCAGCTAAATCACTTGAAACCCAATAGTTTCATGAATGATATAGCCAATAGAGGGTTTCTTCTAAGAGAGAAAAATATATTATGAATTTTAAATGGATAAATAAATATTTCCACTTATTCTCTATATCAAATACTTTAAGATTTTATAAAATCGAACTATGGAGGTGAAGAAATCTCCCAAATAACCCAAAGGATTATCAAATTTAATGATCCCTAAATAATTATAGAATAATTTATACTTTTGTGAATAAATTGGTATTGAAATCAAATTTTTAGATATCCTTTAATTTTATTCATGATTTGGAAAAATGTTTTAGAAAAATATTATCCTACTGTGTGGGTATTACTAGAAGATATGCATGGGTGCACAATTTGACAACATAGTTTAAGGAAATCAGTTCCAACCATTTGAATCATCAATTTTATTAATTACCCAACATTTCATAGTAACTATATTTAATTTCAAACCCATTAAATAACCATTCTCCCATTAAAACTCCCTATAAAACTCATACACAATAATGTTTAAATTTTTTATAGATTCCCCAAACCATGAGAAAATCATTTAGTCTCTAAAAACCATCCCAAACAACCAGAAACTCATTGAGACTTCCTAAAACAAAACCAATCCATTTTATAAATTAAATTTACATGATGAAACATAATGTATCTTCAAAATTGTGGTGTACCATTATATCTACCATTAAATTTAAATCCTTGTAATTTTGGTTTGTTTTTATGTTTTGGAAAATATATATCCACTCATACATCATATAATTATACCATTATAACGAATATTTCTATATATGACCATGTAACCATAATAGACACTATAAATATGTAAATATTATTTAAAAAGATCTGGCCATATCCTTGCTGAATATGAATCAGGTAGTATAATGTCTTTGTATGAGTCTGTATTACAACATAGACCCAAAAAATCAGTTGGGTAGTGTGAGGATGATACTACATGAATTGTGAGATATAATTAAACTTATGGACATAAATAAATATTACTGTTTTATTTTACTGATAGAAAATATTTTGGTTATTTTTATGAATTTTAGAAGGTCATACATATCAAGGAGAAAACATTCCCTTCCAACCCAAACAATGACTCTCTAGCCTCAAAGAAACTCATAATAATAAATGATTTAACACTTTAAATTATAATAGTTAACAATAATGAAATTCATAAAATTAATGAATGTTATGTGTATTTTCTATCTTCTTCATGACCATATTTATCTTCTTAATAGTGTCACTCATTAGGATCATTCCAATCATTGATGTTTCCCCAGTATATATAAAAAATATATGGGAGACATTGAAGAATACAAAATGCCTCATATGTGGGTACATGTATTCATTCCTGATAAATATTGTTATAAGATATATATTTCAAATAAATTAAATCTTCCCCTAAACCACTGATGTATTCCACCCAAACTTCTAAAGTTTTCTACAATATCTAAATCCTGTCCCTTGACTGGAAAACTATTTGGGGATGGTATTTTTGTGCTCGTGGTCAACTTGGTTTCAATGTAATGATTCAATGAATGAAAAAATGATGGGAATATTTTATTATTGTTGGTAAAAATATATATTGGAACTCCTTGAAATTTTACCACTTCATTTAGATAGGGAAATAAAACATCATCTATTGTATCTATTGCCTAGATTAGAAAGAAGAGTGTGCACTTCATGAGTGATTTTAAAATCACCCAAATTTGTTCATGCTTCTAATGTTTTCTCTATAGTATTTTGATAGTGTCTATAAAAATATACTCCTACCACCATATACATCTGGGAAAAGTCTATAACATGTAACCTTGTCATTGATGTTCAACACCTAACAAATGAAATGTGAGAAATATATAAACATATTCAGTAACCTTTCTCTTCATTCCAAACCGCAAAAAATGTTCCTTCATTTCCATATTACTTTTATGAGTATCTTGGTAGATAACCCACTATGAATTATCATAAAAATGGAAAAAAAATTCTTCAACAGATGGAGGAACAAAATTTTTATCACAAAAGAAAAATATATAATTTTGATCCTCTATTCATCTGTCTTTATTATTACATTAACTGTGTATATTAACAATTACCCCCATTAGTTTCCATTTTTATTAAACTTTTTAAACCACTTAAATATATGAATTCTTATATAATGCACTATAAATTGAATTTATATTTTTGGGAGTATACAAAAATTCATAGTGAAAAATTAGAATATATTCCAGGAAACATAATTGTATCTAGTTTATGTCATACTATGAAAATATGTTATTTATGATTTTTTATCCATGAACGTGTGGATATTTTCACAAAATATATATTGATTCCATTTATTTCATTCCTGTACCACAATAGATATTTTTAGATTAATGGGCGGAGATTTATTTTCCCTATATCATCAATTTTCATGATTCGTATGCTAAGATATGATCTCTTTATATGTGAATTTAACATAATCCTACTGTATAATAATCACAAAAGAAAATAGATCCCTCACTCATTGTTTTTAATATGATGATAAGTTCCAAAGTGATTCAATCTATGAGCACCATAAAATATTTCTTACAAAAATGACTCCTGGATAACAAGACTCATTTCCCATTCCACATGGTCGTGAGGGAAGAGAGACATGAGAATTAATAAAAAGTGATATTTTAATATCCTTTTAATCCTAGAAAACGTCATATATCTATGAAATCCTATTGCGGTTTCCATGAAATGACAACAATAATTTTACCTGGATCAACCGATATTCCTTTCTCTATGGTAAGATTTATTTATAATGACATATCATATCCCTAATTCATAGATTTATAATATGGAATAAATATTTTTTCCTCGTAATATATGTAATATATTCATCATGTGTCTCTAATGATCATATTTTTTGTGATAATAATATATCTATTCATTAACAAAATAAAATCCTGAAATAGACCTTGTATCTATAGAAGATGTGATTAATCAATTCAATGAAAATAATGGATGGTTTAGTAAGACAAAAGGGAATGACAAAGTATTCCTAATGAAAATAATGAATTCTAAAATATTAATTGGGTGATGTATAATTTAATAATTTGGTGTAGGTGGCACCATGACTAGATATCAATTAGGAAGAAAAACATGTCTCACATCAACTGATCAAATTAATTATCAATTCAATGAAGTGTGTATCGATCATTTACCAAAACATGATTTAGATTACAATAATCGACAAATTTTTGAGCATAATACATCATAAAAAATTAATCCAATGTGTGCTAATGTGATGTACTCAGTCTTATAAAACACATTATTTCTAATTATTCTAATCAGACTGGTTTCTCTTGTGATTATATTTGGTCCATTATAAATGATGAAAGTAAAGAAGGATTAATTCCTAGAACTATGTTGGATGAAAATTCCACTTCTATTTCCCATGGAAGACCATTAAAAATATCCATAAATATATAATTGTATTTATCTATTCTGAAATGAAAATATATATTCTTAGTTTCATCCATAGACTCTAAGGTAATCATTACATGTTGATATAAGATAGTAGCAAGAATTGTATCTACAGTTTCCGTTAAAAAATATTCTTATCCCATTCTAATTTGAATGATATAAATAATATTTTTATTGAAATAAAAATTACTCATCGAGAATATCAATCAATAGGAGACAAACATTCTACTATAAAATCCATTATGATGGTTAAATTGAATATGAATATTTCTAATGAGATATACTCCAACAAAAATTGTTCTAATTTAATAGTGATGGAACATTGTTAAATATATGTCCCATGTACTCTAATTTTTCTAGTTTTGACTTGAGTTGCATTACATGAGGTATAATTTCCATAGTCATGCTCTGTTGTTTTACTACTCATGAAGCAATACAAGAATAAAAAACACTGGTGTCAAAAAATAAAAATTAATATAGAGTTAAGAATAATAGTACCACACACTATCATGAGACCTAATTACACATTAGGAATAACCTACTCACCTCAAAATATTTAGGCATCAACAACCTCTAAATAATTCATATCCCCAAGATAATGTAGTAACTAATATGATATTAACATATTTTTGGAATTACCCAAATTAAATATATCTTTAGGGAAAGAACCTCATTGATTTGGTTTTCGTGGTTGAGCCTGAGCATCATGTGATAGATTAGAACCATTACTAAGAGTTGAATTCGTTTTTTATTTACAATAACAACTGATATACCCCTTTTTCCATGTTTTGGATATGATTAGGTGGTTTCCTAAAATCTTTTTTAGGTGATCTAAAAATCCACACGGGAAATAAACTAACATGTTAATTCAATGTGGAATAAATGTAACTAATTTAGTGAATTGGTTCTCCATATCCAGTATACACTTGGATTATCTCTCACTTCTAAACTAATTTGGAGTAATATATTTCCCACCTTTTTCTAAGAGGGAAATACTTTCCCCCAATAGAGGTTCCCAATGATTTACTCTTACACCACCATTCTCTTTTTACCATATCCATGTTGTTTTTGTGTTACGGTCATCACCACTCTAGAATGAATGTTAAATCATATAATAAAATAGAAAAACTATTACATGAGTTATTCATTGGAAGAATATTGTATAGTAAAATGACAATGGAATGTATACTGGGATCCATATTCTATACCTAATAGGTTTTATTGTTTGAGTTTTAAAAATCCATTATTTTTTATCACAAAAATGGAATTATGGAATAATTATTTATTGAAAATTTCCTAAAATTAAACCCATATGAGACCTTAGTTGACCTTATCATAGAAAACAAGGTCACACTAATAGATTTATAGATCCTACAGAATATAAATTTCTATATTCACATTAATTTGAATTATTATTTCAAAAACAATTATGATTTTATTCACTCCACTATGAAATAAAATCACGTTATTAGGTCCTGAGTTTCCCCAAAATATGGGTGGGGTATGAATTTTAAATTATAGAGAGAAACCCATATGAATTGTTCCTTAGTACAATCCCATTAATCCATAGCCTAGAAGGATTCTAGATTTATGTTTATGAGCCACTATTTCACCTATAGTTCATAAAGGAACATGCCCTCAATGAAATCCATTATTAATTTCTATTTCTTCAAACTGAATGTTTTTTTCATTAGTCATCAAAAGAGTTACCCAATCAAAATAGAATAATTCAATGACATATCATTTTCCATATACCAAAACAAAACATGTAGTATTCTAAAATATCACATGAATGATGAAGTCAAAGTAGTATTTTTTTTACTAATTCATGATACTAAATGCTCATTAATATATCAATGATAATTAGGTGAAAACATGTTTGTGGGGCTATAATAACAATATTTATACCTAGAATACCCCCGTATATTGATTTTCATTGAAAAGTGTTTAGAAACACCTATTTATACTCTTTATTATAATTATTAACACATCCTATATCCATGCATACCATTCCTAACTAGAAAAAAATCAAAACAATACTATTTCAAACACCCTATCCCAATCCATTTTTATGATAAAGAATGAAGTGCTTCTAGAATATATTAATTTACCAGATCTGTAATGGTTGGAACAAAAATTTTAAGGTCATTATCAAAATATAGGGGATGATTTTTCCATATATACAAAACGTAGAACCGAAAATCTATAACATTAATAAATAAAAAATATTATTGACCTAAAATAAAAAAAGTCACAATGGTTATAACATAACAAGAATCATAGTCACGGTTCTAAAAAATACACCCACCATTCTACGTGACTGTAAGAAAAAAATAAACAAACTTTCCAATGGAATTCTATGACTAACTCTCTTAGAAGACCATATCCAAGATCAACCTATTGTAGGACAGAACTATGACATAAATATTCACCACTAAAAATGTATTAAATATTCCCCTAATATAAGAGTAAAAAACTTCTATATATACATCAAGTGGTATATGTAGGTAGTGAGTATTCAACCTAAAAAAAATAAATGGGACTTTTGGAACATGAAAAAATTATTCTTAGAAGATATATCAAAGTGTATATATATAAACATACATGGAGAGGATAATATATACAATAATATGTTACAAATAAATTAATAATGAAATTACTCACATCCTAATGGTCTGTTGTTTTAGGAATTCATACAACTAGGTTGTAGCCCAACCGATGTGTTCCCAACAAAAATATCTATTGAACAGTCCAAACTCGTGAGAATAAACCATCCCTCTAGAGTGATTTCACAATTTTTTGGTACAATATAGAGTTCCCCAAACATAGAATTTATTAAAAGTGTGTTCCAACGATGCCACAATATGTACTATGAACATAGCCTAACTATGATATGTCTACTTCTCACAGAAAAAATATTTATTAAAAATAATTTAACAACAAAAAAATTTTCATACACATTGTGGGAGTCACTTATAATATATAATTTTGATTATAATTAAGAATAGAAATTATCAAGTGTTTTCTAACAAGAAAAATAGGTGAATGATTTCTAAACCCCAAATTCAATCATGTTATAATAATAAGTATATTTATTAAGAATATACTTACCAAAAATGGGTTTCCCTAATGAATTGTACCATGAACATGTAGATTAGTTTTCTTATTATATTTATAATAATTGATTTCCATAATGTTCCTATTAAGACTCATATGATCTCGTGGATCATATCCAAGTATCAATAGTCTAAAGACCATTTTTATAGTGTATGGGATGATCATAAAGAGGAATCAAATAAATTTTTCTTATCATTTATTATGTATGTATAATTATATATATTTCATTGAAATATATCTCCATTGGGAATGAAATCACATGATCTCCCAAAGTATTCTTAGGTTTTGATATCCTTATCTATGAAGAGAATATTGATGGTTTTTGTAATTAAATGGATTTAAAATATAATTTCAAAATACACTATAATTGCGTGCATATTGCGGTTAAATAGTTTTTCAAACCATGCAAAAATAGTGTGGATGTTACTTGATTATATCTATGGCTACCGAGTTTGGATGCAAGTTTTTTTAAACCATAAATAAACTATATGAATCATAAATTTTTGAAAATTTAATTGGATTCATGGTTAACACATTGTTTTCCCAAACCATAAACCTACCATATACCTTTATAAACTCCCCCAAAAAACTCTCATACTTACCTAGGATTTGTTTTATGGGGTTCTTCAATCGCTAAAAAATGTGTGATATCTAAAAACCCTCCATTACTTTTGAAAACACTATTGGACTACATAAAACAAGATTTATCCCTTTAATAAACTAAAATTAGTGTATGAAAAATTTATTTACCCCAACCTAAGGCATCACAGACCCATTATTAGTGGAAACCCACAAAAGTATTGAAATATGAATACAATAATCGTATTGAAGGTGCATGAGAAACAATTACCCAAATTATAATGAGACTCAAATAAGGTCATGGAAACATACTTAAACTGGTTATCATATTTAGACACCTCAAACACTCACTCTTGGAGTCCGATGTAAATAAACACATTATTTTACAATCTATATTTAAAAGAAACAGTAGAAACCCAATTTAATCGATCAATAAATACAATATCAATAAAAAATTTGAGTCCCTATCAATTGATTGAACTTTTTGTTTTTTAGATTTAGAGAGTTTGTAAAAGAAATTATACTAACACAGCCTATGTTGTTCCAATAAAACAGAACATTTTACCACTATATTAGAAAATACTAAATCCATGATTGTTATATAACTTCTCCAACTAAATTAAAAATAAATAATACACTTATAGAGATATGTATTATAATAATTTTCTCCATAAAATAGGGAAATGGAAAGAATATAATTGGGAACTCAAATTCATTGTAAGGGAAAAAATATATTAGAAACTATAATGGTATAAAAATTGCATGAATAATATGGAAATAAATCAATAATAATAAAACAACGATTTGTAACTAATCACATGAGAATGAAAAAAATAAATGGTAAAAAATTTAAATTATCACATGTAAACTAATAAAAAAATTCAAGGTAATGTAATGCCTAGTTTTTTACATAGTTACTTTTATTATTTAGTCTCAACCAAGAAATCATTCTTTCCATCACGTGGTACCATAAATATCCTTCTTAATGATAGTGTCATAAACAATTAATTATTATTTCATCAGGTGATCATACACAAAATAAAAAATTTGTTGACATAACAGATAAACTGAGGCATGAAGGTGCTATAAAATACTAATCCCCACCCATCACTTCTCTAATTCCAATTAATTATCTAAATTAGATATATTAGTTTCAATAAAATTCATGATCAACATGAATTATTGATCCATAAAACATTTATATTTCGATAAAAATATGTGATGTTGAATTTTTTATTGTCAATAAAATAAAATATAACATCCAAAAAATTATTTTTGATGCTTAAAAAATGAAAAATAATCTTTCCTAAGTAATAAATTAATTTCGTATCGGAATAACAACTATACAAATTTTCTAGATTTTCCAAATAAATAAATTGAATAATATTCTATATAAGAATACATCAAAAATCACTATATAGTGATGTTTTCAAATGGTCAATTCAATAATGTTCACAAATATTTATATATGGATTAACGTGGATCGAGGTGAACAACCTTCATTCAAAGGGTATAAATATATAGTTTTCTTAGAGGAATGACATTAAAAGTAATATTATGCCAATAATATAGTATTATTTTTAAATAAAAATGATAATATGTATTTATAACAATTTTATCCCAAAAAATACAACAACATGATTAGATCGAGAAATTAATTTGAGTATAATACATACACTAAAAGAAATTAAACAATTGGTAAATATTAATCATATCTCGATGAAGCAATGAGATGTGATAGCATTAATTGTAATAGTATTTTAAGGATCTAAAGAACATTAATGGGATACCATAAAATTCAAAAATAATGAAATGGAATATATTCATTATACATGAACAAAATTGGGTTGGTACTATAATGTATAAAGTAAAATATGATTCAAAATATTATAAATATACCATGTAATTGAAAGTAGAGACAAACGACACATGTTAATTTAGAAACAATTGGGTCAAAACCCATTCAATGATATAATTTAAAATGGAAAAATAAATAGTATTTATAATGAGATTTTCATGATAAAATATATTAAGGGGGTATTATATAAAACATAAAAAATAAAAAATGGTTTATAAAAAAAATATGTATCAAGGGGTGAAATTTGAAATTAGAAACCCTTACGTCTTGCATAATTGTAGAATGAAAATAGTAATCATGAAATGAACTATATTATTTTATTTATATCATATAAATTATATGAAACTATAATTATAATACTCTCATTTTTCTAAATTAAAATAACACCATAGACAAAGAAAAGTAGAGCACAAAATATATCATTTCTTATAGATTCAAAATTGAGACCAACAAACACTTATTGTATTAGAATTGTTTGAATAAAAATGATGTTCTAGGGGTAAAATGTAATATAAATTTAATGAAATAAAATATATTCTATATACATGAAGGAATTCAGGGAATTTAATAAACTATATTAAGTAAATGATGTTGCACAATACCAATCATGTCTCTTGGAAATGAACAAAAATCCATATAACCCATAAAAATTTGGTATTTTTGAATAAGAAGATCATGAAATATAAAATGTTTGATGGTTTTTTAAATAGAATATTTTTCATTAAAATAATTTTTTAGGGTAATATGTGTACAATATATTCACCTAAAAATGGAAACAAGTGGTGAATTGGAATCATCATTAAATGAAGCACAATAGAGAAGCAGACACCCATGCAATAAATTATGCGTAGTCAACATGTACTGTAGCATAAAATATAACAAAAATAAATAACTTAATAACATATTTTAGAACATTTTTAAATATACATTGTATTTTATAAAATTATTTCATAACAATTTATAATAATTTTTTATACATTTATATTTAATTTCCATCATCTGGTTTTAGGAAACGTTGTTTATTTCAATGAAGTACAATGATAGTGGAACTGATTCTAACTTATTTGTTCCAAATAGTTCATTTAATGATAATACACTACATTGAAATATTTATTTATTGAGGATTCATTATATACCATTTTTATTTGTTTAATGATAATGATATGGTTTGTAAAAATAGAAATTATGATGGGATAGTTTTGTCATGTTAAACGATCAAAGGTTAAATACAAATTAAGCCATTTAATTTCATTGAAATATTATAGAATAATTAAAACATATTAAATAAATTATTATTGAATTATATTATACATACATAATATTACTTAATTATTCATAATATAAATATTATGACATCGTTCATGTTGTTTGTAAAACCAGCCCAAATGAGGGCCTCCTATAATGATATTATGAGTATAGGGATAGTTTAATATAATTTCAATTGAAAATTTATAGAAGATTAAATATTTCATAAATACTATATTATATTATTTATTTTATTATTATAACCATCCATGTTTGGGGTTGAAGAAAAAATAAATTTGTCATTTTTCGAGGCATAATTACACACATACTCCATATTAACGATTTAATTTCTCAATGAAATGGATTAAATGAAGGGATATGATTAATTATAATTTCTAAATCATAATTTTTACAAAGTAATGATATTAATTAATTAAATATATACCTATTACCAACCCTGACATGAGTTTATTAAAATTGAACTACATCCTTTCGGGGGGTAGTAGTCCACATGTAGACACGATCGATTTTGTTTTATCATAGCTTCTGGAATGAATTAAGGAGAGGTTGATAAATTAATATAATAAATTTAAATTATATATGAAAATATTATATTAAATTAATTTGTCCTCATAGAATAATTTTTCAATATGAAGATAAATAATAAAAGACTAAGGTGTAAGAATTAACCACATTGAGAACATGAGATAGTGCTTGGAAATATCCTCTAAAAAGGAGTACTTAGGCTATCTAATTATGAAAATAAGATTATTAAAAAAATATAGGATTATATTATTATAGAAAATAGTATAATCTTATAATGTAATTTTAATGAATTTGGGTGGAATGAAGGTGTATAAGTGTTCACCTTTAGTAAGTGATGTCAGTGGTAATTATGGTAGTACACATAACTTTTCAGCAAATAAATGTTATTATTCAATGGTAAAAGGATAAAAAATTAATAATACATGACATTGGGAGGAGATAATGCTTTAAATTAGTTTAACACCCTATTTATAACATGTTTTAAACATGTATCAAGCATTTTATTTATAGATCTATAAATTTTTCTGTAATTGTTTTTTCTATGGTAATTAATTTTTACCGATGTAATTTATATTTATTGAAAAATAATAATATGTGTCTTATTAAACAATTTGGACCTACCAATTATAAATATTTTATCCATTTATAAATTAATATATATAATAATAAAAAATAATTTCAATGTTAGTGCATTTATCATGTAAAAACGTGTTTTCATAAAAAAGTGTGTTTTATGAATAAGTATAACATGTAAGAAAAATATATGAATGACTTAGATTTTCATAATATAAAATTCCTTGTTAAGTTATTTATAAATGTAATGTCTTTAAAAATCAATATAGAACAAAATATTACCTTAATTAAATTTATTGAATATAAAATATAAATAATGGTTTTAAATATTTAAGTTATACAAACATTTTTTATATCCATAAATGCTTCTAATTTGATAATAGGAGATGTTTTCAATATTCACATATAAATAAACTATTATATAAAATTTGATAAAAAAATCATATAATAATATTGTTATTTAAATAAATATTCATTCCAATTTTTTCAAATTCAATTTCTAAAAATAAAAAAAATTACATTTGAATAAAACATAGAAATTTAATGAAAATTTACTAAATAGGAAAATAACATCTAAAATATTAAGTTTTTTCATCCACATTTCCTATCAATTACATATTAAATTTATTTTAATATATTCATCAAATAAATACTATATTTTATCCAAAATATTTTTGGTTTCTCATAAAAATCTTATAAAAATAAAAATATTAAAATAATACATTTTTAAGTACCAAGTGATTTTATTCATAATATAGCTACACAAATTGAATTATATCTGTGAATTAGTATAAATAATGTCATTAATATTTATTTCTATATATTTTTCACAATTCAATTAACTCTTTTTATACAAACTAATTATATAAAATGTTTTAATGGTTATGTACTATTTCATGGTTTGTTATGGTTTAGTGTTCTGTATGAAGGAAGATATCGAATGAATTATGTTTCAATAGAAAATATGAATGTAAATTAGGTGGTGATAAATTATCCCCAAACTTAAATAAATCACTTCCTCACCATTTTAATTATCAAATATAAATAAATTATTTAGTATATCTAAATTATGGGCATCACTCAAGATAGAATATAAAATGACTTGTCTGTATTAATATATAAGGCACACCTATGAAAAACATCTGTTATACTCACTGTGTTTAATACTAGTTTCATATTTCTTTTGAAAATTATTTCCTTATTCCCTCCTTTTACACACATGATTTATCTCTTAGTTTTTGATATACATTAACCTTGGTGTTTCTTATATCATATTTAACATTAATTAAATTGAATCATTTTTCCTTTAGCATCTTCACCAAATGAACTTCCATGAGAATATGTCATTCTCTTCTTTTGTGTGTTTGGACACATGGATATGTTTTTATTGTTAATCATATTTCATGATAGGTGATTAGTAATAAACAAACTATTTTTCACTCTATCTTATTCTTGGTAAGTTTATCATAAGTAACATCTCTTAATTTTCCATGAATCCTTTATTAACATGATTTGTTCATATTTAAACTATTATTAATGTAAAAGAAGTAAATCACATGTGATAAAAAATTCTCATAATAAGAGAATTATTATATGACAAATCGATCCTCAAAATTCCTCACTCATTGAAATGATTACCATAACATTCATTGAACTAATATTTCTCTTGGTTAAATATAGGATTATCTAGGTTGAGTACTCCCACAATAAATTAAATATTTAGGTAACATAATTATTCTTTCATAATGGTTTTTAATGATATTGTGACTAACTGAAACATATAACCAAAGACTGTATCCCATGGTGTGTAGTTCACACCCACTCAATAGGCACTAAGTAAAGAACATGTAAATGTTCAAACAATTTTATTTGGATTTACTACCACTAGTAACAACTCTTCAAATACCACTTATACTTTCCATTATATAGATAAGTATGTATTTTTATTGAACCACACAACCTCTACGTTATAAAACCTTAGGATGATATACTATATATAGCGTTTTCTCATAAAATTATCACAAGTTCTTTCACTAAATTTATGATATCATAATGGCTTAACAATAAAAATATATAATATTACCTAAACCAATAAAAAAGGGTTGTTTATACTATTGAAATTATAATCAACCATAATATTTAAATTTATCTAAACCATTTTCTAATAACCATTCAGTCACTATAGACCCATTCTCCCAGAATCCTATGTTAATAACCCCATTCTTTTACATAAAATATTTTAAAACAACCAAAGAAACCCACTTTTATGAATCAATAATTATTGAACCACTGAAACATTATGAGTGAAAAAAATTTGATATAACTTTTAGATGTATAGTATTTGATAGATTCTAAAAATATTTTACTAAAAAGACACGTTTCTTTCTTATCAAATGAAAAAAATTCAACTATATAAGAAACTATATTTCCTATAATATGTCATTATGAAATCCCAAAAAACTATATACACAGGTTACAATTATAGAAATTTCATGCATAATATATAACTTTATACCCTAGGAAAATATATGTATTAGAATGATGAACTTAAAGTATTTTTAAGGGAAAATGGATATCAGAAGCTTTCATGTTATAATAATGGAATGCATAATATGACATGAAACAAATGATTGTGAAAAAATTTAATATAACTAATCCCAAGGGATTATTTAAAAATTAATAAATGTTTAAAAATATAAAATAACTGATGGAAAACCATAACTATGTTCTTGATGATGGAATTACTAAATCCATATATATTGATCTTTCTATCAAGTCCTCAACTAACACATCATTCATGCCTTTAAGGCCATAACCAAGACTTAAAGATTCCCTTAGGTAGACATAAACTGATTAAAAAAACATGTAGTCTCATGAGACTAATCAACTAATATAGGGGATATGTAATTATAGGTCCCACTTGTCCCTCCATTAAGTCTAGGACATTCTCCATATAGAAGATATGAATATCAATACAAGGAATGATAAATGTGACCAACCAATTTATAAATATCCATATTCATATACGAAAAATATATAATTTCAAAATAAAATCCTATCAATAAATGAATATAAAACATAATGGTAAATAAGTTGGATTGTTAAAAGATATATAATAATCTTTCTAGAGTAATAAATAAATATCATTATCAGAATAAAAAGTATACATATTTTCAATATTTCCCCAAAAAATAAATGGAATAGCATTATATGTAGGAATAATTCAAAATAAAACCATCAAGTGAATGGAGTATATATTTATGAAAATGGTTTCCCCAATCAATCAATGTAAGAAACCTATGTGTAAACCCATTTATGATAACGAGATAATATATAATGTTCATTGAGGAAATAAATTAGGATAAAAATTATTCATATAGTATATGATGACTTGAAAAGTCTAGGATTGTGATGGATTTTAATTAGTTTAATCCCAATAAATAAATTATCATTACAATATTTAGATACTAATTCATGGTTAATATATAAACTAAAAAATAAAATAGCTGGTAAATATGAATCTTATATCAATAAAGTAAAATTAAGATGAAATCACCTATATGGTAAAAGTAATGTATGAATTAATAGAACATGATATAAATATAATAAAATTAAAATATAATTACTTTAACAATAATAATTATACATTAATAAAATTGGGTAGTGAATGGGACATATAAAATAAAATATAGTGCATAATATTTAACATGTCACAGGGAATTAAAAATACAAATAACAAAAATACAAATTTAGATGATTTTGAATCAAAACCCTTTGTATGATATAATTTCAAATGAAAAATGAAATAAAATTAATTATAAGAGTATCATAATAAAAAATAAAAAATATTTTTTTTATAAACCATTGAAACTAAAAACATAGTGTATAATAAGAAATATTTCCCATGGGGTTAAAATAGAGGCAAAAACCCTTACAACTTCAAGAATACATTAATTGAAAGATGAATGAATAAGGGAATTAGATTTGAATTTTTATATCCCAATAACAAGATTAAAATTACTGTATAATAATATCTTATTATCTAAATAAAAATAGAAAAATATACAAGAAAAATGGTTTATAGAATATAACATGTCTCAAAGAGTCAGAATTGAGACCAATAAACTATTACAGTTATAATTACATAAGTATCAAAAGGACAGGGAAGGGATAACATAAAATTGAAATATAATGAAATGAAATATATTAATTTTAATTAAATATAAATATTGTAGATTATACATGATATAAATAAAATTATGTTGTGAAATATCTAACATGTCTCTTGGAGTTAGAGATAGAGAAAGATACCCCTTAAAACATTGATTTATTTTAAATTAGAATCTAATATAAGAGATAATGAAAGATAGATTGTTAGATACCTCAGATTTTATGAATAGTATAATAAATTAAAAGAACTTTCACATATATTAAACACAAAAAGGAACTATTTTGTGAACTAAAATCTTATTTCAATAAAGAAAGATTGATATGAAAATACCCTTACCGTAATTCGTTGTTAGTCGAAATGCAATTGAAACTCATGTATAAAAAATGAAATATCTTAATAACTTATTTCAAAAAAGTATTCATATATATATATATATATGTATATATATCATTTTTCACATTTTTATGACAATATAATAGAAATATATTATCCAATTATTATTTATTTATGTCATCACATCATTGTAAATATTGTTTGATTGTTTCATATTATTATAATGATGGAAGCGTCAATTATTATGTATTGGTTCAAATTTAATAATTCCAAAATAGTACATTATCCTAGAATATTGAATTTTCAATGATTTATCATATGCTATTTTCAGTTCGGGAATAATAAAGGTATAGTTTCAGAAAATGAAAATTTGGAAAACTACGTTCAACATTTTTAATGATCTAAATATATATTAATAAATATAAATAATACTATTAAAAATAATAAAAAATACATAAAATTAATGATATAAATTATTTTCAGTATAATATTCCAAAATCACTCATAATATAAAATATATAACATCATTCACAGAGGTGGTAAAACTGACCAAAAGAGTGTGTCATAATGATTTTATGAGTAAGAAATGTTTTCTATATGATTTGCATAACAAATTTAATGAATAATGATAATTTCAAAAATATAATTTTAATTCATTAATTTTATTATTATAACAATACATGAATGGTTCTGATGATAAAAAATCTATTATTCATGGATGTGGAAGTCCACATGTATTCATGGTTGATAATTTAATTTCTCTGTTAATGGGTTGGGTTGAAGGTATATGATAAAATTTTATTTGAGAATAATAATTTTTAAATATTAATATTATTAATTCCTATATTATAGTATTATTACCAACCACGAATAGGAGAAATGAAAAATGATCAACATCGCTTCATGGTGGTCATAGTCTTCATGTACGCATGGTTGTTGTTATTTTGTTTTTATTATTGGATGAAATGACTAAATAATGGATGATAATATAATATTATAACATTGATTTACATTAATAATATTTATTTCCGTGTATCGGGGTGACTAGAATATTTGTTGAAGCATAATATTACGAACAAAAGGTTGAGGAGTAATAAATACTAACCTTTTTAAAATCAGATTTCATGTGAAAATATCCTTCTTTATAGATGAATAATGATATATAATTTAGACCAGAGGAATATTAACATTATATATGCATATAGGAGGATAAAAATGGAAGAGTTTAAAATGATATTCATAACAATAACAGATAATTGAAGGGGCGTAATTTTCCTCTTTTATATTTGAAGAGAAGGGTAATTTAGGGACTACCTATTTCTTTTCAATAAAGGAATGTTACTATGAAAGGATAAAAGGCACCATATGTTTATAATAATTTTATATTGGGGATATATAATGTCATTAAATTATCCATTTATAATTTTCACACATATTTTAAAAGGTATCAACTATATTAATATTAGATTTCTTACTTTTACCATTTCATTTTTTTGTGGAAATTAATTTTTTCCTAGTAATTTACATTGAATGTATATTAATAAAATAAAAATTATTAAATAATAGGTAAATAATAATACAAATATATTATTCATTTTATGAAATAATTTTTCTATGTTTAAGAACATTTAATTTTAACAATTACACATTTCCTGAGTAGAGGCCCATTTGAAGAAAAGTTTATATTAAAATTAATATTTATTTGTAAGATAAAAATATAAATTTTTGGGATTCCAATAATATAATATGGTTTATTAAGAAAAAAATAAATTCTATGTGTCTATCAAATAAATAAAAACATAATTAAACCATATTAATATTTATTGTAAAAAAAGAAAAATAATTATTTTATTAGAAAATATTACTAAGGATTATAAAATGATAAAAATTGTGTTTGAAATTCAATAATGAATTTTGAAATTTATATATTTACTCTATAAACACATTTTTAATAATTTAAACTATTTTATATGTTTTTATATGATACTTACATTTATATATATCATCAAATAGTATGGATTTTTGTAAAAACATTTTTTTACTATATACATAAAAAATATTTTTAGAATAATACCAAAAATTAATATTACGATAATTTTTTTATTATAAATCGTAAAATGATTTCGATTGGTCAATTTAATATTATAAAATTATAAAATTTGACTTTTTAATAAACAGTTAATAATATAATGAATGTTGTTTTCATAAGAAGATAAATTTTAGAATATTAAGTGTTCACACCCATATTTGAATCACCGTATTAGGGAACCACTCATTAATTATGCCTTAAACCCCCATGGAGTCATTAAACCATCAAAAAGACCACACTAAATAATAAATCATACTCCATATTACTCCATATTTGGATTATAATGTCTGCAACAGACACATATCAGAGCTCGAGTCGTTACTACCCCAAGACTGCATCCAATGTCCAAGGGCTGGCGACCGTCGCTGAAGCCATAACAATATCAAGGAGCCGCTTGACTAAATACCAATACACACACACAAACACACCCAAATCAATGAAATTAGTTTATAGGGGAAGTATTGAAAGATAAAATACTGTTATAAATATAAACTGTAAATATGAATCGATCTCTAAATAATAATAGTAGAGAAATGTAAACTGAATTTATTAGGGGGAAAATACATGCCCATCCAGAAATGTTTCACAACCCGGAAATAGGTGGAAAAGTAAAATAGTTCAGAGAGCCCCACTCGAGGATCCCCATCAAGGACCACTACATGCGGTCTAGACCCCCCTTTATCTCTATTCTCCTCTAAAGACATTATCAACATGTTTGTCTTCTTCAAGGGTATACTTAGTTTGGGAAAATCCCAAATAGGGGTGAGTATAAAAATAAACATTAAGATACCCTGAAGTCTCAAGTGTTTGGAATGTGATGTACTAAGGATGGATGTACTAAATAAAACAAGGTACATTAAAATATTTCATCTAAACCAAGAAAATAAGAGAAGTATGCTCATCAAAACATGAAGAGATAGAAACAGTGGTAATATGAACTTCTCATCGAGTCTTCGCTGCCAATTAAATGAAATTATATTTGTCCAACTATGATAAGTTATACATGAATAACATGTGGAATATTATGTGCATCTTCACCTCTCCTAGAAGTAGAGTGAAAAAAGACCAAGGATTGGGTACTACCATACAATATATATATATATATACTCCAACAAACAACCCAAAAAAAGAGAGTAAGTAGATCTCCATATCTCTAGCTCAGTCCTGGAAAAGAGTCACCAATAGTGCCAGAAGTAACCAACAATGCCTAGCACAACACACGTCTCCCTTGAACTATGATTCAAAGGGGATAAAATCACCTCACCTTGATATTATATTCTCTGGGAGGTGCTAACTCACCCGAGTAGGTTTATATCATGACACTAGGATATGTCTTGGTGGGGAAAGTTCCTCTCCTTCTCTATAGTCCAATGGTATGCAAGAAAAAGCCTTCATACACAAGGGATAGTATCTCAGTGTCGAGGACCCACTACCCAGCCCCGGTGGAGGTATGCTCTGTACATTAATTGATGATCACCACTGCCAAGGAGCGCTACATGGAAAACCAATAAGTCACCACTTCCCAGATGCACTAGAGGGAATGCATGGTAAATGTAAACAGTGATATACACTACATCGCCATGTTGGAGGGAAAGTTCTCTAAATATAAAGGAAGATCACCACTACCTAGTCTCAATGGATGGAAATCCCTGTATAGATAAACAATGAACCTCACTACCTTGACCCACTGGAGGGTATGTCCTGAAGAGAGAATATCAAATATCACTGCCCAACTGCATTGGTGGGTAATCCAGTATTTTTCAAGTTATTCTGAAAATATCACTGTCGTCATTATCATCATCAAATGTCATCTCAGATAGGCATCACACAAATAACATCGAGCATCCCCTCGGATATGCATCTTACTTAGAACATCTTTCACCGTACCACAAAATTCACTATAGAGGTCACTATCAGGTTATAAGTGAAAAAACACATATGATACGATACTCGGTAGCCAAAATCTGCGTTCATAAGAAAGTGATGTAAGAGATAGGAGACAACGAAGTGTTACGCGGCGTGTGTGGGGTCCACACGATAGGTGACCCATCATCATGGCATTAACATGTACATAACCATTTATGGGTACCAAAAGGGTGAACATGTACCACTATCAGTTTCAAGGTACTCTCAGAGTACACTACACCTTTTTCAAGAAGTCGATTATCTCACGACGCTCTTCATTAAGATGATTGGAATGAAATAGAGGTTTATTGAAAAAACTCTTAAAATGGTCTCGAATGATTGATTGTATCTATTTATACATCTCTTCCACTCTCATAAGAGTTAGAGCTGACCTAGTACCAGGATTTTCTTCAACATAGTATTGAATTATTTCACTGAATAAGTATTCATGTTTCCACATTTAATTAGATCAGTAATAAGGATCTGCACCTCCAAAATGATCACATAGTTGTGATACTTGAGAAAAAACACAATGATTCGACTACTCATTCATCAGAAATAGCCTACTTGTAAAAACATAATTTTCACATTAAATGCCCGAATGAATATCAATCACTACCAATCAAAAAAAGTCTTCTCACCTCAAAACTGATCACACCATTATGATCCTTACATAAAATAATGCATGGTAGGCAATTTATTCTCCCCGAACAAACATATGACGCATAAGTTGTAAAAATGCAGCCTACATTCTAAAGCCTACTCATTGGGACCACTCCTTAGCCTGGAATTTAAACCGATTGATTTCACCATTGAAATCACCTCTGAAAAAACACGTGGAAATGAGTACTCAAACACCCCAAATTGATGCCAAATAAAAATGTGGAATCTCATCTTAAAGCATGGGAAATAGTTCTTGTGGGACGCGCACCATGTCCACTACTTATACACTCAAAACAAATATAAAAAAGACTACAAAAAGGCTAGGATCACACTGTCACTGGTGGTGTGTCATTAGGATGTCCCATTTTAATGATATTCCTGATACAAAAACCGAGAAATAATAATAATTAATTATCATTATTGGACATGGGTGTTTTGTTCCATAGCACAAAAAACTAGATTTTACAATTATATAACTAAACTAGAAATGGTCGGGATTGATGAGACGAACCCATAACCGCAAAACACTCATCTAATAGACAGGCTATTTAACAGTTACGACCTTTTAAAGGCATAATGGCCCAAATTGGGTTGGTCCAGCCCAAACTGGTAGGACAAAACTACCTGGGCCAACCCTCCCCTCTCCAGACCAGTCCACTGCAGCTAGCCTATGGTCCGGAATGTGGTCAAAACTACCTCTCTACCCTGCTCATGACCAGGAACCTTCACCACCTGGCTCAGCTAGCAGGCACATCCCCTCGGGACACAACGCCGTGCAGACCCATGAACCGCGAGTCTCGGTTCCCCAGTCTCCCCACCTTGATCGACCCCTTATCATATTTTTCATGCCTTCTATTTCTGTGTTAACCACAATCCATCTTACCCTACCTCACACCACCACTCCCCCCAATTCCCTATTTTCCCTGTCGACACCGCTGCCGTCCTCAGTGACCGTAGCCTACCTGTCTCCTCGCCCCAGTAGAGGCCCGCACTCCCGGCCTCATCTAAGCCATGTGCTCCAAGCCCCAACATACTCCATCATTTGATCCCCAAGTTGACACCATACACCGTGCCTCTCGAATATTGTACCACACAACCCTCTATGTCCATTGTACCTCTTGACTACTCTACAACACGGCCCTCTATGGCCACCGTGCGTCCCTCAATGGTTATTACACGACCCTATGCGGTCGCCGGTGGCTTGGCTACGGTGGTCCATTATGTGGACCACTGTCACATCTCCAAAAGTCTAATTTTGAAACCGAAAATTGTTTTTGGAACCTTGAGACTGGATATTTACTACTCCCTTCCTTGCATGTTGATTTGTCAAGGTTTTATTTTTCCTAAAATTAAAACAAACAATGGAAAAAGAATGCGACTTCGAAACAGTGATCGGGCGATGGTTATGTTAAATTGGCCATCACCTCGATGTTTAAATGAATTATTTATGGAAAAAAACTGACTAAAATAAATAATAAAACATGAACTGTAAATTTAGGGAGCGAGACGACAAAAATCGTACCCCGGTTCATCCCTTTGTCTTTGGTGATGCATCCACGATGCTTCTTCTTCGATAAACCAAGGTTCTGGAAGAGTTTTCTCCTTGATCAAGCAAGGAACGGTGAAGAATAACTAGAAAATGATAGAGAGAGATATTTTTGGGGGTAGAGAGGGAGAGAATTAGAGTTAACCCTAATTCTAACATCTCAATCATTTATTTATATAAATCACTTAAAAACCCCTCCAATGGTGGAGACTTTCAAAACCTCCAATCTCTCTCATTTTATGTTGCACCTAGGTGAAACACCCAATTTCAAATCGGATGGATGTATCCGATTTCCATTACAAGCCTCCTTTCAAATGTTATTTGAAAATAAAACCAGGGATAAAAATTCACTAGGTGATTATTGAAAATGACGATTTACCCCTAGATGACTTTTCTCATATCAGCCCTACGCCAATAAAAGTTATCCCCCTCCATGGGTAAATGTAACATTATGGACTCAATTGTGCCCTTAGATTTATGATGGGAGATACTGTTTAAGAGATATCACATTTCCAACTTGTGAATTTTAAAAAACACTTAAATTTTATTATAATTTATTTTGGGAACATTGGGCCTTGGAATCGCATGTCATCAAAATGCCTGCCTATGGAAATATATTTAACAATATTACAAAGTCCTAAAAGAAAAAAATTGATCTCACCCCCATTCCCTCTTCCATGATTTTATTCCCTGAATAGAACCACTAGGAAAGACAACTTCAAACAGTGAGATCACATCTGGCTCTACCCCTCCCAAGAAAATCCACACATCACCATATTTTCACAACACACGAAACAAACAGATGCTATATACACATAAGGTATCCTGCATTCAATGAAGTGAGTATGAACATGCATGTATCACATCATATCTGATACATGGAAGACATCATGATACCACTCCAGCTATTGGGGGGGGTAAGGAAAGGTAGTAGGGAGCCTCACCACCCCTTGCACGATTCTAAACGACCCAAATGAAGTCCAAGGATAGTTTTCTTCTCTGGACAAAGCTCTATATTAAACGTCATGACTAAAATCCATATTTATCTCTGGAACATGGTCTCATGATTCCCTTATTCATAATTTTCATCTATTTAAATACACAAGGATATATGGTAATTCAAGATTTATCAGTAAATGAATCACAACCCAGACTCTCTAAAACTCTCATGAAGTGAAGGAGTCAATACCATTGAATGATGAAAAGTTGTAACCTCCTGCTCCACCAGGGTCTGCTTTAGGGAAGCTAACTACTACGAAACTCCCTGCACCTGGTGAGTCTTGGATTTCTTGATAAGTGAATCTTCTAAAACAAAGATACTTTTATGATCATTGAATACCTTGAATTCATAGTCCTACATGAATTTCAACCGGCATCGCTGCCTCCGGTTCACGTATCTCTATGTGAAAACGCACCTAAGACATTACTGGTCTTAGAAAACCATAAAGATCGATCTCATAAGGTATCATCTCCACATTCTCAGGGTGAATACCACCACTGCCAGCACCACATAGTGAGTCATGTAGTTCTGTTTATGGTTTGTCTATCACCTTAACATGTAAATGAAAATAGAATCAAGATTTTTTTTGAGCATGAAAGGTACCAAAAAACATGGCAGATTAGAAAAATCATCCAATAGTAAAATGATAAACACAAAAAGCACATGGCATACCTCAAATGTATTTACCCCTCTAGGAAGGAGAATAATCCCCAAAACAAGAACTCTCCCAAACCCACTAGTGGAACCTCAAGCAATGGGAGGTCAAGTAGTAAGACTCCACTGTCTAATCCAAGACCTACTTTGACACTCCACTACATGACCCCACCATAAACACAGTAGTTATATTGATTCATCCAACACACCTCGATATTATTCTCTTCGGGTGGAACTGACTATCCCTCACTATTTTTCTTATGTCTTTATAACACATCTCATTGGGGTATGCACCCCTCATTCCGTTCCATTCAAAGCTAAATTGAACAACACCGACATAGGGGTACACAGATTCCCTATGTCACCCTCGGTAACTACTCAATAAAGGAGTTGTAATAAAAGAGTAACTCACACAATGTCAATAAATCTCTATTGAAAAAGATATAAAAATCACAGTGAATTCCTCTTACCATATAAAGCATTGATGAATATATAAATCCATAGCATGAAGCTGCACATAACCCTGACTCTCATCTCCATGATTCTGATGTTGGTTGCCTAGTGGTGGTGGATGGATCTAACAACTTCATCCACCAACCATAGTTATTACAAATCTTCTACCATCACTTCCGACTAGAGTACCACCCTATCGTCACCTAGTATATCCCGGATCAGGTAATTTCCTCTGCCGTAGTAGTTTAAATACTACCCACCTGGAAATATCATCACTTCGGGATGGGGTAGTCTGGTGCCATGCGACATTTCCCATCACAAGTATAGCACTATCCCTCTCTGGTCTTTCTCAGTGATCTACACTATCCTCGACCATGTGCCTGAGTCTTAACAAGGATAGGCCTCCTACATCAAGGGGCTTCTAACTGATATCTTCTAGATGAGGCAGAATTCCCAACTCTGTTGTGTCTACTAACAAAACCGACCAATAGGAGACCCCCTAACAGATAGCACTACGTCAACAATGCATGTTCCAACACCCTGAGATAGGTGAGGATGCCCAAGGGCACTACACTGGAACGAACATCCTTTATGTATACCCTACTCGAAATGTTTTTCCTAGAACTTACCCTTATGGATCGCATCTAAAGAGTATCGAGTATGGTCTATGAACCCAGTTGTGTACTCAGTTACCATTATCCATCCCCGCTAAATCTCTAGTATCTCTTGAAACCGTAGAGAGCATAAACATGAGGGGTAGTAAGCCTCCCCAAATAGAAGTGGGAATTCATCCCATGCGAGTTCCATCTCATCATCTATCTATGTTTCCCGGCTCTACCAACACCAGGTTTCTCCTTGAAAAAATACTAGATTATAAATCCTCTATATGATTTGTTAGTGTCTGAACAAGCCTGAAAAGGAGAACTATCGACTCTATTCAACCCTTCACAGCCCAAGAATCTGGATTATTGCAGAACCTCAGTAGTCTCTAACGCTAGAACTCATGAAGCATGCTCAACGAGTGCACGTCCTCATCCTAGTCTGCCTGTATTAAATAAAACTCCACAGGTGGAGGTGTTACTACCATGACTCCTAGAGGAAGGGGAAATGTATGATGGACCTTGAACAGAGGCCACATCGTTCACGAAATCATCACCATGAACATGAGTTGGTATCCTGGATGGATATCGTCATAGAGGAATCCTAAATCCAATCAAGGTATACTGAAGTCAAATGAATATATATATATATATATATCAACAACGATGGAGATATTACACAAGAAGGATAGTCAAAGACTCAATCCTATATAGTGCATGTACCAATGTTCCTAGCAATGAGTTTCTCATCCCACGGAGTCTAAATGTGGGTAATCAGGGTCCTAGTGAATGGCTATGTTGGTCACCGCATCATCGTTGGACTCCATGGCCTGAGATCTACTCTCAAGACATTTTGAATCTTCTACACTAAAACAAAACCAATTCCTTTATAGGGATAATCCAAAAAAATTCTCAAGTAATGAAAAATCTATGATATAACTTTTTCCTAACCCAACCCATATATATGCTTGAGTTTCAACTACCCAATCTCTCTTATATATTATAGGGGTGGTGACTAGTGCTAATGGAATAACAAACATTGTGAGTCCTTTTCTAATGTACCTGTGCACACACACATAGCCAACTCAATGAAAATAGTGTAGAGGTAAAGTAAACAAATATAATATAATTCTACCAATATAAACCAAAAATATGCATTGACCTCTATAAAGTACATTTAGAAAAAATAAACTGAGAGGAAAAGTGGAAAAATTCACATGCTCCCTGAAATGTTAAACAACCATAAAACATGTGGAAAAGTAGAATAGATGAGTGATCACTACACCAATATCCCATGAAACAGAAACCACACACGGTCCAATCACCATGTATCCCGATGATCCTTTGAATTCATGATTATCCTATTCATCCTCCAAAAGGGAACACCAAGTGTTCGAAAATCCCAAGAATGGGTGAGTATAAAAATACTCGTTTGGATACCCTTAAGGCTCAAGAGATTAACAAGTGAGGTACTAGAAAGGGATGTGGTTGATAGAATACTGTATAGTAAAAGTGTTTAGATCAACCCAACAAAGAGGTGATGTACGATTGTCCAAAAATGAGGAGTTATAAATGTTGAGAAGATGAACATCTCATAGAGTCTTCTCCACCTATAGTGGGAGAGTAGACTTGTCCAACATCAATAATATTGACACCAAAAGCACATGGAATAATCTACATGTCTTCAACTCTCCTAGAAGGAGAGTAATCAATGAACAAGGAGTGGGTACTCCAATACGATATAAAATTATATGATCAACCAAAGAAGCCCAAGCAAGAGAGTAAGGGGATATCCATATCACTATCTCATCCCCGGAGAAGAGTGGCCAACTGTCCCAGAAGTGACCAACAATGCCTATCATCCCACATGACTTCCTCAAACTATGATTCCAAGGGGCGCAAACCGCCACACCTTAATACTATCCACTTTGGAATGCACTAAATCACCAATTCTATTTTATATAATGTCACTAGGATTCTTCTTTGTGTGGAATGCTCCCCACATTGTTGAAAGTCCAAAGGTACATCAAAAAAGGTCTAAAAACATGATATTGTGTCTCAAAGTTGATGAACCACTACCCATCCCTATTGGAGGTAAGCTCGGTACATTAAAGGGTGATCACCAATACCTAGTAGTGGTTGATGGAATTCCCAGTGATCACCACTACCAAGAAATTATGGAGGGAAATCCTTGAAATGGTTAAGGGGGATCACCACTGCCCAAGCGCGGTGGATGGAAAGCCCTCTAAAGATAAATGACAATCACCACTAGCTAGCAGTGCTAGAGGGAAAGCCCGCTAATGATAAATGATGATCCTCACTTCCTAGATCCCACTAGAGGTTATGTTCTGAAGATATAATAAAAACCTCACTACCCAACCCTGCTAGAGGGTATTCCAGTATTGCTCTGGTTATTCAAAAGACATCACTTCCATCAATGTCATCATTGAGTATAACCTTGGATAGGCGTTGCATGAAAAACATCGAGTGTCTATTAGGATATGTATCATACTCAGATCATCTTTGTGCATACCTCAACAACCACTATGGATGGAACCATCACGTTCTATATAGAAAAAAACACTCAGGATAGGCTACTCACAACCCAAAATCTGAGTTCATAAGAAATGGATATGATAGATAGTATAAAACAAAGTGGTTTCCCTTGCATGTGGGTCCCACATGATGTGTGGCCCCTCCTCATCACCGATCCGTGTACGTAACCATTTTTGGTTACCAAAACGGTTAACAAGTAGCTACACATGTTGTATATGTTTAAAAAAAACATTCTTACCTTAAATTTGTCAAAAGGTAAAAAGTGCCTTGTTTGGAAAACGATGGAAATATTCCTTTAAAAACACATAAGGGTATAAATGACTATAACCCATATTCTTTGTAAATAGTAAAAATGTTTTGAAATACATTTCTAAGTAACATGGATGTGGATGATAAAGAAATCCCAGTAGATTATTACGTATAAACAACCTCGAATAATGAAGAGATTGCGAAATAAACCCTTACCTTGCACTTTTACTTGGATGGGGTAGGTTAACCTCCTGTATAATGGTGAAATAATTGTTATTAAATTATTCAATAATCATATACATTAATATGATATCATATATGATCTTTTAAAATTTCTTTGTTAATAATATCTTAGAATTATCGTCGCTTCGGGTGTTAACTTACTCGTTTTCTTTTATATGTTTTTTTACGTAAGACATGTTTGTAATGGATAGGTTGTATATTATACATATCCAGAATGATATCAAGTCCTTAAAAATCATTTTTAAATCATCAAATGATAATTATACTTGAATGGATACGATGGAGATGAATCTTATCGCGTTCGTGGAGACGGTAGTCCGTACGTACGCACAAGCGACAATATCATTCTTTTGTTATTAAAATAATATATAAATGGTTGTTATATCATATATAAAGAATCATTAACATGTTATATTTATTATTTACATGAGTTACATATCATTATTAAACCCATCCAAATAATAATATATTGAATAACAATTACACCACGACGTGGAGACGGTAAGTCGTACGTACGCACGTATGGTGACATTTTATTCAAAGGGTGGATAGAATACTGAATATGGTTGTACCATATTTATAATAAAATAAAATAATATATATGATACTGGAGTTATTATTTTATAATGGTAACAACAAAGGAAGAAGAAGTGGAAGAAGAAATGAACTTGGAAAAGGGTGGTGAAATCATTACCTCTTCTTCGGGTTCCTTCTTTTGATTTGATAAAAAGGGCTCCTTAGGATGGCTTTCTAATCAACCTAAGGCCCCTAGGATGTAGTGAGGGAAGTTGGGAGAGTATTTGGGCAGTGTTTGGCCGAACCAAAAGGCTTTAAAGGTGTGAAGAAATGAGAAGGAGGAGTTCCTTTTTATAAGAGGGGTGAGGGGCACCTTTGGAAAAGCTAGAAATATTAATTTATAATAAATTCATATTCGGTTTCTAATGGCTCCAAAGTTGACTATTCAAAGGTTAAGGTGGGGATGGGTCGAAAACAACTCAACCAATAGAAGTTAGACAGGTTTGGGTACTTATATTAACCTTATCATTAAGTATTAACTCTAAGTTAATTAGTTTCACTTTTACAATGTCTCTTTGTATTTTTATATAATATGGTTAATAAACTTACTATATACATCCAAGCGACCCCCAAGTGGTCTATTAATTATGAACCTATCATGATATATGTCTCTTGGGCGATCCTTAGATTTTTAGGAATTTAATATCAATTAATAATATAATATTTGTTTTAAGAACTCTTTTACGTCAATTTTGACACTATTCAATTGTTGATTTTTGTGAAACTCGTAAGAGATTGATTACTTCAAACAAAGTCAATTAAATCACTCCTAATATATCATATTATCCTAGAAAATTAGTTTAATTCATTAAAAGTTTCCTATTATATTTATTTGGGTATTTATAATATCAATTATTTTAATTTTTCACTATTATAGTAATTACTTCATCATCATTGTGTCATAAATAAAATAAATTATTTAATGTCTAAAAATTATAAATAAAATATCATTATGTAGGAAATATTTTTATATTTCTAATGATATTTATAATCTGAAATCAAACATATATAACCCTATGTAACAATTGTTTTTCTAAAAGATATATGCTTGTGTCATTTTTGTATTCATTTTAACTTAATTAAAATAAAGTGTCATTATCACTTACAAGTGGATCCATGGGGTCCCAAAATCGACCCAAAGATGACCCTGGTCGACCATTTATCAACCAATATGGTTAAGACACGTTTTAGTGTAATTTAGAATTATTATAATATTATTTTTTAACCCTTATTTACCGGATTTACCCTTAACCATGGTAAATAAAATATTTACCGCAATAATTATTCAAAATGTCTAAAAATAAAAGTTACCTATTTACACAATTTGAACATCCTGATTACAAATATGGAATCCATTTTCCTAAATCCAAAACACAGAAGTGGCAGAAATTAATTTAAAATTAATTCCCGCTGTCAAAACAAAAAGCGTGTTTTTAAGAGTTAATAACTATCAAAAGATTGACACTTGTTTATGTTCGGTTTAATTATAAAATTATGTCCAATGACCAACATTATATTATATGGTAAAAATATATTCTAAATATACTTTAAAACCACTCAAATTAATAATTTATCAGTATTAATTATTTTGATTAAAAAAGTTGTTTTTAATTAAAATTTAGTAATTTTCACTATTCATCAAAATATGAAAGTTATCCGAAAAGTACCAAAATTTCACCTTAGGGTAAATTTGATATTCTAAATCCTAAAATGAAGTCCATTTTAAAATATAAAATATATATAACTTCAAAAAGTAGGTAATACTATTCATAACAGCTAGTTTGATTGGTTACGGTGTGTTAGAACTCGGTGTTGCGTACAACACACGCTAGCGTACCGTGGAAGCTTGGGATGTTTCATTTTAAATTTTTGATGTCCCCATTTAGTCAAAAAGTTTAAAATATAGTATATAAAAAGGGTTCACTATTAAAATTTGGTAAAAGTGAAGTACTGAAAATGAATTTTTTCTTACATTATGTCTAAGAAACTCATAATATGGATTCTAAAATTATAAGGATTATATAAAGTATAAAATTTAGTTAACACTATTCATAACATCTTTTTAACAGCTTGTTTGGTAAGTCATGGTGCGATTGAACTTGGTGTTGCGTGTAGTGAAAGTTATTGAATTATTTTGAAGAAATAACACACTATAAAATCTTGGGGTGTTACATTCTCCCCTCCTTCAATAAATTGCGTCCTCGCAATTTGAAATTGTTCTTCGAAAATAAAAGGTTGAAAATAAGAAAATATCTTTGTGGGAAAACCCACATCGGAAATTGGGTTACTAAAATTTAGTCTTAATATGAGGAAAAGAGAAATGAAAGGATCACCACCAAATTATGATCTCTATTAGGAGAACATTGGTGGCAATTAGAGACATATAATTGGATGAAAACGTAAATATTTATAGGTAATGATTGAGGTCATCAATCACAAAAAAGTATAAAATTAAGGTCCTTAAAATTATCAATCTATGATGATTTGAAATACCATCGGTTCAACAAAACATAGGGTATTGGGATAACACATTTTTGACGTTTCAAAATATCTTAGTTGAAATCCCACATCGAAAAATGAATTAATGATGCCTCTATTTAAAACAAAGAGTCGAAAGTATGAAGATTACCGAAAATAACAGATACTAGGGTTCCATGTAGGAAAATATGGATATGGAAGAAAAATCTAACCATCAATTATCTGATGGAGAGTGGTAGAGAACATGGCTATGAAAAGGCCAACAATCCCAAAGCCATAAATTAGTGATGATTTAAGGTACCATCTAGGAAAACATTTTTGTTCTAAGTTTCTTTTCTTAATGTTGAGGAATTTATTTATGAGATTGGCTAAGATCATAAGGAGATATACTTACTTTATAATTAGAGTTTTATCCACTAATAAATTTCTACCACAAACTCATCATTCACTCTAAAAGATAATAGAATGTAAAAAAATTCTATTTACACTATTTGTATAGGGTTCCAAAATAAACGAATTTATAATTCATCTACATGATATTTTAATAAAAACTACATTATTTAATCCAGGACATCTCATGGGCCAGTGTTAGGTGATACACCCTTGTCGCCCTTCAGTTGAGGGTTCAAGTCTCGCAGCCTTTCCGAACGCGACGGGTTGGCGCCCGACCTCCGGGTTGTCCTTTTATGGAAATCCAAAATAATCCAAACTAGAACTATCCAAAATACTTCTATCCAAACTCACTGTCCAACATTTATAAGGAAGGTAAACATAATTTAGATCCTTTTTACCCCGTAATAGCATATGAATACCTTCATCATGTATTCTTTTAATACACTGAAACATCCTGAATTACCATATTCCTTATTGATTACATTCATGCTCCCTTATTCCATATAGAATGCTAGATATACTTCATCAATCAAAAAAATGTTTTAAACCCCAAAAATGATGGAATACACAAATCATTAATCAGTTTCAATGTAGTCAAGAATATCCAATATAATTTATCCAAATCAATCATGTATTATTATAAAGTAACTACCTCGGTATCAGAACCATATAATGGTTTATCTTTCTCTCAACCATATATTTTCCAAAAATTTATCCTTCTATTGAGTCACTTTTCTTTTTTCCACACAATCTCAAGTCCTTAATGAAATAGTATTGCAGTACAATCCTTATATACTCCATAATTATTATAACAAGTACATTGTTGATACAACACTCAATTGACATAATCAACATAAGAACTCTAATCATTCCCCTTCATCTGTGGTAGTATCATAACTTGATTATTATCCAATAACATCATTTGCGTCATAGTCTGATGACTGGGACATATGTTCGCGTAGTGTCCAAACTCCTTGCAAATGAAGCATTGTACATTTGAAACCATTTTCTTACCCTTGCAGTCACGTACTTTGTGCCCTTTTCCTCCACACTTATAACAAACTCCGATTCCTTTCAGGCAAGTTCCAGGGTGTTTCTTTCCACAGTTACCACATATGGGAAAATTTTTCTTTTCCCTCTTCCCTTTAACCATCTTTATCTCTTCTATCCTTTTCTTCTCTTGCTTCCCTTCAAATCCATAGGACTCAGTAAACTCTTTACTTATATTATCAATACATGATATTATTTCTTCATATGATGATAATACATGGGAGACTATTTCTCTTATAAATTCTAGCTTAAGACAATGAAAGATATGATCCTTCCTTCTCTTTGGATCATGTGCATTTCTGGAGTTCTCATTCCTTCTACTGGGCGCCATTTCTAAACAATGGCATAAACTAGATCAGTTTATGAATCAAAATACATAATCCCATACTTATAAAACACTTAACATAAATTGAACTATTTATGGATATAATCCATAATCATAAGAATGTTTTCATTGAGGAAGTATATACTCATAATACCTTCAAAATGATTTGTAAAGAAAATGAGAGTTATCCTAAGCATATCCCCTGGGAGTGTCGTAACCAAGAGTGCAGCAAGGCCCGTTGTCGTGCACCAGTTCCCGTTCGAGTCTAGCTCAAAGCGGTGTTTTCGGGTTTTACCCCTAGGTACATCTGTGCCAGAGCCGCCTCTACCTGCTCGTATCCAGACAGGGATTTATTGCTCGAAAAACTCACAAAATCTCTACAATACCAAAATTCTAGGAAGTGTTTCTATACTAATCCTCAAAGTTCATCTTAGGACTACGTGCTCTAATCAGAGTTTATCTAAATCTAGATTCCAAGGTTTGTACTAAACTTCCTCTGATACCAACTGTAACACCCCGACCCTAGTTTCCCAGAGTCGGTGCATTATTACATAACATTGGCATGATCACAAGAAAGATCAAATCTCGAATGACCGATTGGTTTAGTAGCCTTGGAAACACTAGATATATTCATAAGTTTTACATTACATCATAAAATGAAAAACTACTACAATAACATAATATCTCCATAATCCACACTCATATCCCCACATAATATCCCTACAGGTCATTCATAATTTACTTCTTCACTTCTTGGTAAAAATAAAACATAGAAAAGGGGTGAGCTCAAATGCCCAGTAAGGTTAATAATATAGTGGAAACTTTCATAAATAAGAATAAACATTTAAGGCAATGTATAACTAAAACAAAAGCCTTTCAAACATGAACTTTCAACATGGTATGGCATAAATAAAATGAAATAATGCTATTTACTTATTCACATGGATATTCTACTAATCGAATAATCACATGAAAAAATCAATAACCACTTTCATAATGTTGGAATGCATAATGCCAGACTATCATAACCACATAGTCAAGGCCTCGTGTCAAGACTACAAATAAGATTTTGTCAAGGCCTTGTGCCAAGACAATAGTTTGTCTCATGAGACCTACCGATGCATCGAGGAGCTATAGCGGGCTCCACCCGTCACATATTAAGTCCAATGCATTCCCATATGAAAACGTTTAAACATAACATAAACATTCGTATTAAAACTAGCATAAGAAATGTCAATACTTTCACCATAAACTATGACTGGTATAAAAATAGCACATCCAAAGTCAAACATATCAAAAAACCTTCAATACAATATAGATGTTTTGTATCATAATAAATCATCTTCAAATAAGCTTAAAATCCATCAAAGGATGTTGACATAGATGAAATCAAAACTATTTGAGAGAAATATCTCCTTTTTTGAAATCATTTAAAAGTCACACATTTATAAAGGAAGTAATTAAAAAGAGATTTTTGAATCAAAGTGTCCCATACCACTTTGAAACTTTTGAAAAGAATTAACATTTTTAAAAACATTCATGTCCATATAAATAAATCCTTAAAAACCATTTTGAAGACATTAATTAAAAATATTTATAAAGATAAATCTTTAAAACATTTAAAATTCTGATTTTGATAAAGAGTACCTTTCTGAAATTCTTAAATTATTCATTTTGAAATCATTTAAAAGTCACATAATTATAAAATAAAACATTTACTTTGAAAATATCCTTGTAAGCTTGTAAGGGAAGCTTTGACGATTTTATAACGGCGGTAAATAGCTACACCTGCCGTATAAGTTTAAAAAAAACATTCTTACCTTAAATTTGTCAAAAGGTAAAAAGTGCCTTGTATGGAAAACGATGGAAATACTCCTTTAAAAATACATAAGGGTATAAATGACTATAACCCATATTCTCTGTAAATATTAAAAATGTTTTGAAATACATTTCTAAGTAACATGGATGTGGATGATAAAGAAATCCCAGTAGACTATTACGTATAAACAACCTTGAATAATGAAGAGATTGCAAAATAAACCCTTACCTTGCACTTTTACTTGGATGGGGTAGGTTAAACTCATGTATAATGGTGAAATAATTGTTATTAAATTATTCAATAATCATATACATTAATATGATATCATATATGATCTTTTAAAATTGCTTTGTTAATAATATCTTAGAATTATCATCGTTTCGGGTGTTAACTTACTCGTTTTCTTTTATATGTTTTGTTACGTAAGACATGTTTGTAATGGATAGGTTGTATATTATACATATCAAGAATGATATCAAGTCCTTAAACATCATTTTTAAATCATCAAATGATAATTATACTTGAATGGATACGATGGAGATGAATCTTATCGCGTTCGTGGAGACGGTAGTCCGTATGTACGCACGAGCGACAATATCATTCTTTTGTTATTAAAATAATATATAAATGGTTGTTATATCATATATAAAGAATCATTAACATGTTATATTTATTATTTACAGGAGTTACATATCATTATTATTCCCATCTAAATAATAATATAGTGAATAACAATTACACCACGACGTGGAGACGGTAAGCCGTACGTACGCACGTATGGTGACATGTTATTCAATGGGTGGATAGAATACTGAATATGGTTGTACCATATTTATAATTAAATCACAGAATATATATGATAATGGAGTTATTATTTTATAATGGTAACAACAAAGGAAGAAGAAGAGGGAGAAGAAATGAACTTGGAAAAGGGTGGTGAAATCATTACCTCTTCTTCGGGTTCTACCTTTTGATTTGATCAAAAGGGATCCTTAGGTTGGCTTTCTAATCAACCTAAGGCCCCTAGGTTGTATTGAGGGAAGTTGGGAGAGTATTTGGGCAGAGTTTGGCCGAACCAAAAGGCTTTAAAGGTGTGATGAAATGAGAAGGAGAAGTGCCTTTTTATAAGAGGGGTGAGAGGAACCTTTGGAAAAGATAGAAATATTAATTTATAATAAATTCATATTCGGTTTCTAATGGCTCCAAAGTTGACTATTCAAAGGTTAAGGTGGGTATGGGTCGAAAACAACTCAACCAATAGAATTTAGACAGGTTTGGGTACTTATATTAACCTTATCTTTAAGTATTAACTCTAAGTTAATTAGTTTCACTTTTAAAATGTCTCTTTGTATTTTTATATAATATGGTTAATAAACATACTATATACATCCAAGAGACCCCCAAGTGGTCCAATAATTATGAACCTATCATGATATAATTCTCTTGGACGAACCTTATATTTTTAGGAATTTAATATCAATTAATAATATAATATTTGTTTTAAGAACTCTTTTATGTCAATTTTGACACTATTCAATTGTTGATTTTTGTGAAACTCATAACAGATTGATTAATTAGAACAAATACAATTAAATCAATCCTAATATATCATATTATCCTATAAAATTAGTTTAATTCATTAAAAGTTTCCTATTATATTTATTTGGTTATTTTTAATATCAATTATTTTAATTTTTCACTATTATAGTAATTACTGCATCATCATTGTGTCATAAATAAAATAATATATTTAATGTCTAAAAATTATGAATAAAATATAATTATGTAGGAAATATTTTTATCTTTCTAATTAATATTTATAATCTAAAATCCAACATATATAACCCTATGTAACAATTGTTTTTCTAAAAGATATATGCTTCTGTCATTTTTGTATTCATTTTAACTTAATTAAAATAAAGTGTCATTATCACTTACAAGTGGATCCATGGGGTCCCAAAATCGACCCAAAGATGCCCATGGTCGACCATTTATCAACCAATAGGGTTAAGACACGTTTTAGGGTAATTTAGTATTATTATAATATTATGTTTTAACCCTTATTTACCGGATTTACCCTTAACCATGGTAAATAAAATATTTACCGCAGTAATTATTCAAAATGTCTAAAAATAAAAGTTACCAATTTACACAATTTGAACATCCTGATTCCAAATATGGAATCCATTTTCCTAAATTCAAAACACAGAAGTGGCAGAAATTAATTTAAAATTAATTCCCGCTGTCAAAACAAAAAGCGTGTTTTTAAGAGATAATAACTATCAAAAGATTGACACTTGTTTATGTTCAGTTTAATTGTAAAATTATGTCCAATGACCAACATTATATTAAATGGTAAAAATATATTCTAAATATACTTTAAAAACACTAAAATTCATAATTTATCACTATTAATTATTTTGATTAAAAAAGTTGTTTTTAATTAAAATTTAGTAATTTTCACTATTCATCAAAATATGAAAGTTATCCGAAAAGTACCAAAATTTCACCTTAGGATAAATTTGATATTCCGAATCCAAAAATGAATTCCATTTTAAAATATAAAATATATATAACTTCAAGAATTAGGTATTACTATTCATAATAGCTAGTTTGATTGGTTACGGTGTGTTAGAACTCGGTGTTGCGTACAACACACGCTAGCATACCGTGGAAGCTTGGGATGTTTCATTTTAAATTTTTGATGTCCCCATTTAGTCAAAAAGATTAAAATATAGTATCTAAAAAGGGTTCACTATTAAAATTTGGTAAAAGTGCAATACTGAAAATGAATTTTTTCTTACATTATGTCTAAGAAACTCATAATATGGATTCTAAAATTATAAGGATTATATAAAGTTTAAAATTTAGTTAACACTATTAATAACCTCTTTTTAACAGCTTCTTTGGTAAGTCATGGTGCGATTGAACTTGGTGTTGCGTGTAGTGAAAGTTATTGAATTATTTTGAAGAAATAACACACTATAAAATCTTGGGGTGTTACATCTAATAACTCTATTCATCATGTCCTTGAAAATTTATAGAGAATTGGTGAGTCTGAAAGGAATTTCTATGAATTCAGAGTTCTCATAAACTATACAAAAATCCGTCTTGGCGATATCCTCATTCATAACCCTTACATGGTAATATCCGAACCACAAATACAACTTGGGTAAGTATTTTTATCCATGTATCTGATCAAATATTCATCAAGTTTGGGCATAAAATACATTTTTTCCATGATTTTGTTGATCTCATGATAATCAATGAAAAGGTGCACTGACACATCCTTATTCTTGACAAAGAAGACTAGAGAACCCCATGGTGAATAACATGGGTGTATAAACACTTTATTCAGATTCTCTGGCAGTTGTTTCTTCAGTTACTCAATCTCCACAAAATTCATTCTATATGGAGTCTTGGATATTGGAAACTCCCAAGGAATATAATCAATTGAGAATTAAACATCTCTTCTAGGAGGAAGACCAGGAAATTCCTCAGGAAACACATCAGTGAATTCCCTCAAAATGGGCATGTCATCAAGTATAGTTTATTCCTTAGACTCATTCATTTCAGAAAGATATGTGTACCTATGGGGTAGTAATACCCATGATTGAGATGACAGTGCTAGTGATTATTCGTCATCCACTTTGATCATGTACAAAATATGGGGTCGATTATCCATATAGAGAGTGATTTCCCTCTCCTGGAATTTTTTTTTTCTATGTATATAGAATGTAAATCCATGCCAAAAACTAAAGAAAATTCTACAAGAGGAAGTGTGAGAATGTTCTATGTGAAGTTCAAACCACAAATTATGACAGGGGAGTAGTTATATTCATGGGATGCAATGAGTGTCCAATTTTACATTCTCACCAACATATTTGATTCCATGATTTTTGGTGGTGGTGAGATTGTTCTACAAAACATTTAGGATGTAAAAGAATTCATAGAATCAGAATCAAAATGTATATTCGCTAGACTTGAATGAATAACTAGCATACCTATCACCACATCATTGTCGGTGTTTTCTTCGGTCGTAGGGATGAACAAGGATCACCCTTGTTGCAATGGATTTTTTGGTTTCCTCTGAAAACCCTTGTCTCAGGACACTGCTTTTCAAAGTGCCCATGTTCATTGCAGTTGAAGAAATGAATAATGCTTTGAGGGTCGAACAGAGTGTTCATATCCTCTATCGCTGCAGCAGGATTTTCATGTCGGCATTTAATATCTAGGTTAACCTTGCTTCCACACCTAAAGCATTTCCTCATCCCCTTCATGATATTTACAAGGTGCTTCTTTCCTCAACATTGGCCAGTGGGTTGCTAGAATTTCATAGAAATGTTGGATTTATCCCTCAGACATCCAGAATTAATGTCCATTTTTTATTGTTATCCCCGTGATACTTATGAGATTCTTCAATCTCTATTTCAAATTTGAGGGCACATTGGACAATTTTCTCATTGCTCTCAAATTCACGAATCACTAGTAGTTTGGGTAGGCTTGGGTTTAGTCCACTAAATAAGAGGTAAACCATGCATTCATGGGTAATGACAAAGCCAGAAGTATATCATGCAAGACTTGTGATTTTTTCCTCATATGATGTGATGGATTAATCATCTTTTTTTGTAGAGTAAAAGGAAGTACCATTCCATCATAAGTCAGAGGGTGTGAGGAAAATATTTATCGAAAAACATTTTCCATAAAACCTTCCATTCCAATGCCTCGATCTCATCATCAGGCTTCATATTTTTGATCAATGTCTACCATTGATCTGTTTCACAATCCATACAAAAAGTATCTAGATGTGCCTTCTCATGTTCATAATATTGATAGATATCGAAGATCATCTAATTTAGTTGATCAATTTTTTGGAAATTGAGGGATCAAATGATCCATTAAAAGTAGGAAGCCTTTCTCCCATGAAGCATTTGATTGCAGCTTGTTCGTTCTTAGTGGGGGGTTGAATGTTCATCTTGACCAATGTTTCTATTCAATTATTAAGTTAACTGAGAGAGTATTGTCTCATTATTTTCAATTCCAGATCCCATTAGATTGGGCCTCTCATTGGAACATTCAACACACTGATATTCACATCGGTTATTAGCCTCAGTCCTCCAATTATTGACCATTGGTTAGAATAAAGTGAAATTTTGGGGTAACACATAAAGGGGAATCCAATGATCAAAAGGGATAACTTATATATTGTATTTATTTCCTTAACATATCTATGTTATCCTAGATCTACATGCAAATATATATTCATAGGGGAATTTTATTTAATTCTGTTAATAATAGTGCTTACTATGCTTATGATTTTATCAAAGCATATCCCCAGATAGTGTTGTTAACCAGAGTATTGCAAGGCCCGTTGTTGTGCACCAGTTCCCAATAACCTCTAGCTCAAATCCATGTTATCGTGTTTTAAACCTAGATAAATTAGTGTTAGAGTTTCCTCTACATGATTGTTTCTAGAATGAGATGTAATTTCGTGATGAACCACAAACATAATACTCAAAAAAATTGGTATTTTTTTAATATATGTAGTCTTATCCCGAAGTATTTCACATTGTTTTTCTAATCTGAATAAAAAAAATAACTAAACTGTAACATCACATTACGTTTTCAGGTACTTTTGATGTTTCGAAGTACCTATTTTTTGGAGTACTGACTTGGGAGAGTCAGGAGAACTTTAAATGTTGTTTTGGGGGAAATGGGAAGTCGCACGGGTGGCACAGGGGTTGTCTAAACTGTGCGGCCAAACCATGCGCAGTTGGTCTTAGAGGTAGTAGCATCTGCATGGGCAGCACACGGTTTGTCTAACCATGTGGAAAACCCATGTGAGAAGGGTGGATGAGGAAGAAGATAATGCATGCATAGCGTACAGTTTTTCAAACCATGTGAACAAAACGTGCGACCACTTAAATGAGATCCTTAAATTGTGGATCTCACTCGGTTTTGCCTCTAAGTGTCTCGTTTTCCCTCCTAAGCGGCCCTAACTCAAGATTTGTCTTCTCCTAATGTCAGAGAAGTTTCTCCCATCATTCCGGAGGAAATCTAAAGGATCCTATTGGTAAATCGAAGTCGTATTCTTGAGGGATGTGATCATTATTCATTGGTCTTGATCTGTTTCATAGATCTACTTAGATCTACTACTCCTCTTCTCTCGGTTTCATAGATCTTCGCCCGTTATGGGTAAATAAATGTGTGTGCTATCAAATTTATTGATATTTTGTCTTGATCTTGTTAGGAGAAAAGATCTAAGGAGGGTTCTTGAAGAACAAACCCAGTTTTCTTGATCGTTCTTGACCGTTGTGGTTTTGGTCAAAACCTTTGAGGTAAGTGTTTTTGTTCCGACTTACCAAATTTATTATCATTTTATTTGCTTGATTTATTAAATTATTGATCTAAATTCAATTTATAAAATTTTATTTCAATTAAATTGAAAAAAACTCGATTCCAGTGAATCGAGATATTTGAAATGAATTTGGCATGGAAATTTGGAACACCCCAATTCCATTGAATTGGATGTGTTTATGGAAATTTGATGATTTAAATTGTTCAATTTAAATTTTTTTTTGGAAATCAATTCAATTAAATTGTAGAATTTAATTGTTAAAATAAATTATGTGATGATGGAATTGGTTTTGAATTGATTTCAAACTAGTGAAAATGGCTTAAACTGATTTGATAGGAACCCGGTGGTTTTATCTTGTGAAAAAGGAATGTTTTGAATAAAATCGGTTTTGTTTTTAAATGGAATGAAATTGGAACTTTTAAAATGGAAGAATGGGATTGATTGTATTTTAATAATTCTTAAAATAGTTCCCCCATCATGTAATAACACATTCAAGACTTAGGTAGTTAGTGATTTATTTGGATACACTCAATGATACAGCGACGTTCTAAAACAGACTTGCGGAGGGTCGCATCCCCGATGGGTTGGTGGTGAGTCTCCTTTGGCCAGTGTCATAGGGACGTGTGTATACATATTCTTCTGAGTTCACATATAGAGTATGGAATCCTATAACTGGTTAATACTACAGTACCTTTTGGCAGATGACCATGATGCTCCCTTGTTTATTTATATGTGAGATATAAATGTATGCCAATGCTTATGAACAACATTACATGCCTACTGAATTTATATAAACTTATTTATATAAAAAAATTTCTTCATCCATTATTTTAGAAATATTCCATCATTGTCAATCCTTTTGGTGAAATTGATTTTTCCATCATTTGAAAATGTATAGCATGTTTTGATAAAATATGATTTTGAATTTCCAAACTTGTTTATTTTAAAATTGAAAGCGTTTCTTTGGATAATCTATATTTGGAATCTATTACGGAATCTTTGGTGGTATCCTACTAAGATTAGGATCACACCCTACTTTTTCCTGTTGGTGTTTGTGGACTTTCTTCTTCCAAGATCGAGCAAATGGAAGGGTCCTCTTGGAGGTGGATCCAGCTGTTAATCATCGGTCTCGGTGAGTTGTGTCCGTAGGGACAATGGGGCTGTTTTTTTTCATTTTTAGTACTTGGGTTATAGTAATTTGGGCTTCTTTTTCCACTTTTTATTCCGGTACAATACTCTCAGTGGAGTTTCTTTTTTTTTCATACTGTCTTGTTTCTTTTGCTTCCGCATTCATGTGGCAAAATCGTCCCCTGTTGCATGTTTTGTGATGCTATGTTCTAGTCGCCAACCCATGGAGATCAGGAACACCCTTCTGGTTATGTCAAGGCTGCCTCGATTATCAGGTTACCAGGGTACCTGTTCTGTTTCATGAAAAAATGGTATCAGAGGGCAGGTTATGCATCTTGCCATGATGAAAGTATGAATTTGAGTATTATTGTCGGGACTTGGGAGGTAGTTGAGATTGAGTGTCTGGCCAGCTCTCACCACATTGAACCTTAAGTCACCAGGGTTTGTAAGGGAAATACGACTTTTGGATTAGTTCTAGTATCTTACCTGTTTTGATTTGGATGTAGTGGAATCCCAATCTTGTTATCCCTTAATTTAAGAATAGTATTCCTTGATACTCGGTTTGGGTGTTAATCTATGTCATTTTATGCTATGTAGAATCATGCCTCTGAGAAGGCATGGAAATTAGATCCAAAATGAGGCTACTGTTGAATCTCAACGAGAAAGTCCTATTATGGATCTGAGGCTTGTTGAGGTGATTGTTCACACAGTCCAAGCTATAGGACAGGCACCACCTCTAGTTCATGTTCAGGCTCCAGCAACAGATCCTCATAGAGATATTCTCTGAAGTCATTCTCAAAAATTCCTACGCCAGAAGCCGCCAGTTTTCAAAGGCTCCACTGACCCTCAATTTGTTGAGGAATTTTTGAGTAAGATTCAACGTCTGTTTGGGTTCTTGGAGAGACCTGATGTGATCAAGTTGAAGTGTGCCACCTTCGTACAGGAGGTACCACGTAAGATATGGTGGGACATAATGGTGAATGTTGGGAAACATGAGGGTTTGGAGTGGAAAGAGATTAGGATTCTTTTCACTAACCAGTTTTATCCAGAATGAATGGTGTTGGCCAAGTCTGTGGAGTTTTTCAAGATTTAGTGTCCCAAAAAAACCATGACTAAGTACTCAAATTCCTTTTCTGAGCTGGTACATTTTTCTCCTGAAATTGTTTCTAATAAGAGGATGATGGATCGACGATTCGAGTCGGGAATTCGATCAGATATCTATTCTCATGTTTTCCTATAGAAGCTACCCACTTATACTAATGTTTTGGATATGAAAATGATGGTTGGGATGGACTTGGAAGGAAAGTCACGGTTGAGGGAGGTTCTTTTCCCTCCTTGTGGCAGTGTGGGTTACTTTAAAAGAAACCCAAAGAGTGACTTTTATCATGGTATTTCTGGACAGCAGAGTCATCCGAGACCTCCAGTAGCACCAGGAGGGGATTCTTTGAATTGATATCAGTGTGTTAAGCCAGTACATTCTAAGAGGGTTTTCACTGAGGCACCCAAGAACTGTAGCTCATGTGGATGTTTAGGGCACTTACAGCGATTTTTCCATCACTTCTCTACTCCACGTAGTTGAACAAGATCATCGGCACCTCCAGAAGCTTCGGGGCAATCAAATGATTCACATACAAAAGGGTTCCAGCCACAGGAATCCAGAATAAAGCTTCTTCACGCAGTGGAAGAGTTTCCAGAGGAAGTTGATGCAGGTCCTGCAACTGTGAGAGGTTCCATTAATATATTTTCATCTTTAGTGACAGATCTTTTTGATACTGGTGCATCTAACTAATTTATTTCAACCCATCTTGTTAATATTCTTAATCTACTTATGGAAATTTTTTCTTTTGCGATGGATATTACTACACCCCTTGGTATAATGAGAGAGAAGGGTCTCCATAGTCCATCTTGTGTCTTCTCTCTATCAGATGTTGATCATGCTTGGATTTTCTTGGTTCTTGACATGAAATCATTTGAAGTCATGTTTTTGATGGATTGTCTCATTGCCAATAAATCCATGATCAATTTTTATCTTTGACAGGTCTACCTTACTACACCCAGTGGTGTGCCTTTTTTTTCAAGGAGAATGGGACCCAAGGTCAAGTAGAGATGGACCCTCTTATACAAAGTTGGGAAAAATTATATCAGTGTTTTATTTTGATCTAGAGAGAGATTTAATGTGTTGTGATCTTCCTCCGGTCATCGCAGAGTTTCCCGATGTGTTTCCTTCTTACTTCTCTGGTTTTGCACCAGTAAGGGAGGTTGATTTCTCTATTGAATTAAAGCCTGGTATTCAACTAGTTTCTATTCCCTCTTATAGAATGTCTCCAGCTGAACTAAATGAACTGAAGTCTCAGTTAGATTATATTCTTGAGAAAGGTTCTATACGCCCGAGTGTGTCACCTTGGGCAGCACCTATTCTCTTCGCTATGAATGCTGATGGTTCTCTTCACTTTTGTGTTGATTATCGAAATCTCAATCAAGTTACGATAAAGAAAAAATATATGTTACCATTAATTGATTATTTGTTTGATCAATTGAAAGGGGAAAAGTGGTTTTAAAAATTTTATTTTTGATCTGGTTAACATCAGTTGAGGAAAAAAGAATCTGACATTCATTAGATAGCTTTTCAGTGTAGGTATGTCCATTATGAGTACCTTTTAATGCCCTTCGGCCTATCAATTGATCAGGTAGTTTTCATGGATTTGATGAACAAGGTTTTCTGTGAGTATCTAGATACATTAATGGTAGTCGTTGTGGATGAAATTCTTGTCTACTCCAAGTCTGAGGGGGACCATGTGCATCATCTGAGAACATTTCTAAGTCTTCTAAGGAATCACTGACTTTATGCCATGCTTTCAAAGTGATATTTCTTGATTTCGGAAGTGAAATTCGTAGGACATGTCATGTCAGAACAAGGAATATCGGTTGATCCTGAGAAGGTGAAGGTTGTTATGACTTGGGAAAAACCACAGAATGTTTTTGTGATTTAGAGATTCTTGGGCTTAGCATGATATTATAACCAGGTTGTTATAGACTTCTCAAGGTTATCTTCTCCAATGACTGCTCTGACTCTAAAGGGAGTGATTTTTTCAGGGAATGATAAATTTCAGATTTCTTTTGTTGATCTAAAGCATCTTTTGGGTAATGTGTCGATGTTAACTCTTCATGAGGTTGGGATAGGTTGTGTGGTCTTCTGTGATGCACCGGGTTCAGGTTTGGGATGTGTCCTTATAAAAGGTAATCATGTTGTATATTATGGATCTCTTCAGCTTAAGAAACATGAGAAGATCTATACTACCCATGACCTTGAACATGCAGTTGTAATTCATGCACTTAAGTGTTGGAGAAATTACCTTTATAGAGAAAGGATTACTATGTATTCAGACTACAAGAGCTTGAGTTATATCTTCTCTAAAAAATATTTGAATCTCTGCCAAAGGCGTTGGATGGAGTACATGAAATCGTTCGACGTTGACATTTCATATACCCTGAGAAAAGGGAATGTAGTTGCAAATGCGTTAAGTAGGAAACTTCCATCACAGGGTATGAAAGAATCTTCAGAATAGTGGAGTTTGATGGATCTATTTTCTCTTTTTCATCTTGTAGTTAAGTGCAAGGGGAATGAAGTTTCTTTAGACAGTGTTCAGTTAACTTCTACTCTCCATGAGTTAATTCTTCTGAAACCACAACTAGATGATGAATTCCATAACATTAGGAACTCTCTTCATGTTGGGGAGACTGAAACTCAGTGGTCATTCTCCAAAGAGTGTGTTATGTGTTATTGAAACCATTACGGTGTGTCATTAGAGGCAAGGAAAGATGTGATGGGGGGTTTCCATAACTCTTAGTGGGCTGTACACCCAGGAACCACAATGATTTTCTATGACATGCAGTGACAGTTTTGGTGGCTAGGTATGAGATGATACATTGCTGAGTTTCTATCTCGTTGATACACATGCCAGCTGGTGAAAGCCGAGCACCACAAACCTTCAGGTTTTCTTTAACCCCTTCTAGTCCCTACATGGATGTGGGATGAAATCTCTATGGAATTTTTGGTTGGGTTACCTCTAACCCAGAGAAAGAAGAACGTGATATGGGTTGTGATAGACAGACTGACCAAGTCTGCTCACTTTATACCTATTCAAGATACAACCCAATATGAGGAGTTGGGAAATATCTATGTGAATGAAGTAGTTCTTTTGTATGGAGTTCCATCTACTATAGTCTCTGATAGGTATCCTCGGTTTACTTCTCTCGTTTGGAGAGCCTTTCAAGAGGCACTACGATCACAAGTCCATTTGAGCATGGCCTACCATCCACATTTAGATGGCTAGATAGAGAGAGCTATTCATATCCTTGAGGATATGCTACGCGCATGTGTTCTCGTCTTTGGTGGGTCTTGGGATGATCATCTGGGGCTAGTTGGGTTTTCTTATAACAACAGTTATTGGACTGCGATCAAAATGGCTCCTTTTGAGGCTTTGTATGGATGTCCTTGAAAATCTAATTTATGTTGGTTGGAAATTGCTGAATGTTCTTTGGTAGGACCAAGTTTGTTCCAAGAGACGACAGCTAATATCCATTTGATTCATCATATAATGTTTACAGAACAGAGTCGGAACAAGTCTTATGCTGATCGTCACCGTAAACCTTTCGAGTTTTCATTTGGTAAGCATCTATTCTTGAAAGTTTCACCCCGATTAGGCTATCGACGGCTTGGGAGGCAAGGGAAGCTTGATCCTTGTTTTTTGGGACCTTTTTATGTTGTTTTTCTTGTAGGGAATGTTGATTACCTTCTATCTTTACCACCATAGCTGATGTAGATACATAACATGTTCCATGTATCGCAGCGGAAAAATTATCTCTCTGATCCATCTCATGTTGTGAGCTAGAGTGATCTTGAGATTAAACCAGATTTATCTGTTACTAAATGGCCAGTTAAGGTTGTTGATTCTAAAACAAAGTTACATCATGGGATAATGATACCTATGGTCTATTTTCTTTGGCAGCATGGTTTTGATTCTCATGAGATGTGGGAAATGGAGGCACTAATTAGAGAGGAGTGGCCTCATCTTTTTGACATGGAGGTTTCTTCATAGGAATTCTAGGGACAGAAAGATCTTATGGTGTAGAGGTTGTAACATCACATTATGCTTTCAGGTACTTTTGATGTTTCTATGTACCTCTATTTTGGAGTAGTGACTTGGGAGAGTTGGGAGAACTTTAAATGTTGTTTTGGGAAAAACGGTATGTCTCACGGGCGGCGCACGGGTTGTCTAAACTGTGCATCCAAACCATGCGTAGTTGGTCTTGGAGGCAATAGCCTCCACACGGGCAGCGCACAGTTTTTCTAACCATGCGACCAAACCGTGAGGGAATAGTGGCAGAGGCAGAAGCTAACACATGTCTAGCACATGGTTTGTCAAACCGTTTGAACTAACTATGCGACCACTTAAATTAGAACCTTACATTGGGGATCTCACTCGGTTTTTACTCTAAGTTCTTCGTTTTTCCTCCTAAGTGGCACTAACTCGAGATTTGTCTTCTCCTAAGGTCATGGAAGGTTCTCCCATCATTCTGGAGGTGATCCAAAGGCTCCTCTTGCTGAATCAAAGCAGTATTATTTATTTATGTGATCGTTCTTCATCATTCTTGATCGGTTTCATAGATATACTTAGATCTACTTCTCCTCTTCTCTCTGTTTATTATATCTATGCCTGTTATGGGTAGATCTAAGTGCATGGTACCATATTTGATGCGAATTGGTCTTTATCTTGCAAGGAGAAGAGATCTAAGGAGGGTTCTTGAAGAAGAAACATGGTTTTCTTGAGCATTCTCGACCGTTGTGGTTTTGGTCAAAAACTTCGAGGTAGGTCATTCTGTTCCGACAAACTAGATTGATTATCATTGTATTTTCATGATTTATTCAATTGTTGATCTAAATTCAATTGCTAAAATTTTATTTCAATTAAATTGTTAAAAACTCAATTCCAGTGAATCAAGATATTCGAAATGGTTTTGGCATGGAAATTTGGAAAACCAAAATTCCATTGAATTGGGTGTTTTTAGGGTAATTTGATGATTTAAATTGTTCAATTTAAATTGTGGATTTGGTGGAAATTATATCAATTAAATTGATGAATTTAATTGTGAAAATAAATTATTTGATGATGGATTGGTTTTGAATTGATTTCAATCTGGTGAAAATGGCTTAAACTAATTTGATAGAAACCTAGTGGGTTTATCTTGTGAAAAAGGCATGTTTTGAATAATACATGATTTGGTTTTAAATAGAATGAAAAAGACACATTTGAAATGGACGAATGGGATTGAACATATTTTAAGCATTCTTAAAATAGTTCTCCCATTATGTAAGAGCACATGCAAGACTTAGGTAGTTATTGAGTTATTTGGATACACTCTACATTACGACAAAGTTATAAAACATACATGTGGTGGGTCACATCCCCAATGGGTTGGTGATGAGTCTCCTTTGGCCAGTTTCATAGAGACGTGTGTATACATATTTTTCTGAGTTCACATAGAGAGTACAGAATCATATAAGTGGTTAATACTATCGTACCTTTTGGCAGATGACCATGTTGCTCGCTTGTTTATTTATATGTGAAATATAAATGTTTGCTAATGCTTTTGAATTGCATTACATGCCTTCTGAATTTATATAAACTATTTTATATAAATATTTTTCTTAATCCATTGTTTTAGAAATATTACATCATTTGAAATCCTTTCCTTAAATTGATTTTTCCATCATTTGAAAATGTATAACAAGTTTTGTTAAAATATTCTTTTTAATTTCCAAACATGATTAATTGAAAATTGAAAGCATTTATTTGGATAATATATATTTGAAATATGTTATGGAATATTTTGTGGTATCCTACTGTTCTTAGTCCCACACCCTACTTTTGCCTCCGGGTGTTTGTGGAAATTCTTCTTCCAGGATCGAGCAAAGGGAAGGGTCCTCTTGGAGGTGGATCCAGCTGTTGTTCTTTGGTCTTGGTGAGTTGTGTCCTTAGGGGCCTTGAGGATTTTTTTCCCATTTTTAGTACTTGGGTTGTAGTACATTGGGCTTTTTATGCCTCTTTGTATTCTATTACAATACTCCCTATGGAGTTTCTTTTTTTTCAGACTGTCTTGTTTCTTTTTCTTCCTCATTCATATGGAAAAATTGTTCCCTCTTGCATGTTGTGTGATTGTAGGTGCTAGTCACCGACCCGTGGGGATCTGGAATGCCCTTCGGGCTATGTCAGGGCTGGCTCAGTTATCGGGATACCAGGGTACCCTGGCTGGTTTGTGACAAAACCAATCATTTGATACTATCTATAACAACCATGATCTCTATTACCCACTTAGACATAATTTATTACCTAAAAATTGACATAAGACAACTATGAGAATTGTTATGTCTTGTGTCTTGTGAAATTAGGAACATTACATAGCAATGTAGAAAAAAACCAAAAATATTTATAAAAAACATTTTTTAGAAGAACACAAAATTCCTTAAAACATAACATTGCATGGGATAACCTGAGAATATTCATATGAAAATGGTGATCAATAATTCCTTGTATGGGATTAAACACGGAATAACATTAAAAATATAGAACATGTTTGGCAATAGGAAAATCAATGGACCATAAGAGAAACATGAACTTAAAAGCATTATATAGCATTATTGTCATACCATGGAAATGTGGTAACAACATTTAACATGATATTAGCATGATCCAAGGCTCATTGGACATAAAGCATGAGTAAAACCTCATTTCACTGGAATTAGCATGACTAAACACTAATTGAACATGATGTATCGTTATACTAATCATTACCCTATGCATTGGAGCGCTATCAGGGGGCACCTTTCTTAATCATTTCATTTCATGCAAAATTGTGCCACATGGAACATAAAACATAGAATCATTCAACATCATAATTTATTCCATTATAATGGACTTTAGAAAAAAATACATGAAAATATATAATAGATAAGTAAATTTTTGAAATGCTGAATATCTTTGATAGACAAATAGGCATGGTATTCACTACACAATGACTTTGGCTTGGCAAATCGCAGTGAAAATTCAGTAGCATAACGACGTGACATAAGAATTCATAAAAAATGGTTTATTAGAGATTAAGGGTTATCTCATCATATGTAAATGAAATGGAAAGTATGGGGTCATATAGATACATATTTCAACATGTGTAATGGATTCATGTTCATAAGATATAAGTACTTATTGAATGTAAATGTGGATGGATAAATCCCTTATGTAATTTCAGCATGGTAACCGGTGTACATAAGAGGAGTTAATGATAGATAATGGGGTCTATAATTATTCAAAATTAATAAGGTTACTATATGGTAGGTGTTAAATCATACCCCAAAATTTTTAATTGAAAATAATAGGTCAAATAAAATAATTAAATTTGGACATAAATGGAAAAGGATGAAATCCTTACATGGAAATTTGATACCATGGGCATGAGAGAGGCTGAGAGGGGATTCGTGGGAGCATGGGGAGCCTTGGTAAGATTCTAGATTGAGGAGGTCAAGGGTTGGTCTAGGTTCCAATGGTTTGAGTGAAGAGGAAAGGGATATTGAGTGGGTTTATATAGGAAAAGAAAATTAATTTCTTATTATTTAGGTTTTGGACACCACACATTAAACTAATCAAAACCACAATCCATTCTATGTTTTTCCCAAAGTTTTTTCCAAATTGGCGGGAAAAAATTTATTTTATATGGCCTATGGATGAACTTTTTTAAATATAAGGATTATTTATGGGGAGGTGAGTTACACTCTCAAGGAGATCATTTTAAATTGATTTAATGTTTTAGAAGTCGTGGAGGGTCAACTAAGGCTTTGTAAATTAAATAAAAAAACATAAAATCACATTATATTAAAGGTTAAAAATATATGGGCCAAACACCCTATTTGTAGTATTTTATTACATCACTATTTGGTCATTATGAAGTCATAAAGGACATTATATATTTATATAGTATTTATTATTTAACTAAAAATTCGGTTATCCCAGAAAATTATTAAAAATTAAAAAATGGTTAATTTTGACGTCCTAATTCCAAAAAATAATATTAATTTTATCTAAATAATGTTTTAAATATGTTAATTTTTACTTTTAAAATAAAAACCGATATTTATCCAAAATTAATGGGTTTTGTAAAAAAGCTGATTTCAGACATAAGTAAAAAATAAAATTTTATTCATAAAATGTATACTATAAATTATATTTAATAAAATTTAATTTAGTGAAAATATTATATTAAAATATTATTTAATTTAAAAATCAATTAATTTATCAAATCCCTTTTCTTAATTTAATATTAATGAAAAATACAATTTGTTGTTTAAAAACTATTTAAAATGTAACAATAATACAATGAATGTATATTATTTATTCAATAAAAATCTAATGAACAAAATAATAGTACTAGGTTCTTGTTATGGAACCCCTTATAACACCTGCATATTCCCTATGGGTAAGGTGTGAAATGGTGACAGACTCTTGGGGTGGCTCGGATAAATCGCTCGGGTGGTAATCTCTATCCACTTACACTTCTCCTGTTGGAGGTTCCGTTCATGATTTCCATGTTGAGGATTAGTCCGGGCTTGGTCAATAGTGAATCCCAGTGACTTTATCCCCCTTTACGAGCTCTAAAAAAGGGGCTTTGTATGGTGAAATTCAACTGGAAGAGGCCATCACATCCTTTGTCTATGTAAATTTGATTCTTTGAAGATCTTTATTTATAATTATCATGTGATCATTGTTCAATGACTATATTATAAAAGATGACAATTATTAACGGTATTTCAAAATCCAGAAACCTAAAACCATATATGTGCAGATTTTTAAAATAACCATTTTCATAATAATACATTTAATCAGATCAAGAGGAATTTTCATTAGTAATAGTTGGGGTCATTACATTATTCTTCTATAAAATTAATTATTGATTTATATATTATTTTGTATGTGTGAAATGGTATATATTAAAATAGATGTTACATTGTTGTTTATTATATTTCATTAAACACTATGAAGTATAGTTATATTCTCACAAAGGTACTAACGCAGACCCTTTCTTCTTGTTGGAAGCCTCTAATTAATAGAAATGTATGAATGAGTTCATATAGATAAATAATCCAGACAAGATTTATAGTGATCCAAGGTGATATTACAATGTGGTATCAATGATTTTTTGTTGTTGAGAACATATTTTTTTAAATTATTTGTTTTTTCTTACTATTGGGATATGTTGGACATGTGATATAGGAATGTGTTCGAGAATTTGATTGATATCAAACTAGTGCATCCAAAATAACTTTTCAAGTAGGAATTCCATGTTTACAAGGATGTTTTGTAGTTTTTCTTGGTATTTGATTTCATAGTTATATTATTTCACCAACCTTGACACACATGGATTTTTAATTGATGATTTATTATTTATATGTTTATTTATCTAGGTTTGTTTGAATTATTCTTGTATTTGAGAATCAGGGTTTTGAGAGATGATTCGCATGGAATAAAAATCCTTGTATATGATTGTAATAAATGGAGTTGATGTATCAGTTATTTGAAGCTATAATAATAAAATTTATATATTTTTATTATATAACATGTTGGTGTAATTATAATCATATATAGAACACTATATTTTCTTCTAATGATAGATCCTGTGGGTCTATGATGAGATGCACCACGATGATTTCTATGTAGTACCTCTAGTAATGGATGTGTAGTGACCTTTATTGGGTCACTTCTTGCATGGATATCCATTCGTTAAACCCATTATTGGTGATTTAAAAATTGGCTTGGTTATTTAATGCGTCTATAATCAACTATATTGAATTTCTTATTGGATATTCTTAGTGGTATTCTAAATAGAATAACCTCATGACTATGGGTTACATAGAATAAATCATCATTAAAAAATTTCATTATATAATTATAAACATAGATAGAAAATAAAATTATCCATTAGGTGGTGGAACCCATGTGAAGAAGCCTGATTAATGTCAATATGAGATTGTGATTTTCAAGTGGTAAGTCATGTATGAGGATTCATAATGAGAATTAATGCTCTAGTTGTATTATAATTCAGAATTTAAGGCCAATGATGTATGGGAGAGCCTGGAGTGGGTATTTTGGAATTTCAGTTTCTTTATAATAGTTTAGATTATGGTAGAGAGGTGTGCTTGTGCACTGTGACCTATTCAAGATATGAACAATTGGTTAAGTGGGAGAGACTAGTGCATAGTCATGCATATAATGATATTTGAGAGGTAGGAATTACGGATGAGTTGTGTTGTGTTATATGATGGGAACATGATTAATTGGATTTATGGGTTTGTATGTTCCGTTATATATAGGAGTCATTAGTATATGATTTAGGTTATGAGACAAGAGCTCATGAGGTGAAATAGGTTATGTAGTGATTCAATAGTTATTCCTTGAGTTTTTATTATCAGAACCACTTTATGTTATCTTCTGAACATGATGAGTTTTATAGGGCATGGTCGGTTGTATGCCTATCAATGGTGACTTCGAGATCATTTTCTAGATATATAGATGATATTTATTTAGATGGTTAGGTCTCAGATGAATAGACCATGGGTCTCTTCTCATGGTTTTTTAATGATGTCTTGGTTGATAGGTGATTGTATGATAAACTACAAAACATGTGAAATATGCATCATTAAAGAGGATTTTTGAGGGTTTTGAAGTTATATGAAATTAATATGAATAAGGGGAGTCATTTTTTTCTTTAAGAACATGAGACTATATTCATTAGTACATGACTCATCGCACCATGAGTTGGTTTGCGTCGATGTGTGGTACTAGAATATATTTCAATTGGACTTAGATTGGATCATGAAGAATACAGTATTTATGTTTATTTCCATGCGATTCATGAATTTGTGAGAAGACTTGTACAATATAGGGAGAGGTTGGATAAATGAAATATTTGTGGACATGGGTTTTTATGAGATAGAAAATTTATCTTATATGGTGATAGGTAACATCGTAGATTCATTTGGTATAATTGAATAATCAGACTAAGGTTGTACCATGCCATGGACTATCTAAGAAGCATGGTGTCAGAGGTAGACTATGGATGAGTGAGGCTTGGGAGGATAACCATTCACGTGATGAAGGAACCCAGGGAAGATTAACTAAATATGTAGTATAATGAAATCCTTAATTTGAGGGAGGGAATAAATGGCTGTTAGATATTAAGGTCCTTATTATAGATGGAATTCCAATGGATACCTAGTTTGATATTCATTATGATTAGGAAATCGAAGGAAAATAATTATTTTTATTGGTTTTGGGTATGAGTGGGGTGGATTCCATTAGTCATTGTATTTGATAATATATAGAAGATGTGATGTGGAGGCCCATTCTCATTTCGTAATTTCTGTGTGTGTGATGAAATAGTCATTGGAAAGTCGACATGGAATTGAAATGATAATGTGAAGAAGGATCTAATTTTATCTAGCTTAATATTTAATACATGGTTTGAGATTTGGATACAATACAGAAACAACAAATACTTCTTATCATTAGAGTCAGAATAGTTTTGATGGGATCCAATCGTGAGTCAGGTCAAGGGTGTGCGAGTTCTTAGGTGAGAGAAAGATAGTGTATTTGGATTATTTAGGGTTCAACAATGGAATTATACCGAGGTTCATGTTCAAACATTAGTGTGGGTTCTTAGATGATCACTTAAATCTTGTGAGGAAAAAGGAATCATAATAGAGTAGTAACAAATTGTATGTGTGTGAAACAAATTATTTTTAGGGAAGGTTAGAATAAATTGGTCAGACCGGTTCATTGATGTATAATTTTATATAGTGGGTGGTGTCCATTCATGGAATGTCATTCCTAATAAAAATTTCATATTTTTATGATTATACTGTTTTTTTACGAAAATATGGTATTATTATTCTTAATGAAATTATGGGGGAGACACATATGTTATTTTAGAATCAATGACATAAAAAATTAACTTGTTAGGATTTATGTTTAACATTGTGTTGGCTGTGGTGAGATTAAAATCATTGAATGAATGTCATTTTATAGTAGTAAATATATTTTCATTATGATATTCTAATGGTGGGGAGATCCATGGCTTGGGGTCGACCCCTTTTGAGTGGAGGATTTTTTTGGGGAGAATCATAAGCCTATAAATTAATTAGTTGATGAAACTGTGGTATTAAGAGTAAAATGGTTCAATGTGAAAATATTCATTATTTATAGTGATTTTAGTGAAGGATGGATTAGTTTTTTATGAGTAGTGTGCCTTATGTTTGGAGTTTCATAGACGATTCTCATTCAGTGTTATAGTGTGGAAACATATTTATTAAAAATATGTTTACAACCAATTTACGTCCGAATTTAAGGTTGAATGATTAGATAAGATTTGATGATGATAATATGTTCTATGGTGGGGAGGCTGTAAACCACCTCTCTATTGTGAGTTTATAATTTTTCAGGGAATTTCATTTTTTAGAATATAATAGTAGCGGTCATTGAGAAAATTGAGACATGGAATTTAATTCTGAGGGTTGAAATGTATTTATGATTTTTTAAATATGTTTCGGTCCGAGAGGTGTCTTGGTTGATCAAATGAGTCTCTATAAATTCAAGTCATGTTTTAATTTTTTTTAGGAATCTTCCCTTGATCAGAGGTTTTTACATTGTTTAGGAGAAACCATGTATAACTTAATTCGGGTGCTGGTTTCTAGGTCATTTTATAAAGTATATGATTGGTATTCATGGTTATAACATGGTTAAAAATTAAATTTAGGTATTCTAGAATAAACTATATTGCTTATAATTTTGAATGAATGGTATAAAAAATTTTCAAACTGTTTAAAAAATGTGTGAAAATGGTAGATTGAACAAATAGTATTTCGTAGGGGTTGTGATTGATTTTGAAAAAAATTGGGCCAAAACATTAAGAATGTGTGTATTTAGACATTGATTGTTGCAAAGTTGGCGCACAGTTTGAAAATCTATTCATTGGATATATATAGCAGACTGAATTTCATTACATATGGCTAAATGGCTGAAATACCCCTTATGATTTATTCTTCCTCCTCATCCCTCTCTATCACACACAATGTCTTAGAGGTCCTCTCCCCCACTCCATTCATTTGATTGTCTTAAATATATGGGGTTTATTATATTATTTCATTTTAGATTGATGTGATAGAACCTCCTCTTTTATCCATTCTTCACAACTCAATGTTCTCTCTAAATTAGTTTCATTGGATTTGGGTTCTAGTGTCGATTACACCAGAGAATGGTGAAATGAATTTTTTTAAAGTGATAATTCTCTGAATAACTATAGTAAATCCCAATTTGATATCAATACACCATGAAGTATCGTTATGTCATTAGAATGAAAATGTGATGTCCTACTAATGTTTTTTATTAAAATTAAATGATATCTCACATTGAATAGATTCTAATTGATTAGTATATTACATAGATGGTGTTGGGATTCTATTATGGTACTTCCATAGGATGATAATCAGGGTTTCCGTGAAATCATTGCATTCCATGATTTATTTATTTATTATTCATAATCACATTATTTTATAAAATAAATGTATATTTTTTATAAATTATATTTTTATTAAAAATAATTAATTGGGTTGTTTTGGCATGAGGTAGGGCCTCATGTTGATGGTAAATGGTTTATTGGATATTATTGTCATCCTATAATGATTTTAAAGAATGTGGTAAAATATTATTCTCAAGGTAAATGCATTCATAAATTTGGTATGTATTGTCTCACACATCACCTAAGTTTTATTGAATTTTATTTCATGATTGTGATATATGATCTCTCCACCACTGATAGTTGACCCTCCAAATTATATATTATTTAATTTAAATTTGATTCCATCAAATTAATTTATCATTGTTCCATGACTGTGATGGTGCATTTACATAATCAACATTACTTGATTATTAATAGCTAGATCGGTGAATCCCATGATGCGCCCGTAAGGGGCTCTCCTTCTAGGGTTCTCCTCTCGCCGTCGCAAGCTTCATCGCTGCGGAAGGCGCAACGTTCCTCATCGAGCTCAACAGGTTTTGGTGGAGGCTATTTGATGAAGTGAAGTTAGGCGGCTTCGCAGTCTTCTCCCGTTGAGATGCACTATGGGCTTCTGCAGCTGTTGCTTTGGATTTTGGGTGTATGACCGGATCTTCGTCGGCATACTCTTTGGAGCGCTCCTGTTTTGGTTCGGCAGCCTTTTGTCATCCTATGGTGAGTTCCTCATTGTTTGAAGGTTGTGCTCAAGCGTCAGTGGTTTGGTGTTCTGCCTCTTATCTGGTGAGTGAGTTAGGGTTTCTTTGTGCCAGTTGTGGTTGATCTATTCGGTGGCGGCGGGGTCTGCTGGTTTCTTTTTCAGTGTAATTTTGGGGTTTTTGTTTTTCTTCTTCTTTTATTGTTCCTTAGCGGGGTTTCGAATAGCAGTGATTTTCTGTTCATGAATCTTCGTGAGCATGGGTTGAATTTGTTCCTCAATGTTTCTAGGATGATTTTTTTGAGTGCGTGGATGGTTTCCGACTGTGGTGATGGTATTCGGTGATTTCTCCTGATTTTCTGGCTTGCACCCTTGATGCGTTTCAATATCGGTGAATGGCTTGAAACTCCAGTGGGTGTGATGATTGTGTTCTATTGATTGCATTCTGGCGATGTCGTTGGATGCTAAAGATCAATGATGACTTTGTCAGGTTCCTCTTGTCTCGCCGGCGACCTGGCCGGCGGTGGTGTTGGGATTCGCGACGACTCACAGATCCGAGGTGATGCAGAAATCGAGAGGTTTCTGTTTTTGAGGTCGGCACATGATTCAGGTCACGTGTCGGGGCTTGTGGCTCAAGGTGATGATGGATGTGGAGCAGAAATTAGAATTTGGAATTTGAAATTGAATGTTTAAGTTTTCATCTTGATGATCTGTATGGTTACCGGTTTTTCTTAAACCGTCTTTGATAAAATTAAAAAAATGTTTTACAGTCAATAGCTAGATCCTTGAAAATAATTCAAAGCCTTGTGATACATCAACTTAAGTGGTGTAACTTAAATGTAATAAATGGAACATTATAGGTTAACCATAATGAATGACCTTTAGTCACCTCCATGTAGTAGAGAGGGCGATGAGTTGAGATCGATTGGCCTGATTATGTCATGATATTACCTTGATATTCATAATAGGTGTTATTCTAATTTAGTTGATAATGGTGTGAGAAATTCTACCCCACATGGATTGGGAGTGCCTAGGATTGTTGACCATGTATAAGAATATGGATAAGTTGGATTGGGGTAATAACCTAGTGATAATTTGGAATGTGATATGATCCTTATGCAATTTATATATGGTGGTTTCTATATGCCTTTTCTTAGGAGTAAAATGAGTATATGATGATACTTTTTTTATGTGAGAGATTCTAATAACTCAAAGTGATGGGTGAAAACTATAGAGACATTTTTGAAATTAGGGAACCCCTAAATGGTGTCCTATAAAAGATGTGGCATAGTGGTACCTGGTGTGAGTCTCGGTATTATGTTGACCCTAGCGAGTTTATTTCTATGATAATGGTTTATAATCATTGCAGGTGTTACCTTAGAACACAGAAAAATAATTTGATCTAGATTTTTTTTATGATGATGGGTTATGAAACTAAGAGGGTGACCATGGACTTATTTTATAAGTTTGGTAAGATAGAAATACCATATGATATTTTTTATGAGAATCATCATGGTAGGTATGTAGTTTAATTTTCATTATCATATTTATATATAATATTTATTTTATTCATGAAAACAGTCTATAGATCTGATAGTTGTTCCAAGTATTATGACTGACTAGAGTAAACCCTCAAGAACTATAACTTACTACACGATTTGTATTGATGACTTGGAAACACTATATAGATGTGGAGATGATTCATAATAAATATGGAATGTAAATAACACTAGTATTCATCCATTGGTAGATATATTCCCATTGGATTTGCTCATAGGGACATGATTAGATATTGATGACCATCGATCGCCTAGAATTACCTTATAGGGATTAGCAAGGACCTGATTACCATTGATCACCTAGGAATTCTTCATAAGTATCTCTCTAGAGACTAATGAATATTTATCACCTATTGTTACCTCATAGGGATAATATTAGAGCCTAATTGCTATTTACCACCAAGAAATAACTCACATGGATAGTTTTAGAAGGGTCACCATGGATTAACTCACAATGATCATGAATTAATCCTAATACTAAGTTAGATTCATATGATGTTCCAATTGTATCTAATGGTTACAATAGATATATATAGTTTCTGGAGATATTTCCAAGGATCATAAGTTTAATCCTACAACTATATGGTCATTGTTCCTTGTACTACATGAAATAATTACGTGATGTTCTCAAAGAAAATTTGGTACTGGACAAATAAGGTTTTGGTTTATTCAATGGGTGTTATTATAAGCAATGGATTGATAGGGTTTATTTATTTTTTCATCCATAGTAAATTTTTTATTCATCATAGAAAATAAATTCTATACACAATATTGTTTTTTATGGGACCACATTGGTGGTGAACTACAATGTTTTACTTACCCTCGACATAGGTGACCATTTATCTTGGCGCCTAATAAGACTTCACTGATCCTACGTTCAGGTTGGTTAGAGGCCCAATGTTTCATGATCAAACTTGAAAAACTAGATAAGATTTCAGATTTGGATGGGTATAAGATAAGGAATGTAGTGGAGCTGCTTGAAAATATCATTTTTCTTTTTCATCATTTGTAATGTGTGATAGTTCCTATCGGCGGTTAGATGTTGTGTATGTATTGATTCTTTCATCTACATTCACTATAATTGATATCTTTTTATTTATTTTATGTACTATTTTTTTTTCTTATTTTGGATTCTAATAGGTTATATCTAATATATTAATACACACTCAAATATAGGGCTATAGCCTCACCATGATACTAATTTAGAACCCCACAATTAGTCAGAAGCCTCTTGTATATGAGAAGGAATATCTATTATCATCTAGTGACACACACTTGTAACTATTTTGAGTGAACCAATGTAGGGATGTAACATGGGACCTTTAAATGATACTTTTAACAATATTATCTAGGAGAATCCCTCTATGTACTATAATATCACTTATGTAGTTGTTAAAATGGAATAATAAATTCACCACAGAGATGATCCATGTCCCTCTCAAGATAATGAACTTGGTTCAGTATCATATAAATATCAAACTATATAATTACTACATCATATGCTATAATTTTTCATAGAAATAATTAATCTACAACATTTAGAGGGTTGATTGGAAATGATAGGGTGTATATTTGAGTTCATTTAGACCCTAACATCTTTCAAGGATAAATGTGATGTCATTATTCTTGAAGGGCCATGTTAGAAATAGTGGGTGCTAAATTTCATATCTATATTGAATGATCACATATAATATATTGTGTTCTTGTTTATTTTGACCCAAAAGTCCTATCAATACATGATAGAATTAACTGGGTTCTGAAAATTTATTTGCCACAAACAAGATGAAATGGTAGTCCAGGACAATTCCAAATGTTATCAACAAAAAATAACATCTAAAGAAGAATAAAAGGAGAGGCTTTGGATTCCCTTCTTGTTTTGACTCTATAATATAGGAGGATATATTATATGAAATTTTTATTCTTGAGATAAATCTATTCAAATTTATCATTAGTTTAGATGCAATGGTCTCTTCAATTATTATATTTATTAATAACAATAGAGGATGAAATTTACTACCTCTAACAGTAACTCACAATTATTTTAGTATTAATGGTATTCATGACCTATTACGTAAGGAAACCCCCCTCTTGAAGTGTGAAATTTACGATGTTAGTTAGAATCTATCTTGGTTGCGGCTGATTGAGGTAGATTCATAATAAAAACTCCTTTGGTATATAGATTCGTGAGGTTCTTTTTGATGAATTGTCAATTTCACCTTGAAAATTAGAAGTTCGTTTCCCAATTTATTTATTTTTCATAAATGAATTAACATATTTTCAATTTTATTGTGTGGAATCCAAAGAGTTGAATTTGTTAAATATATAACTTGATGTCCTGGAAACTGAAGGCTCCATAATCACTTGTGTGTTTCTATAGAAAAATATGGTTATCTTTTCAATGAAAGGGAATGGGTCTCTGTAATTGGGTATTGTAAATCACAAGTTGAATATGGTTTAGAATAAGAAAAAAAAATCCATCTACCAGTATTGATGACCACTTTGATCAGCTAAAGCAGGAAAGATGGATTTAAAAAATATTGATCTTTGTTTGGGTTATCCCCATTTCAGGGTGAGATATGGTGATGTTCCTAATAATTATTTTCAAATGAGGTATGGATATTTCAAATATCTTATGATGTCATTTTTTACAGATTCCCCATAAATCGTAATGGTATGGATGAACAAGATATTCCATCTATACATAGAATCCATTGTTGTGGTATATTTGGGTGATATTCCAGTTTACATGACAAATAAATAGGGGTATGGACATCACATAAAAAAAGTTTTGGTTATGTTTCATGTTCACTTCCAATAATTCATTGTATCAAATTTCTATTTTGGATGCTGGAAGTCAATTTATTAAAATAGGTGGCATCAAGACATGACATATCAACTTCTCTTAATAAGGTAAGGGCTATGACGTCTTGGGAATAAACATGAAATTTTATTTATACTATGATATTCTTGAATCTATCTTGGTATTATTAGTGGTTGTTGAAATATTTCAATATCATGGAATCACCATTGAACTCTCTTAGGCAGAAGGGGCAAAAATATTTATGTAGACCTGAGTGGTAGACATCCATTGATGAGTTAATATAGCCGTTGAACTTATATAATTCATAATATTTCAATGATACAATTAGTGATATGTGGCCTATTGAGAATCATTAGTTATAGGATTGATATGTGTAATCATTTTTCTTAATCACATGGTGTCTTACGGTTCTCAAAAATATCAACCAAATTAGATAAATTACCTTAATCATGACCAATAACTCCTTGTGGTGATGAATGCTCTTAAGTTTCGATGATAATAAAAATTTAGAGAGAGTTTTATGGTATATTTTGATCATTATTGATTAATATATATATATATATATATTATATAATATAAATTAACCTCATATAGTGGATATGGCGTGAGTATCTTCAAGATTATGAATTTGACACAAGAGATACACTAAGAAGGCAAACATGATGACTAACAATGTTTACAATATGTATCCCTGTTAGGAAATGAATGATTCAATTGAAGAAATAGGTTTAATAATAATTTTTACCTTTATGAATTTGGATGTAAAATAGGATAAGGAAGATATATTTTTATCTAGTGACCACCTAAACTTATCCCTTAAAGATTTTATTCTTTATATGGAACTAAAGAGTTGAAGTGTTTTAAAGCACAATGAATGGTATATATTATGGGAAAACCACCATCATGTGGTATATATCTTGTGAGGGGATAATCTATTTTTAGAACTATAATTTGAAAAAATTGTCTTTTCGGAATGCATTTCCAGGGTATTGTCATCATTATAATGATTACATACTCCCCAACAACACTAATATGTATAATGATCTAAAAAACTAAATCTTATGCCTATGTATGATATGTGACATTACAAACACTGTGTCAAGATGCAATAATTTGGAGTAGAAAAATGATGAGCATAAAAAAGTATTCTAGACTACTTAAACATCATCCCATATATAACTATAATTTTTTAGAGTTGTTTTTTTATTTATCATAATATTACCTCATTCCTATTAGGGAATAAATGTTATATGTTTCCTGATTAATAATACATCAAAACCATTACACTTCATTTCAGGAAAACATACCACTATGGTGACTAATATTCAAGGTTCTATATTAAAGATTTTGTTATCTTTAATTCACTTCCAACTTTAATCATCTCATATAGAGACACACAAACCATATGTAAATTTTAGAAATACATTCAATAGAAAATTTGATATCAAGAGAAACATAGCAGAATGTACTATCCAAAAATCAATTTTTAGATGGCGAACCCAATAATTTTTTTATGATATCCTCCAATTTCTACACTATCAATTTTAAGGCTAATATGCCACCCATATAATACTATTTGTGTAAATTTATAATAATAGTTACTATTTATAAATTATAATGATTCATTTGAAATATATATACGGTTAGTTATGTTTGTCTCAAAACTATTGGGTCTAGGTAAGAGAGACCTCCTTAGTGGAACCATGTATCATGCAAGGGATATCATATATTGTTTAGATGAGTTATCAATGATTATTTATGCCTTATAGAATCTATAATTCTTAGGAAAATCATTTGTTTCATCCATCAATGTTTTGGTGGCTGAGATGGTGTTCATAAATATGTCACATAGTTAGAGCCACCATTATATCTAGAAGGTGGGAAATCATTATCTATGGTATGTGGGACTCTTGGATATAATTGATAGGATTCTTAAGGACACTTATCAATTGTTTTGTCCATCAAAGTTTGTATCAATCCATAATGTGTTGTATATCTCCCAATCAAATAAATTTAACTTGAATCCCTCTAATAATTTAAATAGGAATATCACGAGATAGATCTTGATGTTTCAATGACTTAGCATACAATTAGGATTATTAAATACCAATAGAGTTTTCTACGTGGAAAATATATCCCATTTTTTGAGTGTTATGAAAAGCTATTGGGTGATTCTCATGTGACATTAGATAAAGAGTATTTTTTTGACGTATTGGTGGTCTCACCAATTTATTTACCTACCATTTTCAAAATGAATTTCTATGGGTAGAGAGTGATTTGAGGGGATTTAATATCACACCCACAGTTTAATTTTTGGGTTCTATTTATATTATTTGTATAATCTTATTATGGTATTCTATTATTTGTAATTTTACATCTAAACTTATTAGGAAAATTAAGGAAAATGGTTATTGAATGATTAACACATTATTATTGATAACCATGAAACAAACCTTGAAAATCATACAGTCTCTAACATAATGTGTTTCTCAGAATTTGAATATAATTCTACTATCAATGTTTCTAAAATATTTTACATGTAGTTTTATTCAATTATTATCCACATTATTGGAAAAAATATTATAAATCTGTACTGGAAAATCATGTGGTCTTGCATAGAAAAATTAAAACAAGAAATGAATATTTTATCCAAAAACTTATTTAACCCTTATATTTACCATTTATTACCGCCTCAAAATTAAAAAATCCTTTAAAATTAATCCATCTTCACTAATTCCTTCTAACATGATTTCAGTTGATTATTGTCTTGTATTCTTCATGGATACTCTAGATTATTGATTCCAATCATCTCCCCGGGAATTTTTCTACTTTATTTTAATTTCTGTCTGACCTAAGGTAAAAAATGACATAAATATTTTCCTAGGAAATGGTAATGATAATTTTTTTTTTTTATTTTTATATTTTATTTTTTTAGGATCCTCAAATCTTTCAATGTGGGATTACACTATTTATCATTATTAGTGATGGATTTTTGTATTGTTTCATAAGATTTATTTTCTATATAAACCACGCATTATTTATAATTTATACAATTAATTATCAATGTATTAATGTATGTTTTATATAATTTAAATGTTTTTATCTGTGAAAAAACTATTTATTAATGTTCAATTTTTTATAGGGAGGAAAATGGTTTTGAAAAGCATGGTTAATCTCTGAAAAATTTATTCTTTTATTGTGTATTTTCTAGAAGGATAATTTGAATTAAAAGTTTTTTTATAATGAAAAACGTTTTTTACAAAATTTGGAAAGGAATATGGGAACCTAGGTATTATGGATAGATAACAATGATTAATAACCTAGTTGGAATATACCAAACTAATAAAACAAATTGGTCACGGAAATGCTTGTGGTTCTGTAGATGGGCCTAACCAAGCCCCTAGGCCAAGATATGAAAATCATATTTGTGAGTTAGATAGGTTTTCATGGATTAGAATCTCAATGACACTAGGAACACATATGATATCCTTAGTGGGTTTCACATGATTTTTTGGGTTGTTATATTAACAAGTCATATACAGGTTCTAGGGTTACCTTGAGCTCAGATAGCATAATTATCTCCTATTATTCTTAGTTATATTTGTTACATTTCAAGATCTATTTTGTAAATTTATTCAAAGCAGATAATCTCTATTTTTGTTATATAATAAACAATCTTATTTCCATTTAGATTATTTTCAAAAAAACATGTCTGTTATTATCTAACAATGATTTCTTATCAAACACATAGTAGGATCATATTAGGATAGTGTTTTTTCACATCCTAAAAAATCATAATGGTTGTGTTTCATACTTTTTTATTAATATATTTAGAGGAAAAGGGATTATAGATGGAGGCGGTTCATTGTGTCAGTGTAGTTTGGGGTGTTGGTAGTTTTCATGGTGGGGTTTGGTCCTTTAGTTTACATAGATATATATAGTGATTTTTTTAATCATGGGTTGATAATTTTTATTCTCATTCTTATATCATCTAATTAGGTCCCCATACCATTATTTTTTTATGTATAAATTTTAACAACCCCAATGTTGGTTTTCAAATGTTCATTATTATTATTTTTATTTATTGCTTTTTATTTATGATATTTTAGTAAGGAATAAAATAGTATTTCCTTAATAATTTATATTATTCTATATAAGATAATGAAATTTGATTACTCTATTTTTTATCTATATATTGATGTATTTATATGTGTTTTTATTGGATACTATTTAAATTAATATGAAATGATGTTCTGAAATTGGTGTTTTTTGTATTTTTAGGTAGGATTATAATTTATAGAATATGATGGAAAACATGAAAATTATAAAGAATGAGGGAAAATTATGCCACGATTTGAAGTGGCATGGCATGAAAACGGAAATATGAAGACTCTAAGATTTATGATTGAATCCATAGAATCCATGAAATCCAATAAATGATATTTTCTCAATATTTTAAATGAACACATGAGGCTATGGTGATATATTTTAATGATGTAAATTGTGTAATTAATACACTAATTATTAATATAGAAGTTGTTTAATATTTAAGGCCATGAAGAGAAGAAAAAAAATCCAGAATGAAGATATCCTATGTAACTTTGTGACATAGATATTCATGCCAGGACACATGTCAAGAAGACTCAGACAGCTGTTCACATCATGAAACATGCCATGAAGGTTTCAAGGCATAAATATTACATGCCTTGTAATATTGAAACAATTTTTAAATAGAGTGTAAAAACTAAAAACAGTGATTTTTTCAAGACCCATCCCTAAGGCCCATATCATGACTACCCCAAGCCCTCCTTGCATAGGTCAGGGGATGGAGACTAGCATCAAATGCATAAATCCCTAGACTTGGAAGGAATTGACTTTATAACAGTAATCAAACAGATCAGAGTACCCAACTGGAAGCAAAGCACTTAGTAAAATTGTATACAAAAGAAGTGCTGGAAAGTAAATGGGGAAGAAAATACAAGCCCAACAGGAAAGTATAAGAACAACTGAAAGAAAGTAAAACTGAAGAAAAGTAAAGTAGCGACTAGGTCGTCCTTCGAAGTTCCTACCTAAAGGGTAGGTACAGATGGCCTCTTTAGCACTCTACATCCATATGTCTCCTCCGTACACCATCACGCCGAGTGATCCACCTCCAGGTACTGTCCAGTCCGACAACTCACTGCCTTAGTCAGCATTGTCCATCGTCTACAACCAACACAACGAGGTGCGAGCAAAGACCATGCAGGGGTTAGTATAACAATACTCATTAGGGAACCCGAGACCCTCAAGGTCTCACTAAATTCAACAACGATAAGCCATAATGTTTTAAATAAATAGATAACCATTACATAGGTATATGCCCATACATATACCTAAGTTAACTAACAACCCATCTCAATCATGAGAAATACACAAAAGTCATTAACTCAGCTCAAACCAGGATTTTTATTAATTTGAACCCTCAGTTGCTTGATAACTCCTACTCTATCAAGTAAAGTGGTCTTTCCGTGTCACACAGAGGCGCTTCCCACTAACTTGAACAGTTGAGGTACTTCTCCTGTGGAGTACCGTGGATCTCTTGTGCTCACACAATGGTGCTCTCCATCGCATGTCTGCTACGCTCACATAGAGGTTCTCCCCTGGTATCCTGCTGAGGTACTCCATGTGTCCAGTATTGTGGGTCTTCCATGATCACACAGAGGTGCTCCGCACCGTGGGTCTGCCGCCCTCACACAGAGGCGCTCCCCACCGTGGGTCTGCCGCGCTCACAAAGAGGCGCTCCCCACTGGGCTAGTCAAATCACTCCGAGTCGAATCGGTCAGCAGTCGTCAAGCGTCATCCAGCTACTAGGTTCATGCACAAATGCCTTCTTGTCTCTGGAAGATCTTCTCTACAAGATACTGGTATATACTCCAACTATCAAGAAGTCCCACATAGAAGTATCTCAATGTTCTACCACGTCATAAGGTTCTCAATGAAATAGACGGCGCATCAAGAAAACATCTGTTCCGTTAGTTATTAGACTTTTTGTCCCAGGGGCCCGGTTGGATTCGTGTATGATCCAACCTGACCATATATCAACTATACCCCGAACTCCAGTTGGGTATTCTCAATGGGATGACTTCACTCTATGAATATCGGCACCGCTGACAGTTCGTCAAACAGACGTCTGGTCCCAAAGTTATGCCATAAGAGGGTAATGGGTCAGTAATGGGCCTGGGTTATGTCCGACCTGATAAGACCAACTTGGCCCAACCTAGTCTGGGCCGACCCAGTCTGGGTCGACTCGGTCAGTCTCGCTGGGTCTGACCCAGCCCATTGGATGGGTCAGCCCGCTATGTTTTGGCCCGGTCCGCTGGGCCCGGCCTAGCAGACTGTGAGGGCGGTTTGGCCCGGAGGTCTCCACGTATGCGACTCGGCTCGAAAGTTGGTATTTGTTTGTCCAGCACTGCGAGGGGCGCAGCTTGGGCAACTCAGCCCGGGAGGTTGGTCCGGTCGGGAGACCAGTGGGCAGGCTGCGTGGAGTACAGGCGGGCCATGGGGTGCTGGGTAGGGAACGACAGGGGCCGGGCAGGACTCGGGGGCGCCAGCAGGCCACGGTCGGGGCCGGGCAAGCCACGTGGGCACCGGGCAGGCCGCGACAGGGGCTGGGCAGGCCGTAGGGGCACCGGTTGGTCACCAGGCAGGGTGAGGGGGTACCAAGACTGTCGCGGGGAGGCGGGTCGCGTGCCGCCAGGGCGCTAGGAAGCCATGGGCCGGTGGGCCACCCGCCTAGAAGGGTGTCGGGACGCCGCAGGTAAGCGGGCCAGGTGCCGCGCGAGCCGGCGGCGGTCGGTTGGAAGCATCAGTATGCCATGGGGGCGGTGCAATTCATGGAGGCCGCGGGTAGCGTGGCGTTCTTCGATGTCTCCTTCGTCATCATTGCATCGTCTCCATGCCGTTGAATGCCACAAGAAAAAAGAATCCATGAAGGATGTCAGTCCATGTTAGGTTGGCCCGCATCCTCCACGTTTTAATGTGATATCAATTGGTTTATCAAAATATGAATGTTGAACATCAATTATTTACAACCACACAACGATTTCTTTTCAAACTATGAAGAGAAAAGAAAAGGGATAAAACACATGGTAAACCCCTACCTCTTGTTCATAGATTGATGTTCGTCATTCATTGACAGTGTTGTGGAAAGAAGACGTTGAAGTTCGTTGTTCTCTGCATTCATCATGATCTCCCAACCCCGAGCTACGTCGTTCGTGGAAGAAACTTCACATCGAATGGATTTGAAGGAGGAAGTTGAAGAATGTTGTTGGAGGCGTTCTTCGCATTCTTCATTCTTCATTGGGAGAACTTCTTTTCTCCCAAGATCTCCTCTCCAGCTCCCACCATATTAGTATTTCCAACCTAAAAATAATATAAGTTATCTATTATTTTATTGTCACAACAATTTCGAAATGGAAGAATAAATTAAGAGGATCCCCTTAATAAATTACATGTGTTGGCGCAATTGATTAATGGAGAGGTCAAGATGCTCCCCATAATTAAATTAGACACATTGGCCCAAATAATTAAAAGGGAATGGTGGCACCAATTAATGGTACATGAGGTCAAGGGACTCTCCCCTCATTAATGAGGGGTGTTGGGAGATTTTCCACCCTCCCATTAATTGGGGGGGGGGGTTAGTCTGGTGTGGTCCCCACGACGTAACCTCTCACGGGAGGTTATATTCAGGTGGCCCCCACCACCATAACCTCAAATGGGAGGTTATGGTTTGGGAGTCCCACATCCAACTCCCAACTGGATTTTTTAACCAAAAACCACTCACACTCGTGGAAGCTCAAAAATAGAATAAACTGTTGTACACTTTCTATTATTATTTCTTTATAAAATCCAAAAACTAACTTTCATTCTTGACCATCCGCGGTCCAGGTGAAAGTATTATTAAGAGAATATCGACACTATGAGTTAAATGGTTCCCTCATATTTCAGTTCTGAGTACCGGTTCAAAAGTAATACAAACTCGCTCGTACGTTTACTAAACGTACTCTAATGAATGTTTAGAAATTGATTCCGGGCACACCGGGCCTCAGAATCAAGCGCTGTAAAAATTCGTGGAGTCATAAAAATCCAATTAATTTAAAGAAAAAATTTCCACAGTATTTCCGTTTATTTAATTTCTCCCTACCTTATGGATTTACGTCATTATAAACTACAACTCGAACTGTGGGATCAAATGGGGGTACAGAGCACGCATATGAGCCTCTCGCTCCCAAGTGCTCTCCTGGAGGTTCCCGTGCTTCCAACGAATGCACACCAAATTTATCGACCATCCATGTAGGACACACTCCTGTTGATCCACAATATCCATATGAACCTCTATCAAAGTCTCCCAATAATTAACGTCCAACTCTCCTTGGTCGATGATGTGGGAAGGGTCATACACGTATCTCCTCAGATGAGATACATGGAATACTTCGTGCATCCAGTGAAATTAAGGATGAAGAGATAAGCGATAATCCATATCACCTACACTGCTGAGGAACTGGAAAGGTCCAATGAATCTATGAGATAACTTTCCTCGTTGGCCAAATCTCCATAGACCTCATCAAGTCGAGACCCGTATAAAGACGTGGTCGCCATCCTCGAACACCAGAGGTCTCCATCTCTTATAAGCGTATGACTTTTGTATAATATATCAAGTCCTCATCCACTTTTGGATGATCTTAAACTTCTTTTAATTAGGTCATACCACCTCTGGTCCCACTAGTTCTGACTCCCCAGGGTCAGTCCAGCACAAGGGTGATCAGCAAGGTCGCTCGCACAAGCCCTCAAAAGGTGTCATCCCTGTGGTGGAGTGATGGATGTTTTTGTAAGAAAACTCCCAGATCAAAAACTATTTTTTTTATATTTTATTGATAATAAATGATATAATTTCTTCACATTGTGCTAAATATATTTATTTATGAAATATTTGGGATTAGATCATTAATTTGAAAATGTGTTGAAAATTCCATTTTTACCCTTTTAAAATGAACTGTAGTATTTTAAAGATAAATATTTTAATATTTATTATTTGAACATAATAATTTGTACATGTGTTCCTAAAACAATTTTATACAACTTTTATTCAGGACAGTAGAGTTAAAGAGTTCATGTGGAGGGAGTAAATGGTCCATTAAACCAATGGTGGGTGGAATCGGCAGAATGAACATGGGTTATATATTTTGGCCATATCTTCTTCATCCGGGCTTAGATATAGCCCAAATTTTGATAAACATTGGGGAAATGATTTGGAAGATATCATCCTTCTGGAAGGTCGGCCAATTCACGCGTTGTGTAGGTCAACTATGCTGTGCAACTTGGAATAAAATATTTGGCCGAGTTTTTCATTTCACACTTAAAAATTTATGTAACCCTAGCCCTCACAAACTCTATTTAAAGGGGGTTTTAACTCTTTGGGAGGGCTGGTCGAAGAATTTGGAAGGTGTGGCCGAAAAAGTGTCTCTTGGGAGCCCCTCACAACTCTTGGAAGAAGTAAGGCTATGTGAAATCCTCTCTTCCAAAAAGGCTCTCCTCTCCCACCCCACTTTGTATTTCTTTTCGTTCATGTTTGTTTCTTGAATTTTTATTCAAATAATATTCTATGTTCATACCTTTCTTTCTACTCATAATCATATTAATTGGGTTGGAATCAAGATTGGAGATGAGATTGGGTTCTACCCTTTCAATTCTTTTGCTAATTCAAAATTTCTTCACGATGACTACACCACCTATAGAAGAGTAGTTCATTTTAGTAATCGGTCGACCTCTATCCTTCTTCATTTAATTATTTTGAATCAATGAGCTACTGTAATTCACTTAATATGATCAATGAATTGTGCTTTTTAATTGTAATAAACTAAGTAATCAATTGAATAATTAACACAAAAACACGCGTGGTCGAGATTTTGTGTAAATTGTGGGAGCGCGATCTTAATCGGTAATACAAGACCATAGTGGATAAATTTTTAGAGTTCAAATAAAATACCTAAAAAAAATTCATCCTTATTTCCAGAATGGATATGTTCTCTAATTAACCACTGACCATAAGCTAACCTTAGAACAAAAATCAAAGCAGGTAGCTGTGATTGTGTGTTCCAAAGCTAGCCCAGGGTTTAAGTAATTCCATCTTTGTGTTTAAGTTAACTCTTGTAGTGTTCAAGGGTTAACAAATTAGGGGATCATAATTAAGTGTATATTTATTGAAATGGTATTGATTAATAATTAAATGTATAGGTAGAGTTAGATCAATTACTCCGTTTAAAATATTTTTCTAAAAAAACATTTTCATGTTGTTTCTTTTTAAACAAACTTCATTTCAAAATTATAAATATAAAAAATACAATCTTCTTCCAGCAAACTTATTCTAGATTTATAAACTATAAAAAACCCCATACATTAAACTAGTGTTTTAATTCAATTCTATTTTATTTTTATAATACCTTTAATAAGTTGTTAAATTCACTTCCTCCTTTGAGAGATGACCTTGGTCAGCCACTATGCTACACCTAAGTACCCCAAAATCACATTAATCATTTGAGGGCTCCCACGACGGTGCTCTTTCGAATTGGAGCTATTTCCGGGAAGGCAAGTAATTTATTCAACCATTTAAAGGTATTTCATTTATTTTTCATTTTATTATTTTCTTCACCTCTCTCTTTTATCTTTCCCCTTTCTCAAGTTTTCATTTTTTTCATCCGCTTCTTTTCATTTTGGACCATAAACTCAAACTTATCATTTTTATTTTACTATGTTCCACCTTCTTTCTTTTCATTTTTATTTTATTTATGACACGAACTAATCTAGAAGATCTCTTAGATATTGACCCTGAGATTGAACGTAGCCTTAGGGCTCGAATCATACATTCTCAGTCTACGGGAAGTTTCAATATTCAACCAGTTGGTGAATTCCTCTCTTCTGGAAACATTGAAATTGGAATCAATTCAAATTCAAACATAAAAGAGGAAACAATGGATGGAAATAATGGAAATTAACTTAATACAACCATTCGAGAATTGGCTGCACCTGATATTAACTATCAAGAAAATTTTATTGCATACCCAAACCTCGAATCAGGCTTTGAATTGAAATCTGGATTAATTCACATTCTTCAAATGTTTCATGGTTTATGTGGTGAGGATCCCAAAAACACCTTAATTAATTTAATGTGGTTTGGTCAACATTAAAACCAAGAAATGATTATAAAGATCAAAATAAATTAAGAGCATTCCCATTCTCACATGATGGGGATGCAAAACATTGGATGTATTATTTGCAACATGAAGATGTAACATGTTGGAATGATTTGAATCGTCTTTTCTTGCAAAGATTTTTTACAGCATCGACAAACACATATATTCGTAAGGAGATCTCTAGGATCAAGCAAGCCCAAGGAGAGTCAATGTATGAGTATTGGGAGAGATTCAAGAAGTTGGGTGCAAGCTGCCCACATCACCAAATCAGTGATCAACTCCTCATTCAGTACGTCTATAAAGGACTCACACCTATGGAGAGGATTATGGTGGATGCTGTAGATGGAGGATCATTGGTGGACAAGACACCAGTAGATGCACGTTCATTGATCAGCAAGATGGCACAAAACTCCCTTGAATTTGGCGATCGAGGTACACCACATGTTAGGGGAGTACATCAGGTAAGTCCTTCTTATCTTGAAAGTCATTAGATTGATACCATGTTGGAAGAATTGACAACTATGGTGAGGAAGATTGCTTTGGCTCAAAAGACATCCCAACCCACTCCTTCAAGGCCATGTGGAATTTGTACTAAGACAAGCCACCCAACTGAATGTTGCCCCCAACTACAAGAAATAGAATACTGTGCAGCAGTATTCCCTGGGAGACCATATCAGCAACAAAAACAACCACATTCCCAAAAGAAGTATGAATCCTTTCCTCTAACATTCAACTAAGGGTGGAAAGATCAATTAGACATGAGGTATGGCTCTGGACAACCACAAAGGAAACCCTTTCAACAAAACTTCCTGTAGCCTGCGCATTACCAACAGGGTATCCAACAACCCCAAAGGATATTTGAAGCCCAAGCATCATCAAGACAACAACAATGGAATACCCCACCCAAGGTAGATTCTAACTCTAACGACCTTAGGAAGTAGATTTTTCTTAATCAACAGAATGAGATGAAAAGTCAAGGTTCAGAGCTGAGGGAGTTGAAGACTCAAATGATCAAGATTCCCACTTCCCTCTATGAACTTGTAAGTAAGAATTCCAGAAATCTGTCTTCCCAACCCACTCCAAATCAAAAGGGTAATGTTAGTGCCATCACATTGAGAAGTGGAAAGAAAATGAACGATACATCTATACCTACCATTCCACTGAGATTCACCTCAACTCCAGAGAAGCCACATTCCATACCAACTAATGAGAAATACAAGGAGAAAGAAAAAGCTAAGAAAAAGATTGATGATGCTCCTCATAAACCCCTTCCTTTTCCAAACAGGGTTGTTCAAACCAATAAGATGTCTGAAGAAGCAATGAAAAAAGTGGTTTTGGAAACATTCAAGCATGTAGAGATCAATATTCCTCTACTTGAAAATATCAAAAAATCCTAATGTATGCCATATTCATAACAGAACTCTGCACCAATCAAAGTGGGCTCAAGGTAAATGAGAGGATCAATCTTGGAAGGAATGTGTGATCACTCATTACACCAACTCTAGCAATTCCAACAAAGTGCACGGATCCCGGGACATTCACCATCCCATGTACAATATGGGAGGTGAACTTCTCTGATTCTCTTTGTGATTTATGAGCTTCAATAAATGTGATTCCTCACTCTGTAATATCTTCCTTGCAGGTTGGTGACTTGAAGCCAATAAGAGTAGTGGTGCAGTTGGCGAATAGAGATACAACATATCTAGTGGGAGTTCTTGAGGGTGTAATTGTCCGTTTAAGAGACATTATCTTTCTAGCAGATTTGTACATGCTTAACATGGAGGATGATCAGGTAAGTTCTCATGCCCATATTATCATAGGTAGGCCCTTCCTCAAAACTGCAAAAACTATCCTAAATGTCAATGAGGGTACACATTCCATAGAGTTTGGAGATGATGTTGTGGTATTTAATGTATTAGAACCCATGAAGTACCCCTCAGTGGACCATTCAACTTTTGTTATCTCCCATTTTGAACCACCAAATAAAAACTCCATGGAATTTTATTGTCCTATGCTTAGGGAAATTATGAGTTTTGGTTTGAGTTTGATGTCTAAGAGAACATCCACACATGTTACTGATACAAAATCCTCTCTTAGATTTGATTTTGATGTGGATTCATATTCTGATTTTGATCATGTTCAATCTGATTATGACATGGCTGTTGAGTATGCTGATGGATTTGATGTTTTATTCGCTGATTTTGATGATGTCTGTTCTGATACTGATGCTCTTTGTGCACATATTTCAGTTCCTTCAATGTCTCCATCCATACTACACCCTCCATCATTAGAACCCAATCCATTGCCACCAAATCTGTAATACTCATACTTGTTGAGTGGTGAGATATTACCTGTTATCCTTGCTAACATTCTCTCTTTTGAACATAAAGAAAAGCTTTTGAATATTTTGGGGGAGAACATCAGGTCGATTGGGTGGACCTTGGCTGAAATATCACGTATTAGCCCCTCCATTTTCATGCATAGGATTCTCTATGAGGATGGGGCTAAACCGGTGAGACAGCCACAAAGGAGACTCAATCCCACCCTCCTAGAAGTTTTTAAAAAAGATGTTGAGAAATTGCTCGAGGATGGTATAAGCTTTCCCATTTCAGATTCTTAGTGGGTAAGTCCTATTCAGTTTGTTCCTAAGAAGAGTGGTGTTACTGTTGTTAAAAATGAGAAAGATGAGTTAGTTCCAATGAGGGTGCAAAACAGTTGGTGTGTGTGTATTGATTATAGGAAACTAAATCAATCCACTCGCAAGGACCATTTCCCCCTCAAATTTATTGACCAAATGCTTGAGAGAATAGCTGGCAAAACACACTATTGTTTCTTGGATGATTATTCTGGATATTTTCAGGTTCCTATAGCTCCATAGGATCAAGAGGAGACTAGATTCACCTATCCCTTTGGCACATTTGCCTACAAGAAGATTCCATTTGGACTTTGCAACACCCCAGGTACCTTCTAGAGATGCATGGTGAGTATTTTTCTGATTTTATTGTGACCTGAATGGAGGTATTAATGGATGATATACAATGTATGGATCCTCATTTGATGAATGAATGAATAGTTTGGGAAAGGTATAGAATCATTGTATTGAGAAGAATCTAGTCCTGAACTTTGAAAAGTGTCCTTTCATGGTAGATCATGGCATTGTCTTAAAGCATGTAGTGTCAAAACATGGGATAGAGGTAGATAGATCTAAGGTAGAAATTATTTCACCCTTACCCTATCCTTCATGTGTGCGTGATGTTAGATCTTTCCTAGGGCATATGGGATTTTATCGGCACTTCATCAAAGATTTTAGTAAGATTTCTCTTCCTATGTAACGATTACTTCAAAAGGATTCTGATTTTGTGTTTGATGATTCTTACAGGACATCCTTCGATGAGAGAAAGAAGTGTCTGACCACCCCACCTATCATACAGCCCCCACGGTGGGAGATTCCTTTTGATCCTATGTGTGACGCTACCAACTTCACGGTTGGAGCTGTCTTATCTTAGAGGGTGGAGCGATGTTCACATGTGATCGCCTATGCATCGAGGACACTGGATTCATCCCAATCAAAATACACAACCACAGAAAAGGATTTTCTTTCTATCATATTTTCTTTAGATAAATTTTGTTCATATTTATTGGGCTCTACAGTAGTGTTCTTTTCTGACCATACAGCTCTGAGGTACCTCTTCAAGAAGCCAGATGCAAATCCCAGGCTGATCTGATGGATTCGCTTTCTTCAATAATTTTATATTGAGATAAAGGACAAAAAATGGGTCAGAAAACATGGTGGCGGACCACATGAGTAGGATTACACACACACTAGAGGATGACACCTTGGACCAGGTACCACTTCAGGACACTTTTTCCTATTAGCATATTTATTCCATTTTAGGTACGTATCCTTGGTATGCAGATTTAGTTATCTACCTTGTTGCCTCTGAAATCCCTGAAAATTTAAACAAACAACAAGTCCAAAAATTAAAGAGTGATTCATGATTTTATGATTGGGATGATCCATAACTATGTTGCATGTGTAGTGACCAAGTTATTAGGAGGTGTGTTCTTGATCATTAGTTTGAGTTTTATTTGCAATTCTGTCATACACTTACTTGAGGTGGACAATTTGGACCCCAACGGATAGATAGGATAGTTTTGGACTCTGGATTATATTATCTTATCTTATTCCATGATGCCTATGTCGTTTTTAAGTATTGCACTCATTTCCAACACACTAGGAACATTTTTAAGAGACATGAGATGCCCCAACAACACATATTATTCTGTGAGATTTTTGATGTATGGGGCATTGATTTTATGGGTCCATTTCCTAGTTCATTTGGTTTTTTATATATTTTGGTTGTTGTTGATTATGTGAGTAAATGGGTGGAGGCCAAGGGCACCATGACTGACTATTCACATGTTGTAGTGGACTTTGTCAAAGCACAGATTTATTTGTAGGTTTGGAGTACCGAAGGCCATCATTAGTGACCAAGGGACACATTTCTACAATCGGAATTTTTCGTCCCTTCTTCGTATGTATGGGGTAACACACAAAACATCAACACCATACCACCCCCAAACAAATGGCCAAACTGAGGTCTCAAATATTGAGTTGAAACAAATTTTGGAGAAAAACTGTGCAGCCAAATAGGAAGGATTGGAGCAAGAGCTTGGATGATGCATTGTGGGCTTATAGGGCATCATACAAGACACCCATTGGTATGTCCCCATTTCGGATTGTTTTTGGGAAAGCGTGTCATCTCCCTGTGGAAGTTGATCATCAGGCTTATTGGGCTATAAAAAAATGAAACATGGATTTGGCCAAGCTGGAATCCAAAGGAAGCTGCAAATTCCAGAGCTTGAGGAGATTATATTGTCTTCATATGAGAACTCAAGGCTCTACAAGGAAAGATAAAAAGTTGATCATAATAGAATGATCCAACAAAAGGAGTTTCATGTTGGAGAGAAATTCCATCTATACAGTTCATGACTGAAGCTGATGCCTGGTAAGTTGCATTCCAGATGGTTAGGTCCTTATATTGTATCTAGTTGTTATCCTTATGGTGTAGTGGAGATCACACAATAGGACACTGGAAAGAGATTTAATGTCAATGGGCAACGCTTGAAGAGATACATTGAGGGACTTCCTACTGACGTAGTGGATTTTATAACACTGCATAACCCCATCATCACTTGATCACATCAGGCTGTTCCAAGCCCGTTAACTTTGTTATTCTATGTACTATTTAAAATTATACATTTCATCTGCATATATCATCTCATGGGTTCACATTTAGGACAATGCAATATTTTAAGTGTGGGGGAGGGAACATATTCGTTTAGTAATTTCAATTTTTTTCCTAAAAAAACAAAAAAAAATTGTTTGTTTTTCAAATTTTGTGTGTTTATTTTTCAATTTTATTTCTTTTTTTGAAATTTTTTGAGCTGAAATGATTCTCATCAAATTTGTTAAATGCATATCAATGAGTGAAACAATTTATCCCTTGAAACTGAGCTTAAATGAATGCTGAAAATGACTTTGTTTCAAGTTCAAATATTTAGTAATTTCTTGAAAAGTACACTAAATTTTGAATCCTATGACACATCTCACTATCTTTATATTTGAAATCACATTCTTTTGAGGCTTATGAACCATTATTTTCATATTCTTTACATTCACCTCACTTCTTGAGAAAACCAAACCATGCTTGATTTAACTAGAATTTGATCTCTTCCTGTCAAAACATGAGGGTTTGAGGTACTTATGTTTAAATGATTGAGGAATTTGTTTGGTAATAAAGCCCATATTTTAAAGAATCCTTTTTCATAATGGCCTACCAAGAATATTTAATCCTTTTAGACCTTAGAAGTCATGCACAACCTATTAGGTTAGCCACATTTCAAGCCAATTTTCCCCATCCAACCAACTCTTGATGTAAAATTTCATAATCTAGTTGAGCTTATGTGTGGGGGAATCTATCTTGTGTTGTGATACCACATTCTATGATACTTTTGGTGGAAAATTAAATTCTGAAGATATGTGTTTGTGGTGGATGAAAATCATTATATTGAATGTCGTTCCTTTTTTGGAGCTTTCATGACAAGTGAATCCATGCATTTTCTGGAGCTTCTAATTGAGTTGGAAAGTTGTGCCCATCTAGAGCTTTCAAGAAAATCATGTTTGATAAGATTGACATTTTTGATGCTGAAATGATGAATGGTGTAAACCAATCATGACTTTTCATGATGATGGATCTGAATTGATACTATGGGGATTGAGGAGAAGACCATATTTAAGTGAAAATTAGATTAAAGAATCTTTTCTTCAAAAAGAGTCAAGCCCTCCTCATTTAGCCTCAGAGTTTTTCACCTCATAATCCTACCAACCGAAAGCCATAGAACAAACCTGAAAAGTCATCATGAAAAAAATATGTCCTTGACTCACATCGGGTGGAGATGTAGAAATTTATCAAGCCAATGGTGACCCTTGTATGAGTTTGGATGAGAAACACATTGCAAAAAAATTGACATTTATGTGGTAAGTGAAAATGAATATTAGGTAAGTGTTTTGTGTGCATGAGAGGATAAATGAAGTGGAAATATATTTAATGATATAAATGGAGAACTTTAAATAATAATTTTTATGAGGCATGATATCATTTGTTTCTTGGTGTGTAATTTTGTGATCTCAAGTATATGTGTTTTAGAATTTGTTTTGATTTGATATTGATGTTTACTTGATATGAGGTTTTTCCCAGGAGTGAAAAAGGGTAAGTGTGGGGGAGTTGATAAAAACTATTTTTTTGAATATTTTATTGATAATAAATGATATAATTTCCTCAAATTGTGCTAAATATATTCATTTATGAAATATTTGGGATTAGATCATTCATTTGAAAATTTGTTGAAAATTCCAGTTTTACCCTTTTAAAATGAACTGTAGTATTTTAAAGATACATATTTTAATGTTTATTATTTGAATTTAATATTTTTTAACAGTGTTACTAAATTAATTTTATACAACATTCATTCAAGACACTAGAGCTAACGAGTGCATTTAGATGGAGTAAATGGGCCATTAAGCCATTGGTGGGCTGGACTCGGCAGAATGGACATGGGATCTGTATTTGGGCCATATCATCTTTATTCGGGCTAGGATAGAGCCCAAATGTTGTGTAAATGTCTGGGACATTAATTGGAACAAATCATCATTCTGGATGTCCGGCCGAGTCACGCGTTTTGGAGGTCAACAATGCAGTGAAACTTGGAATAAAATAATTTTCTGAGTTTTTCATTTCAGACTTAAAAAGTCATGTAACCCTAGCCCTCACAAACTCTATTTAAAGGGGGTTTTTACACTTTTGGAGGGATGGTCGAGGCATTAGGAAGGTGTATCAAAAATTTTGTCTCTTGGGAGCCCCTCAAAACTCTTCAAAGATGTAAGGCTTTGTGCAAACCTCTCTTCCAAAAAGGCTCTCCTCTCCCACCTCATCTATATATTTCTTTTCTTTAATGTTTGTTTCTTGAATTTCTTTTCAAATAATATTCTATGTTCTTAACTTTTTTTCTTCTCTTAATATTCTAAATTGGGTTGGAATCAAGAGTTGATATGAGATTAGGTTTTACCCTTTTAATCCATTGCTCATGAAAAATGTCTCCACGATGACTACACCGCCCATGGAAGAGTAGTTCATTTTGCTAATCGTTCGACCTCTATCCTTATTTATTTAATTATTTTGAATCATTGAGCTACTTTAATTTAATTAATATTATCCAACAATTGTTCTTTAAATTTTAAGAAACTAAGAATGCAATTGAATAATTAACACAAAAACACGCGAGGTCATGATTTTTTGTATATTGTGAGAGCGCGATCTTAATCGGTAATACAAGACCACACAGGATAAATTTGTAGAGATCAAATATAATCCCTAAAAACAATGCATCCTCATTTCCAGAATGGATATGTGCTCTAATTAACCACTGACCATAAGCTAACCTTAGAACAACAATCAATGCAGGGAGCTGCGATTGCGTGTTCCGAAGCTAGCCCAGGGTTTAAGCAAATTCATCTTTGTGGTTAAGTTAAATATTTTAGGGTTCAAGGGTTAACAAATTAGGGGATCATAATTTAGTGGATATTTATTTAAATTACAATGATTAATAAGTAAATTAAGAGGTAGAGTTAGATCGGTTACGCCTTTTAAAATATTTTCTAAAAAAATCTTCTTGTTGTGCCTTTTTAATCAAACATAATTTCAAAAATAAAAACAAAAAAATACAAACATCTTCCAGCAAACCTCTTCTACTTTTATAAACTATTAACAAACCCATCATTTATTCTAGTGTTTTAATTCATTTCTATTTTATTTTTCTAATACCTTTAATATGTTGTTAAATTCACTTCCTCCTTTGAGAGACGACCTTGGACAGTCACTCTACTGCACCTAAGTACCCCAAAATCACATTAATCATTTGAGGGCGCCCATGAAAACACTCTTTCACTCCCCCAAAGGAAAGTGATCCTTCCAGTTGAAATCGAATTATAGGACACGTGCATGATGAATGTCCTCAAGGGTATGAATGGTCTGATAGGTCTGACCATATATCTGAGGATGGAAGGCGGTGCTCAAGTGAAGTTGTATGCCAAATGCTTCCTACAACCCCTTCCATAGCCAGGAAGTAAATCGTGTGTCACTATTAGAGACAATATAGGAAGGTAATACATGTAAATGCACAATCTCTTGCACATAAAGGTGTCCCAAGCTCTCTACTGATCCCTGCTATCTGATCAGTAGGAAGTGGTCCGACAAGGTGAGTCAGTCGACGATCACCCAAATCGAGTCGTGATTCTTGGATGTACATGGAAGACCCATCACGATTTCCATGGATATCCCATCCCACTTCCACCATAGGACCTCTGATGGATGAACCAAGCCTGCTGGTACCTGGTCCTCTGCCTTCATTTGCTAACAAGTGAGGCACCATGAGACAAACTCTTCTACTACCTTCTTCATACATGGTCTCCAGGGCTGTCATCGAAGGTCCTGGTAGATCTTCGCCACTCCTAGATGTACCGCTAGAGGGGATGTGTGGAACTCCCTCATCACGTCTTCCTAAAGTGCCATTAGTACCATGGTACATCCTCTGAAGATGATGAAATGATCCCCACCTTTATTTAATCCATCAGGTGCCTGCCCTATGGATATATGAGCATGTCGTGTCTCGTAGTTAGTGTCTCCATGATGTGCCTCCCTGACTCACTGAAGAAGTGGGGGAGTGACTGTAAGAGTATGTAGAAAGGCTGCTCCATCTCTATCCACAAAGTATATCTGTAAAGTAGCCAGCTTCTCTGTCTCCTGTCCTAGAAGTTGTATACTAGTCCTCCTGCTAAGAGCATCTGCAACAATGTTCCCCTTCTCATGAGTATAGACTATCTCAATGTCATAGTCTTGGAGGAACTCAAGCCAACGTAGTTGTCTCAGGTTCAAGTCCTTCTAAGAGAATATATACCTGAGACTCTTGTGATCAGATTACATGATAAAACACTCTCCCATCAGATAGTGCTGCCGCATCTTCTTGGCAAAGACCACTGCTGCTAACTCAAGGTCCTGGGTTGTGTAGTTCTGCTCATGCTGTCTCAGCTACCGAAAATCATAAGAAATCACTGCTCACTCCTACATCAGGACACACCCAAGTCCGGTCCCAGATCCGTCGCACTAGACTATGTACCCTACGCCCTCCTCTAGAAGCCTCAAGATGGACGCACTAGTCACCCTCTACCTAAGCTCTTGAAAGCTCTGATGTCATCTCTCCGACCACACGGAGGGTTTCTCCATCTTCATCATGGCTGATAGTGGTGCTGCCACTCTAGAGAGGTCTGTAACGAACCTCCAATAAAATCTATACAAACCTAATAAACTCCGTATCTCTGTAACACTCTTGGGTGTCTCCCAAGCAAGTACCGCCTCAATCTTTTCTTGATCTACTGCAACTTCATCTTCCGATATTATATTCCCCAAGAAGTGAACCACTCGAATCCAAAACTTGCACTTCAAGAGCTTACCATAAGGAGGTGCTCTCAAAGTTTGTCTAGTACTACCTATAAATGGTAGGAATGCTTATCCTCAGTAGTCGAGTAAATTAGAATGTCGTCGTTGAAGACTATGACAAAGTGATCGAGGTAAGGCTGGAAGATCCTATTCATAAGACTCATGAACACTGCTAGAGAATTGGTTATGCCAAATGGAATAACCATGAACTCTTAGTGGATGTAATGACACCTGAAGGGCGTCTTCTGTACATCATCATCATGAACTCTGAGTTGGTGATATCTTGATCTGAGGTCTATCTTCGAGAACCACTGTTCACCCTTCATCTTATGGAATTGGATATCAATCCACGGGAGTGGGTATTTGTTCTTCACAGTCACTTGATTAAGCCAACGGTAGTCGACACAGAGCCTCAATATCCCATCCGCCTTCATGGAGAACAAAATTGGTGATGCCTAGTGAGAAACACTAGGCCGGATGAATCCCTTCCCTTGCAACTCCTCTAACTGTACCCTCAGCTCATGAAGCCCAGTGGTATCCATTTGATATACTAGAGTAGATATCGGTGCCACCCCGGGGTATAGGTAAATGTAGAAGTCCACCTCTATGTGTGGAGGTATTCCTGGAACATTGTTGGGGAAAACATCCGTGTACTAGTCCACCACTGCAGGATAGATCGGACTATCCACATAAACTGCTCTGAGGGTAATAAAGGCCATATAATGAGTGATCGGCTTCACCCTCCTCTGAGTATGTCCATCCTGCACTGAAAAAGATCTCTTCTCACCGGTGAAGGTGATCCTAGTCCCATCCGTGCTCACACACCGCACATTGTGCCTAATACAGTCAATCTGGGCAGGGACTGTAGATAAAAATTCCATACACGAGATGACATCGTAAGGCCTCAAAGCCGCTACATGGAGATCCCAGCTGAAGCTCTTACCTCATAGAGTAAGCTCACACTATTGGTACCAATGTGCAATAATTGAGTCTCCTCCCGTAGGAGTCTCTAACTATAAGTCTCGAGTCAACGGTTCCATCAAAATCGTAGAGCTCCAAAAGAGGGTAGTGGCAATGAAAGAGTGAATGAAACCTGTGTATATAAGAACTACAACTAAGGTAGAGTAGACACATATCATATGTTGAATCATCTATAGAGCATCCTGATCATAGGCCTCAGTTCCCTGAAGCTGAACTCTCCCCTGTCCACGCGCTCCCTACGATCGTGGTGGGCCTACGGGTGGTAGGGGTGGTAACACATCGTAACATCTTCCAACACTAGATGCACGTCCAACTCCTCTGCCACATCCGCCTCCTCCCTTAGGAACACCTCATTCGATCCCTTCACTCTTCTTGTTAGGCCCCTCAACTATCTTAGATCATCGGAATGGTGGGTCAGATAGTCACGGGTCATGTTAACCTATCCACTGCATGAGTAACACTGCCTGGTACGGGAAAGTGTGTCTCTTCTCCATGTTCACTGCACAACCAATTCTAATTCATGCAGTCAACCTCCTATAGGTCTGGTCCTCTTGGACCTCTGTGACATCTGTCTACTACAAGCTGTAGAAGACTCTACTGCATGTCGACTAGTAGTGGATCTCGTTGCTGGTATCTGCTCGGTAGGGAAACTCTCTACTACGAGGGATCTCTCTAACACCCTCATATGTGGATGGATGTTGACGGATATAATATGAGCTCTGATCTCTCTCACGATCCCCTGATCGAAAGTCCAGGCCCTGAAGAATGGGTCACGTACCATATATGTGGAGTAGCACGAGAGGTCGGTGAACCTCGCTGAGTACTGTGACTCCATCATGCTACCCTGCTGTAGATATAGTAACTCCTGTTTCCGCATTTCACGGTGGGTGGCTGGTACAAACTTCGCCTTGAATAGTCTCTCGAAGTCTGCTCAGAGTAGGGTCGCCTCGTCATGCACCTCGAGCATCAAGCTCCACCATCTACCTACTACTGCCTGAAGGAGACTCGTGGAAAGGATCACCATGAAGTCTGTCGGTGTCCCTACTAGCCTGAAGTCTCTCACCACAGCCTCCAACCAATCCTCAGCTACCTTTGGGTTCGTCTCCCCACTGAACCTGAGTGTCCTCTGGCATTGGAACTCATGCAATGCTTTGGAGAGGCGTGCATCGTCTGCTGCTGGGTATGGTGGCATCAGTGGGACAACAAGAAGTAGTACAGTTGGTTCCTCCACTGGTAAAGGGCCCTGCACCAAGGCCTCGTCACTCGGTGGGATGTCAGTACGTAAGACTCTTGGGGCTATAACTGGTCGTCAGCAGGAAGGAATCACAAAAGAATCTTATGAGACACCGTCAAAATAGTTTACCTAGTGAGCTAACCTGGTTGAGCTGACATAAATAAATCCTTTGAAAAAACACATGTAATTAGTGTTTTCATGCCCTGAGTCAGAAATCAGAAGTCACAGACCTGGTGTATGGATACGTCGGTCACCCACACCAACACTGGACTCCCTGAAATGAAAACCACACTTAATACCCTTAACATTATTTCTTCACAGAAAATAAAGATCATATTTCTATGTTCTGTGGTTGAACCGACTACTTTGATACCGATTTTTCATGACCAGTCCCCTGAGGCTCATATCGTGACTACCCCAGGCTATCCTTTCATAGGCCAGGGGATGGCGATTAGCACCAGAGTTGAAAATCCATAAACTGGGAAGGCATTTCGTTTATAACTGTAAACAGACACAAGAGAGTACACAACTTGAAGCAAATCACTAAGTAAAACATTATACAAAAGAAGTGATGTCAGTACCCAAGGACCCAAAAAGAATTAATTAATTAGGGTGATTACCGATTAGTTGACTAAGGTATCTCATATCATGCCAATTCAAGAGACATTAACTACTAACCAATTAGAGAACATGTACATCTAGGAGATATTATGTATTAATTGGTTATTATAGAGTGTTATTTTAAATTATAATATATGTATTACATCATGATTACAGAATGTTTTATAGATGTTTTTTGGGACATAGGTATTCATGAGTATTGTTTCTCACCCTTATATAGATGGGAAATCAGAACGTATTATTATAGTTCTAGATGACAGGTTGAGGTCATGTGTTCTAAAAATTGGTGAATCATTGGATGAACACATAGTGTCCATTGAGTTAACCTATAAAAATATTTATTAGTTTACTATTTAGGTATAACCATATGAGGATCTCTATAGTATTACATGTTGATCTCTCTTATGTGGAATGGTAAAAGGGGAACTAGAGTTGTTGGGACCATGTATCAGGTTGGATACATCAGAGAAGGTTCAGTTTATATAGAAGATGTTCTATATAAATTAGAGTAAACAAATGTACTATTCTGATCAACATCATTAATGTCTGGAGTTTACAGTGGGTAATCATGTTTTCATTTCCTTGTTTCTGATATTGGGTCACCATCATATTCATAAATCAATAATGATCACACCCAGGTATGTGGGGATGATTGAGATTATGTAAAGGATAAGGCCAATGAAATAGTGATTGGATATTATATAGTGGTATTGTACTATAAATAATGATTTCCATGTGTTAGAGGGTTTATATCATCAAACCTACCTTTATCATGTGATCTCTATTTATAAAGTAGATCTTGAGATTTATGTGTCCTTTGAGAAGCATCTAATTCATATTATCAATCATAGTGAGAACATTTTGCAGGGTATGACTATACCATTTGTCTATGTATTTTAGTAGTATAAAAATATTTAGGATGAAACATGGGAGATAGATGTAGATATTTGTGCATGATTGTGCACACTTTTTATCATAGAGGCTTGTCAATTATAATGTGTGAATATTGAGGGGAATGCTTTTACAATGTGGGAAGTTTCTATGATTGTGACCATTAAAGTTGGTATTTTCATGATTAGATTTTGAGTAAAATAACTTTAAAATGGCTGATGAAATGTTTTCCATGAATATGAGGGAAGTCACTGGTGTACTGGGGTTTATTACATGAAAGACAACAAATAGAGGATTTATTGTACATGGGCCACACTTAGGGAATGGTGAGTTCTAATTTTGCTCCACAACCGTGAAGCTAATGGGGGTGGGTGAATGGGTAAAAAACAATAAAAATGGGTTCTGGGAAGCCAGATGGATTTTGATATATCAAAACACACAACCTCCACATGTCAAGGAAAACTATTTCGGATCCCCATGATACTGTGCATCACAAGTGTAATGTCCAAAAACATTATTAATGAAAATTCTTCTTAATCTAATTAATTCTATTATTATGTAAAATTGTTATGAAAGACATATGAACTTCCTTGGATTAATGTTTTGGATTATTAAATAATGTTAGAAATTTTTATCATATCTAATATAGTTGTTGAACTATGATCACTTGAATAGTATAAATACAGGGCTCTAAGAAAACCAATTTACATAGTCAAAGGAAGCGATGGCCTCAGGTCATATAATTGATCCTTAGGATTTCCATTTTTCAGAGCTTAGAAATGAGGTAGCATATGTGGGCTTCTATCTTGACCAAACCCAATCCATGATTCAACATGTTATGTTTGAACGGAACTACATATGGGATAAGTGAATGTTAATAGAGATTACCACATGAGCGATGTTATCCGAGCCACCCCAAGAGTCTATCAGCCTCTCACATCATACCCATAGGTCTTATGCGGGTACTATAAGGGATTATGTGACAAGACCCAAGCATTATGTTGGTATGCATTATTTTTGTATAGAATAAATAATACACATTCATTTTATTATTTTTACATTGTAAATGGTTTTTAAATCACAAATAGTATATTTAATAAATACTCAATTAAGAAATCTATTTAGATGAATTAATGATTTTCAAGTTAAATAATATTTTAATAATATATTAATTCTAAATTACTTTTTATTAAATATAAATTATCAATTAATTTTTTATTAATACGATATTAAATTTTTTTATGATTTGAAAGCTGTTTTTGTTAAAAACCATGAATTTTTGATAAATGGAAGTTTTTATTTTAAAAGAAAAAATTCCCATGTTTATAAAATTATTTAAATAAAATTAATATCTTTTTTTGTTTCAAGACGTCAAAATTATCTAACTGTGAATTTTTGATAATTTTCTTTGATAGTTGAATTGTTGGTAAAAATTAAATATTGTTTAACTATATAATGTGTTTTTTACATCATAATGACTGAATATTTATTTAATAAAATGCTATAAAAGGTATTTTCAGACAATATATTTTTTACCATTAAAATATTGTGATTTTAGATTTGTTTTATTAATTTTATGGTCCCTTAATGTACCCTCCAATATTTATTAAATATATTAACTTTTTTAAATTCATTTCCTTGAGAGTGTGACTCACCTCCACATAAGCAAGCCTAATATTTTAAAAATTCTGGACATTGTCCTAATAAAATAATGTTTTCTAATAACATTTTGAAAATAATTTGGGAAACAATTATGGGTTGGTTTGTCGTTTTGATTAGTTTATCATGTAGTGTCCCAAACCTAAATAATAAAGAATTCCCTCTCCTTTACTATATATACAAACTCAATCTCCCATTACTATTCACTAAAATCCATTGGAGCTCTACCAAACTCTACCCTAATCTCTCTATAATCCTACCAAGGAAACCCAGGATCCAAATAATTCTATGTCAAGCATCTCCCAAGCCTTTGGGATCACACATTCAAGTAAGAGATTTCATCATTTATCATTTTGTTGTACAAATTTCTTTATGTTGTTATATCCCTTTATTTTCAATTAAAAATGTTGGGGTGTGATTTAGAACCCCCCTATACATTCATTATAATGCTTTAATTGTGAAATACATATCTCTCTTTCTCCTACCCATTAATGGATCTCATGTACAGCTATTACCATACTGAAATTCCATAAGGAACTTCTCTCTTCTCATTTACATTAAATAAATTAATTTATATTATGCATCTAAATTCCATTACATATTTTGGGATATTGTGTTCCACGACCCCCTTACTTTCTATTTCAATTATAAATTATTGGAGACACATTTCTCTCTCATCAACCCATTTTATGATTTCTATTTGACGTCATTTTGCATCCGAAGATACAAATAAATTTCCAATTCCAAAATCATTGTGTTAGTGAATTCCATACCCATTTCTTTATCAAGGTTATTTACCATTTTGAACATGTACTTGTTGATTTAATCCATAAATTTAGGTATTCTACATCTCTTATTTGTGGAATTAATTGTGGATTTTAATGAATCAATGTTGTGTGATCCATGTGGGAGACTTATGCATGAAATTAAATGTTTATAAAGGTTGTAACTTGATAGCACTTCAATGTATTGGGTATAGAACAGTATCATGATATGTCATGTGAAATGAGGGTTTACTCATGCTAAATCAAGTGAAATGAGAGTTTACTCATGCTAATGAAAGTGAAATTAGGTTTAACTCATGATAATTCAAGTGCAATTAGGGTTTACTGAAGCGAATGCACGTGCAATGAGGTTTTACTCATGTTCCATGGGCAACGAGCCTTGGATTATTATAATATCATGTTAAATGTTGCTTCCAAATTTCCTTGTTGTGATAATCATGCTATATCATTCTATTAGGTTCATGCTTCTCTTGTTCTCCATTGAAATTCCTATTTTCCTAACATGTACTATATCCTCTATGTTATGCCTTGTTTACTCCCTTACTGAGCTTTATAGCTCACTCTTTTCTTATGCATGTCCTCGGGTTATCCAATGCAATTCTAGGTATGAAGGAATGTGGAGTCCATGTAAAAACTTTCTTCAATAATTATCTTCTGTTTTATGTTCTAATTTGTTATGAAATGTTCCTAATTTCCCAAGACACTTGACCTCTCTATCCTCAGAGTTGTCATAAGTGCAAGATTATGTAATAAATAATGTTTATGTGTTTAATAATGAGTAGGGTTGTCATAGTTAGTATCTAATGATAGGTGTAGTTATTTATTTTATTAAGATTAGAAAACACTAGTGAAATAATTATGGGTAAGGCTAAGTATAATAAAAACATATCTATATTTTTTTAGTATAGAGTAAGTGGTTTATGAAGAAAATACTTCCATTTCTGGATACGAACAAGTAGAGGCGACTCTGGAACAAATGTTTCTTGGGGTAAAACCTAAAAACACCAATTTGAGCTAGACTCAAACGAGAACTAGGGTACAAAAAATAGCCTCTCTATACTCTTGGTTACGACACTCCTGGGGGATATTCTTTGTTAAATTCATAAGATTAGATTGGAGGTAGATCATGGATAAAATAGATTAAATCCTATAAATTCTTATGTTAAATAACTAAATTTAATTTATAAGCTATCTCTTTTCTTAATTGGATTCACCATTATGTGTTACCCACAACATTAATTTTATTCCAGCCAATGGCCTATAATTTGTGGACATGGGCTAAGAATCGATTTTAATATCAATGTGATGAATGTTCTAAAGAGATTCCCCATCCAATGCGAGAGGGAATCACAAATTTTTTCCTGATAATCTATCAGTTATCTCTTGTTTTGAATATAAAAATGGGTCAATAGGAACATCAAATGCCTTTAAGAAATAACAATCCAAAATCGAGGAATTCATGAGATGAATGCCTTATACTTTTAATGGATTATTCAATCCCTCAATTGTCGATCAATTGAGAAACTCCATTCAAAAGATATTCCACATCCTTCAATGTTTTGAATAAGAGAATGTTCTTCTAGTTGCTTATTGTATGGGGTGTGAAACTGATAAATGGGGGACATTGATTAAAAATTCAAAGATTGAGGAAGAGATAAAAGTATTGGAATAGAAGTATTTGTGTAATATGTATTTCGATAAATATATTCTGTGCACCAACCAACCTATGTTGGAAAGGGACTTCCTTACCATCCTACTAAAAGGTGACAAATCCATCATTTCGTATGAGGAAAACATCACAAGGCTTGTACGATATGACTCTAGCTTTGTCGTTACCCTTGAATGTATGGTTGATCATTACCTTGGGGGATAAAACCTAGAATACATAAATCTCTAGAGTTCTATGACTTCGAGAGCTATGTGTAAATTGTTTGATGTGCTCTCAAAGATGAAATGGAGATCAAAAAATCTTGGGGGTATCATGGGGATAGAAGGGTAATGTGAAATTAAATTATAGAGGTCTAATGGATAAATCCAATGGCACTATGAAATTCATGTACCCCACTTTCCAAATTTACAGAATGAAGCCCCCTAGAAATTTGCTGAAGGGGGTGAAGAAATGATTTAGGTGTGGAATAGAAGGGAACATAGCCATTAACTATCAGCAATAATAACCCACCGCTACGACATGGGAGAGGAACCCTCTATTCAAACTTCAACACATTCTTCATCTCTTCACCAGCAAAGAACAAGGGCACTTTTCAAAACATTTCCCTATGATATGGGTTTTTGGGGGCAACCAACAACCTCCATGGTAGGAAGGGTGAGATTTTTTCCATCACTATTACCGAAGAGAACCCTGAAAAAGATGTGGTGATAGGTACGATAGTTATGCATTAAAGAATATAAAACATTATTTTTGATTTTGGTACTACACATTCTATTATATCCTGATGGTTTATTGGAACAAATCCAAAACCACCACAAATCATTGAAGAATAGATGTCAGTGAGAATGGAAAATGGGGAAATCATTGGTCCCCATGAATATAACTCCTCCCCTGTCACCATATGTGGTTTGAACATCCCGTAAAACCTCGACATACTCACTTTGGTGGAATTTTATGCAATTCATGGCATGGATAGGCATTACTTATATATATCCAACATAAATTTCTGTGAGACATAAATCACTCTCCATATGGAATATCGACCCCCAAATTTTGTACAAGTGCATGTAAGAGGATGAATCATCCTTAGAACCATTATATCAATTGTGGATATTACATTCCTATGAACATGCATATATTGATCAGATGAATGAGTCTAAGGAAGAAACCATCCTTGAATACTGGAATATTGGGTGGGAATTCTCTGAAGTGTTTCACGAGAAATTTCAGGGTCTTCCTCATAGAATATATGTTGAATTGTTGATTGATGTTATACCTAGGGTGTTTCCAATATCCATGAATCTCTATAAAATGGCTATTTTGGAGCTTAAGGAGTTAAAAAAACTACTATAGGAGAATCTAGATAATGGGTTTATAGAGAAAAGTGATTCACCATGGGGTGAACCAATCCACTTTTTCAAGAAGAAGGATGTGTCAATGAACCTTTTTATTGACTATCGTGAGCTCAACAAAATCACGATAAAGAAAAAATATCATCTACCACCAATTTATGACTTGTTAAATCGAGTATGTGGAGCACAATACTTCCCCCAGGTGGATCAACGGTTAGGATATTACCAAGTTAGGGTGAAGATAAAGCATATCCCCAAGAAAAATTTTTTGTACAAGGTACAGACACTAAGAATTCATAGTAATGCCTTTTGGACTCACTAGTGCTCCATTAATCTTTACAGACTTGTTGAATATAGTCTTTATAGATTTAATTGACAAATTTTTGGTGTTCTTTTTAAATGATATTATAATATGATCCAAAACCATAATGGAGCATGATAAGAATCTAAGCATTGTACAAGAGACCTTAAGAAATGATAATCTCTATGAAAAGTACAACAAATGTGATTTGTAGTTGAAGGAATTCTCATTATTATGTAATATCATCATAAGAAATGGAATATATGTGGATCCCTCCAAGATAGATTCAATTGAGGGATAGTCGATGCCATCATCATTGACAAATATCTATAGATTCTAACGGTTAGCTGGATATTATTGTTGATTTATGTGAAATTTCTCAAATATATCAAACCCTCTTCCCAAGGTAACTCAGAAGGGATTCAAGTTTTCTTGGAGTGATGAATGTGAATATATCTTTGAGGAGTTTAAAAGGAGTCCTATCACTGCACATGTGATCACACTACCCACACGTGGGGAATTTTTCATGGTATTCTGTGATGCCTCAAAGATGGGCATGGGCTGTTTGTTGAAATATATACGGACCAGAAAATCCTCAAGTATATATTCACACAAAAAGAGTTGGACATGCCCCAATAAAGATGGTTAGAGATTATCAATGACTTTGACTTCTCAATCCATTATCACCCAAAAGGCGAACAAGGTGGCATATTCTTTTTATAGTATAGACTAAGAAATTATATCACCAATGAGAACTGAAAAGGATCCAATCTTTTTATATTTGACAAATTTTGACATGGTAATCATAATGAAGGGAACATCATCAATCCATTCAGAAATTACTGCTCAATTGTCTCTTTTATAATTGTTAAAGGATGACCAAAAGGATGATATGGGAATTTAGATGAAATCAGAAACTATAAAAAGGAATGTCATCTAAGTTCAATGTTACTGTATATGGAATTGTGAGATTTGGGTCACATCTATGCATTCCAAAAAATTTGGAGTTATAGAAAGAACTATTTAATGATTTACATTGTTAAAATTTATCCACTCACCTAAGAAACCAAAAAATGTATCGAGATCTAGAAGAGAATTATTGATATGATAACATTAATAATGATATCACTAAGTATACATAAAAGATCCCGGTATGTCCACAAGTGAAGGATGAGAGGCAGATGTCTGAGGGGATGATGCAACCATTATCCATACAAAAAAGTAAATGAGAAAACATCACTATGGGCCTAGTCATAGGATTTATGAAGATACCCTAATGAAATAATGATATCTGGGTTTTGGTTGATCATATTATAATGACTAAACACTTCCTTGAAATTCAAAAGGATTTCTCATTGTTCTAACTGGCACATATATACATTGGAGTAGTGTTAAAGCTTCATGGAGTACCACTATCTATTTTATCTTCTCAAGAATGAAGATTCAACTCTAAGATTAAGAAGGGTTTCCAACACACTCTAAATATTGAGAGGAACTATAGTACATATTATCATCCTCAAAATAATGGCCAATTTCAGCGGACTATCCAAACAATTTCAGACAGGATGAGAGAATTCTCAAAGGACTTCAAAGTAGGATGGGATCAACCACTTCCTTAGGTTTAGTTCTCTTAAAACAATTGTATTACATCAAGCATCCAAATGGATCCTTATGAATTCCTTTATGGGATGTGGTGTAGAACACTGGAATGTTGGAATGGTGTTGGGGAGCGAAAACTCATTGGTCCATAAATGGTCAAAGAAATAGAGGATAAGGTTAAGACCATCTAGCAGCACATTAATGCTGCTCAGAGTTGAAAAAAGAGATATGATGATAATCGTCAACATGACATGGAGCTTGATATTGGAGACATGGTATGCCTCCACATATCACCGTGAAAGAGATTTATGAGATATTTGAAGAATGGAAAGAATATTCCAAGGTACGTCGACCCTTTTGAGATCCTTCATTGCATAAAAGCAGTGGCATATCTACTAGCAATCCCACCAAACCTATCTCAAGTACATGATGTATTCCATGGATAACTCTTGAGTAAGTACATACCCATCACATGTACACAATCTATAGGTGTTACCATTGTATAATGACATATCATATAAGGATAATCCACTGAATAACGTAGATCATAGATGAAACTTTCTACGAAATATGACAACACCCTATGTTAAGGTGTTGTGGAAAAACCACAAGTTTGAAGAAGCAACATGGAAATCAAAGGAAGTGATGAAGAAGATTTACCCTCATATGTTTTAGTGTGGGAAAAGGAAATAGCATGGGACAAAATTCTTAAGGGGGAAGACTGTAATGACACAAAATTTTATTAGTGAATGTTCTTCTTAATCAAATGGAATGTTTTATTATGTATAATGGTTATATAACACATATGCACTTCCTTGGTTTTATGTTTTGAATTTTAAAATACCATTATTATTTGTTTTCATTTATAATATAGTCGTTGAACAATGATCACATGATTCGTCAAAATATAGGGCTTTAACAAATCCAATTTACATAGGCAAAGGAAGAAATGACCTAATAAAGTAGAATTTCTCCAAACAATGCCCATTTTTCGGAGCTCGGAACGGAGGTAGAATCACCTGGATGGGCTCATGAACATTCCCAAGCTGAGATTCATCACATTAAGCTTAAATAGATCTGCTTATGGTAGAAGTGGAAGTTAATAGTTATTACTACATGAGAAATGTTATATGAGCCACCTAAAGATTCTTCCACCATCACAAACCTTACCCTTATCTCTTATTTTGTAATTATAAGTGTTATATAACAAGACTCTAGCACTATGATTATTTTTCTTATTTTTGTCCAAAATAAATAATATACATTCATTTTATTATTGTTACAGTGTAATTGGTATTTAATGTACAAATAGTACTTTTAGTTAATATTAAATTAAAAAACTTATTTAGATGATGTAATTGATTTTAAAATTAAATAACATTGTAATAAAATATTATTACTATATTTTGTTTTATTAAATATAAATGATCGTATAATTATTTATGAATACAATTGTAATTTTTATTATGAATGAAAAGATATTTTTTTTCAAAAACAATGAACTTTAGATAAATGATAATTTTAATTTTAAATTAAAAATTCATATTTTTGAAAATTATTTTGAAAAAATTAATATACTTTTTTGATTCAGGATTTTGAAATAATCCAACTGTAACATTTTCATAATTTTCTAAGACAGTTGAATTTTGGGGTAAAAATTAAATACCATTTAAATATATAATCTGTTTTATTCCATTATAATGTCCCATTAGTGAAATAATAAAATAAAATAATAGGGTTGTTCAGAAAATATAGGATTTAACATTAAAATATTGTGTTTTAATATTTTATTTATTAATTTTATGGTGCCTTAGTGGACTCTCCAAGATTTATAAAATATTTTTACTTTTTAAAATTATATCCTTGAGAGTGTGACTCACCTCCACTTAAGAAAGCCTAATATTTTATAAAGTTTGAAAATTGGCCTAATAAAATATTTTTTTCCATTACTCTTTGGAAAAACCATGGTAAAAAACATGGGTTGGTTTTTGGTTTTGATTAGTATAATATGTTGTATCCAAACCCTAAATAATAAAACATTTTCTATACATTCCTATATAAAACCACTCAATCTGTCATTAACCTTCACTAAAAACCTTTGGAGATTGACCATACACTTCCATACTATCTCTATAATCCTCCCATGGAAACCCAATCTAACAATAAGCCTCTCTCAAGCCCCTCCCACGCCATTGGGATTAGACCTCCAAGGAAGCGATTTATTCATTTCTCAATTTTGTCTAAACTTATTTATGTTCTTATAGCCTTATATTTTCAATTACAGATTCTGTGGTGTGATTTCAAACCTCTACCATACATCCCTTATTATTTTTTAATGTTGAGTGACCTCTTTCGCTCTCATAAATTCCTCCCATGTACAATCATTACCATGCTAAAATTCTGTAAGGGCTTTCTCTCCTCTCATTTACATTCAAGAAATTAATTAATATTACACAACTAAATTCCATTAAATAAGTTAGTATATTATGTTCCACGACCCCCTTAATTCCTATTTAATGTATAAATGATAAGAGGCATCTTTCTCTCTCCTCAATCCATTTTACGTTTTCTATTTTTTGTCATTATGCTGCTGAAGTTATACCAACATTTTGAATTCCAAAATAATCATGTAAAAGAATACCATAACCATTTCTCTATCAAAGGTATTCTCCTTTTCAAACATGTACATTTTGATTAGGTACTAACATTTATGTACTCCACATATCTTATCCATGGAAAAATTACGATGTTTAATGTATCTGTGTTGTATGATCCATGTGGCATGCTTATGCATGAAATGATGTGTTTATAAAAGGTGCTTCCTGATAGTGCTCCAATGAATTGGGTACAGATTAGTATTACAATATAACAAGTTCAATGAGGGTTTAATCATGCTAATTAATGTTCAAAGAGGTTTTACGCATGATAATTCAAGTGCAATGAGGGTTTACTCATGCTAATTCATCTGAAATTCGGGATTACTCATGTAAATACAGGTGCAATGAGGGTTTACTCATGCTCCATGTGAAATGAGCCTTAGATCCTGTTAGTATCATGTTAAATGTTGTTTCCATATTTCCAATGTATGATAATAATGAAATATCATTCCATAATGTTTGTGTTTCTCTTGTTCTCCATTGATATGCATATTTCCTAAAATGTACTATATTCATCTTATTATGCCATGTTTACTCCCTTATTGTTATTTATAGATCACCCTTTTCTTATGCATATCTTCAGGTTATACCATGGAATGAAAGGTTAGAAGGAATTTTGTGTCCATTTAATATAAGTTTCAAACAAAGATGTTGTGTTTTATGATCTGCGTAGTTATGAAATGTTCCAAATTTTCCAAGACACTGTAACTATCCATGTTTAGTGTTTTCTTAAGTGAATAATTATGTAATAATCCTTTTTATATGTGTAATAAAGGTCATGGTTGTTATACAAATCCCCCTCTTGGAAATAGGGAAGCTCAATATTGGGGCACAATTTGGAAAACAATGTATCTAAGCCATGAACCTCATTAAAATATGGAATTATCAAATTTCCAATCTAATAATTTACTATCTTTTTCCCAGTATTTTTTCTCCTTCCATCTCTAGTATCTATTTTTACCAACCAAGTGATCCATCATCACTTAATGTGGGTTTTATCTCATTATTGGGTCGTTTGATGAAACGTTTGTTGTGAATCAATGCTCTAGGTGAATATACTACTTCAATTTTTTCTATATTATAGAAGAGTCCCTATAAATTTTTTATTACCATTCTAAATAAAAAACAATATTTTATAATATATTCATGGATATGGAGTTGAGGTCTATTGGGTCTTGAATTTTGGGCCATTTTTGAGAGAGAATTCATCTATAGATTTGAGGTAGGTTAGATATAAGTTATATAACATATTCTTTATGTTTAATTTATTTCTATATGGTTGTGACTCTATATTTCTATGTTGTTAATTTTAATCCATTCTATGAAACAATAGAATGTGAATTTAAATTATGTGTTGAACCCAGCATGATCCCCATAGGATTTGTTGTGGTTTATTTGAGTCGCCCAATAGTAACCCATGGGGTGTTCCACTTAAATGAACACGAGACATAAGATTTTAAATGTTGAATATATATTTTTTGAGATTAAAAATTTTTCTAATTGTGAAAAAAAATATTGTAATTAAATAATGGGGTGTTTTTATATTCTAGAATAAGTTAATTTAGTTATTTCACTAAAATCGGTAAATGTGAGAAATGGTTAAAAAAGATTTTTCCATGTTGTTAACTAGAATGAAAGTCGTGATAAATGGTTGTAATGGTGATTTTTTTTAAATTATTGAATCAATTGGAATTGAAAATATTATCTATTTAATGAACCAATTAATTGTTAGAAATGAAATGGTGCAGTTGTGTTGTCTCTATTTGATAAAAATATGAATGACGACGATCGTTTGAAAATGTAAAAAAATGGTTTCATGGGATATTGGAATGATTCATATATTTCATTGGTAGGCCAAAATAATAATCCAGGAACAGCAATGTATAGTATGTTCCTGAGAACGGACTATCTATCATGACTCCAAGGGTATGAACATGTTATTTCATACCATGGTGGGGAAGGACATATACGGTTTTTTGAATACCTATTGGAGACTTGGACTGATGATCCATATTTTCCAACATGGGACCACTTTGAAAAATGGTTCATATAAATAGAATTGGGATTGTGTAGGTTTGATGAGTTTCGATGAAACCAGGATCAAACAACAGGAGTGGTTAGTTTAAATATGATTAAATAATGAAAAAATATCTAATTACTTCCCTGATATGGTTATTTTCACATCTTTAAGTACATTGATTATAATGGATATTATTATATACACAATTTTTTGTATCTTAGTATGTTTTACTCTCACCCTACTTATTCCAACACTAGGTGCAGGAGCATACATCATGGTTAAACGTGATGAGAAGGGAAAAACCATGTTCTATATGGTTGATGTGGGATATCTGAAAGAGCATGGATATAGAGAACGTACACGGTGTCATCACTTGTTTTGGGGACTGTCTCTGGTGTCAAATGATGATTTACTACATGAAAATTACAATATTATGACATATCATATTTTATTATATTGGTTTGTGGGAACATTCTTTGGTTGGAAATGTGTGTATATGATGTTTTTTGTAATTATTATTATTGCTTGTAAATTACAATCTTAATTTCCATTTATATATTACTCTCTTAATGATGGTATAGAGTCCAAAAAATATCCATTATACCATTACTACTAGTAGGTAGCTCCTACAAATTGGGAAGGTATATGTGAGGTCATACGACAACACAGGTCAAGGCACGAGTTCAAGTGGGAGCCGGGCATGTAAATAATATTCTTCATTAAGGACAAGGCTTCATGGGTTTTCTCACATACGTAAGACGATTAATAATGTGTTTTTTCAAACAATCATGTGAGAAACGTTTTTTTAAAAGAAATCGTTTTATTGTGGTTTACCCCCATTTCAATGTTGTTCATCAGGTTATGTCTAACATTAAAGATGAATTTCAGTTCCATAAAAATAAATTTCATCATAATAACACTTTAACATTATATTATACTACAAATGTATTCTATTTTCATTGGTTATATGATTATTTGTATGTGTTTTTTCGATTTCAAATTTTTATGCTTCCTCATTCACATTTTAAAGAACTTATGTTTCCCAAGCATGGTTATGCATATCATCGATCATATTTTGATATTTTATTTTGATATTGCTATCTCTATAATTTTATACATAATGTCAGGATTTGTTTTCTCATACTAAGTATTAGAGATCGACCCTTAATTGTATTTCCATTCACTAGGTTATGAATATGATTATATCATTTTTGTTTTCACGAAAATTGTCTTGGAGAGTATGATTATGAAAAAATATTTCCATGTGTTGTTAAATAAGATGTTTATATAAATAATCATTAACATACTAAACCTATTAGTCTCTGGGTTTTGTGAATATTTATGAGATATATTATTTAAATAATGGTATTATTTTATTAATTTTGTTATGGTCATATTTACTCTCTTTAGTTAGTATTAGAAAAGGGTTTAGTAATTTTTAGATATTAGTTTAGATAACTTCATCGAGAAACATAGAGAATATCCTAAGAGATGAATCTAATTATAGGATAACATATTGATGTTTTAGTAATGTAGAGATAATGTAGTTATCCTATTTATTACATCACTTTATATATATAACAAGTGGATGTACAATCTAAAAAATTTGTACCTTGTGGTAATAACTATGATGTTTGTATGTTTGGTATTAACTCAAATGTGACTAGGTTCATTAAAAAGAAGCCTAACCACACACTAGGTTTGACACTTATGGGAGATACTATTTCGTTAATAACATTATCTTTTCAAACCACTATAATGGATTTGAATATTGAAAAATTGTTTATTTAGAAATGATACCATAGATAACATAGTGTATAACCTAGATATTCCTTGGATAATGTATGAATGATATTTATAAAATTCCTCATTTATGATTATAGTTTACTTGTATATAATAATAATTAATTTATATATAGTCATTCCAAATTGTACTTTACTCGCGGTAATGGAAGGAACCAACATGAAAAATGTTTGCAATGCCTGAAATGGGCAATGTATTCATTTTACCAAAGAGAAATCTATGATATTGTGGTTTGATTAAAAAATCCCATGGAAATACTCACCCAACTATCTCAAGAAGTGGGAAAGGACACAAATCATGATGTCCTCCCAAATCAGACTAGATAGAAAAACTAACTATTGAGACATCTATGACAAACAATTAACCATTTTTTATAGGTTATTTTAATCCAATAGTTACTGATATTTGGTTAATGCAGTGTAAAGGATATGTCTATGTTCTCCAGTGATCAAAACTATTATAAGATGTGTCTTAATTTCACATTTACTAATAATTTCAAACAATATAATACACTTAGTGCAACTCATAAAATGATAATTTTAGTGTCTTTGTGTAATTAGTAACACAAAAATTAAATGTGATTCAAGGGATAAAACCAAATTTTTTATAACTTTCTTAACATTATTATAGAAATCATCAATCCTCTAAAACTATATTGGATAACTTGGGGATCTACTGAAGAAAGGGGTGAAATATAAATTCCAGTAAGTGAATATACAATGAATAACATTAAGGAATTATTAATAGTTAGAATATATTTAATTAATGAGATATAAAAGGGGAGAGAATAAAAAACATGAACAATGAGGCATGATATAGCATGGTAACAAAAATGCTACATGGTAATGCAGAAACAACATTAAACCTACCATTATAAAACTACTCCAATGTTAACCCCCAACACATCATAATATAATGTTCCTAGGATATGTTCGCGTCCACTATATATGGTATATCATGTTACTAAAACATTACCCAACACATAAGAGTGCAATCATTGTGCATCTGTCATAATTGTAATGGCCCAGTCCAGCCCACAATCATGATATTGTCAGCTTTGTGCCTAGCCCGCACAGTTTTGTATTTCCCTGGGCTCTCGCCCTCAGGAACCCCCTAGGAAAAGGCATCATGATGGGAGAGGTATCCACACAACCTTGTAAAGGGGTTATTCGTGCTCCTCCCCCTTTGATGAGGGATTTCCATAACCCACCCCCTATAATGTCCCAACATCCATGCTAGCACATCAAATGGACATAGGCTCTGATACTATTTGTAACGGCCCAGTCTAGCCCACGATCATGATATTGTTCACTTTGGACCTAGCCCGTATGGATTTGCTTTTCCCAAGGCTCTGGCCCTAAGGCACCCCCTAGGAAAAGGCCTCATGATGGGAGAGGTATCCACGCCACCTTATAAAGGGGTGCTTCACGCTCCTCTTCCTTTGATGGGGGATTTCCATAACCCAAAATGTATCAAATGGGTCCTGGTGACTGCATATCCACCCCACCATAACATGATTATCGGGTCCTGTCTCTCTAGGTACCACCAGTTGCCCCACCGACATTTGTTTCCCACCCAAGGGTCCACCCACATGCCTTAACGGGTCGTCTGACTAATGACTGTCCCCACAGACCAACACCTGTCCTCTTCAGTGTGCTTTTTCCTCACTCACACACACCCGGGGAAAATTCTCAGAAGGTCAACCATCCTGATCAATACAGCAATCCAAGCACACCTAACTATGGAGTTCTAATCAGGTAGGATCCCAAAAATAAAGGTGCCCCTTATTGTCATGAGTCATACTATTTAGTCATTGAACCTTTTATAATTAAGGGGTGTTACAATCACCCCCCCCCCCCATTAGGGAACAACGTCCATGTTGTGGGCCCTATATTTCAACCAAGGTAGTTCACCACACATAAGGCTGAGTACCCCCTCTAATACCAAATGTAACAACTGGGTCCCGGTGACAGCACAACCACCCCACCTTAACATGGTCGTTGGGTCCTGGAATGCCAGGTACCACTAGTTTCCCCATAGACATGTGGTTCCCACCCAAAGGTCCACCCACCAGCCTGAATGGGTCATCTAACTAATGAATGTCTACACATGACAACTCTTGTCCTTTCCAGTGTGCTTTGTCCTCACTCACATACACCCTGTTAAAAATTCCATAAGGTCACTCAATCTGACCACTACTCCAGGACAAACACGCTTAACCATGGAGTAGTAATCAGGTAAGCTCTCTAAATGGAAGGAGAACCTTATTATCATGATTCGTATCATTTCGTTATTTAACCTTTTATCATTTTGGGGTGTTACAATAATCATATCATTTATAAGCATATGTGTGCCACATAGATCATATACATTAGAAAATATTTCATAAAATATAATCCCATGATAATGGAGTCTGGATTATATATAGGTAAGTATGTAATGAAATAATTTGACTTTAATAAATGTGAACACCATTTATAGTAAATGTTTATGGATATTCACTACATAATTGTTTGTCATGGAAGATCGTGGTGAAGTTTCGACAGCATAACTGGGGCACATAAATGTTGATGGGAGGGATTAATGAGATTGAAAGTTGTATCTCATAATGTATACATAATAACTATATTAAAGGGTATATGGGATAAGATATTACAACATTAGGAATTGGATATAAAAGTATTAAGATAACTAAGAAGATTGAATAAGGAGGAGAAAGATAGGATTTCAGCATAGTAACAGTATATGTAAACACTATAATGGGGGTATATAAATGATAAATCATTGCAAGGAATTTAATTGGAAGTTAGAGGGTTATATATAAGGTCTTTAAAATACAACAATATAATATTGATAATTCTAAATATAATTTATATTATTGAATTAAAAAAAGAGGTAGAGGTCCCTAACTTTTGGTACGGATCATCATAGGACATCTTCAGTAGAACAATAGGTGTATAAAAAGGTTTACATGAGGGATTAATGAGAATGATGGGGGTTTATCATCTCATGTAAATCATAATGGAAGTAAAAGGTATGTATATAAACTTATCCAAACAAGAAAATAAAATAAAATTTAGAGACACAACATAAAAAGAGTTGTTTGAATAAAAACAAGAGAGGGAGATCCCTTACCATTTGATAGTGACTCCAAAAGCATCGGACGAGCTTATTGTGAGATTGGAGGAACCTTCGGGGGAACTTATATATGGGATTTAAGATATTGTATTTTATACATGGATTTTTATTAAAGATGGATGGGATATTGGGTGAGACTATGTAGGAAAAGAGAGGGGGTACATTATTATCTCTCAAACATAGGTTTTGGATTCTATACAATACAATAATAAAAATCAAAAACCATCACATAGATTTTTATCATGGTATCTTCTAAAGGGAATTTTTTTCTTTATTTTATAAGTTAAAATTTGTAACTCATTAATATTTTACCCTTGGTGATATGGAAGTGAGTCATCTTCCTAAAGATATGATTATAAACATTAAAATATAATATATGGTTTTGAAGGAATCAAAAAGGCTTTAGAAAATAATTCAACTAACCTAAAAAATAAATTACATTAAAAAGGAAACATATATTTGGTTGTGTATACACTATATTTTTGTTATTACATAATATTGGGTCATTATGATGACATAATACACAATGCATATTTATGATGTGTTTAATTTTTACTCAAAAATTTTTCTATCTCATTAAAATATAAAAAATTCACCACTGGATAGTTTAGATATTCTGATTCATAAAATAATATATATTTTTCAAAATAATTCTCTAGTTATGTGAATTTTTACTTTTAAAATAGAAATCAATATTTTCCGATAAATACTGTTTTTTGGACAAGTAAAAGTTTTCGAACACATATAATAACTATATTTAACATCATAAAAATTATATTATAGTTTATAAATTTTAAAAATTACTAAATAGTATTATTTGATTAAAATATAAATTTAATTTAAAAAAGTAACTATTTATTCAAAAAGAATTCCTGAATTCAAATTTTATATTTCAAGAAATTTCAATTTGAGTTTTGTCATGTTAAAATATATTTTGTTCAAACTCATTACACAATCATTTGTAATGTAAAATATATAAGGAATAAATATAATCAATATTTAATTGAAAGTAAAACATAAATATTTTTTTTAAAGAAAATATTAAATTATTTTTTCCCTTAATTAACTTATTTTTTTCCACTTACCATTGCCTTAAATATTTACTCTGATTACTATTAATATTTTTAGAAAAATGCTACAAATATTACCTAACATAAAATATGATCATTAAAATATGAAATAAATTTTTAAAAAAATTATAGAGTATATGGCATATAATTTTAAATAAAGGGCACATGAATGATGGAATGAGTTTTTGAAGAAATTATATTTTTCATGGAAAATATAATTTTACATTATATCTATAACAATTAATAATAATTATATGGATTTAAATAAATATATATATGTATGTATGTATAATAAAATAATAAAATTAAAATAATTTTTCATTGGGGGGTTATTTTAATAAATTATAATTGAGATATATTATGCATTTTAAAATTGGTTTTAGGAAAATGTGTTTTAAGCCTAAAAAATGAATACTAAAATCGAATATAATTATTATTTAAATTTAATTAATTTAATAAAATATTATCAAATAATTATTAATTTTCAATGAAATAAAAATATATTATTAGTTTTTATTTTAAATTAATTAAATTAACAAAACAAATTAGAATTTTATATAAAACTATATTTTTCCACTATTCACTAAAAATCCATATTTTAAAAAAAAATCACAAAATTTCACCCTATTTTAAACAGAATATGATGATATAAAATATAAAGTTAATTTTATAAAATATAATTTCTAAATATTTATAAAATAATTATAATAGTTTTATCAGAAAAAATAATAATCATTTTTGATGAAAAATTATTTTGAAGAACAAAATGACATAACCAAAATGTGAGTGATTGTTTACTTATATTTTTTAAAAATGATTAGAATATATATATATATATATATAATTAAAAAATCCTATTCATACATGTTCATTTAATATCATGGTTATAATGTTCATATTTAAATAATCATCTTTTTTTGGGTTCGATGTGTGCGTATAGTATATGCTATCAAATATAATTTTCTATACTAAAACATAGGGTGTTACCTTATTCTCCTTTTAACAAATGATTAATTGATATTTTAACATGATATTGGTAATAATGTTTTTTACACTTGAAAATATATTTATTGAAAACCAACCATGAAAAAGGGGTTTATAAAAAACCATCTGAAAAGAAATAAAGGGAAGTATGATGGTCATCATAATTTTAGGTTTCCAAGAAGGAGCACAAAAGTTGTTATTAAAAATAAAGTCATCTTGGAAAAATAACTAACAAGAAATTATAGAGAGTGATAGAAAAAATAAGTTAAGATAATGTTGAGGCCTGAAAAATAGCATATTTGATAAGGGTGGAACATCCAAACAAAAATGATTATAATATCGTAATTATTTATTTTAATATTATATTCCAAGTGAAAAATAATTTCATTACTATATAGACTAGGAACATAAAGAAATTTAATTTTTTTTAAAAGTATAATTTAATCCTTTAATCCATTTCTACTACAATCACATATTTTTATCCAAACTATGAGAAATCGATATGATTTTTATGCCTGAATTAAGAGTATATGCTTCTAACGGATCACATGATCCACTAAAGAATAACAATTTATTCCTTACACATTTACTGGATTCAAAATGGTTATCATTAAGTATTCTAATACTTAAAATTAAAAAACCAAAATACATTAATTTCAAAAATCCCTCTAGAAAATCCCAAAGGCTTATCAAGTATCATTTCTTAGATAAATACAAATATATCCCAAATAACACAAATAACTTGAACATAAAATAATGTTTTAACTGAAAAGGTAGTATCATAAACTTCTATTTATTCTTCCTAAAACATAATAACATTCTCCCTCAATGATACTTTATATTAATCCAACTATGTATATATAATCCTTCAAAATACATTAAATACCAAAACATCATGTTTCATTTAAATATAAAAAAAATATTTCAACCTGTAATTTTTTCCCCAAAATATTATTACACATGGTTAACTTCTATCACATTAATCGTCAAAGGTGGTATAAATTATTTTAATCATCATATTATACCTATAAATATCATCCTAATAGTCTTTAGTATTATTCAAACATAAAAATCATATTAAGGGTTAAAAATCCATCAAACACGTGTCTAAAAAAATATCACCTTATTAGTAAATCAATTTTATAGTTTATCATAACTATTCATCATATTTTTCAAATACATAACGAAAAAATAATAAAAACCATCATTAGATGTTTCATTATTTGAATATCTAGAACACCATTGATATTATACTTATACAACATAATTCTAAAAATAATTATGTATAAACACTTCAATATATATGCTTCATTGATTCCATAACATAGGTCCTTCCTTAGTCTGGGATTTTACCCCTATAAAAGTTCATTGGCTCACATAATGACTATTTTATCCAAACATAACACATTGTACAAAAAATGGTTCCATTGTATTTAATATATCCCCTTCCATAAATATATTCATTATTTATGAAAATTATCTACTTTATTCATTATTTCTCTACACTTATAACACATTTGTGTCCTTTTTGGCATTTTATTTGACATGTAATTCCACAATTTTTACATGTATGAAATTGTATCTTCTTTCTTTTTCTTCAATATTCGTTGAAATTTCTTGAGAATATATCCTCCTCTTCTTTGGTTCATTGGTAAATTCTACAATGAATCTTTTTTTAATGGTGTGTTTAATAGTTGTTTGGAATATTCACAATATGTCTTGATTTTTTTCTCGTCATGTTATGATTCTCATTTCAAATGTAATATACTTTTTTATCACATTGGTTTTTGACATGGTTCTTCTAATATCTATCCATTTTGTAGAATAATGGGAAAATTATGATAAGTAATTTTAAACTAATAAAAACATAACTAGGAAGCCAATTAAAATTTAATGCATAACATAAAAAGGTCATTTATTTTCATAAGATATGAATTTCTAGGATTCAAACTATATCATCGAGGATATATTTAATAACATTGAATTCTATTAGAATTATTGTTACTTTAAGAATGGTTCATAATGATTTTGGGAATTTACCAAATAATATCCCTGATACATGTCAAACCTGGTGCATAGAAATTCCCATTGTTGTCCACCAATTCCTAATAAAGTCTATATTAATGTGGTGATTTCAAGTTGCGACCCCAATAATGATATGATCTAGAGCCTCATACATTAGAATTTCTTTAAAAGGATTTATATTTCTAAAAACGGTAGATTTATATATTACCACACATTATGGATTTTTTTTCTTATTTTTATTCATATAAATATGGATTTTTTCTATAGTTTTACAATCTAAAAAAAAAATTAAACACTCCTTTGATAGAAACTATGAAAACATTTGTGGTTATTAAAAATTCATTTATGATTTTTTAAATAATAAATCACTAATTAAAACATGTATTATTGATAAGTATGGTGTATTTGGGTAATTAATTACATAACACATCAACATGATTCATGGGATAAAACAATATTATTTAAAACTAACATTCCATTATATTAATAATCATCAGTCCTTTTGAATTGCATGTGATGACATGGGGATGTACATAAGAAAAGGGTGAGATATAAAACCCAGTTATTTAATAAAATTAAAAATAAAATGAATGAATTATTATATGTGAAATAGTATTCATATGAATGGAACATAAAATGAGTGAGAGGAAAAAACGTGTATAATGAGGCATGATATAAAATGGTATCATAAATTCAACATAGGAATGTGGAAACAACATTAAACACAAAATTATAAAATATTTCAGGGATAAACACAAATAAATTATAACATAATGTTATTAGGATAACCTCTCATACACTATACATGGAATCTCATGAGACTAAAACATTATCCCATGAATTGGAGGACTATACGGGTGCACCCATCATAATCATGTCATGTAAATTCATAACTGTGACACATAGATCATATATAAAAGAGAATATTTCATCACAATAAATCCCATAATAATGGAGTGTGGATTATATGAATGTATTTATAGGGAATCTTTAAAGGTATTCAATACCCATTTTTTGGAATTGAAAATCTTGTTGAAATTTATTCAGCATAACGGGGGAACATAAATATTCATGGGAGGGCTTAATGAAAGTGAATGAGATATCATGTAATTTATATGTATTAAATGATGTATGGAAGATATGTGAGAACATAACCAATCGCTATTAATATTTTTTAAAATTCATAATATTATAAAGATGGTTGAATAAATATGAGAATGAGAAAATTTATCATAGAAAAGGCTTAGGTAAACGCTATAATAAGAGTGGATAAATGATATATCATTATTATGAAATCAATTGGATAGTAGAGGGATCATTAAAAAATTATGAAAACATAAAAAACTGAGACAAAAAAACTAAATATAATTAAAGAGATTGAGTTGAAATGAAGGGGGTGCGGTCCTTCACATTTGGTATGGGAAATCGTTGGACAATTTATACATTATAATGGGTGTACATAATTGTTCATGGAAGGGATTAATGAGAGTGAAAGGGTTATATAATCACATTGAAATCAAAATGGAAGTAAATTAAATTAAATAAATTAACTATTAATAAAAATGGAAAATAATTGACCCACGATAAAAGTGGTGTTAGAATAGAAAGGAGAAAGAGAGATCCCTTACCTTGAGAGGGTGATTACAAAATAATAGGATATGATTAGTCTGATATTTTTGGATCCTTATAAAGCTTATGGAGAGTTTAGGAAGAGTAATTATTTTATACATGGTTTTTTATTGAATGTAAATGGGATTAGGTGTATGTTTATATAAAAAATAGAGGGAGTTATTTATTATTTCCCAAACATAGGGTTTGGGGTCAATAAAATAATTTAATCAAAACCACAATCCTTCCCATGAGATTTCAGAAGTTTTATCCGAGATGGGGTTTTTAAAATTATTATCTATGAAAAAGGGGAAAATCCTTTAAATATTACCCATAGTGATGTGAATTTGAGTCTTGTTCATAGAAAAAATAATTTAAAAGATTAAAATATAATATTTGTTTTGGAGGAATCATAATGTTTTTGTCAAATGAAAAATATTTCTTCAAAATAAGAATATTTTAAAGGGAACCAATTTATTTGGCTAGTTATTGTCTTTATATCATTTATTAAACCACTTCTGGGTCATCCAGATGTAATAATAGACATCGTATATTTATACCGTGTTTAATTATTTTTTCAAGAATGTGACTATCTGAGAATATTAAGTGAAATTTACCATTGGAAAATTTTGACATGATGATTCCAAAAATATAATTTTTTTTAAAAAATAATTATCTATATATGTAATTTTTAACTTTCTAAATAGAAATAGATATTTATTGAGAAATGATTGTTTGTTTTGAAAAATAACAGTTTCCAAAAACTTCTAACAATTAAATTTGTCTTGATAAAATTTATATTATAATTTATAATTAATAAAATATAGGTAATAACATTATTTTAATAAAATAAAATCTATATTTAAAATTCATGATTTAATCCAATGGAATTCCTTAACATAAATTTCATACTAAAATAAATAGAAATTGATTTTTTTATATTGAAATCGAATTTTTATCAAAATCATTACTTAGTCATTTATAAACGAAAAGAAATAAAGAATAATTAGAATAATTCTTTAATTTAAAAGTAAAAATACATACTCATATAGTTATGGTCATTTTGATTCTAGACCTTGTTAAATTTTTTTACCCTTAATGAAAATATATTTTTTCCTTTGGCTGTTGTTATAAATATTTACTAATTTTAATATTCATATTGTCTAATATTATGTTGACCATATTAAATTATATGAAATATGATGATTAAAAACAAGGAATTAATTTTATTAAAATTAATTCACAGTCTTCAAATAATCTAATTCAATATAAAACAAACAAGCACGATGGAAATTAGATTTCCAAAAAATGCATTTTTCACAGAAAATATGATATTACATTAACCCTATTACTATTAATTTTATTATATGAATATAAATTAATAAAAATATATATAAATTATAAAAAAATTTCATTCATATAATTTCTCATTAGGGGTTATTTTAATTGATTATAATAGAAAAACATTTAGCTTTTGAAAACTATTTTCAGAAAAATGGGGTTTTACACCTAAAAATAAACATATACTAAAATATGGTATAGAGACTATTTAAAGGTAATTAATTATATTAAATATAAATAATGAATAATTATGTTACCAATAAAAATATTAAAATATTAATTATATATATATATATGACTGAATTTATCAAAATAAGTTAAAATTTTACATAAAAAGAATATTTTCCACTATTCACTATGAAATACACATTTCTGAGAAACCCCCCAATATCATCCTAAGATAATTATTATATGATAATTTCAAATGTAAATTCATTTTTAAAAAATAATTTTTATAAATGATCAATAATACAAAGATAATATTTTTTTACAAAAAGAAAGAATCATTATTTTTGGAAAAAATATATCTTGAAGATCAAAATATCTGTACCAAAAATTGTATGATTTTTTGTTATGAATAAATTAATAAAAATTTGAAATATATATATCCTAAAAAAATTAGTCTTATTCATAAATGAAAATTAAATGACTAGGATACAATAGTTATATATAAATAATAATTATTTGTTCGGGATCAGTGTCGCGTATCTCATATGCTATCGAACTCAATTTTACCTTTTAAAAACCTGGGAAATTTCACGAACCTATAAAAGGGAAAAAAATTTATCATCTATACAGTGATTTTTTCAAGTGTTAGAGTCTGATTAATCATACCATATAAATAAAGGATGTAGAATCTATGATATGGGAATAGTTTTAGAAGATATTTTTCACTTTGTATTTTTATTAGACTCCTCATACAAACATGGAGTGGGAATTAATTAGGTTCCAAAAGGAGGATGAATCTATTTTAACTTATATATGATATTTTATTGTACACAATTTCATAACTACTAATTTTGGACATGAAAATGTTGGATAATAGATATATTCATCACAAACTCAATAAATAAATATATCATATTTCTTTTATGTCCCATCTACTATTTATTTCAAGAAACTATTATTTATGAGATATTGATATCTAAAAATAAAAATTTGACCTCTTTTAAAATTACATCCCAAAACTCTAATCATTATCTAATATATTTTTAATGGAATATTCATGTTATATATCTGATTTCCCTTCTTTTTTCAAAATATGATGTGATTTTTGGAAATGGATTTAATATCACCTCACAGTCTCCATAGTAACAAAATTGAGAGATAATATTTCATGTCCTAAATAAACTTATGATCAATTTTTATTTAAATTAAAATTATTAACTCTCAAGTTGAATTTATTCCCTGATATATTTCAGAGTATTTATCTTAAATGGATTGCAATGAACCCCGTATTTTGATACATCTACTATAAAGGAATAGATGAGTTTCCTAGCCCTAACCATGTTAATAAGGTTCATATCTATATTTTTTTTAACTCTAGATTCATATAAATTTTAAGTACATCCTCAAATATTTCATTACTAAGTCACAATTTAAATTTTGATGATGTGATTTATTTAGGGAGGTAGAATTAAAAACCTAAAATTTTGTCCTTATAAAAGCATGGTTATATTATATATCTTTTTTTTACATGCTACAACAAGTATAAAAGAACCTAAAAATATTTGAAAAAAATCATTAAAAAATCAATAAAAAATAAAAATATTCTAAACCATTAAAATATATAACTTTTTGAAGATAAATAATTTATATGATTTAATATTAGAAAGGGATATTTTCATTACCATCAATTTTATTAATTTCATGTATTTTGTATTAAATAATGTACATAAAAATTTAATATTTTTAATTTGACAACATAAAAATTATTTTTATATTCCAATCATAAAAATTTATTTTTTATGAATTTTTAATTTTTTATGAAAAAAATCTATTTTTAGTCGAAAATACACTTTTATGAAAATATAATTTTTTTATGATTTTGAAATTATGTACGAATATCCTATAAATTTTAAAACCTATTAATAAATAAAATTTGTATTTAATTATTAATATTTTGAAATTTAAAATATTCATTGTGCTTATAAATTCTTCATCATTATGTTTTATGATTAAGATTAAATTATACTTTAATAAAACCAATTTTGAGTATTTTCATAAAATCATGTATTTTAAGAAGAAATATTAGGTTTTTTCTTATATTTAAAGACTAAATTATTATTTTTTATTTATAATAAATAATTTTTTTCATTAAATTTAGTAATGGAAATAAATTCTACTTATATACTAATCTAAACTTGAAATAATTAATATTTCTAGAATAATAATTTAAAGAGATTATGTGAGTTTATTTTTAAATTAGTTTTTCATGCATTTTGAAATTTTATTTGATAAAATGATTTTTAAATTCTCTATCCAATGGTTAAAATTAGGTAGTTTGTTAAATATTATTATTATTTAATTTTAGTTAATTACTATGATTACAATTGAATTACTAATGACAAATTAAATTACAGAAATGTTAAAATATTTAGAATAAAAATCCATAAAACATTCACGGTTGTTTCCAAAATTTGTGTATGAGGTGATTTTATAACAAAACTCACATACCCTCCATTTGTTTCCACTTTTGGTCATTGAACCTTGAAATGTTACAGTACACTATTGTAAATTTAATGATTTCTTCCAAAACTACACTTCTCTTATGTTATAACAATCTAAAGCTACTACCACTTCAAGAATCTCCTTACATTTTAATTATTATTTAGTAATAAAGCTAATTAATCCTCATAGAATTAAATATCAGTTCTACTAGCATATTGTCACAATATGTTAGCATAAGTCCATTATATCAAAGGATAATTCTGAGTAAAAATTCAAGTCTCCGACAAGAGTGTCCACTTTTCTAAAGTGTTACCTTCGTAATATTTACTATAAAAATATTATATAAAATTAATAATACTATTAAATATGTATAATTATTAAATTAAATATCTTTTTTAATTTTATAATTATTATTCCATATTTTTCATCCACTTGGAATGCATAATAAAATCAATCGTGCATATGAGCACATTATCAAATTCTCGAAATAATGTTTTTCATTTTGCATCACTGCCTCTTAAGAATCTTATAAAGGATGTTTTTTATGAATAAAAATGTTTCATATAAAAAAATAAAATTCTTTAATGATAATTTACCATATACCAATATTTTATCTATTCGTTGATAAATTGGATCATCGATCGTGCGTATGTGTGGACATCATCCTCTATGAAAAATGACTTTCAATTGTCATTAACAATATAGGATAGTTTTAATAAATGATTTATAGAGGATGTTTTTATATTATGAGTATTTTTAGATTATAAATATGTCATGTTGTCATTATCTAAATCAATTTTCAAACTCATTAAAACAATATAAAACATTACCCTTCGGGTCAATTTTTCCACCCATGAAAATTATGCTTTAACAAATATGTCATCAATGATTATGATATGTCACATAATATTAATATAATTTCATAATGATATACTTAATATTATTTCATTACTATTGAATGTAGTTTTTAATATATAAAATATTCATTAATATGTCACATTTTGATCCTTAAACACAGAGAAAACTAGTTCATCCCAATTTCTATATTCAGAAGTCGTAATCATATTCATCACATAATAAAAATAGGTTGTAATAATCATTAAAAAAATGAATTTTATAAACATAATAATTAATGAATCATGAACCTATATCCAGTTATTAATATATTATATCATATTTATTAATGTGTTTGTGAAATGAGTATCCCAATGTTACAAAAACCATAATGAAGATATGCTACAATTGGTTAATATATATTTAATACACCAATATAAAGATTTTATAAAAAGTTTATTATATTTATATTAGGGTTATTTGAAAATTTATTATGATGATTATTTTAATTATGTTTGATATTAAATCACATCCATTGAAACCAGAGATACATTTATGGGACATGATAAATAAACTCATTTTTTGATTTAAAAATTTTCATCTTATACTTAGTATTACAAGAATATCCATATTGAATGATTTTAACTATTTTTATTGGGGAATTAAATTTTTGATCCAAATTAATTCCCATTAATGTTTTTATTTTCATTTTTTTATTAAATAGAAATCTTAATAAAAAGATACTCAGAACTATATGTTTTATAAAAATAAATAATTTATGTTATAAACACATTTCGTTTCATAAATTTGTTGTAATTTTCATCAAATGATTTATATCCCATAGAATTTTGATTAATTATTAACCCTATATTGTCTTTTTTATGTGATTAATTTATGTGATCATGTTTTCAATATTAAATAGAATAATACAATAGGTTATCTTACCAAATTTAGATGTTTTTATGAAAGCAACATAATTTTCATTTGTTCATTTTGAAAATTTAATGATTTACAATTTTATTTTTAATATATAGAATTGTTTTCCATGTGTTATTTAATATATGATGATGGTTTATTTTATATGGAAGCATAATTATTGATATTGATTTTTGGGGTATAATATTTCACAAAAAAATATTTTTGTTAAGATTATTGGTCATGAGACAGTCAGTCATGGACATAATGAGTTATCCAATGAGGCGTGTACATGATGATGTTTCCCAAATTTTTAGGTGAGGACATAATCTGTTTATTAACATAGCCTTGGGAATAATGAATTTCTTTATATTTGTTTTCTGATTCTTGTAGTTTAACCACACTTCCATATTTATAGTCAAGATGTGAATTTTTTTAAATTAAATTTACTTATTATTACACCATATTTTATGGTATTCAACACATTTAATTAATGGTCACATGATATATGATTATATTAATGTTTTTCAATTGTTGTAAAATATGTTTTTAGGTTGCTAATGTTCACGACCCTAAAATATTAAGTACATGGAGGTTGTGATTATTTATTAGTTTAATTAATTAAACCTAGCGATTAATGTGTTATTTGTTTTATATTGGTTAATATTATTCATATATCTATAGGATCTTTATTTCATTCCATGTTAACATGGTTAGTGGTCCAGAAAAATCTTTGAAATTACTAACAAATAAATGTCAATATCCTTCCCATTCAAAATTATATGGATCTCATTCAAAGTTTTTGGACTGGTCTATAGTTCAATCACCTCATTCTAGAACTCATATAACAATATAACATCCCTCGATATTACAACACCCAATAATGATACTTTTTATAAAACTATTTCATGCAATCTAAATTGGGTACCTAATTTACAATACCATGGGGTCCATAATAGATTACATAAATGATAAATATGATATTACATGATCATAAAACATATGAGGATATCATATATATATACAACCAATAAATGATAATGATAGTAAACAATGTATTTATTAATATTATCCATAATGATAACTGGGGTATTTTTAATTTCAATGGGATATACTATGAATTTATAACGTTCATATCAGGTACGGATGGGTATCAAAGGTGCATCATAAATTTTCAGCTATAACTATTGATATTATTATTGAATTATGTTATTTTATAAGTATTTATCCCAACATAGTTGATCGAATAAGTAATAAATAGGAGGTATTGGATTACTATTCTTGATTTAGATATTGTTATGTTAATGATAATCAATATAAATTTTCATTGATATATCTTTCCTCATACGCAAATGGACTAGTGGACCCCATGGTAAAGTATAAGGGAATATAACACCCTTTTCTAGTTTCAATTATTGTATCCATTTCAATTACACTAAATAAAAAAAATTAAAAATTCAATGATATAGTAATAACTCCTCATATGAAATATTTGGAAAACTCAACATCTTTATTTGAAGAATGACTAGAAAAATGTTCTACAAACATTGAAATATTCACAAACAATGTATGTATCTTTAATATTTGTCTCTCCCACAACAATTTAATTTAAATACCACACAAAATTATGTATTAAGACACATATAATTTATATAATTTACATAAGGATTATGTGAATAACATTTCATGAATAGATTATCATGTGATGATTTGAGAAAAATGTTACATCATTATCCCATAAATTAATATGGTATCAATGTTGTGAGATTAATTCCATAACAAAAATCACATCAAATTTGACTAAAGAGAGAATAAAGAAATTTATAGGAAGAAATTTAACAATATAATCTATCATGGAAGATATCTATACGTGGTATTAGATTATCTCACCATAGAGATTTTTCAATGATTATTAAATATCTAATAATTTAGGAAGTGATTAAATTTATATTGTTAATTTATCACTAATGAGGGAGTGGTTAAATATATTTTCAAATAATATAATTTTTATTTCTTGGGTTTATAATAAGTTTACGTTTCACCACATCATATTGGTGCCCCACATTATTTTTTTGTATATGATTTACCTTTATGGATTGGATTTGGAGATTTCTGTGTCGATTTTAATCATTAACCCTTGTCTGGGTGCACTTTTTTTCATAATTCCCATATCTCTTATAATTAAAAAAGTATCTTTGATGGAGAATTTGGCAGTGATTTTCTTCTACCAATTTCATGGGTTGGACTCTTCCAATAAATTGAACATTTGTAATATTGATCGACTTATCTTACACACTGGAATCATATACTTGTTACTTTGAGATAGTTACCCCATTTTTATCCATATTTTTGTCATCTAAGAAGATTAAATTTCTTCTATCAAAATATTTTATCATTTATGTTTCCATGAAACTCTATTTTTATCATCTATTCTATAAAACTATGATAATAATAGAAGTATCAAATTTCCATTTCTATCTTGATTTTACATAAACGAATTTATTCAAATATACAAAAGTAAATTGCACTATTTCTTTAGATTTATTTTCAATAAAATAAATAAATTATTGATTTTTATTTTAGGGTGAATGATAATACCAAAATCATAAAAAAAATATCTCGGTTATTTTTCCTCCTATTTACCAATTTATTCATCTTCATATTATTTAATCAATATAAATTTCATCACCATTTTATTATGAATATATTAGGGAATGTATTTATTAAACAATTACATCTTAAACAAATATAATTCCTTTGATGTAATTTATACATCATGAAATATATAATTAATGAGTGTACATTATTGATCAACCACACCTTCTAATGATAAATGGATAAATAATCATTTTAATGCTCCAAGAACTAGAGAACTATAAAAATATATTCTCTAGAGCTGAGTCATTTTGGGTAATTAGTGGTTTGGAATAGCCTCCAAGAGAGGGTGTATGTGTATCCCCACAGGATTCAATGTAGAGTTATTCATTCCTTGGAATCCTATAATGTTTATCATGATTCAAGTTATTTTTCATGGCTTAATATTGTTGGGTGTGAATAACCACATTATTTTACACTCTAGCTTAAATATAGCTTGTTTGTTCAATTAGAAAATCATTTAATTTTTTATCCCTTTCAATTTTAAATAAATTCTTCATGGTTCTTGACATTTACTAAAACCAATCATGGTTGTGTGAGTATCCATGAAAAACATTATTTGTTATTAACTATATAGTAAATAAAATAAATCCAATTTTTTTAAATTATGATACATTCATTTTAACTTATGACACATTGGGATCATCATACAACACTTTTGGTTCATTATATCTAGTTTTATGTTATATTCATTAATTCATAATAACTTTATCCCTGAATATATCAAAACTCTACTATGATTCAAACTCATGTGACCCTAGTGTTATATGTATACATATTACATCATTTTACAAGAATATTCATTGCATATGCCAATAAATAAAACCATAAAACTAAATGTTTATTGTATTTTGTCATTAGATATATAAATAATTGTTTTCAAAACATTTTCAATATCTCGAAAAAATAGTATTATCTTATGATATCCTTTAAGAGAACTATACAAAATACCCTTCTTCATAAATAATGGAAAGAAAACAAAAAGAAAGTATGACCTAATATATTCAGTAAGGTTAATCATGAATGAAAATAATAAAATAACATAAGTGAATATATGATGAAAATGTTGACATTTGAACATAAAAGAGGTGTGTGAACATAAAACATGGAACTTATAACGAGTAAAAAATGGTTCCCAAATCAAGTATCATGAAATAAGAATATAATAACATATAATCTATGGGGGTTTGAATACATAAGTCAATAAATAGGAGACATCATGATATATGTACATTTAATGACCTATGTGTGTGGAATAAACATTATCCTTGAAATAATAACATATCACATAGACAATTGAAAAAAAATTAATACCAGAGTAGACTAGTATAAACCCTACCCATGTCATAGTAGAATTGGGATAACTAGCATTGTCCCAAAACATAGAAGGTATGGAATAACCACCAATGTTATATCCTAGTCTCATTAGATATAAAATCATGTCCATTTTATTGGAGTGATATAACAAATACACCCATCATATATTTATAAATCATACATATTCATGACACGTGAATTTGGTAACATTCAAAATTCTATCATAACATAATTAACCCCTAAAAAGAAACTTGTCTTAAGAAAAACATCCTAATAAAATTTCATAACACTTCCCTATAAATATGTGTTATGGAATCATTGGAGAATATCCCTATTGAATTGTTTGAAAAATTTAAGAATAATTATCAAGATGAAAAATAATATTATAATATTATTAAAAAATTGACATGAAAATAAAGTGGAAATATTATTTTAATTTAAAAAAAGTTCCTAAAAATGGTAATTTAAATTTATTTGATAAAATGAAAATTGAAGTGTATGTATCTTAATAACTAATTAAGTGGATATTCATTCCTCTTATATATTTTAAAAATGATATTATTTTCACACTTTGTAATTATTGTAAAAGATAAATTTTATAGAAAATGATAAAAGGATTAATTTTAACCTTTTATCATTAAATTAACATTTACATAAAATTACAGAATAAATAATAGAATTATATATAAGGTTATCTACAAAAATATATATATATTTTCTTTTATGAGAAATGATCCCCCTTAAAATTTAAGTGATATGGTCAGATGAACTTTTAAATATTCATTATGAAAAATTATAAATCCAGGGGAGTTCAAATTGTATGAATAAATGTAGTCATCATTAATACAGGATGAGATGAAAATATATGAGTCTTAGTGAGTAGAAAATTTAATTTCCATATATGGAAATTCAAATATAAGTAATATCCACATAAAAATGTTATTTGTAAGGAAACCCTTAATTTGAGTCCAAAATCTATTTTGTATTCAACCCTAACCTCCTAAATAATTAATCAATATTATTAAAATACTTTATTATAAACATAATTCATGTATATTTAATTTATTATTACTATATTAATTTATAATTATAATATTTAATCATATTATTTATTTTCTTTATCTTGGGGACGTTTTTTAATGATTCCAACATCCAATCAGTTTTTGGTAAATATGGATATTCGTACCAAATGGTATCATGACTACAAAATTGTAATGTTATGTAGTTTATGCATTTATTTTATTTTATAATGTCCCAAATACTGAATTTTCTTATAAAATATTCATTATTCTTATCATATAAATATTTTTATTCAATTGTCAGTTTTTATCAGAAGTTTTACTGACCTTGATTAACTTACATCATTTTATTAAATAATAATATTAGTTATTTATTATTCAATATAAAAAATATTTTAATATAATTATTATGTTCATTTATAAGCACAATTTTTTATAACTACCCCTAGATGAGCTAATTGATTTTTAAAAACAACATCATAATAGGTGGTTATAACCTCCATGAATTGTTGTTGTTTTTAAAAAAACTATTATAATATTATATGTTATTTTAGATTAATATTATATAATATTATATAGTTTTTTATATATTGATTTACACTATCGTAATACAGTATTATGATATTAAAACAAGTAAAGGAAGTTGAGATGAAAAATTAAGTACTTTTTCAATGGAGAAGGTGAACAGAACATAATACGGGTGGCATTTTCATTCAAGAAAAAATTACAGGATGTTGGATAATGAATATTATGTTAAATTAATAAAACCATGATATATATATTTATATTATTCATATTTAATTATATTGGGACGGGAAAAATATATTTGGATGATGAATAAAATGAAATTAATTACAAATGAAAATGAGTGCCTATGAACCCCTATCTCAGTCCATGGGATGTAATCCTTGTGAAATTTATTTGGCCTTCAAATGGAGGTCTTTTGATGAGACCAGAACCTCTATGACATGTATAAAAATCTAGGGGAGGTATTTAGTCATATTTTTTTATGTCTAAGTGTATTATGTATGAGGAATAGTGGGGTGGGGAAGTGAGGTATTTATATGGGAATGAGTGGGCTTTTCTAGAATAATATATTTGAATAAAATAGTTTATATTTAAACAGTGACACTTCCAATGATTCAATATTAAATGGATTGTGAATAACTATTAAATGGGAAAATGAAATTTTCATCCAATGTATAGAATCCTCAAATATTCCTTCACATATACAAATAAAAATTCTGTAATAGGACTATATTTTACTACTCACTTCACCATTTTATTATTGATTGAAAATACAAAAATATCATCCTATAAAAAATTCATCATGATTACTCAATAATGATTTTAAATTGAATAAAAATAATTTTCTAAATATATTAAATTTAATTGTTATATTAAAACATGATTTATAGTATAAGTTTTTCTTACTAATAAATGGTCTTTAAAAACATCATGTGTTACTTATCATTTTTCAAATCAACTACTAATTAAAAAAATTTCAATATACTTCATAAAATATTAAATATTAAATTAGATTAATAATTTAATTTTTTTTGGTAAATAATATTAAGATAAAATACACAGCACTTGAAAAACAATTTTCTGAATAAAAATAATTATTATCATTATATGATTTCAATATAATTCCATAATATTTAATCATTCTTTTAAAAATTCTTATTTTCTGAATCCATAGTTATTTTAGTATTTCTTAATATAATAATAAGACATCCAATTATAATAATAATAATTAGTAACATGTATTAATAATTATTTGATAAAATATATTTTAATTAAATTTTATCATTCTATTTTATAATAGTACTATTTATTATTATAATTTTTCACAACAATATAAATTTAAAAAAATATATACCTATTGGATACTTGAATACATGATAACCATTTTTCCATTTACCATATTTATAATGTACATATGTTCAATGACCATATATCCAAGGACTGTATATACAACAATAAGAATTTATTCCTACATATGGCCTTGAACCCATCAGTAAAATTATTCAGCAAATTTATCTACATCACTCTCAACATTCAAATCATATTTCGAATTATTTTATGAATTAATATTGATTCAATGAGTTTAATAATATTAACTAAAAAATATGTATAATGAATTTTTTTTATCTTGTGTATTCATTCCCATTAAAATTTTATTAATTTTGTTTAATATTATATTTTCATAATTTATTAATATTTTTACTATATTTTTATGTTTTAACTCAATAAAATTTATTATGGTGTATTTATTTTTTGTGTTATGTGTGAATGATGATATTAAACATAGTATTATTTAAAGGGAAAGTTATATATAGTTAAATTATTGGGTGTTATACGTCAAATATTGTACATAAGAATGATTTTTGTAGATCATGTAAATTATTTGTAAAAGGAAATAATCTGTAAAATACATCCCTTTATTTCATAAGTTTTTTCTGGTTTGGATGCATAATAATTGGATATGCATCATTTTCTAAGAATCGTTCAGGATTTTTTAATACTTATGATAAAATTTATTGTGATATCAAAAATTTATATAAGGTATTGAAACTACATAAGACTTGTCTATAATTTCAGAAGAATCATTAGTGTGCTCAAAATTTGGAATGAAAAAAGGAAAAATTGATTTCATAATACTTATTCAATTTCATATCTGATATATGAAAATTTTATAAGACACATTTAATGTAATAAAATGGGTATCTTTTGTAAATGTAAGTGTATTGTAGTTAAAAAAATTGAGTAGTTTTATAATTTATGAGTTTTACATCTAGAATATATGATCTAAATTAGATGGATTAATGTAATCAAAAAATGAGGTATCTCAGACAGATTTTTAAAAATATATCTCAAGGGTTTAGAAGAGAATTTAGCTAATGTTATAAATTTCATTCAATGTGATAAAAATTTGGGTTGTAGTGGATTTATAGTGATTCAAGATATTCTAAACAATTTTTTATAAGGTGTGAGTAAGATGGTTGATTTTTAATATTCTAAAGACCAATCCTTATGGTGTTTTTAAGATATATATAGTATATAATTAAATTATAATTATGGATACATTTGGTGCATCATGAATAGGAAGACGAACTGTAGACATAGAAAAAATAAAGAATAATGATTTTTGGTGTACCACATTTTGATGAATTCAATAATTTAGATGAAATATTATTGATGATAATAAAAAGTGTACAATTCATTTCATTTACAATTGACTAATACCTAGATTAAGAGAATAAGAATATTGGGAAGTAATGATGAATGGAAATTGGGAACATTGAAAGCTATAAGAAATAAAAAGTTGGGAATATCAATTGATCTAGAAGCTGAAAATGATTTGAAGATGGGATGATCAGATCATATGTTGATGATATTCAAATAGGGATTTATTTGGAGGACTGAATAGAAAACAATTAAAATCATATATGTTTCATCATATTTAGGTCAGTATTATAAATGTGGTAGAAGAATTAGTTGTGGGGAAATGGTAGAACAAGTAAGGGATTAAAATATATATATATATTATAAACTACCAGAGGATTCATGAAGATTTCACGTAGTGTGTCATAAAATATTTGATGATTTTATTGAGAGGAAATTCAATATATAATACCTAAATGTTAAACTCATTATTCTAACATCATTTATGGGATTGTTGAGTATTGTTATGTTCTGATTAATATTTTTTTTGAAATATTTGGAACTATTGAAGGAGGTTGAAAATATAATTTATCTTGAAAGACTATCAATTAAGAGGTCAGGTTCTATAGATTTATTAGAGAGAGTTTTGATATCTAATAATGTATTCATTCTAGGATAACTGTTATTATGGTTTTTTTAGAGGAGAAATAAAGAAGGTTGAACTATATGTTTAGAAAATCATACTGGCTGTGTATTTATTGATCTATTATATAATATTCCAATGTTTGAGAAGGATAACTCAAATAATTAAGAAACCAACATTTATTATGAGGTGTTTCTATAAATAATCCAGAAATCTGTAAGTTTGTTCAAATTTTAGTAGAGACCTAAATATGTTATGTTAGTATATTTACTAGAAAAATGTGATATTTCAAAAATTATTTTTTTCAAAAGTAAGATAACAAAACTAACATTCATGATTAAGAAAAATATTATTCTATTGAAATTGAATACCTTTATAGACGAATGAGATATAAATGTTGACGTTGGGATACACAAGAGCTAAATGAAGTTATTTTTTGGAGTTCATTTAGGAGAACCTTTTAATGGAGAATGCCATGTGGAAAATTCATGTGTAACCATTCATATGGAAGAAGGATTATGAGAGGTTTTGTAAAGATCCTATCAATAGATAGCCTCATTACCCACATAATAAATTGATGATATCAGTTAGTCAAAAATAACTAGGGTTGAAGGGAGAATTCATACCCACGTATTGTGTGGAAAACACCATGGTTTAATGTGATTCATAAACAATTATAATAAATTAATAATATAATGATAAATAATTTCTTTGTGATAAATCATAACGTAGTATAGATTAAATACCACATTAGGACCGAATAATGGAAAAAATTTTGTATTGTTATCCCTTGTTATTTTTTCATTAAATGTGGTTTTATGTGTTAATAAAACATAAAAAGAAATATCCATCCTTAACAAAAAATTATTTTTACATAAAAATGAGGAAATTTTTAAGACATAATAACTTTGTAAATTTATTAAAACCCTATTCATCTTGTGCTTAGTGTAACTACACGATCCACTATGCACTTTAGTGGCCATTAACGATCTGAAAAATTATCTTTTAAGATACTTCAGAATGACCTGAATAAATGGATGTTCAAATAATGAAGAAAATACTCATGAGGAAATTGGAATAAATATATTCTACCACATGTTGAAATTATAAAAATATTTTACATATAATGGAAACAAAGGACCTGGTAAAAATATACAATGTTGAGAATATGGATAATAATTCTACCAAAGAGGTTTTAGATCCATTAATAAAAATGAGGTTTCTGGTATTTCTTTAGAATATTTTTTGTCGATGAAAAAAGTATAATCAGGGATGACCATGGCCAAAAGGATTTATATGATGATTCATATGTTGTGGTGAAAGCCTCCCTATAGTGTTTATAAAAAATAAATTATCCATTACATTCATATATATTTTAAATTATATATTGAGAAGAGTAACCAACATGAAGAAGGTATTGAAATATTGGAGGAATCGCCAATAAAATTTTAATAAGGTTTTTAAATCACTTAAAATATATTGTTGAGAAATTTTCTATTAATTCGAACAATATATGTGTGTGTTTCAAATTTGACAAGTAATTTCTAAATATAATACAGGAGAAAGAATAATGATTAAATGGACTTATAAAGAATATAAATGTAGTATAGAACTTCATATTTTCGAGGATGATCAATTATGATCAGATGTAATATGATAAGAGTGTCTTAAAATTAATTATATTATAATAAAAAATTGAGATAAGGTAATGTTGATACAAAAAAATTTATTTTGAAGAAAGTGTTAAATACATTAATGATAATAAAACCAATTCAATTTAGATGTCACTTTATCCTAAATACATAATAGAATCTATGGATGCAAAAATAGTTGAGTCTTTAAAAATTGATGGGAAAAATTGTAGTTTCATTGGAATATTATAATGAGTATCATTTTTATAGAATACATTTATCTTATGAAAAGAGGGTATTGACATAATTTTTTTTAGATCAATTTTAGGCGTAATAAAAAAGATAACCCATATTATAGAATTCTTTGTTTGTAATATTTTTATTTCAGTTTCTAGTATTGGATACAATGAAAAATATGGATACTCTTAGGAATTTTTTTTTGAGAAACCCACCACTACATTAGTGGTCAATGAAACAATGTGAATAAAAAATTTACCCTAAATGAATCTTTATTAAATTAAAAAAATAAAAAAATATTCAAAAAGAAGGATAAAATAATATTAAAAAAGAAAACAAAAATTTATGAGATATTTTTTGTTAAATGAAATATTTTGGTTCATGGCCATTAATTATTGGTATATTATTTATGTTATTAGATGACAAATAATTCTTACAACAAGGGAGACAAAAATTTAGGTGCATCCATGTACATTGAATGGAATTATAAAGAATCTACCAATTTAAATTATATTTTATATTCATGGTATCATTAATGTAAATTTAAAAGGTATTGATAACATAATTTTTAATTTATGTTCATACCTAAAAAATAATCATTCATATGATTCTGAATAATGAAGACCGGATAATATGAGGAAAAAATAATAAAAAAGGATGCGAGTCTTTCATAGGATTTGAACAAGGTGTCATACTAAAATATACTTATCATAAGGCCAAAAAAATTTACCCAAAGAAGAATAATATAATTCTATTATAAATGAAAATTTTTCACCACATACCATTACATATAACAATTGATGTTGGGTTGTATAGGGGAAAATTTGAATAATAAAAAAAGAATAATTCCATGTAAGAAATAAGAGGGTTGTTTGGGTTACATACATCTAAGAGAATGAATAATAAATTAAATTCAAGAGATTTAACAAAATAAGGTGTCCCAAAAAATCATGATAGGATGTGTGGATGATGCAAGAAAATGGGACATGTATTAAAGGATATTTTTATTATACTAACATTTGAAAATAAAATGATAAAGGAAACAAATATAGCCATAATTAGTTTATATTACTTAAATAAAAATGTAAATAATTTAATTTCACATGTCGTAATAGTTATAAAAAATAAGAAGACCGTGCTACTGATGGAATCGGTTGTATGGAAATTTACAGAAGCTCGCATGATGTGTTTCCTCACAATTGTAGATAAAAAACAAACAGAATTATTGGTTGTAAGAAACAATATTATTTGTCTATATCAATAATGATACTTAGAGAATTACATAATTCCCATTTATATTATGTTTATATATATACACACAAATTAATGGTGATTATTAAAATGGAACTACTTTTTTGAAGTATAATATGAAAGTGTTTTTGATATAACAACTCTCACGAGTTATGGGAAAGAAAAATTCTAATTATTTTACTATTGTCTCACAGTGGCTGATTATGGTCTTCTAACTTAAAGAGATTAAATGTTTTATTCCTACTTAATCTAATTTATTAAACTATTTATTTTTTATTTTTCATTATTCTATGAAAAATAATTATAAATGTTTTCATTTGTGATTAATATCCAATGTATTGAAATGATAATAAATTCTACCTTATTATTCAATGCTAAATAGATTTATATTATATTGAAATAATATTGTCGAAGGATCAATTTTGAGTTGTATCAACATTATCATTTATTAATTAATATTTATTTTGAAAATCCAATAATGAGAACTCATGAATAGATAACTATGATTTTATTTATTATTGTGAAATCTCAAATACCATTAGCAGAATCAATTCGAAATCATCCACTAATCAAGGTTGAGGAAAAACTTCAATAGATAGTGTGATATCAACCATGAAACAACTCTATAAAATGTCATTTCATCCATTGATCTGATCAACTCTAATGTTGGAATATTTTATAATAAATTTAAAGGAGGGAATATTGAAAAATAAAATAATTGAAATTTAATTGTGTTTTATGTCATTATGGATAATCACCTCACTCATGAATGGGACTCACATCAACCAAAAAAACCAAATAAACAAAAATAAAGAGTTCCTGACCACCTACCCACTATAAGGCCATGGATTAAGTGAGCCCCTCATTATTAAATGTATGATGTCACTTTATGGGAAGAGATAATAGAAATATATGAATAAAAATAATAACATTAAATAAAATAAAAACAAGTATAAGAATTAAATAAAAAATAAAAATGGGCGATGAGAAAGAAATAAAACACAGTGATACTGGATGAATAAGAAAATTATAGAACATGAAATAAAAAATATAAATATAATAAGAATAAAAATAGAAAAACCAATAAAAATATATAAATGTAAAAGGAAGAATATATAAATAAAAGAATAATAATAATAATAATAAGAATCAATTGGTGGGGATTCAAAATAGTTAATAAAAATGAATGAATACAAATTAAATATAACAAAAAGAATTAAAAATTATAATAGAAATTAATATAAAGTTAAGAGAAACCAAAATAGAATAAATAAAGTGAAAAACAACATGACCTCTCCTCCCTTCAGAGGTGGAACTCCACCCTAGGAAAGGGTAGACCCATTATATTGAAAGAGGGGAAAAGTTATCATATTTTTCCTAAACCCCACAACTATCAAAGATGATATTATTTTCAAATCATTAATGTTTACATAGGATGTGAGGATTATTTATTTTGAATCTCCTTGAAAAACTACCACAATACTGTGGGATTATTTTTTCAAAGATACACCTTTGTTTTATTATTTTTTTTAGTGGATATGATGACAGAATAGTAGGTGGATACTGCATGGATTGTTAGAGATGTAGGGATATCGAGGAGGAAAAAAATCACAGCATGACAATAGTTATCATCCCACCCTTTGGGATTCACAAATCCAAAAGCGAGATTTGAAATTGGCACCAATGGGAGTTAACCGAGGAATAATAGGTGATAAATGGTGGTGGTATTGAGTTCTATGCATGGAAAAGATCTTAATAGTGGCGGGTATTATGTTATTTAGTGATTCAAATTGGTTGAGGGTGGATTCAAAGGAAGCTGTAGAAACTGATTTAATGTATGAGGTGGAAGAGCCCTAGGAATAATAAGGACGATATCTATTTAGTTAAATGTGAATTGTAACCGAAGTAATGCATTCCCACTTTATTTTAATGCTTCTCCTCCATGATTATTTTTTAATCAAAGAGTTCAAACAATATTTCAAACACCTTTTGTAAGGAAATATACTCACTTACACTCCCATAGATGCTCAATAGACTCAGCCACCCTTCTTAGACCATGATAGCATAGGCCCAGAATCATCATGTTGTTACTACCAAGGGATATACCCCCTCACCATCCTATAAAGGATCTGATGTGGCCAACATAGTCAGCTGACCCCCTTTATGGGACTATATATGTGTTTGGGGGTATTTACTTCAAGTAATTATTTTCTTGGTTTATATTTTTACCTTAATATTATTCTAAACAATAAATAAATATTATAAAATACAATAATTAATTAATACCAATGTCCTAAAGATGTAAATTCATCAGTTCATATCCATTTGAATCTATATTGATAATTAATTTATAAATTTAGACTTTTGAATAAAACATTCAGTTTTATGGAAATATACATTAAAATTCTTTTATATGTCATTAAAAACAATTAATAATTTGTATAAAAATGTTAGTGTATCATATACCTCAACACTTAAACTATGCATTTTCTCAAGCATAAAATCTCAATACTGAAAATTAGAGGGAACCAATGTTACCATTATTCAAATCTAAATAAAAATAAATAAAATTATTATCAAAGATAAATCATACATTCCAAAATTAACATCAAATATAAGAATAATTTCACATTTTTTAAATAAACAATCCAATAATGTATTTTACTTTTTATCATTGAAAATGATGGAACTTCTTCTGTCAACTATTGAATTTCAGAAAATCGTTGTTATTGAACATAAAACATCATGATATAAGAATTGTTTTATTCTTTTCCATCATCACTCATGATACAATTAATATAGATTTTTAATTATTTATTGAGATCATGATCCTTATCTATAATCTTGTAAAGGAACTAATTTCTCCACTTTTGAAAGAAAAAAGGTACATAAAATCATTTTGATTTTTAATAATTGTTAAAACAAATTTGATCCTTAAGGTTTTTGGTAATTTTTGTTCAAAAAATAAGGCTCAAATAGAATGTTTAAATCTTAAAGTATGAATCATGATATAAAAAATAAAATCTCAATGAAATTATCCCTTTCATATTTTTACAACTCTTATATTTCAAGATCAATGAATGGTTATGAATAATGAATGTATAATGAATAATGTGATCGTTCTTTAATTTTTCACTATATTAATTTTTTTTTCAAACTAGTTTTCCATATTTTTTATACCATTTAAAAATTAAATCTTTTAAAAAACCTCACATACACCACCTAACAAAATATGATGTAATAAATTTACTAGTAATGAATATTTTTTATTTTTCTAGGTCACAACTCATTAATACTTTTTCATTTTTTATGTTGAAGGTAAAAACTTTAACGTACAATGTATAAATTAAAAAACCATTCTCATTACACAAATTAAAACCCCCACACATTTTCCTTGACAATCATTTCATCCATTTTACCATGAATTCTGAAACACTATCACTACCTCTAACCTAAAACCATTCATTTAAGTATTTTAAATATATAATTTTTTGAAATTTTGAACCTTACAAAACCACTACCACAAAAACATCAACAAAACCCAAATCAAATTTCAAATTTCAAATTTTAAAATTCATCATTCAAACTATAAAAAACATTACAGAATCGGGCCACCACCCACCTTGTGATGTATAACAAAACACAAATACCCCCTTTGTCTCACCATATACCCAGAAAGGATGAATGCTAGAGTCCATTATCTCCTTCGTTAAAGAATCGTTTTCATTGTCGAAAAACACCCAAATGAATGTCGTAGAACATCGTAGTCCTTATCTTTTAAAAATGCCTTTACTATCTAGGCCAACTGTAATCCAAATCTTCCTTACTACTGAAACTCACGGGAACTAAATTTATAGATAATAGCACCGCCATAACCATGATCACCAGGCCTTCATAGTAGACCAATTGTGAAACTCATAATCCAGTAATCACTAAAAAACGAACCAAACATTGTATGATCATCACCAATGTATAATTAAAAACATTATAGGTTTATAAATTTCCAAAACGTTCAATTAAAAAACACTAAGATGAATCTGAACTACTTGAGTCAAATAGTAAGTCATCAAGATAGCTCAGAATCACCATCCCAACATCAACGATGTGTTCATCGTCACCTATGCAAGATGACACGACAAATGAAGGTCTCACTCTTGTGACGAAGAACACTCCCCCATCACCATACCAAACCACCTCGGAGGGTCATCAAACCAAACAAAATGGGTTCAAGTGTGGTGAATCTAGTGGAAAAATAATATTTAGAAATAATGAACACCACCGCGTATGACAAAAGAACCAAACTACAAGAGCAACAAACAAATACGAACCAACTGAGCACCTGATCAACATCCCACTCTCAATCCCAATCCACCAGGAGCACCATAGTGCTAGACCAAGAATGTGGTATAACATGATGGGGAACAAAAAATGGAAGATATGGGGATGAGCGAGACCATCAACTATAAAAACACATCCCCTCCATAAACCTAAACCCTTTCATTAAAGAAAGGAAATACATCGAGAGATAGAAAAAATCAACAATATGAAAAAAAAATAACCAATCCAAATGAAGTGAGGGATGACACCAAGGGAAGAATATGAAGAATCCATGAAACAAAAAGGGAATAATAATATGGGTACTAGCTAATGCAGATGAAAAAGAATTCAAAAATGGGGGATATATGGTGGGAGGAAAAAAAGAAACACTCATCGTCATAGGGATGTCGAAGGGGAAGGGAAGGCGAGAAGGGGAAGAGAGTGGAAGTGTCATTACTATAGCCACAAAGAAACCTAGAGGATGATCAGAAGAGGGAGAGAGATAGAAATAACTAGAAGAATGTGGATCCATTCCCCCACCAATCCCCACACTACATCATTAAAATATTAGGTCAATTCTAAGAGAAGGTTAAGAATGTGTAAAAATGACTTCAAACATTTCTCATTCCATAAAGGTAATTCGGGGACACTATGAGCCATACCTAAATAATTAGAAATGTGGAATTAATGATAATATGTTTTACAAAGGTTTACTAATCATTTTAAATGGGTTTTTCACAGTCATATCTTTGTTACGTAAAAATTAATGGTCAAGTAGGTGACCTGCCAAAAGATCACTCAAGAAATATGCTCACAAATAAATAGGAAGTACATTGTCATGAAATACACTCAAGAATTGAAATTATACAATTTTAAAGTCCCTTATGTAATGAATACTAATAATTAATCAAAAAACATAAATTAAAAAATATAAATGCATGAAAATGAATAGGTAAATTTAATTTACACGAATCAACTATTTACCACAAATCACATGTCATCATTTCAATAAAAATTATTCACTCTAATAATTCTATTATCCATTTTAATTATTCAATAACATTATCATTGATATATAATACCACTAATCACATGGTTCCTCTGTAATAAATATCTCCTTTGTAGGTTAATAAATGCTTTAATTCCACGAATAATCATGTAAGTTTTCAATTAAAATCTCAAAAAAGTTTGTTCAAAAAAAATTATTTTCTGTTTCTACATAAAAAATATAAGAATGAACACCATGCTATCATATATATTTAGTTTCCATACATTACTATTTGGGAGCCTCTATGTGCTATCATTATCTTAAAAAATTAATTAAATCAAGTAATCACAAGGATTATGTCATTAAATCTCAAAAATATAAGGGAGTAGGGTACATGATAAACCAATACTAAAAAAAATTTAATTGATATGAAGTGATTAAACATTAATATTTTTATGATTCACCATGTGGTCCCATGGGTAGAGTATACCAGATCAATCGACTATCTAATTGGGTATATAACTCATGGTAGGATTATAATGATATAAGGATAATCCTTCTTCTGGGTTACTACTTGGTCATCCTCCCAGATCATGTCTAGTGGTGTCTCGATATGGTCTGAAGGATTTAATGATCAAAAGGGATGTTTGTGGCTAATTTCATTTGAAAAAAAAATTAAAATTAAAATTAAAATAAAATTATCCCTTTCAAAGTTAGTATTATCTATCTTTATTTCCTTATTATCAACCCTTTGAACTTATTTATTGGATTTATCATATTCATTTTCATTAATTTTAGGGATATACATGTGTTCCTTAGTGGGTTCATTTTGAGTTTCTTCATATACCTCTATGGTAGAGAAATTATAGAAAGAAATATGAAAATTCCAAACAGTTTTTAGTGATACTCAATTAATATTGAATAGAGTAAAATGAAATTGTGTTTTAATAAAGATAAAATCCTTGTCTTGGTTTATATTGAATATCATTCTTAGTAGTAAGTTCCCATTAGTTTTCTATCTCAGTGGATGGATGTAGGTATTCGGGTTGATATATAATCCCTTGTATTCCTTCCATAAAATTAGTAAATTAAAATGGATCATACTCCATGGTCTCAAGTTCATATTCAGGTTTCTCCATATACTAACGTGTTATTGGAACAATTTGGATTCTCACTAAATTCATATTCTCTTCAATGCATTGTAACTGATCAATTAAATCAGTGTTGAAAACTTCTTATTCATGTGGCACCTATGAGTAATAATTCTATGAAATAAAGAAGTAATCATTTGAAAACATAATGGAAAAGTAATTTTATGGGGATTTTAAAAATATATCAACAAAATCCTCTCTAAAATTTGAAAATTGAAGAAAAAAATTATAATAATTTTTAGCTCTCTAGTTATGGAACCTATTTTGACAGCACACGTATCATGGGTTATGGAAAAAAAATTTCTAATTATATTACAATTGTAGCTAAATATCTTACTTGGGTTTTATCGCATAAAGAGTTTCATAGTTATCATTATACATAATCTACTTCACCTAAAAAATTTTTGTTTTTATTATTATCATAAAATAATGTTAATTATTTCTAACTTTAATTAATTTCTAAAATATTGAAAAAAATTCAATTTTAACATACTATGAAATGCTAAAAAGGATGAATATAGAAATAAAAAACATGGTCCTACTATCGATTTTGACTTCTACAATTATTCTCCTTTCATTGTTTAAATTTAGTTTGATAAATCATTTATGAAATCTCATGCATAGATTACATTAATTTTACTTAGTGTTTTTAAATGTCAAATTCCATTATAAATATAAATTCTTATTCATTCTATTGTTAGGGTTGATGGAAACCTCAATCAAGAGTGTGACATCTTCTAGGACCCACTACTTAGTTTGATATTTAATCCACTGATTTTATTGACTCATATCTGTGTAAGGAATATGATCTATGGAAGGGAGAGAAAAGATAAAAATAATATATTAGAAATAAAATTGATTTTCATGTCATAGTGGAAAATCTCCACGCCCATTCATTCCAATCACATCAATGAAGGAAAAAAAATAAATATTTATAACAAATTCAAGAACACCTAACCTCCCTATAGTCTAGGAATTATGTCATCCCCTCATTGTCAAGGGTAAAAAATGAGTTAGTTTAAAGGGAGAAGATGGATAGATTAATAAAAATAAGGAAAAAAACTAAAAAAGCTATGAGAATAAAATAAAATGTTCAATAATGGTGTTTGAGAGAGAAATAAGAGGGCAACTGGGGGGATAGAGAATATGAAAATTAAATCAAATAAAATAATCAAATAAAAATTGAAGAATTGCAATTAGATATTAATTAATAAAAAATATAAAAGAAGTGGGATGAATATATACATAATAATAATAATAATAATTGATGGGGAAGCACACTAATTAAACAAAAATAACTCATATGAATGGATTATATTTATTCAATAATTAAAAAATATAATATAAATAAAATTAAATACAATTAAAATAAAAAGAACAACGAAACAGAAAGGCAACCTAACATCTCCTCCCTCTGGTGGTGGAACCCTCCTTTGGCATTGGAAATCACCCTTTATTTATATAGAGGGGAACCTTCTACCATTATACCTAAAAATCATCACCTCTCAAGGATAATCTTATTTTCTAAACATCAAATTATACCCAGAATGTGGGGAATATTTCTTTTAAACCTCCCCACATAATAATACAATTGGATTTGGAGGATTATTTTTTAAAATATACATTACAGAAAATCAAGAGTTTCCTTACATTTTTATTCATATCATGCCTGAATAGAATATGTATTCTACGTAGAATTCATGAAATGAAGGGCCATGTAGATAATGAAAAAGAGGTATGGCATAAAAATAGTAGTCCTCCTCCAATCATCTAACCTTAAAAGTGGCTCGAGGGAGATTAAAATTTGGCTTCCATGGGGGTAGAATGAGGCTTCGTAGCTTATCTGTGGTTGTAGTAGTGTGGGTTGATCTGAAGAACGATCTTTTTGGTGGAAGAGATTATGGTATTTAGTGACACCGAGTGGTGGAGGAGTCTCTGAATGTTGTAACGATACTTTATAAAATGCATAACTAGGGAGAGTTGGGGAAATAAACCAGACAATAATGTTTTACGTAAATTTGAATTTTAACTGATGTAATACCATCCCATATTAGTTTTGCGCCTTTTTATTGTTCAATTTTATTAATCAATGTGTAAAGACACAAATTCATATTCATGTGCCCAGGATGGGTTCCTACAAGAACACACATGAAAAAACATTAGTCCATTCCACTTCACATTTCACATACAATATTAGTCCAAGATTACGAATGAGGTTTTTCCTATAGGGTTTCCACCCTCTCTGACCCATGTGAGCTCTCCTGTGGCATTCTTGGATAGCAAAGCCCCTTCATGGGCACGACTATGTGGTTGTGTGTCTTTAGTTGAGGTAATTATAGGCATGTATTATATTTTTAAAATAAACTTATTTAAATATATGGAAACATATTAGTACACATAAATTTTAATCCCAAAAAACATCCCAAACTTCCAAAGTCATCAATAATTAACTATTTGAATTACAAATTTATGAAATTTTAAATTTCAAGTTTCAAAAAAACCTTCATATATATGGTAATACACATCAAAATAATTTAAAAAACATGAAAATGTTTACAAATATATATATATATATATATATATTTTAATTTTTCAGTTACCCGAGGAAGGAATTTTTCATATAAGATGTGATCGTAATAGTTGGTATCATGAATATAATTTGATGAAGTGATTACCCATTATAAATATGTTATCTAAGTGAACCCTTTAAATGTGATAATATTTGATAATGTTTCTAGGAGCCTTTTTTATTAATCTAGTTCTTCTTGAAACTTCTTGAGAATATTGTTGATGAGGTATGTTTGAAACATTCTCCAATCCCATTATTGAATGAATCTAAATTTAAATTAGTAGGGAATGGTAGGATTAAGAAAATAGATGAAATATAATGAGTTTATTAGGAATACATGGTAGTTAATAAATAGTGATTGGAATTTTATTAGTCACTCATTTTTTCCAAAATTATTATCTTCAAAGTATACATATAGTTGATTAATATATAGTTAACAATTTAGAATCATTCATTCCATTAATATATAAAAATGTGGGGGGATAATAATAATTTTAATGGGAACATATTAAAATAAATTTCCAATAGGGGTGGGTAATAAAAATAATTTCAAAGGGGGACACTATTGAATCCACTAGTGATATGTTGTATTTTTTATCAATAAGTGATGACGTCGAGATGTTTTAAGAATAGAATATAAGAAAATGATGTTTAAATTAGCCAAGAGTGGTATAAAATATATATTGATTTGTGAATATTGGATAGATTTTAAAGAACCCCATGGGGATTATAGTTCTCCTAGTATTGTGACATATCATGATGATTTAGTTAATTATATATCAAGACCATAAAATATTTCCGTAAAATATAAATAGTTGTAATGATATTCTTCTCTTAGTTGTGCTCAAGTAGATCCTCCCACCTATGTAAAAATAATAATTTTTCTTGGTTTGAGGGTGTGTGTAGTTCTGGATATTCCATGTTTAGAATCTATTTAAAATTGTTTAGGAATATTATGTTTTCCAATGATTATTGATCTTATTAAAAAATATGTATTTATGATGTAAAATGATACTAGTTTAAGAAAACATTGATGAGTTTTTGATTCATTGAGAAAACTACTATGAATATTAAATCTTAAATAACGCTACAAAAATCCATTAGTGCGATTGTTATGTTTCAATAAAAAAAATATTTTGGGAGTTACACATAGATTCTGTTATATTGGTGAAATTGAGTTCATAATGACTCTTCATTTATTAAAATAAATAATTGAGGCATTAAAAATGAATAAAATGATGTAGTGAAATTATTCATTAAAATAAATGTTTTGATTAAAAATTAAATACTAAAAAAGATGTTTTAATATGATTTAATGCATTTTGGATCTTTTATGGTTCCCCAAATTAGCACTACTGGTATCAAGTGTGAATGAACACCTTATTTTAATGATAGATTTCAAAAGAACCGAATATATCAAATTTCAACCAGAAATAATAACATTATTACTATAAAATATTAGTCTGTTACATTTACAAAAATTTTAATATTTATATTTTTAGATAGTTAGGTATAAATATAACTATCACATCTCATTTACTTATCAACTAATATAATTTTTTTACTATATAATAAACATCCTAATCAACAATAACCCTTGAAAATATTTCATAAAATCTCCACACATACTGTCCTATTAAAAATATCATGTGTACTAATTTTCTACACAACAATGGGAAATGGAAATATAATATGGGGTTTGCTCAATAAGTAATAAGGGAAAACTTAATTAATAACAGTAACAGATCATAAGATGAAAATAATTTATATAGTATGAACAGATAAGAAATAAATACATGTAATTAAATTTAATGTATTATATATCCTTGACAATGATGTAAATGAAAAGATCAAATGGATAATAATAACTTTTCCTTAATATGAAATGCTTAATACAAGATATGTAATTCAATTATCATTCTCTATATATCATGATAATTCTATTAATTATGAATTATTATGAAATTTTTTTTAGGCAGTCATACATCAAAATACCCCAGCTAGTTTTTTTGTATAAGACCCAGTAATGCATCAAAGGGATTTTTTGAGCCTCAACAAAAACAAATTTTGTCAAATTAATTATTCATATATGGGAATGAATGAAATATATAATTCATAACAAATATCCCATAGTAATCAATAAATATTCACATTGAAATAAAAATTATATGGATTATCAATATTTCAAAAATAAATAAATGGAATATATTTATATTTGGGAATCCCTTGAACAAACAACTTATGGAGTAATGGAGTATAGTGAAGTCATTAATTTCCAAAATCAATATATGTATGGATATCTACATTAATTCCCTTAAGTAAATGTAATTAAAAATAAGTTATTAATAGGAAAAAAGGCATTGGATGAAAAATCATACCTAAAAATGATGATTTTGCATGTCAATGGATGTGATGGATTTAAAAAAAATTAATCCCCCCCTACAAAAATAGAATATGAGGGTTTTAAAAGATATAAACTTAGAATATATACCCCAAAAAATTTAGTCATGTGGTGAATATTAATAATATCTCAATGAAGTTGAATTGAAAAAAAATGGCATTAAAACAATACTAACATATGAATCAAAATAATATTAGATTGACACCATAAAATTAAAATATAATGTACTGAAATATATCAAATATAATTAATGATAATTGGGAATTTGATAAATAATATTAATGAAAATATAGTTCAAAACACTAGACAAGTCTCATGGAATTGAACATAGAGACAAGTAACACTTATAGATTTACAATATTTTACATCAAAACTCAAAGGATGATTGAATTTCAAATGAAAAGTTATATACCATGAATATTGGGAAATTAAGGATATAAAATATAAATGTGATACTAGATATATAGTGGCCCATTCCTTTTCCCCAAATTTTACTGGATTTTTATCATGAATACTCCACATAATAAAACCAAATGATCAAGTTTCCTAGTGTATTTAGAAGACTCTATTTATAAAGAATCAAAAAAATAACTAAAACCTAATTTTTTTTCTTTTTTAAGGATATCCAAAATCATGTTGCGCTCTTATAACTATATTGGATAACCTATGGAATATATAAACAAAATGTGTGAGCTAAAATCCCATTTAAGTGAATAAACATGATACTGATGAATATCATGTGGGCCAAATGGAATGACATCATATTAAAAAATAAGACTAATGAATAATCGAATAGAGGTGTAAAATAAAGAACATGGAATCATAATATCATTTAAAAAATGTAATGTGGCGTCATCATAAAACAATACATAAGAATATGTCAAGGATAACTTCAAAGAGAATATCAAATGGTGGATCGAGTCCCATTCTGTATTATGTTCACTCCGTAATCCCATACATAATGTATCTTGTGAAAAAATACCCAACTCATTGGATATCTATATTTATTCAACAATCATAAAATATATACACATAGATTTTCCACAAATGGAAAGCAATTGTATGGAATAAAAATAAGGATTACCCATGAAAATAAATTGTTTCATAACATAGTCACATAACATAACCATGTAAAATTACATAACAAGATGACATATCCTAATGGTTAACAAGAATGAATATATTTCACAATTATTTTACCTTCATAAGAATATTTCTTGAAAAATTATTTCCATGTGATGTGAAGAATTGAAAAAAAAAGTATAGAGATCCCATATAAAATGTAACTCTTAAGTGGGGTGTTATTAAAATGGTAATGAATTTTTAAATAGGGTAAAGGCATAAAAATATCTATAAAAACATTAATTAAATTATTATTAATTCTATGATAAAATTAGTTATTTTATAAAACATGGGTGATTTAATATTTTTTAAGGATTGGTACATGATATAGGTAAAGAAACTGATAAGTTCCTTTTAATTTGGTTTCCATATAGAGAGAAATTGAGAAGGGACCCTTTTAGAAAATGTATATCTATATCTTATCAAAGTGAATTTTACTTGTTATAGATCATTAGGAAAATTTTAAAAAATATATAACAAGAAAAAAAGGAAATTATAGACACAATGTGAGGCAATAAGAGATAATGTATAACCCAATGAAAATATGGTTGTTTGGGGAGATCCTGTATCGTAGGTTACAAAACTAATTTTCATATGTAGTTAAAATCATGGATAAGGAAATCAGATAGATTAATTAATTATTAAATAACACTTTACATCTATATTGGAATTACTATAATTTAATCGTGTTCATTTATAGTCATTTTTAATATATATAAGGTTCAATTTTATGGTTTTGAATGCATTCATTTTTTGGTTACAAGAGAGGATCAACATTGGATAATTGTTGATTTTTTTGTTATATGGGAGTACAAAAAAATAAGTGAAATGAAATGGTATTTATTTCCTTATAGAAAATAATATAGTCACAAGTATCCATATGTGTTCTAGCATATGGATGATTTGTTTATTAAAATGTTGACATTATATGTTTAGTTTGTTTTGGTGGTTTGACCAGACATCATAAACTGATTTAGTTTTATTTAAAATTATGGCCATATATTTAATAAATATTGTGAAAAATATAAGATTAATTTTCATTCTATTAAAATCTATACTATTTGAGTTTAAATATTCTATAATGGTGGTAATGGGTAATCAAAACTTTTCTTCTACGAAGGTGGTGAACCATCGTAATATAGATGGTATTTTCCTTTTAAGAATAATATGAGAACAGAAGATGATGAATGATATAATATTCTATTGAAAAATAAAATTTCAAAATATATATGTTAATATATTTATTATTTCATGTTTAATTTATTTCTTTTAGAGGATGAGGAGGAGGGGAAAAAATAAAAGACTCAATTAAGGGCATCACCACCTCCTTTGGATGACTCCTCAGGGACTTCCACTTAACAAACCTTGGATTGGTCTTTTTATAGGAATAGTAGAACTAGTATAGATGGAAGTGTTTTGGTAAGGGTATTCTGAATAAATTTGTAATGCTCCAAATCTTAGATGTTGTGAGGATAAGAGGTTGTATTTATAAGGGGAGAGGGGTTTTTTGAATTTTATATTAACTAGAATATTATTTTGGGTCATAAAAACAAATAATATTAGTTCATGTGACTATATACAATATATTGATTCTTTAAATTCAAATAATGGGTTCTTACATCATCCATAACTCAATAATTATGTGTTTAGCTAAAGACATTAAATACTGTATTTTACCGTATTTCACAATTCATCAAAATTCAATAGTTTTAGAAAAATAAATAAAATTAACCATAAAAATTTATTGATGTGATTACTATAAAAATTATTACCATTTCATGAAAATAATTTTTTTAATATTATATATTTAATTTCTAAATAAAATCGTTATATAATCGAGAAATATTAATTTGAATATCATGATCAATTTTATGACCCTTTGACAACATAATTATGGCCCCATTAAATTATATTTTCATTATAATTAAACATATTACAACATTATGAACCCATTTTGTAAAAAAAAATTATATGAAAAAATTATTATTTTCATATAATTCAAAAAAATCCTATTTGTTTTAGAAAAATATGAACACTCATTTCATAATTTTTAAGAAATTTGTTTACTTATATCAGGATAAAAATATATCACATATAATTTTATAAGATACCTAAATATTATTTAATACTTAATATATTATGGATACTATTCTGTAGGCAAGGTTACTAATCCAAAATATAAAATTACTATTTCATCATTTAGATTTTTATGGGTTATATAGGTTCCATACATTATATAAATACCTCAGGTTTCATTCACTATTCATACACTTCAATTTTCTCCCCGGGTAATGTAACGTCCCAGATTTGGGTGCAACTCAACGGGTGCCCCAGACCCGGATGGTCACATGACCTTAAGCGCATTTCCCCAAATGCTAGAGGCTGCCGACTAGCAGTGAGAGACCAAGTCTGATAGTTGGTAAACTATGCCCTCATTTGTCAAAGTGTAGCACAGTAGAAAAGATAAATAACATACCACAGTGGAAGCAATAAAAAATATACAACTGAAATGGAAAAGTGAAGTAAAAGAGAACCCAAAGTCATATCTATAAAGATGCAGCATGTCACTACTCTATGAAAACATCTAGAACATGATATACTACAATACAATATAATACAACTCAAAGTACAATGCACAACTTAACAAAACAAAGCAGAGTAAACAGAACACGACATCATTGTAATCCTAAGCTCGGTCCCATGCTCTCCTACTCTTCAACTACAATCATGTACCTATATAGGGAATTTTTCCCTAGTTGACACCTACAGAAAAATAGTCTGTTTGGGCCGAAGACATGACCCAAATAGGGTGTGAGAAATAAATCCCAGTAGTCACCCACCAAAGGCCCGTACCCAACCGTCTGTGAAAATATGAAATAGTCGTGTGAAAAAGTAAATTCAGTAAACTAGTAAGTACCCAAAAGTAACTATTACTACCAGTTTCATTTCCTTTTTAATTATTTCTTATCACCTCCAAGCATGTTCTTAGGCTTGACAGGTACAACGTATAAAATCACCATAGTGAATATTCTAAAATAGACAGTGTCCTCAGACATGACAAACCTTACCCTTAGGTAATCAGAATCTTGCCCTCAGGCTAACAGAAACACACCATCAGGCTCATCAAAATCACCCCCTCAGGCGATTACCCTTAGGAAAAAAAATTGCACTCAGGCATACAAGATAATGCCCTCAGGGAATGAAGCAATTTACCTCATGCATATGGAACATTTCCCTCTGACTAAACAAGCTCTTTCCCTCAAGATAAACAAGAATTCAAGCCAAGCCCAACACATAATAATGAAATTATATAAATTTTATCTCAGGAAAACTATAACATGCTAAACCACGTCATACCCTCCAGTATCCTCACCAAACGACTAAACACAGTAACACACCCCTTGGGTGGCCTTGCATCCAAGAAATGATCCCAAACAACTGTTTTAATTTATCAATAGATTATCTATGCAATTCTAAGAAAATGCCTCATCCATACGACACCCAAACCAAGGGCACGTAGCACAATGCTACATAATTTCAACACAATAGTTGAAAGGAACCTCAGACCACCTACCTCGATCGTCTCTGATATGTATATGTGAACGATGACTCCCGAATCGTCCAAGAATGATGTAGATATGGGATAAACTTTTACTAATTCTACCTCAAATAACCTTCCCTCGGAAAATAATTGGTATGGACAGCGCAAGGAAATGGGAGGTCTTACCCGTATGGTTCTATTGTGATCGACAGAGGAAGAATCTGATTCCCGGTATGCGATTGGTTGATCCTCCAATGTTCGGTCGTCCTCTTGAGATCCAAATGATCTCAAAGCCTCCTCTTACAAATGAGGAGGCTACTACCCATTTTAAGCAAAAAAACTAAATGGCATGTACTCTCAAGTACAGGGTGTGTACATTTCATTTTTAAAATTGTTCCTCTGGAGTCTTCTTTCCACAAAGACACTATTAATCCATCGACAGTAGTACACGACGTGTATTCATGATCACATGGAGTTTACTGTCTCTCCGCCGGCAGCTGCCTCTAACACCTTACTATTCACATGCTGACTGATTACATGGCATGTAAATACAAAGTACACAATGTGTAGTTTGTTTAGACACCCTTCATATCTTACAAGCCTACATTCCTTGTGTACTCATCAAACATATCCAAAGTACATGGCGTGTGGAAAAGTACAATTCGAGTACCCATAACATTTTGGATTGTTCCCCATTTTCCTTATTTTCTCCAAAAACACTTAAGGAAAATGAAAAAGAAGAAACATGTACCTCTAGAATAAAAACTGGGTTCTTACAAACTTCTTCCCTTAAAGCAATTCATCCCAGAATTCCCCTTCCAAAGGTGGTGAAGTTAATCTCAGAAAAACACTGGCTACTGAGCATATATGTCGGTCTCCTATTCCCAGGTTTCATCATACACTCGGAAATGCTTCCATAGCACCCATATGAGAGGAACCAACCGGCTTCATAGAACCTTTGTGCTCCTATCAACAATACGAATCAGATACTCCTCAAAAGATGCATCGACCTAAAGATCAACCACCTCAGGCTGAAAGACGTGGGATGGGTCTGAATGATAATGGCACATATGAGATACATGGAAGATGTCGTGCATGACCTGGTACCTATGTGGTACCTGAAACTGATAGGAAACCGAGCCAACTCTCTCCAGAATCTCAAAATGCCCTATATAACATGGTGAGAGTTTAACCTGTCTCCTGCTTTTCCTGTCTCCCATCCTCGGAGAAACATGAAAAAACACATGATCCCCAACCATGAACTCCAATGGTCATCTGTGACGATCAACATAAGATTTCTGACAAGACTTTTCTGTTTCCATCCTTTTCTGTATCAACTGTACCTATTCAGAAATCTCTTACATGAGACATGGTTCCAGTAAAGCTGCCTCACCTGCCTCCATCCAGCACAATGGGGATCATCATGGTCTACCATATAAAGCCTCGTAAGTTTCCATATTAAAAGTTTCTTGAAATCAATTATTATTGAAAAACTCAAACATGGGTATATACTTCTCCCAAGAGCCCACAACATCCAGGACGCATGCATGCAGCATGTCCCCAAGCACCATTATCATACGCTCTTACTATCCATCGGTCTGAGGGTGGTAAGTTGTGCTCAGAAGCACCTGTGTACCCAGTTCCCTCTAAATACCCTGCCAGAAATGAGATGTAAAGCGGTCCTCCCTATCTGATATGATATAATGAGGGACCCTATGATGGCGTACTACCTCTCGGATATAAAACTTTTTGAGTTCATCTACACCTAAGTTATCCTTGATCAAAAAAAAGTGAGCTACCTTCATAAGACTATCTACAACAACCCACACAACATCATTACCTCGGGGTGACCTATGAAACCTAGTCACGAAATCAATCACGACATCTTCCCATTTCCACTCCGGAATGGGTAACTACTATAATAGTCCGGCTGCCCTATCATGCTCTGCCTTCACCTTCTGAAAGGTGGAACATCTCGCAATAAAACCAGGTACTTCCCTTTTCATACCCGGCCACCAATACTGACGTCTCAAGTCACGGTAAATTTTGGTAACTCTGGGATGCACTTCCCAAGACGAATCATGAAACTCCTTCATAATCTCCTCATGTATATCCCATGGAACCCACACTCATCCATGGAAACACAGTACTTCTTCATCACCTATCGTACATCCTTAAAGAGGGTCCTCACTTGCCACCGACTCCCATAGAACTAGGCCTTCTGAATCAGAATGTTGTCTCATCCTCACTCTATCCATAAGGGTAGAAGTCACAACAAAGGATTAAAAATATGTTTTCCCATAACTATCGGGCACCTCTATGTTAATCTTAGAGAACAAATCCATAAGCTTCCACTCACCACCAGCCTCAGGAACTGCCAGTATATGATTCTTCATGCTCAGTGCATCAGCAATAGTGTTACCCTTACTGGGTGAATATGCCAGATCAATGTCGAAGGAATGAAGGTATTCAACCCACTTTCGCTGCCTTAAATTCAGGTCACGCCGTGTAAAGATATACTTGAGGGTTTTGTGGTCTGTGAACACCACAGAATGTTCTCCTAATAGATAGTGTCTCCAACACCATAACACATGAATAACTGTATCCAACTCGAGATCATGTGTCGGGTAGTTGCTCTGATGTGGCCCCAACTATCGAAACCCGTACGCAACTACTCGATCTCCCTACATCAAGACTGCTCCAACCCAATACCTGATGCATCACAGCAAACTTTATAGCTCTTCCCTTACCTTAGAAGTATTAGGACTGGTGCTGAGGTCAATATTCCCTTCAGCTCCTGAAAGGTTGTCTCCCATGGTTCTGACCAAATGAACTTCACACCCTTCTTAGTCATGCCCTTCAACAGCACTACTAAGAAAGAGAAGTCATGTATAAAGCGCATGTAGTAACCAGCCAGCCCCAAGATACTCTGTATCTCAAACATGTTCTTAGGCTTCTCCTAGAATACTACTGCACTCACTTTCTCTGGGTCTACTACAACTCTTGCCTCTAAGATAATATGGCCCATGAAGTGAGTCTAGTCCATCCAGAAGTGGCACTTTGTGAGCTTAGCAAATAAATAATTCTATCTCAGTGTAATCAAAATGATCTCAATATGGGTGGCATGGTCGTGTCGAGTGTGAGAGTACACCAAGATATCATCCATGAAGACTACCACAAAAGAATAAATATTTGGATGGAACACACAATTAATCAGATCCATGAAAAATGATGGCTCGTTTGTGAGTCCGAACGTTATACCAAAGTACTCATAAAGACCATATCTTCTTCAAATAGCTATAAGCGGTGTGTCTGATAGTCTCACACGCAATTGATGACATCCAGATCTCAAGTCATTATTTGTGAACACACATTCTCCACAATGTTGATCAAAAATATCATCAATACTTGGTAAGGGATATCAGTTCTTATCCATCAGGTGGCTCAGCATCCGATAATCCACACAGATTCTTAGGGTACAATCCACCTTCATTGCAAAGAGGATCGGCGAACCCCAAGGAGAACTACTGGGTCGGATGAAATACTTTTCCTTCAACTCCTCTAACTACCTCTTGAGATCCTGAACCTCAGGTTTAGATATCCTATAAGGAGTAATGGACACCGATTCCTCTCTTGGAACAAGCTCAATAGATATATCTACCTCTCGCTCCAGTGGAAGACCTGAAAAGTCGTCTGGGAATACATCCCTAAAATGATCAACTACTGGAGGGAAATCCTACTGACAATTCCCATGATCCTCCAAATATAAACTCGAAATCTGGGTTGTCACTCCAACTTGCCCACGACACTTGGGTCCAGCTCGGCTTGCCTGGAAATCCAATTCTCCCTTGTATAGAAACTCTTCGCCCAATGGTGACGTGAAACTCACCCTGTGATGATAGAAATCCAAGAAGCATGAAAGGGTACCAAACAGTCCATCCAGAGAATGACATCATTTCTATTCATCTATAAGACATAAAGGTCCCAAAGAATGTGACACCCATGAACCTCTATGGAGATCTCCCTGCACCGACGCACACCAGCCATTCTAGTTCCCAGCAGATTGTCTAGAATCATAACATCATAAGAAGAAACACAGATCCCAAGGCTCTCCACAACGGGTATATATATGAAACTATATTTTTAACCCATAACGAAATGTACTGAAGGTAAAATATTAGCTACTAGAATAGTACCTATGACAGTATAAGGTATGAGAGCCTGGTCTTGTTGGGTTCGTTGCACTGCATATGCATGCCCAGTGTCGTGGCCCCGTGACACAGCATAGCTACCATGAGTTGTCCCGCCTTACTGCCTCTGAGATCCTAGATTATGGATACCATGTCCATGAAAACCATCTATTCCTGCATACCCTAATTATTTCAAGTTTCTCGACTTGAATGAAGCTACTGGTCCTGCTCCCACACGTGGAGTCTGCATAGAACCCCTCTCACTAGACACTGGGAGAAACGCCCTACAAAAGCGTTGTAGATGAGCCATCATTCTGCAAGATCGACACTCTAATGGGTCTCGGGGACACTAAGGTCACTTGTTCCCATCTCTACCACACTGGTAGAACATGAACTAGCCACCTGAAGTATTATTCTACCTAGTACTGGTACCGTTAGAGATGTCCATCTGTCTCTTCCTTTTACCGGTAGAAATAGTACATGAAACTATTGTCGAAACGCCCCGACCAACATCATTTGCCTCCCGTAGGTTCCACTCAGTAATCATTTCCTTGTTCAAAAATAGCATGCACTGTAGGCAACCTAAAAACATTCACTAGTGCTCAGATTTCATATCGAAGACCATACTCAAAGCATCTAGACCTCAGTGTCTCATCACCCACCAGAACAGGTGAAAAACGTTGTAGCTCAGTGAAGCTGGCATAATATTCCATCACTAACAAGGATCCCTACTACAGATTCATGAACTCTCGAGCTCGATCTAGCCTTAGAATCTCCGGGAAGCATAATTAATAGAAGGTTGCCTGAAAATCTTCCCATTCCATGTCATAGGGAAGCTCAGATTGGGTGGTAACTTCCCACCATCTCTTGGCGGAATCATGAAGCATGTATGAAGTGATCTTTACCCTCCGCCCTGGAGGCATCTATAGATGCTTGAAGATTTTCTACATCAAATCCATCCATGACTACGTAGCCTATGTTCCACCATCTCTTGAAAACGTAGGCGGATGCTGCTGCTGGAAGATACGTGTCAACTCTCCCAGAGATGTGGCGGCCTGCGCTGCCACCTAGAAGGTTTGCATGAACTGCATAAAGCCTTCAAGAAACTGCACCTATGTGCCAGTGTCCAGTATAATGGATGGCGCTACATTTGGCTCTGCTAGAGGATCCATTGATATCCCATGGCCCACCATCTCTGGATTATACTCATTACTGCTCTATTGGAGAAAAAATGTAGGTCGTCTCGGCGGCAAAACTCTATAAAGTGAAATGCACACCTTAGATCAGGATTAACAAAAACTGAAAAGAAGGAGTCTAAGAAGGGAAATGGAGAAGAAAAGCATTCATGATTTACAAAATAAGACTACACAACATGTATATTAACTACACAACCTGTTCCCTTATGTCTTCCACATGGGCATGTACTTCTGCCAGAACTGGTCGTGTATCACCCCAACTACACGACATGTTGTGTTAACACTCGGCGTGTACTTGAATCCTTCTTCCCTCCCCGAGTCCTTCTACAAACCAAAGGCACACGACTCTCCTAAAACAAGACTACATGGCCTGTCCCACGGAAACATGGCGTGTACTCGACATTCTTTCACTGGCCCGTGTTGTTCGTGACACAACCTGTGTAGCCAGTTCACACTACACGATGTGTTTCAAAACAACACGGATTGTTCAAAGAATCCCCAGACTGACCAGTGTTGCTCGCTACACGGCCAGCTACACAGCTGACACTACATGGTGTGTTCCAGGAGGACAAAGCATTTACTAGGAAAGAAAACACAAACCTGTGTTGTTAGTGACACAGTCGGGTACCTGGGTTAGACTACCCGACGTGTTCAAGGTAGACATGACATGTATGACTTATGGTTTCCTCTGTCCAGGTTGTTAGTTACACGGTTGGAAACCGGGTCGACACTGCACGACGTGTACAACCGGTACACGGCATGTCCCCCCCAAAACATCCCTATCCTGTCTCCCTGCCCACACGGCCTGTGACACGGTAATAGACTACACGGCGTGTACTTTGGGTACACAGAATGTACTTAAAAAAGTTTCATATTCTTTCCGAACAGACGAACTTAGGGCGTGTGTCCAAAGAACTACACGACATGTATCCTGGGTTTTCCAGACAGTAAGCCTCTGAAATTACTCCAGAACCCAGAAAACATTGAAACAAACACCTAAGTTCCAAATTCTGATTCTCGAGGGCCCATACACCCCACGAATCAAAGCTTGGAATCTAACACATGTTATAAAAGAGTAAACTGATCAATGATCCACCAAATTCCGGTCATTGAGGAAACATACTCCCCAAAAACCAATGTTTGGAATTCATTCTATCAATAACCTCACACAACCATACCCTATAAAATAGCAGTTATTCATCAATGCAGCTATCACAATAGCATTTTTTTCTTAACACAATTACTATCACAACAACATGCAATTTCTAATTCCCCTACATGGCATCACAAATATTTATGACATGTGATTTCTAGCTTATGCCTAAATGATGAATGAGATGGAATACACTCCTCTAACTGGGTTTCAATGAAATATAACCCATGTATAAATTATAAACAGCACACTACAAGTGTGTCACCAAACGGTGAAAATCAAGTCAACAGTCAAAGTTGCAAAATCAGAAAAATTGCAATAAAAGAGGTAGACTGGCTTTTCCATGTACACGGGTTAGCTACTCATGAACATAGCTTATTACCAACTACCATTTCTGTCTTGTCCCTAACTAAGGCTCCAAATAGTAAGTCAACGAAAAGAACTCCATCTGATACAACTTTGTAACATCCTGGATCCGGGTGCTACTCAACGGTTTCCCTAGACCCGATTGGTCACATTACATCAATCACATTTCCACAAATGGCAGAGGCTGCTGACTAGCAGCGAGGGATCAGGTCTGATAGTGGGGAAACTATGCCCTCATTTTTTAAACTATAGCGCAGGGGAAAAGATAAATAACATAAAACATCAGAATTAGTAAACAATATACAACTGAAATGGACAACTGAAGTAAAAGAGAACCAGTAGTCATATGTATGAAGATATAGCATGTCACTACTCTATGAAAGCATCCATAATAGGATATAATGCAATACAATAAAATTCAACTCAGAGTATAAGTAAACACAGGACAAAACAAAGTGGAGTAAGCAGAACACGACATCATCGCAACACTAAGTCCAATCCCATGCTCTCCAAATCCTATACTACAATCTTGTACGTGTTTAAGGACTTTTTCCCTTGTCGACACCTGAAGAAATATAGCCTGTTTCGGCCGAAAACATGACCAAAACAAGGTGTGGAAATTAATCCTAGTAGGCACCCAACGAAGACCAGTGCCCAACCATCAGTGAAAATATGCAACAATAGTGTGCAAAAGTAAATTTAGTAAACTAGCAATTAATCAAAAGTAACTATTACTACCAGTTTCATTGCCTTTTTAATTATTACATATCACGTCCAAGCTTGTGCTTCGGCTTGGCAGTTACAATGTAGAAAATCACCACAATGAATATTCTAAAACTGGTAGTGTCCTCAAACATGTCAAACCTTACCCTAAGGTAATCAGAATCATGCCATAAGGCTAATATAACCACACACTCAGACTAATCAGAATCATGCCCTCATGCGACTACCCTCTAGCATAATGAAAATTTCCCTCAGGCGTTCAAGATAATGCCCTCATGCATGGAATAAACCTCCCACAGGCATATGAAACATTAACCTCAGGCTAAAAAAGAACTTTCCCTCAGGCTAAACAAGAAATCAGTCTGAGACCAACACATAATCAAGCAATTATATATATTTTCTCTCAAGAAAACTCATGTATGCTAAATCATGGAATACCCTCGGGTATCCTGGACAAATGGCTAAACAGAGGAATGCACAACCATAGGTGGCCCTAGATCCAAGAAATGATCCCGAAAAATAGTTTTAATTTATCAACAGATTACCTATGAAATTCTAAGAAAAGGCCTCATCCACAAAACACACCAACCATGGGTGCATAGCACAACAGTACATAATTTCAACACAACCGTTGAAAGGAACATCAGACCACCTACCTCGATCGTCTCTTATCGGTATATGTTAACGAAACCTCCCGAATCGTTTAAGAAGGATGTAGATCTGGGATAAACATTCACTCATTCAACCTCAAATAACTTTACCGCGGGAAAGAATGTGTACGAAAAGCGCGGGGAGAGGGGAGGGATTACCTATAGGGTCCCAACCTGATCGATGGAGGCAGAATCGGATTCCCGGTACGCGATCAGGTGATTCTCCAAGGTTCGGTCGTCCTCTCGAGCTCCAAAAAAACTCGATTCCTCCTCTGCCAAATGAGGAGGATACTGCACGTTTTATGAAAACATAACTACCAGGCATTTACTCTCAAGTACATGGTGTGTACTTTTAATTTTTTGAACTATTCCTATGGCATCTTATTTCCACAATGGCACTATTCATTCATCGAAATGAGTACACGACATGTATTCTTGATTACACGGCGTGTAATGTCTCTCCACTGGTGGCTGCCACCACCGCCTTACTGTTCACTTGCCGACTGATTACACGGCATATATATACAAAGTACACGGCGTGTGGTCGGTTTTGAAACCCTTCATCGCTGACAAGCCTACATGCCTTGTGTACTCATCCCATATGGCCAATGTACATCACGTGTGGAAAGGTACACGGCGTGTACCCATAAAAATTGAGATTTTTCCCATTTTTCTTATTTTCTCCAAAAACACTTACGGAAAAAGCAAAAGAAGAAAATCGTACCTTCATAATAAGAACCGGGTTCTTACAGATAATATATATATTCATTTCATAAATGAATATTTTATTACTAATATTTTGTATCTTTTATACAGTGTTTTCCATGAGTGTTTTTTTCTTTTTAATTGAGACGAACTAATTGTTCCAATTATTATTTTCCTATTATCTATTTTTTTTCAATTGAAATACCTTCAAATCTTCTGAACATATCATTCCTAAAAATTTAATGATTAAATTAATAAAATAAAATTTTTAGTTTTTGTTTTAGTTTATTTTCTTTATTAAATATGACCCATTTATATAATCCCAATGAAATTTCCATGTAAAAAAACAATAATTTAAAATAAAACTATGTTTCATTGAATACCCAACACTAAACACCGAGTCTAAACGTACCGTGATATACTATGAAATTTGTATTATATCTAATCCATTTAATTGGATGGTTTAAATAATATAAACTAAATTATTAAATATATATAATTTATATAATAAATAAAATTTCATTCATTAATTCTTTCTAAATATGTACTCAATTTTCAGTAAGGTTATTTCATGCTTAGGAAATAATTTTTCCTAAAATAATGGATTTTATTTATTTTTTCAAAAAACTATTATAATTAATTTCTAGAATGTACATAATTTTTTTGTAATAAAAATAATAGATTTTTTAAATCCAACATTCAAAAATTATCATTGGGTGATATTTTATGATATTTTAAAAAATATAGTTTTTCAATGAATAATAAAAATAACGATTCTTATTGAAAAATATTTTTTTACGATTTAAATATATACATTATGTTTTAAATTTTTGTATACGTAAAATTAGTTCACTTATATTATTAAAAATTCAATTATGCTCATTAGAATCAATATTTGTCTTGAATTTGGTATAAAAAGTTTTTTTATAAAAAAAATTGTATTTTCTTTAAAAATTTCTTGTCATTGCGTATTTTGTTTTTGATTTAAAAATAATTTATGTAATTTATAGACATTAAATAATAAAAATTGGGTTCTATATTATGAATGGGTTGGATAAAACTAGCTGATAAGGTCATAATATTTCACATTAGTTTTTCTTTTATAAATTTAATTTTACCCTTACCACCTAATCTACTAAATATATATGTCTTATAGACTCTTTTCCTTGAAAATGAAAAATATAATATTTTAATCATGAAAATTTTCAGAATGAAAATATATTAGTTTTAAATAACTATTACGTATCCTTATAGGGAATAATAATTTCATGATTTAATAAAAAAATTGTATTCTACATAATGAAATTATTTTCTCCATGATCCTTTTTCCTAATATTTAGTGGTTTTGTAATTATCATAAATACTTGTGAAACACTAATACAATATTTATTCTATAAATAGAATAATAATATAAATGGTGTTAAAAATAATAAAATCTATATAATTTGAGTGATTTATAATTGTTTTTGATTTTTTAGAATACTAAGGAATAATTTAAATTTTTAAAAAATTTATTTTTCAAATATATATTTCTCTTGATGTATTTTATTTCAAATTAAATGAATAGAATCAAAGTTTTCTTTAAGGTAATTCATTAAAATAATACTTTATTAAATAAATTAAAAATAATTGAAATTTCGAACCAGTAAAATGGGTAATTTATGGAATCAAATTCTATTCCATGTCTATTTTTTATTAAATATTTACCATAAATTTAAATATTTAACCCTTTATGTATGAAAAATATGGTATCGTGATTAATGTTCAAATAGGATAACTTGTAGGTTAAACCAAATGATAAGGTTCAAAATGCCTCATTAACACATCTAAATTACATTGAATGGTTATATTTCCGCCATATAATACCTTATTTTATATTATATGTCTATTATGTGGAATTTGTAAAATGTAATGACTTTATTATAGTTTAATCATTTTTGAATGTCTCAGTGTTTCCTCCATTGCAATTATAAAAGGGAACCCCTTCATTCACTTCCTTGCAAAACATTGCGACATATATATTTCCCAAACCAACAGAATTAACCTTATATAGAAATGTATACATATTATAGATATCCTATTCATTCCAAAATAGATACTGCAAGTCACCTAATAATAGATCTGATGGATGTCTACTGAAGAAGAGGAAAATGTCTTTAGTGAGTACTTCAAGTAAATTTCAAATATTAAATACTATGATTATTATCTTCCCATAATAAAATATTAAGTCCAATGTCATAAATATTTTATATTTTATTGTTATTATGTTACAACCATATTCAATCTATTTTCCAACCATTGAAAAGCAACAACTTCGCTCGTATACATATATGGCTTATCATCTTCACATAGCGGTGAACTTTTTTTCGATCACTACATCACATGGGGGGTAATATAGATATAAATAAAAATATATATATTATATTTGTGATATGAATATTATTTTTAAATTATAAAATTATAAAATAATTCTTATGTACCTATATATTATAAAATAGTAACATCACTTTTGTGTGTGTGTGGACTACTACCTCCATGTTGAGATGTGATCTTTTTTTTAATTTATGCTTTACATGTTTGGTAATATATATATTATTAATGAATATATATGATATATATGAATATAATAATTAATATTTTTATGTTAATTAATACTTATATTTCTTTTTTTTCATCCATCAATTATTCAAAATGAGCGTGTTCCTTAAAATTTCCATTACTATGAATGATGTAATTCATTTTTATAAATCTATATTTTATGGGAAAATATAAATAATAATAAAAATATTTATGATATTTATATCATATTTAAAATTCTAGATTTTATGGAACCAAGATAAAATTTAATGGACTAAAACTACCCAACCAAAGAATAAAAGAAAAAGGAAGCAGTTATTACCCAGAAAAGTAATTTTGACAATTCATTATTAATAAAATTGTGAAAAAATCATTTAATATATTATTATTATATGGAATGTTATACATGATTATTTTTATATAATATTTTTATATTTAATATATATTTATTACCTAATAGATATAGACAGGTACAAATGAAATCAAATAAGGAAATGGATTTCATCTTAATTTCTATTCATTAATGTATTTTTTATACCCCAAATTTATTTTACACGGTGTGTATACATACCCCTTGAAATGATATATCTTGATAGTACTTATTTTATTTATATATCATGTTTAAATTTTTTTTCTTATTTCATGGGTATTATTAATTAGTAGTTCCCAAGGTGGAATGTTTTTCTTTCACAAACTCATCATTATTTGAGATTCTTTATGTTTATGATTTTAAATGAGTATTTTTTTAAATTTCTATCATAAATCCAATAGGTTTTATCCTCCTATGATAATTAATATACCTTTCATGTAATAGTATCATTTTCATATTGTTTTTACTTAAGAATAATTATAATCCTTTTTTAGGAAAACATGACTTTAATTCTCTCTTCAATTGAATGTCCTTTATCTTCTATGCCCATATTTTCTATAAATATTTTTTGGAATGTTTCTACAATTCCTTAATTTTTTTCTATGAGTAATTTTATACCATGTTTTAGTATATAAAAATGATTTGAAATAACTCTTTGTGTTGTTATTCTGAAAATGTACTTTTGGACCTTTTTACCATAATGTGAAAAGAATGTAGTTTTTACCATATAGAGAATGTATGGAATTTTATATCTTAATGATGGCTCATTTCATTGAAAATTAATTTAAATGTCTCCTTGATTCTTTTCAAATAATGTTTTCCTTAATATTCAAAAATTTATTAGTTTGTAATGTGTTATTAAATATGAAATGGGTATTATCCTATATATTATTTAAATGACATTTTTTGAATTTTTAATTAATGAAAACAACAATTATCATACATATCCTCTATTGTGTATATGATGTAATGATATTATCCTTATTATTTATCTAGATGGTTCAGGATTAGTTTTATTTGGGATATTGTAACATTCCATGTAAAAAACGAAATATGACATTTTCATATATATTAATATTTATGAATAGATTATTAATTTCACTTTAAATGGAATGATATTTTTGATGGCGTACCCGATAAACAACAATGGGTTTCTTTGAATTCAACAATTACCCAAAATGCTGAGTTATGTTGAAAAATAATAATATAATATTATTTTAAATAGTTGTTAATGCATAGTCGCTGTAAAGGAAGGAATAAATATAACTAAATAAAACATGATTATACATAATTGTTAATTTGTTTTACATTTATCCAATAAAATATATAGGATTAAAATGTGAATGAATCTAATTGAAAGCATAATTTACTTTAAAGGCTTGATTTATGGCATTTTGATGGATAATAATCTTTAAATATAGTTTTTGTTACTTTTATATGTTCTATTTGAAAAGTTAAATCCCTTATTTAGAATTGGGACATAAAAATTTACTTTCGATAAATATTTTTTATTTTTCTGATAAAATATATTTTTTAATGAATAGTGAAAAATACTGTATATTAATTCAAAAACGCCTTTTAATATAATTGATTTATATAGTTAGATTTTATTTTTAAATGGTTTTAAAGTGTAATTAGATTATATTTTTCAAATTTTAATCCAATTTTGGTCATTTTAATTAATTTGACTTTTAAATTGGGCATACACAAGTGTCAATCTTATGATAGTTAATGTTTCATAAAAACACACCTTTTGTTTTGACAATGAGAATTAATTTTAAATTAATTAACCCAACATCAATGTTTTGAATTTAGTAAAATAGACATCATTTTTTAATTTGGAATATCATATATATCTTTGTCTGATGTTTTGGTATGTTTCTGAAAAACATCAATTTTTTATGAATAGTGAAAACACTGAGTTGTAGTTAAAAAGATGACTTATTCATTTCACCAAAATTTTACCTCATCTGTGAATTAAATTTCGAAAATATGTCATAAATGGTTGTTATTAGTAGTTAAAATTTGGTTCAATAGGATGAAAATATTTTTTTTGCGAATATTACCTTTTGACTTTTTTTTACCGCGGTTAAAGGTAAATTGGGTAATTGTTGGTATAAAGAATATCATAATAATACAAAATTAACATAAATGTTGGGAAAAATCCCTCAAGGTAGAATTGTTTCATTTTTGGGTTGATTGTTTTTGTTGAAAAAGTAGGTTTCCATTGTAAATTGTCATGTTTCATAGAATTTGTTGACAATCCATGTTGATAATGAACGATGACAAAGGAATGGACGATCTGGAGGCGGTTGGCGTTGTTTCCCAGTGTTTTTCATATTTCATGGGTCCAAAATTTGGAGTTTGTTGAGCATCGCGAAAAGTGTATATCCTTTAAGAACATATTTTAAATATGGAAAAGTCATGAGTTTCACAAAGATAGTCTTCATGGATTGAATTTCGTGAAGACATGAAGAATGTTGACGTTGTACTTCGCGATTACATCAAGATTCGCGAATGTCAGAGGTTAAAGCGCATCACGACGGTGAAAGGATTTGTGAGGGAGCCTTGTAGCGAAGAATTGAAGGGATTGACAGTTATTCTCCGCGATTACGTCATGCTCCGCGATCAGAAAATTGCTGTAGTGCTTCGCAATATTGACAGAATTCTGGTAGAAAATTTGGAGCTTCGTGATTGGTGATGATGTGGCACCGACTTCGCACGGAAGGGTCGAGGGTCGGTGGAATTTCCTATAAATATAGGTCGACCCCCTTGAGGGAGAGAGAGAATTTTCAGAGAAAATATTTTTCTCTCAGTTCGCGAAGGTAGTTTGTGAAGGCTGTGTGCTTTGCAAAAGAAGTGCTTTGTGGCACCTATTCTAGATATGTGAAAGTCGTGTGCTTCACGTTGGCTCAGTGAGCTTCCTGAGGGATGTTTCTTTATGATGACTTGAGCTCCGCAAAAACCTGTGCTTTGTGATGGCTTGACCTTTGCGACAGTCTGAGTTCTGCGATATTGTGAGCTTCGTGAAAAGGAAGGAGCTTTGCGAAGGCTAGTTTGAGCTTCGTGAAATTGGGAGCCTCACGAATTAGGGTAATTTGCGACGGTATTTCAAAAGGAATTGCCCAGTGTTTAAGAGGAAAATCGGTATTCATCAGTGGATGAAAGTTGGAATTCAATATAGCATCTAGATACAGTGGAGGTTGCATTCATTAGTGATAATGAAGAGACCTACATGTTTATAAACATTGAGTGGATCCTTTCCGAAGTAGTGATCACAGGAAGAGGAAGAAGGTGATCCTCTCCACCAGTAGTGAGCCAGAGAGAGAGAGAAACATGGAGTGAACCTTGGGAAAGAAGTTAACTGACCCTAAACATTGAAAAGTTAGTGAGCCTGTTCATAGAAGTGATCTAGTTAGAACATTGTTGGGAGTGAGACTTAGTGGATTTGGTACAACGGCACATCACTGTTGTATGCTCTGTAGTCGTAGCCCAGTGAGGGTGAGCCAAGTAAAAATCTCTGTGTCTTCCTGCTTGTGTCCCTGTACTTAATTCAAAGAATCATCATCAGATAAAGATGAAAATAAGTGATCATAATAAACAAACAAGTTTAAACCAAGAGACCCTTGTAATAAAGTGGTCAAGATCTAGTGAGGTTGGAGGAATTTTGAAAAGAATATCCATACCCTGATTCACCCCCATCTCACGGTATATAGGCCCCTATTGGTATAAGGACCCGCCCTTAAACCTTACTTAATATTGAATTAAATTAAAAATTCACATTGAGGATCTTTTCATGTTTAGAGTTTTAGAGAATTAGGACATAACTATTAAATCTCAAAGATTACAAAGTAGACACATCTACCCAGTTTCCATTTTTCATCAAAATAAAAACTCTTGAACAAAAGAGTCGTGTATAGGTCTTGTTTTAGACAACAAGACATTTCCTTGATCCCATATTTGACCCTAATGCATTTGATGTCCGGTGAGAAACATTTCAAAAAAACATGGGATGAGCATAAAAAGCTCAGTAAGGGTTATAGAAATACGGAAAGAAAACATTATTCCATGCATACATAAGAATCAATGAAATCATACTTTACTCATAAAACATAAGCAATTTCACATACCTCATGAAATCATAAGTTTTATGAATAACAAATAGAAATCATAAGACATAACGGTAACTTGAGGCATTCATAACATTCTTACGTAGGGAGTAACCATCATGGTTACATTTGGAATACCCATCAAAGTATATTCCCTAAATCTCTTCGGATAAACCTTAACGTTTAACTCCTTCGCGTTACCCAATGAATTAGAGATCTATATCAGGCTCACCCGCCCTTAGTTTATCACGGAACCACCCGTTTTCATAAACAATTTCCAAGAAGCATAACATAATCATAGTACATAACTTAAGCATAAAGGAAAGATAACATTCCCACACTGCAATAACAATATATCATTTTAAGATATTTAAATAATTAATCCATTCTAAAAACCATTTTCAATACCATTTAAAACATTTAATAAAGAGATTTTTGAATCAAAGTGTCTCATACCACTTTGAAGATTTTAACATTTTATACCATTAATATCCATATAAATAAATCCTTAAAAACATATTTAAAACATTGATATTAATGAGAAATAAGAATAAATCATTAAAACATTTAAAAGGATATTTTAGTTAAATGGTTTTTAACAAAATGAGAGACAATTGAATACAACAATTGAGGAATAACATTTAATCAGATCTTTATAATAACATGAGAATAAATAGATTCATGATATAATATTCCAAAATACATTATGTACACCATACAAGAGTGAATTGGTGCATAACAATAATAAAGTCTCAATAGAAATGTAAACTGAGATGAAATTCCTTATAAAGAAGGTATCCTAAAATTAAGGATAAATCAATCTCATTTTTATGTGTGACAAATATAAATACACTAAATATAAGTGGATATTATGTGTAAATAAATTAATGGTCATTCACAAATATTCATAGGATGACATATTCAATAACTACCAGTTGAACCCAATGAAATCGAAATTGGGATAAAATGTTCACTTGGTAAAATTTCACAGCCTAACGACGTCTCTATAAAATTCATAAAATTAGTTGATGAGAGAAAAAATGGTATCTCATCACTTGGAAATAAAATTTACATCAATAAGGAAATATAATAACATATCCCAACATAAAAATATGTAAATTAAAATATATAACAGAAGATGTCTTTTAAAAATAGGAGGGTGAAAGGTTCCTTTACCGACTTGGGTAACTTTCGAAACGTACACCCCATGAAAGAAGGACTATAAAAACTTGATGTAAATACTCATAAATGAAATTATATTACACAAAGAGTAGAATAGTGGGATGTACATACACCACTCAAAGGAAATGGTGGAAGATGTTGCATAAATTTTACGGGAATAAAATTGAGATGAAAAACCCCTTACCACATTGTAATCAATCGAGACCTATGACAAAAAGTTAATAACCACTGAATGAATCACATAATACCATGAATATAATGATATTAATGATAATATATATCAAAAGGCAGTACACAATACACCACATTCAATAAATAAGTGGAGAACAATGGAAATCTCATGGAATTAAAAGTGAGATAAGAAATCCCTTACGAAAACTCGGCAGCCTAACAGCGCCACTAAAAACATCCAAAAATGGTTTGATGAGATCAAATAGGGTATATCTTCATATTAACATCAAAATTATAGTATTATTAATATATAATAACATCCCCAAACATAATAAATATGAGCTTAATAGAAATTACATAAAAGAGAGTTCATAAAAAGAAAGATAGAGGTAGGATCCCTTACCTTAAGTCTGACATGCCATGTTCATTTCTTTATATTACTGAATAATAATCATTAGTAAATTTATAATTTCTTAAGGACGTCATTTAAAGATTATTTTTCAGTTCATATCACATATTATAGTGTTATAATAATTGGTTAATAATGCGAGTTCATATCAAACGTTTTTGTCGATGTTCGGTACATGAGTAAAAATTGAGCTTGTTGGAAAAGAATTTTACATGAAGTTATAGGTACATAATCTCTAGAATATTATCAATGATTAAAATATAATATATATCCAGTATATATTCATTTTATACTATTCCATAACATTTGGAGATAAAAAATGAAATGCACCGTTCATGGAGACGGTAGGTCGTACGTACGCATGAACGCTGCTTTCATTTCTTTCTCATATTAATTGAATTAAAAATAAATAAGAGATATATATATTATAATTCCATAATTATATCCATCATTTATATGTAATATATTACATATATATCCATTATATATATGTACTTATAATAGTACATAACATTTGGAGATAAGAAATGAAATGTACCGTTCAAGGAGACGATAAGCCATATGTACGCATTAACGCTACTTTCATTTCTTTTTTTTTGTATTCAATGGAATGAAATAATAATAATATTAAGGTTAATTATAATTCCAGTAGGATATAATATGTTATACCATTAATTCCATCCTTTATGTTTCCCATATATGGCATTAATGAATCAAATCACTTTGAGGGGGCGGTAGTCCGCACTTCCTAAAATGAAGATATCATGTTTACCCATAATGGAAACCATAAAGGTATACCATAAATGAAAAATACAGAAGATTAAAGAAAACAGAAACAAACTATATATCATATATAAATACAGTGACATCTTAATGTCCACTTTTGAAGGTGTTAAAAGAATATTGAACAATCATCGTTTCGTGAGGCAGTAATTCTCCATCCACAGAAACAATACGTTCTTTAACCATTAGACATAGGTGTGTGCAATTGTATCTCACATACATCACATAAAAACATCTTATTATATTGAAGATACTATTTTTGTTAAAAAATAAATGAATAAAAAGATTTTAGAGGGTTGGTGAAGAAAAATTAAACAAAAGAACACAAGTGAAGACATTACCTTAAAATCGGGTAACTCTTTTTGGTTTGAGCTCAAAGGATTCCTTGGAAATGATTCTGCCAAATGTGAGGCTTCTAGGAGTAATATAGGGATGTGGAGAGACAAAATGATCAGATTTTGGCCGAGCCAATGGCTTTATAGATGTGGTTATGAAGGTAGAGGTGGGGGTCTTTTATAAGAGAAGAGGAGGGGCACTCTTGGAAAGTTATAAAATATTAATTTATTATAAAATGTTTTTCGGATTTTAAAGGTCCCAAAATTATATATTTCTAGGATAAGGTGATAAGAGTTCTAAATACACAAATAAAATAGGTTTTTGACAAGTGTAGGTCTTATATTGTAAATTATCATTTCATTTTATTTAAATCGTTAAATAATGAGGTAATCGCTCCTTCATCATGGTGTCATAAATACATTAATATATTTAATGTCTAAAAATTATAAAAAAATATAATGATGTAAGAAATATTTTTATCTTTCTAATTAATATTTATAGTAACAAAAATTACTTGTATAACCCCATTTGAAAATTGTTTTAGAAAAACAACCCATGTTTGTGACATTTTTATTTTAACATTAAATAAAAAGTTATTAATGTCATTTTCCTACGAAAGTGGCTCCATGGGGTCCCCAAGTTGACTCATTGATTTTATTGGTCATAAATGACACATAAAATAAGGGTAGGACATGTTTCAAGGTCATATCATATTATTATAATATTATCTTTACCTTAAATTACACTAATTACCTTTAATCGAGATTAATAAAACTTAAAAGTTACTATTCACCAAAAAATTATTTTCATCTCATTGAACCACATTTTACGTCCTAATGAAAACCATGTATGTCAAATTTTTTAAAATAAAACCACATAAGTGGTTATGTTTCATTTAAACAAAAAATCAGTTTCTTTAACTACCACTTAGTGGTTTCACAATTCATCAAAAAATGATGTTTTTCAGAAAAATACCAAAAATTCACCCTAAGTTATTTTTGATATTCCGAATTCAAAATTGATGTCTATTTTAAAAAATTCAAAACATATAAGTTTAATTAAATAATTTAATATTTAATTCCCACTATCAAAACAAATGGCGTGTTTTTGAGAAACAATATCTATTAAAAGATTGGCACAAGTTTAAGTCCAATTTCAAAGTGAAATTAATTCAAATGACCACCATTGGATAAAATGGTAAAAATATAATCTAATTGCACATTAAAAATTTATTCGAAAGATAATATAATCAAATAAATAAATTATATTAAAAGAAGGTTTTGAATTAAAATACAACATTTTACACTATTCATTAAAAAAATGAACTCTATCTGAAAAATACCAAAAATTTATACAAAGTAAATTTTGATGTCCTAATTCTAAATAGAATTTTATTTTTTCAAATATAACATATAAAATTTTCAAAAAATGGATTTAATAGGGGTTCTCCATCAAAAGGCATTTAATCGACCTTTTAATGAATATTAGAATAGTTACACTTAAAATTGGAATCATTCACATTTTAACATTTATTTTAAGAAGTAAAAATATTTGACAAACATATATAATAAATTTTAGTTAGTTATATTCATTCCCTACATTACAATGGCTAGGCATTAACTAACATTTAAAATAATATTATTTTATTATTAGAGTGCAACGTAAGATTCCTACGAAACTCGTTGTTGCGTATTGGGTATTTCATCGAGAATAGCATCCCCTTTAATGTAATATTAATATTTTATTCACAAATATGGATAAATATGAAAATGTCATATTTTTTATTTACCTAGGGTGTTACAATTGGTCCTAACAATAACAGTTGTACTAACCTTATTAGATGTGTAATGGCTAACCATGGTCATCCTTGGGTCAATTTGAGGACCCTATGGATCCACATAAGAGTGATAATAACTCTTTATTTTAATTAACTTAAAGTAAAGACAAAAATGATATAAACAAATATCTTTTAGTAAATTAATATTTATATAGCATTATATAAGTTATTTTTTCTACTACAAATATTATTTAGAAATATATAAAGGTTTACTACATTATTTTATTTAATTTATAATTTTTAGTCATCATATAAATTAAATTATTTATGACTCAATAATGATGTAGTGTTTTCCTCATTAATAAATGATTTAAATAAATAAGCTAATAAAAATTAAAATAATATGAAAAAAATCTCCAATTATTGTTTTATTATTTTATATAGACCATTAGTCATCATATATTCAACTTTAATTAGTTTTGGTCATTTATAAACCAAAAATAATTATATAATAAAAATATAATTCCACACTTTTTTAAAGAGCCCCTCCTCCCCCTTATAAAAGCCCTAACCTCTAACCCATTCCTCACACATCTCAAGCCCCTTGTCTCATCTAAACTCTGCCCAATTTTGCTCCATAAATCCCTCACTTTTTCTTAGATGCCTTACCTTAGGCATAAGGTACTTCTAGAAGTTTTTTGGTTAAAATAAAAGGGCGTTACCTGAATTAAAGGTAACAGTTTCTCATAAATTCTTTTGTTTTATTTTTTTTATTTTACTTCTCCAACCCACTAAACACTTTTTATTCCATTATTTTATAAAAATAACATGTTTACTCAATTTACTAGGTTTTTGGTATAATAATTATTTGAAATAATCTTACACACACCTCCGTCTAATGTGTTACAAACATACTGTTTCTGTGGACGGTGAACTATTGTCTCAAGAAACGATGATTGATCAAATATCCCAAACCGCCTCTCATGGTGGCCATTATGATGAAAATACATTTATGTATAATATATATTATATTTATATTGTTTTTATTCTGCTGTATTTTTCATTTATATAATACATTTATGGTTTTCATAGTGGGTAAAATACAATAATCTCATTTGAGAAAGTGCGGACTACCGCCCCCTCAAAGTTATATGACTAGTTCATGCCTTATGTGGAACGTAAAAAGGGAAGAGTAAATGAAATTATATATGATATTATACTGTAATTATAATATACTTATGTATCATTAAGTTTTCATTCCATCCCAACAGGAAATAGAAATGGAAGTAGTGTTAATGTGTATGTATGACATACCGTCTCCACGAATGGTGCATTTCATTTCTTATCACCAAATGTTATGTTATATTATAAATATAGGTATATACAAGATATATAAAATATATTTGATATCTAAATCATGAATATCATTTTGAATATAATGAACCTTTGACCACATGAACAACTTGTAATTATAAGAAGTCCATTTTTGACTCAAGTACCAAATATTTACAAAATGACCATTCTTATCATAAATGATTACATAATTTTTATAACATGGTAATAAGTTATAAAATTGAAAAATGTTATTAAGAAAGTATATATTAACATTACCTTATTATTCAAGAGATTAGAGAACAAACGGTTCTAGTTGAACATGAGGTAACGGGAACTTCTTAACCGAAATTTCATTCATTCAGTAGATCTTATACTTCTTGTTTATTTCATGATATGATTATCTATGAAATTAATTTTGATATATTATCTTGTATTTAGACTTTATTTATCTGTAATTATAGTGAATACACATAATAGATCAAATTTATTTTGAAAATGAACATTGTAAGGGACTTCGTCTCAATATCGTTTCATTGAGGCATATTTTGATAATATACACCTCATTATTTTAAAAGGTTCATAATAAATCCATTTTAATGTTACTTTCATTGAAATAGAATATTATTTAACGAAGTGTTTTAATAAATGAAAAATGAATGTATTTATCGTTTGTGGAAACAATGACCTCTCCGCCGCCGTAATCGTTATTTGGATTCCTCTATAAGCATTAATGTTTTTTAAAAGGAAAAGAAAACCCTTATTCTTTTTTTGGGTTTTTTGGTATGGAAGATTGGATTTTGAAGTGGATTGATTATTTAAATATCTAGAAATTATTTTAAGTGATTTCAAATGAAATTTTATTAGTGAAATGTTTATATTTGCTATATTTTTTGTATTGTGATTGTATTTAGACATTTGACTGGTGGTTACGTGTTAAATCAAATGACGAGTGGTTCTGTGATAGACTAGGATGTGTGGTTACATTATAACCTCCAATTCATTAGGTATGGAAGTCGGTCGTATGGCTATTCCATTTAGTGATATGTGTGGAAGTCGACCGTGTGGTTATTCCACTTAACAATGTTAATGTCTCAAGTTACCTTAATGTGTTATGTGTTCATTATATGGGTTTTTATGGTAATATTTTGGTTACAAAAGCATAATCAATGAAATTTTATTTAGAGAATAGTATTTAATACTTCATATAGTTGAAAATTATTACTTATGATAAAGTATTCATGCTTTACTTGTTTTGAAAAATGAACTTTTTCCTTTTTTGTGTATCCCTTACTGAGCTTTTTATGCTCATCCCACGATTTTGAAATGTTTTTCACGGGACATAAATTTGAATAGGGTCACGTATGGGATTAGTGAAATTTCATGTTGTTTAAAACAAGTAATTAAACACGACTCTTTTTTGTCAAAAAAAATTATTTTGTGAAATAAATGTAGACTGGGTAGATGTGTCAACAGGTAATATCCAATTTGTTATGTATGTGTTATGACCTAATTTTCTAAAGCTATAAAACAAAAAATAACCATAATGTAAATTATTATATTAATTCAAGAATATGTAATATTTTAAGGCTAGGTCCTTAAAGTTGGTATCAAAGGTCGGTTTAGATAACTTTAAGAGTTAGAATATTGTTAAATTAAGGTCCATAATTAAATTTATGGTGAAGTTGAAATGATATAGAATTTACAGATTACCATGTAGCTTTGATTATGATATTTCTATGTTAATAATGGTTTTTCATATATGAAACAAGGCTGTTGTTATGGGAAGGAATATAGAGGGAAATGAACTTTAAATCAGCATCCAAAGATGGTCAGAATTAGAATTGAACAGTTTTTTTATATTAATATATCAGTTAAATCGGGTGATAAATGGTGGTTTCTTTTATAGATGATATTTTGGATTATTCAAAAAGTTAAAATAATAATGATTTTCATTTAAGTGTAGTCTTGAAAACAATAAATTAAAAGAAACTATTTGGGAAATTCAGTAGGTGTGAGTTTTGGTTAGAACAAATTTCAGTCCATGGTCACATTATTTCGAATAATAGCATAACATATGATCCTGATAAAACATAATTTTTTGAATAATGGATAAGTCCTACAAATATAACTGATATCAATAGTTTTCTTGGTTTAGTAGGTTATTACTAGAGGTTTGTTGATAATTTTTCATGGTTTTCTAGTCCAATCACTACGTTAACTCGAAAAGGTGTTATGATTATTTGGAAAAAATACTGTGATGATTGTTTTCAGGAATTGAAAAGAATATTGGTGAATGCTCTAGTTTTGGAACTTCCTTCTAGAAATGGAGAATTTTTTATCTATAGTGATGCTCCTTTGAAGGGGATTGGTTGTGTCCTTATGCAGAATGATCAGGTAATTCCTCATGCTTCATGTCTGTTTAAGCCTCATAAGTTAAATTAACCTACACATGATTTGATTTAGCAGCAGTTGTTTTTTCTTTAAAAATTTAGAGGCATTATCTATATTGAGAAAAATGTGAAACATATACTGACCACAGAAGTTTTAAGTATATATTCACATAGAATGAATTGATCATGAAACATAGGAGATGGATAGAATTAGTCAAAGATTATGATTGTACAATTCATTACCATCCGGGAAAATCAAATAACGTGGTTGATGCTTTGAGTAGAAAAAGTTATGCCTCATTAACTATGATTTGTTTGGTACGCGGTCCTTTGGTTTTTGATTTGATAAACATTGGAATAGAAGTTACTGGTGAAAGAAATTCCCCTATTTTGTTTTAGGTGTCAGTGAGATAAACTTTATCAGACAGAATTAATCAAAGGCAAAAGGAATATAGTTAGTTGAAAACTAAGTTAGATTTGGTTCAGAAGGGTATGTTGCCTAATTTTAACATTGATAATGATTGTGTTTTGGGGTTTGGGAAAAGATTATGTGTGCCTTTTGATTCACAGTTGTATAATGAGTTGTTATGTGATGCTCATTGTTCTCCGTTTTCAGTTCATCCAGGAAGTACTAAGATATATAGAGATCATCGGGAGTATTACTGGTGGGATGGAATTAAAAAAGATATTGCAGATTTTACTGTGATGTGTTTCACCTGTCAGCAGGTCAAAGCGAAGTAGCAGTTACCTAAAGGGACGATTTAGTCATTACCAGTTCTAGAGTGGAAATGGGAAAATATATCCATGGAATTCATTGTGGGATTACCGAAGACATCTCGAGGTAATAATGAAATTTGGGTTATTGTTGATCGATTGACTAAATCTTATCATTTCCTACATATTTGAGATACGTTGTCTCTAGATCAACATTCTCGGCTGTATGTTAAAGAGATAGTTAGGTTATATGGGGTTCCCCTCTCCATTTTCTCTGATCGTGATCCCAGGTTTACTTATAACTTTTGGAAAGGCTTTCAGAATTCAATGGATACTGAATTAAATTTTGTAATACATTTCATCCACAATCACATGGGCAGTCAGAATGAAAAATTTAGACCCTGGAAGAGATTCTTCCTTCTTTCTCAATGGATTTCCTAGGAATTTTGGACCAACATATTACTTTGGTTGAATTTTCTTATAATAAAAACTTTCATTCTAGTATAAAGTTGGCTCTATTTGAAGCATTCGAATGAAAATGTTGTCGAAATCCATATTTTTGTGACGATGTATGTGAAAGGAAGATGATGGGACCTGAATTGGTAGAAGAGATGGCAGAAAAAGTTCAGTTGATTCAGAAGAACATGAAAACATCTCAAATTAGGCAGAAAAGTTATGCGGATAAATGGAGGAAGGATATTTATTTTGAGGTAGACGATCATGTCATTCTCAAAGTTTCTCCATGGAAAAGTGTGATGCATTTTTGTAAGAAGGGAATGTTGAGTCTGAGGTTCATTGAACTTTTAAAATTTGGGAGAAATGTGGATTAGTTGCGTACAGAGTGGATTTACCTCCATGTTTTTCCCATGGACACAATGTTTTTCATGTTTCAATTTTGAGAATGTATATGCCAGATCCATCTAATATTTTAAGTCCAGAGGTAGTTTAGTTGGAAGATATTCTCTCTTATGGGGTACAACTAGTCCATATTCCATACCGTAGAGAGAAATTGTTGTGGAATAATGCAATTCACCATGTAAAGGTTTTGTGAAAAAAACATATGGTTAAAGAGGAAATGTGGGAATCTGAAAATTCTATGAGGGATAAATACCCCCATTTATTTGACAAGTGAATAAAATTTTGAGGGAGCAATTTCCAAAAGAGGGGAAGGATGTAACATATGATATAAATATTAAAATATGACATTTCCATATTTATTAATATTTGGGAAATAAATATTAATTTTACTTTAAATTGGATTTTATGTTTTATGGAATACCTGATACGCAACAATGAGTTTCTTTGAAGTCTAATGTTACACACAATGCTGAGTCATAATAAAAAATAATAATATAATATTTTTTTAAATAATAGTAAACACATAGCTATTGTAAAGGTGAGAATAAATATAAATAAGTACAATATGATTATACATGTTTGTTAAATGTTTTCACATTTAACCAAATAATGTTAGAGGCTTAAAATGTGAATGGATCTATTTTTAAGCATAACGTACATTAAAAGGTCGATTTACAGCCTTTTAATGTGGAACACTCTTTAAAAATACTTTTGGTCACTTTTAAATGTTATATTTGACTAAATAAATTTTTTTCTTTTGAATTGGGACATCAAAATTTACTTTGGATAAATTTTTTGTATTTTTCTGATAAAATTAATTTTTATAATGAATAATAAAAAATACATTATTTTAATTCAAAACATCCATTTAATATAATTTATTTATATGGTTAGAATATCTTTTCAATTGGGTTTAAAGCGTAATTAGATTATATTTTTACCATTTAATCCAATGTAGGACATTGGAATTAATTTCACTTTGGAATTGGACATAAACAAATGTCAATCTTTTGAATGTTAATATTTCGTAAAAACACGCGTTTTGTTTTAACAACGAGATTTAATATTAAATTAATTAATGCAACATATATGTTTCCTATTTGGTATAATAGACATAATTTTTGAATTTAAAATTTCTAAAATATATTAGGCTGAATATTTTGTTATTTTCATAAAAAATATCTATGTTTGATGAATAGTGAAAACACTAAGTAGTAATTCAAAAGATGAATTTTTCTTTTAAATCAAATATTACCACTTCTGTGAATTGAATTTCAAAAATACGACATAAATGGTTGTTATTATTAAGTAAAATGTGGATCAATAAGATAAAAATAATTTTTGGAAATTAGTAACTTTTGACTTTTATTTATCACGGTTACCGGTAAATACGGAAATTCAAGATGAAAATAATATAATAATAATGAAACACTACATTAAAACTCGCCATAACCATATTGGATGAGACGTGGCCGACCATGGGTATCCTTGGATCAATTTTGGGACCCCATGGATCCACTTAAGAGTGATAATGACACATTATTTTAGTTAACCTAAAGTAAAGACAAAAATGAAAAACAAATATCTTTTCCTAGATTAATTTTTACATAGGGTTATGTAAGTTATATTTTATACTATAAATATTATTTGGAAAGACAAAAATATGTCATACATTATTGTATTTTTTATCATTTTTAGACATCATATAAATTAAATTATTTATGACATAATAATGATGTAGTGTTTCCTCATTAATAAATGATTTAAATAAATAAGATTATAAAGATTAAAATAATATCCAAAGCCAGCCCAATTCTTATTGGATGAATTTATATTGACATTGTGTCATCTTATCCTTGATTTTAATTAATTTTTTACCTTTAAATTCGAAAATCATTATATAATGAAATAATAATTCCATAGTTTCTTAAAGAGCCCCTCCTCCCCTTATAAAAATCCATAATGTCTAACCCACCACTATCACCTCTCAAACCCCTTGGATCATCCATCATAGGACCAATAAAGCTCCCTACATCCCTATCCTCCTCCGAGAATCCTTACCATAGGCATAAGTCACTTCAGGAAGTCATTTTGGTTAAAATCAAAGGGTGTTACCAGAATTAACGGTAACGATATCTCTTAAATTCTTTTGTTTAATTTTGTTTCATTTTACTTCACCAATCCCCTAAACTCATTTTATTCATTTATATTATAACAATATAAGTATACTTAATATACTAGGTTGTTTTTTGAGAAGGATTAAAACAACACTTACACACACCTCTGTCTAATGGGTGAAAAACATATTATTTCTGTTGGCGGAGAACTACTGCCTCACGAAACGATGATTGTTCAAATATCTCCAACCGTCGATCATAGTGGAAATTATGAAGGAAATATATTTAAATATGAAATATATTATATTTATACAATTTCTATGCTTCTGTATTTGTAATTTACATAATACATTTATGGTTTCTATAGTGGGTAAATACAATAATCTCATTTGAGGAAGTGCAGACAACCGCCCCCTCAAAGTGATATGACTTGTTCATGACTTATGTGGAATGTAAAAAGGGTACAATTAATGAAATTATATATGCTATTATACAGAAATTATAATAAACATATGTATCATTAATTTTTTATTCAATTGAAATATGAAATAGATATTGAAGTAGTGTTCATGCGTACGTATGGCTTACCATCTCCATGAACGGTGCATTTCATTTCATATCTTCAAATGTTATGTACTATTGTAAATATCAGTATATAATGGATATATATGATATCTAAATCATGAATTTATATCCAGATATAATGTCCATTTGACCACAGGAACAACTTGTAATTATAAGAAGTCCATTTTTGACTGAAGTACTAAATATTGAAAAAATATCCATTATTAACATAAATAATTACATAATGTTTATAACATGGTAATGGGTGATGAATTTGAAATAAGTTCTTATGAAAGATGATATCAACTTTAGATTATTATTCAGGATATTAAATAACGAACGGTTCATGTCAGACATGAGGTAAGGGAACTTCTAAACCCGAATTCCTTTCATTGGGTTAATCTTCTACATCTTTTTTATGTCATGCTATGATTATGTGTGAAATTAATTTTTAAATATTATGTTGTATTTATATTTAATTTATGTGTACATATTTGGAATACACATAATAGATCTATTTTATTTTCAAAATGATCTTTGTAATGGACTTGATCTTAATATCCTTTCATTGAGGCATATTTTGATAATATACACCTCATTCTTCAATAGGATGTATAATAAAACACTTTTCCATTTACATTAATTAAAAGGGAATCGTTTTTTATTAAAATTTTCACTAAACAAAAAATGTAATGTATTTAACGTTTGCAACGATAATGACCTCTATTCCACTGTAAACGTTATTTGGAATCCCTTATAAGTCTTAATGTTTTTTAAAAGGAAAATAAATCCATTATTCTATTTTTAGGTGTCTTGGTATTGATACTGGATTTGGACATGGGTTGATTATTTAAATATCTTGAAATGATTTCTTGTGATTGGAAATGAAATTATATTAATGAAATGTTTATATTTGAAAATATTTTATGTGTTATGATGGTACACTGACATTTGACGGGTGATTACGTGATAAACCAAATGACAGGTGGTACTATGATAAACTAAGATGGGTGGTTACATTATAACCACCAATGCATTGGGTTTGAAAGTCAACTGTATGGCTATTCCATTTAGTGATATGTGTGTAATTTTAACGTATGGTTACTCCACTAAAGAATGTTTATGTCCAAAGTAACCTTTATATGTTATGTGTATTTTTATGGGTTTTATGGAAATATTTTAGTTACGAAAGGTTATGAAATGATATTTTATTGAGAGAAGAGAATTTACTACATAATAATGATGAAAAGTATTACTTATGATAAATTGTTGATGGTTTACTTGTTGTTTTTAAAAACTAAGAGTTTTCCTTCTTTTATATATCCTTCAATGAGCTTTTTATGCTCATCTCATATTTTTAAAAAAAAATCACAGGAAATAAAGTGGAATAGGTTCAAGGATGGGATCAAGGACAAGTCATGATATCTAAAACATGGAACTAGACATGTCACTTTTTTCATGAATTTTTATTTTGTGAAATAAATGGAAACATGGTAGATGTGTCTACATGTAATATTCAAGTTGTTATGTATATTTTATGACATAATTCTCTAAATCTATAAACATGAAAATATCCTCAATGTGAATTATAAACATAATTCAAGAATATGAAATTCTTTAAGGGTGGGTTATTATAGATATACTATTTTAATATGATTCTTCATATTACTATACATGATTTATGGGTATATTTTTCTGATTAGAGAATGTATTATCATTTTGAATTTTATTTAATAAATAAAAATGTATATGTTTATTATATTTCAACCCTTTAATATTAGGAATTAATAAAACATATTATGTTTTAAGAACACCCTCCAATCTCCATTCAATTCATTTGTAGGTCTCATAAGAAAAACTAGACTCAGTTTTGGCCGAGGCCTTACCCATGTATGTAGATCTCTTGGATAAAAGAGTTGATAATATTTTTAGGTGTATTAGAATAAGACCTTGATTTTAAATTTTATATATGTTTCATTAGTACTTCCATAATTTTGAAATCAGTTTTTAATTTCTACCGTAATATTGGATTTCTTTATGATAATAATGAATCTATTTTTAGATAATAAGATTATTTATTTGGAATTATTTCGTCAACCTTTATTATGGACATAATTTATTCCATATTTATATTCTCCATTATTCATACAATTATATTAGAACTATAGATCTCCCCTTTATAATTTTTCATTTCCCTAGGATGTTGAAACAGAATTATGATTGATGTTTATGGACATGCAAGATGGAATAATTTTGTTATCCACAAAAATATTATGTTGTTTTAGGTCTTTAACGGTAGTCTAAATTTTAATTATTTATCTGCATTTTCATGAAAAATAATCTATTTTTTCTATTGGGATGTGATTTCATATATCTTATTTCTGTTAAATAATGTAACCACATTCTCTATTCTACTAGAGTTAAGGGATTTGCATATGATATAATTACAATTTATCTAGAGACAATTAGAACTAGACTTTGGAAAACATTGATTATTTAACATAAATATATGATAAACATTTTTGAAATTACCCAAAGACACTATGTTTATGATTTATATGAGGATATATTGTGTTTATTAGGCACAAAAATAACTAAATAAGTCTATGTATAATTTTGATTTTAAAGGCACAAATACCCATTTCATGGTTTTATATTATTGAAGTACCATGTAAACATTCAATGAGTTTTAATAAATGATTTATGTATATATAATGCTTATACATAATTTTTTTTAAGAGAAGGTAATTTATGCAGTAATGATTTTATATGTGGGTCTATGATTGAAGTTATTGATAATTTTTACGGTTAGTATGATCAATAATGTTAATAGTTTATGTAAAAAAGTTGATCAAAATCAAAAATTATTGCAGTTAAAAAGTGATTTGATGATTAATGTTATTTTAATGAAGATAAAAATATTTATGGGTTATATATTAGAATTATATAAATACAATTTTAGAAAAATTATCACCTAAATTCAGGGAAACAACATGTCACATCCAGTAATGTCATGGGTTCGAACCCACAACCAAATGGTGATAGGTGTGGAACGCCTAAAACTGAGCTACAATATGTCCTTGTTAATATGAATTTTTTTACATATATGGGTTTATGAATAAATATTTTAATGATTTCTAGAAACAATCTATTTCATAAAATAAAAATGATTTATTTTATTAATTTGAGGTTATGAATGGTATTTAAAGAGAAATTTTATTTTGTTGAGGTATATATAAATTTTAGGTTTAACATAAAGAATTATTAGGGATAAAAGTAGATATATATTTTTTGTGGTTTATGTTGAAGGGTATGAGATGAACTTTGTGGATAAAAAAATCATTGATTTCAATGTTATTGATTTAACTTTGGATATATGGGTACTTATCTAAGGAATTATCTACCTTAATCCTTTGTTTTTTTTTGGAAATTTGTAGATTACAAAATTATTTCGTCATAAGAGGGAATATAATTTTTTATTGTTATTTTACCTTGGAGTACGGATTTTTTATTTTTTTAATGTATAATGATAGGTTAATAGATTTTTATTCTTTAATGTATTTTTTAATTCATTATATAATGATTGAGATGCTTTAAGAATAAAACAATTCCTAATTATTAATCAATGTTAGGAGAAAAAGATAAAATTGTTGTTCAAATTGATTAAAGGATTAAATTGTGCTTCTAATGTAGGTATGTATCATTATATTATTAGTATATATGGTAAATAAATTCTCTAACACTAGGAACAATATCTTGAAAAGAATGTTACATTATTAGTTTAATGGTTTTGGTGTCGTTTAATTTATCATGGTCATTCACTCTCTCGTGATCAATTATACATGTAACACTCCATCATTAGTAATAAATTTTGTTTTTATTCCTCATCAATATTTTAACTGACCTCTAATTTTATCCAATTTGGAATCATAGTTTTTCGGTGAAATTCATATTTCTATTTACAAATTTTTAGAGGATGTTTTATTAACCATGTTTCTTTTGTGTGAATTACACAAAATAAATTTTAAATGAAAAAACCTTTACTATGAGTCACATATTCAGATTTTAGGGATATAATAATTTTTTATCAGAATGTAACACCAAAATATTTTAAAGGAACGCTATATTTGATAGAAAACAAATCAAAACAAATTATGTATAAATGAACTATAATATAATTTTTGAATCTAATTATCTCCAACCTATTCAATTAGTCAGTATGAATTCTATTAATATAATAATGAAATATATATAATGAAACTACTAAATAAAATTCAATGATAAATTTTTACGAATTAATTAATTAATTTTTAATATGGTTATTTTATACTTCATAAATATGTTCTAATCACAATTGTTTTTATTGATTTTATAGAGAAATTAATATAAAAAATATCTTCTACTTCTATTAAATTTATTTTAAAAAAATCATTTTTTAGTCTGCATAACAAAATTATCATTGGTTGAAATTTATGAACATTTATAAAAAGGTTTATTTTTTATTGAATTGTGTAAAACCCAATTTTTATTGCAAATCTTTTTTTTGATTCAATTATTTACAAAGATATTTTTTTAAATAAAACTAATATATGTTCTTGTATATTCTGAATATTTCAAAAAAAATTCCTTAAAACTAATTTTAATTGAATTATTCATTTTGATTTTAAATTAGTAAAATCCAAGTATATAAGGTGAATCATAAAAAATTTTATTCCATATTTGGAATTAAGGGGTTAAAACATTGTAAATTGGAAACATTTATATTTTCTCTATATGAAGAGTAATGGTGGTAAAATTTATTAATATGGTAATAGTTAGATAGAGTTAAACTAGATTAAAACCCAATGAAAATTTCATAATACTAATTCTTAATTGTTATTAGATGACTGGAATTCTACCCTTATCACATTAGTCTAGAAATTGATATTTTTAATTGGAACTTTTCCAATAAAATGAGCAATATATTATTTAAATCAAAGAATTTTACATAAAGTCCATCTCATATTTTATATAGCTATTAATTATAAAAAAAAGAACAGAATTATATTATGAATGAATAGAAATTTAAATTTTTTGAATTGTGAAATTGTACTCATGATGAAACTTTAAATCACATTTTTAGTTATTATATAATTACCTTAAATTCTGTCACAATGCTTATACAATATTTCATTGAAAAATATAAAATTTAAAATGGTATTAAAAATATTTAAATTTAAATCATTTTAGAATCTATAGTATTAAAAAATATATTTTCTATCAATAACACAAAATAGTTATGTTTGAATTTTTTATATTAGAAATCCAACTTTTTCTTGATGTATTTGATGTCAAATTAAATAAATACAATCAAAACAAACATTAATGAAAATTTATGAAAGTAATATTTTATAATGTTTTTTAAAAATAATGAAGGCCATTAATGAGAAAAAGGGGTACATATATGGTAACAAAATGTAATATATTGTCTATTTTTATTATATAGTTACATATTTGTACTAATATAACAATTTAAGAATTAATAATATGTTAATGTGGTAAATGATTAAAAAGGATAACTTTGGGTAAAACCAAAAGATAATGTCTAAAATATGACATAAACCTACACAAATATCATAGTTTGGGAAAATTTAAACCATATACAACTATGTAATTCAATATATTCTCATTTTGATTAATTTTTTCTACATAATAACTTTATTATATTATAATATTTTATGAAACTCCTTGGGTGAGCCGACCCTCAATTATAAATCGTAACCCCTTCATAAATTTACACCACATCAAGCCATGTAACTCGACCAAACAATGGCCATTCGCTTCTAGAAATACTTATCAATGTTATTGAGGATCTATTAATACTAAAATACATCCTCTATGTCTATTAATAATATAACATATTGAAGTCTACTAAAGAAGAGGTAGTCATCTTACTATGTCCTCCATGTTCATTTTTTTCTACTTATTATTAATATTTTTTGAACATCCTAAAATATAAAAAAATATTTAATAAATATAAATATATGTAATTTTGAATATGGTAAAACCATATTCCATAGCTTTTAAATCTGATAAAAAGATAAAACATCGCTCGTGCGCAAGAAAGACTTATTGTCTCTGAATAGCAGCATAATTAATTTCTCATAACCATTTAACATGGATCATTATAGTGATGGGAATAATGAATATATACTATATTTATGAAATAAACGTTCATTTTGAATTAAAATACCATATATACCATATTACCTTCCAATCCATTGGAAAATGATTATGTCCCTCGGGTGTATGAGTAGACTATCACATCCATGAAGCTATGTGATCCATTATTCATTTATGAAATAATCAGGTTGTTACACTGATATAATTAATAAATTTATATATGATATATACAATGTAATAATTATTATTTAAATGTTAATTATTTTTTACCATTATTCATTCCTTACGTTGAAAAGTGAATACCACATTCAAGCTTACATACATATTCTCATCTCCAAGAATGGTGTATTTAATTTATCTGTCTCTATATTTTTTGTATTACTTCAAATAATTATATAATTAATATATGAGATGTTTATATCCTTTTTATAATTCCTTATGTTCTAGGATCTTGATAAAAATAAATGTAAAGAAACTAATGAACCCAAACATATATTAAAAATGAAGTAGTTATTAACTGGGAAAATGATTTTTGCAATGAATGGTTAATAAACAATAGATAAATGCTCATAATATAATAATATATGGTATGATATATATAATTTTTGTAATTTAATATATTTATAATAAATATATATTTATTTTGTAGGATTTTTTTCAAGTACCACGAAAATAAGACTGAAAGAAAGAAATTTCCTCTTAATTTCCATTTATTGAAGCATATTTTATTATTACGCACCAAATTTATTTTATATAGAAATTAAACAGACCCTATGATATTTTATAAGTTATTTATTATTATTTTATATATAGTTTATATATAATTTTAAATTATTCATTCATGGGGATTATGTTTTACAAGTTAGAAATAGTAAGGTTTTATTTTATAATCCCATCATTATTTAGAATTGTATATATATATGTTTACACTGTGAAAATTTAAAGATATTTCCATAATAAAATCAATATATTATATTCCCCTATAGTTATTCATGATATTTTTATGTAATATTACCATTTCACTCCCTTTAGTACTTACACAAATTGACAATTGTTTTTGTAATGTTTGACATTATTTCTCACTTCTGTTGAATATCCTTTTTATATCACATCCATGTTTTCTAAAACTGTACTAAATACAATTTTTACTATTATATAATTATTTTTAATTATATATTTACCCTCGCTGTTGAATTTTTATAAAATTTCTTAAAAGAAATATTCTTATAATTTTTCAAATAATGTAATTTTTACCTTTTTGAAACTGTAAGAAAGTAATGTTTTATTAACTTAAATAGAAAGTTTCTAATTTCTCTCCATCATGTCTACTAGTTTCATTATATCATCCTTTATATGACTCCATTATTCTTTTGAATTATTTTTTTCCCTAACATTATAAAAAAGTTTAGTTTTCAATTAAATTTTCAACGTTTAGCTGGTATTTTCTTCAATAATATGTTTGATGAAATTTTAAGTGTATTTCTATTTATCAAGGAATGAAACACTTATTATAGAAACACTAGTTTTATTACATGATTATTACATACTTTTGATGATAAAGAACATAAAATCATTAAACAACTATGATCCAGTGGTTTATTATCTTGGAGAAATTAGGACCATACAAAACATTTATATTATTAAACAAAAAAATATTTCATTTCTACTTCTCTAGATTATTATTGTCCCATGTGTTCTCTTTCATTAATGTTTTCACCTGAAAATATACATCAAATAAATGGGTGAGCTAAAATCCCAGTAAGATGAATAATAAAAAACATGAAACATGGTTGCGTATTAAAATCAACATCATAACATTAGAAAAGAATCATCAACATCATCATGAGAGGAATAATTAAATTAAGGAATTGAATGTGACAATGAAAAAACTAAAACATCATGTCTTAGTTGTCATCTAACACACATATTTGTGAAAAATTATATCATCATGTTCAAACATACCAAATGTGAATCATCATGACCTCATCATTGTGAATAAATATTGAATAATGTTAACACATATATTACATTATCTAATGAGATGAATTACACTACCCAATTCATTGGAGTTCTATATAATTTTGAGAAAACCGGTGACATAATAACAATTAACAAATCATGTTTTCAACATAAACGTTTAACAATATTAGACATAAAATATACCATCGAAAAGAAGTGGGTTTCATGATAATTTCGTAAAGTAAAAATTCATGTATAACTGTTGGGCTTAAAAAATAATAAAGGAATAACATACATATTATAAGAATCACCAATCATAAGTGAGTAATAAATAATCTCAAAAGAAGTAAAATATGTGTTTTTAGATAGAAGAGTTCATTTGTAAAATATTTATATTTATTATAAAATGATATTAAAAACATGTATATACCATAAGATAAAATTTAATAACAATGAAACTAAATTTTAGGAGTATTAAATGAACATAAACAGAAAAAGTTCTCATGAAAGTGGATTAACCCAAATAAGGGAAATCGAGATCAAGAATACACTTACCTTAGGTCTAAATTAGTTATTCAATTTCAGATACTCTATAATATAATTATAATAATTAATTAACAAATACAGAACATATATTCATGTATTTGATTTATTGTAAATTTATTATGTTCATGGACATTTTTAGGAGTTATGGTGTTCGCTTTCATCTTTCAAGAGTGATTTTTTCTTGTTTTTCATTATCCATTCACTTGTTTACAAGGATGTATGTTTTTTTAAAATGAAGATAATTCCCCAAAATTGAGATTATATCTATTTAATGATGTTATATAATATAAAATTATTTTATAAATAATTTTTTAAATGTTATGGGGATGAATCATTATATAAATTTTAATGATAATAATTTTAGGTTAATTTTTGTTTTTTCGATTATAATTAACTCATTTATTTTAATAATTTACTATTATGTGTATATGATTTTTTCCGAAAAATTATAAAATTTATGATAGATTTTTATTATGACGTCATTATAGTGGTTATAATAATTTCATTGATGGAATTAAATGATAATTATAACATGTCATCCAAAATGGTGATAAAATAACACCTCATGGAAGAAGTTTTCGTTTTTTGAAACCTATTAAAAGAAGAAGGGGTTTGATGATATATTATTCCATTTGTGTAATAATATTACTTTACATATACGTGACTTGATTTATCATTCGAGTTGTATTATGGTAGGTGATTAGTGAATGGGAAATGAAATGTACGTGATTATAAATTAAAAATAAATAAATACGATTTTACCTTTTGAATCATTATCCTTGAAAAGCTCTGTTGGGAAAAGGGTTTGGTATTTTTTTGAGAACTAGGGGTTTCTAAAAATGGATTATCGGTGTGGGAATATGATTTTTTTGAACATGAAAAAGTCAGAAATCTTGTAATGGCTAAGGAGAAGAGCTGTCAAGGGGTGGTATTTATACGGGAGCAAAGGGTGTGTTTTCTCATTATTTTATTCATTATTTGGTTGTTTTGGATCAAGACTATTAATATTTGGAACATTATTGTTAAATTTGAAAAATAAAATATATGAGAGTTTGAGATTTTGGACTAAAATCATACTTATATTAACAATGACTAAAAAATTCATGAATTTAGCTTCTATCTCAAATTATTATATTTTACAATTCACCAAAAAGTACACTATTTTAAATAATTCCTTAAAATTTTTCCAAACAATTGTTTTACTTCTATAACTCAAATAGGAACTCCATTTTATGAAAATAAATTTTTAAATTTGAGATATTTATTTTTAATAAAAATAATCATTTATTTGGATAATATTTCTTTTAAAATTATATTTTAGTTTATAACACATTGAAAAATTAATTAAGGTCTCATAAATTTAACATACAATCATAAGAAAAAAAAATATTTTATGAAACTAAATCTTATCATAAATAAATATATTAATTATAAAATTATAATTAAATAATTTTAAATTACAAAAAATACCAACACTTTAATTATCTTTTTCAAAAACCTGTATTTACATATTCCATTAAATAAATATATCATATTTTTATTCAAAATATACCAAAATTTATTTTTACTTTCATAGGTGAGGTTATAATTCTATTAGTCTCATTACTATTCCTAATGACTAAATTATGATCCAAATTTCAAGTCATTATTCCATTGGTATTGGTTCCTCAACATCTAAAAATAGATCTTATATTATTCATTATTTATTTAGAAATTTTTTATTTTTTTATTAAGGTTGTTTTTTGGGTTTATATTATAATAAATAATTATAATAAAGTTATTTCAATGGATATAATTCATGTTTGTTACATTCTTCTCTGCTTATGGAATTTCTCCCTTGAAATTTTGTTTTAATTATTAGGGTGAAATCATGTGAGGGCGTTTCACCTTTATAACTTTCTATAGTTCATATGTTGACACTTTTTACTTATGGTTTCACAATAGTACTTTGGCTAGGTGAGAAGTCTATTGACATATAACTTCATCTCTAATGTCCAATATTATTACATAGTTCTTATCATAAGAGAGATAATTCTCCAACTATGCCACCTCTAGAATCAGTAAATGACAGGGATATGGTATTTACTTCCTCAAGAGTGATATATGGAATGCATCAAGACCTTGATACATGGAAGGTTTAAGTTCAAGTTGATAGGCCACAACTCTGAAACGATAAAAAATCTCAAAGGGGTCAATGTACATGGGTCTTAGCTTTACATTCTTCCCAAACATCATAATCCTATTCCATGGATATATATGGAGGAATACCATGTCTCTGACCTCAAACTGTAGATCACTTCTAGGATTGTCTCCATAGCTCCTATTCCTACTTTTGGATTCCTTGACGTGTTGCTGAATTGTTTAATAATTTTCCACCCTTTTATAAACCATTTCATGTCCAAGAAGCATATGAACAGGAACTTCATTCAAAGAAGCAAGTCTTCTATATCTTTATCCATAAATGGATTCATATTGTGCCATTTTTATGCACGAGTGAAAACTATTGTTGTATGAGAACACTTCATAGAGGAAGATGTTTGTCCCATAAACCTTGTAAGTCATTATAACATTATCTCAAAATATATTCCAATTTTTGAATATTCCACTTAGATATTCCATCATTATTAGGATTATAAGTTGTACTGAATTTCAGTTCAATGTTTATATATTGTTGGATACTTTTCAAAAACATCTAGGTGAATCTCAGTTCTCTTTCAAATAAAATTTACAATGGAACTCCCTGAAAACTCACCACTTATCTTATATAAATCTATGAACATTTATCTAGTGAGAAGTCCTCTCGTATTGTTATAATGAGATCTATCTTTGTGATAGGATATACATCAACCCATATAGCATTTTTCCATTTAAATGTCTTAATATGATCTTTGACAATTTCCATGGTGTTGTTTTCCACTTTCCATGTTGGTATGTTTAATGGTTTCATCATCCATTTGAATTGTGTCTTTTAGCCTTCCATTTCTAAAAAACCAGGAAATTTGATGAATATTTTGTGATCTCCTGTTTTATATTGTACCGTTAATAGTTCTCTCAGAGACCTCGATACATGTTTGTTCTCCCTGGATGAATAGAGAAGGTTGAGATCAGTGTGTCCATATAAATATATTTGGTATATCACTAGATAGGATGTTACACATAATCGTTATGAAATTTTACAACTCCTTTCACATAAATTTTGAACATCGATTATTTTCCCTTTATAACAGCTTTGACTTTCTTCTAAATTTATAAATCATTTCATTAAGAAAAAATTATTTTCTCCATGAGGAATGGTTGAGAAATCATTTGTGAAAGGATTGATGATGTTACATCATTAATGATTTACATTCAATCCATTTAATATCAATGAATATTGGATCCTTCTCAATTATGTTCATTTATAATGTTGCAGGATCCTTTCAACGTAGAGCATCCAACACATTATTCTATTTTTTAGGATGGTAGTGTATTTTTTAATTATAATACATGATGAAATATAACCATATTCACTATCAAATAATAATCTCTTTCATTACCAATATATATTTTAGTCTCTTATGATCAATATTTATTTTACACATCTCCCCCTAGAGATAATACTGCAAGATTTTCAATGCAAAGATCGCAGCAGCCAACTCCAAATCATCCATGGGATAGTATTACTCATGGATTTTAAACCACATTGAGGTAAAATATTTCACTTTTTTTTCATTTTTCATTGGTACACAACCTAATACCATCTTGGAAGCACCACTTCATTCAAAAAAGAGTTCCACACTTTTTTGATGTGTGAGTACTAGAGTAGTGATAGGCCTTTTTTAACATATTTGTTGCAGTCTTCAAATTCCCCGATCTACAAAACATTCTCCATTATGATTCATCTTGGTTCAAATGTTTTAAAATCATAAAATGTTCTTCAAATTTTTTTAGTAATACCCAGCTAGACAAAGGAAACTCCAAATATCTATGACATATGTTCTCTTAGGCCACTATTTGATTTCAATTGTCATAGAAGGGTCCACTTATATTCATTTTCTATTGATAACATTCCATAAGAATGACACTACCCCAATATAGAACTAACCTTTACAATAATATGCATAAAATTTATCCCTTCGTATAGTCTTTAGCTCTATATACAAATTTTCTTCATGTTCTTTCATGATCTTGGAGTATATCAAAATATCTTCAATAAAGACTACCAAATATTTTCCATGGTAATACCTAAATATATTATTCATTAAGTACAAGAATATTGATAGGGAATTAGTGTGTCTAATGGGGATCACTATGAACTCATAGTGTCCATACCTCATTCCAAAGGCAGTCTTGGGAATATCTACCTCCTCACCTTTAATTGGTAATATCCCGACCAGTGATCCATCATAGTGAAATACTTATCCCCAAGAATTTGAAAATACTATTCATCTATACATTTAAGGTGATACTTACATTTTTATGTTAATTATTTTTGAGTTCATGATAATCAATACCTGAGATAATTGTTTTATCTTTCTTTATAATGAAGGTTATTGGCGCACCCTATGGTGAAGCATTCAAGCATTTAAAACCTTGATATGTATTCACTGTTAAAATCGTTTTTAATTCCTTAATTTCAATGGTGACCATTCTATATGGTGTATTTGTTTTATAATGTGGTCTAGGAATATTCTAAATTGGGAACTCAACTTCTTGATCAATGCTATGACTAAAAAATTATTCAAGAAAAACATCAGTGTAGTCCCTCGCAATGGGCATGTCTTGGAACAAGATTCGCTCCATTATCTTAATAATTTGAGTTATATATTCTTTCTGAAAAGGCAATAATATCCACACTTGAGATGATGGCTCTAAAGAAGATTAACCTACCTCCTTAAACTTGTACATAATTAGAGGATGCCTCAGGATGTGAAGAGTGATATCCCTTTCCAAATTGTTGATATGGTGTTTCTATAATTATTCAAAATCCATGTCCAATATTTCATCAAACTACACTAAATGATGTAAGGCATGATTTTATTGGAGGTTCATTCAAAAAAAATAATTGGGGTGGAGTTATATAATTTGGATGCAATAATTTCCCTATTCATTGTGCTTCTAGATAACTCAACCCTTATATTTGGAGGTGAATCTTGAATTGTTCTGCTAAACATAAAAGATATGAATGAATATGTAGAACCATAACCAAAGATTAAATTATCTATTATAGAATTAATTTCCTGTATACCTATCACCACACCATTTCCAGGATCCACCTCAAATGTAGTGATGTAAAATTCCTTTCCTTTATCTTTTGGGATTGGTGCATACTGATATAATATATCATATATTCTCTGTAATTTTTTAAAAAATTATATAGAATTATTTCTTAGACCACATGCTCTGACGAAATGTGATTCTGAGGCCCTAAGGGCCTGAAATAGAAGTTTTAACAATTTTTACAGTATATTCATCAATGTTATGAGCAGGTTTTTCTATATTCTGAACTCGTGCTTGGGTCGAAAATGTGAGGACACCATTGAATTTAGAATGTATGGATTCGACTAGAAATTACTTAACATCGGCTGAAAAGTGCTGAGCAGAAAAGTTATTTTTCATAAATTTAGAGAAAAATAATATAATTATTTTAAAAAAATATTTTATTTCTCTACTCACGATTGGGTGGAAGCCAGAGACGATGTGGTTCCAAAAAAAGGCGATTAAAATGCGCATTAATGAGGCTCATTAATAGAACCTTTAATGCAGCGTATCCATGAAATAAAGAAATCATAACAATGATATTGTTTCATAAATTAAAGAGAATAATATAAATGTTGTGACATGTTTCTTTTTATTAATCAAAATGTGGGATAATAAAGAATTAAACTCCAGGGACTCTCAAACCAAACACCGTCAGTTTTTCTCTCCAACGAAGAATAATGAACTTCGGCGAGACATCATCAAATTCGACGTGCCTCGAAGAATAGATCTGGAAGAGATATCGACATAATGAAACCCCGAGGATGAATTCTTCAACATTGAATTTCAACAAGGTAAAGGATTTTGTGTTCAATTTTTTTGATGACTTATTCCTCATTCATGAGAAATAATGATGAACATGGAATCAATAGACTAACAAGGTGATCCTCAAATCGCGTGTTCATGTGGGTGATACTATGTGGGGTTTTGAATTGGTTTTTACTCTTTTTGTGTGGATTTATACTTTCCCCCATGCTTAAACTCTAATGTGGAGTGTGTGGGCCGACCTGAACAAGGCCTGAACCCTCCTCCATAGTTTTTTATCATGGGTTATCCATGAATAACATCAATAGATACATAAAAAGAATGTTTGATGCAGTCACAATGAGGGTGAAGGACTAATGTTTCTATAGACGCAAGTTGCTCGAGAAACAGACCACCAGAGTGATTCTGGTAGCCAGGAGAATATACTGTCGGCGCACTAGAATAGAGAGAGGAAATTAGGGGAGGGGATAGGAGATGGTCATGGGAAGGGGATGGTGGCTTGACCATCATTGTGCGGTGGCGGCAGGAAGCCACAACTGGATAGTCATTGCGATGAGGTGGCGTGGTGCCTGTCGATGCCACTCAGGCACGCTGACCCAGTCGTTGTGTGTGAAAAACGACCAGCCTCATGGATCCACCGTGGTCGCTTTACCACGAAAAAGATACCGCCCCATGTTGACCACAATGTTGGAGGGAGGCCATATTCAACGGTCTTCCACAATCTGGCTAGGAAGACCGGGTGGGCCGGTGCGCAGAACCTGCGGCTCAGCGGGCTGGACCCACATCGCCGAGCCTGACACACGACATTGGTCCAGACTCACCACTGACCCGGACCCATCATACTAAGATGGAACAATGAGACCAATTGGACGATAGGACATGACCCATGATGGATCCCCAAATAGGATCAGGTTGGGTCAGTCTAACCAGGTCCGACCAAACCCCGACCGGACCAGCACCATTTCACTGAAAAGATCATAACTTATAGACTGGGCATCCTATTGACTCACCATCTATGAAGCAAGTACCATTGCAACAACGAGGTTATTTTGATATACTACACTTGAGGTTTGGAGGAATTTCAATAATTAATAGGTTGGATAGTACCGAATCCATCATGTCCCTTTTTAATAAAATGCCCATAACGTACAGACTGGGCGTCCGATCAACACATTGTCTATTCTTTTGGGGGCCATATGATGAGATTTCCCATTAGGGTTACTCTATGTGGGACTCCATGGATGTTGAGGTATGACCAATGGATTGAGAAGTGTATTATTTAGAAATCAAGTGTGCTGAGTGTGGGAATCCTGTGGATGGCTACGATGTGATGATAAAATAGTTATCCCGAGTGGGTCAACACCTAGCAATATTGTGAGGGTAAAAACCTTACATTCCACTCAGGGATAGATCATAGAGATTATCTATGGGTCAACACCTATTGATGCTCTATGGGTCATCACATGGTGATATTCTATGGGTCATCACCTAGCGATCCTCGGTGGGTAATCAACTAAGGACCATGTTCATGTTAGCAACAGAGCCTCTTGATAGAATAAGACTCTCTAGATTTATGATTAATCATTTTGTACTTCTTTAATTATGTTATACCTCATGTGAGCTATGTCTTTTACATTGTGATATGTGTTTGATATCATTCTGCATGTGTTACCTCTGTGGAATTTTCTTTGGTGGTGTTTTCCATTGTGGATTCTAACAGACCATCGGGGGTCTCAGGGACCCTACTGACTATTATTATATTCACCCCTACATGGGCATCGCCCTCACATGTTGTGTCTTCTGTAGACAATGGACAACCTTGATTGGGAATTTGGGGATCCAAGACTTGATGATGCTCATAGGTGGACCGAAAGACGTGTTGTGTTGTAGTGACATCTAATAGAGAAATTTACCTACCTTTAATGAACGATCTTTAGTAGACATCCTACGAAGCATGCACTTCTTTTTCTGTACATTCCATTCAGTTGAGAATTAATTTTGGACACTTTACTTTCAGTTTACACATTTTACACCCTATAGTGTAACTTTGTGGGGGTTGTACTACTTTATTTCATTTTTGGATTCTTTTGTGTGGTATGACCTATCTATCTATGTAACGGTTTAAAGGAAATTACTTCATTTTTTGGGTTATTAATTTATGGTTCTAGTCACCAACCCCTTCCCTATAGAAGGTGGGCTTGGTGTAGTCAAAGAACAAGCCAATGTGGATGGTTCATGACAAATTAGTACCATATGGTGGTCAGTTCTACCAGAAGAACAAAGATAATGTGTTTTTTTTGGAAGAAATAATGTTAAGTGTTTGTAGTTTAGCTATCCAGACAGGGAGTCCAATATTGGTGTGGTGGGCGACATATCCATACACGATGACCCTAAATTTTTTTTATAACTAGTTACATTAAAAGACTATTTCATATGTTTTGAAAATGTGTTTATCTTGATATATTTTTAGTTATCTCACCAGGTATAATTTATTTATCGTGGTGTGTCTCTTTCTCTACAGGATGCCTCTATGAAGACAGCCAAACATGATCCTAGTGAGAGATCATGACGATGGTCCACTGAGAAATGGGAATCTATGCAGGGACTTCTTACAGTGATAGAACCTTCAGGTGGTGTACCAACAGCACCAAAAACAAGAGAGTAGCAGTTGTTACCAGCCCCATCAACGTACAATTCACATCGACTGAGCACACCGCACGAGATCTGGAAATAGAGGCCTCTGATCATTCATGGCGAGATGAATCCTCATGCAGCTAAGGATTGGATTGAGGAAGTTACTCAGGTTTTTGTCCTAGTAGGGACACCAATAGACCAAATGATAGTTTTAGTTGCTAGCATTTTTTCATGGAATGGCATGGAGGTGGTGGATCATGATGCTCCATACACATGGGGAGTCAACCCTTGTTAGGATAGACATCTTGATCATATTCAGGGTGGACTTCATACCATCAACCTTACTTTCACTGCATATTTAGGAGTTACTATTCATGTAGTAGGGCAGCCTAACTACGACCTAGTACTCAAGGAGTTTTACAAACATATCCTGCTACTCCATCAACATGCTACGAGACACTTTCTTTTGGGATCAGACCTTTGAGAAGTGGTTTTGGAAGGAGATCGTGGCGTCAATTATTTCACTCTGCATCCTAGTGCGAGATGCAGTGCTAGAGAGAGCCCCACTAGTGGAGAGCATCCTAACCAAGTTTGTTCTGATAGTGAGATACACCACTAGAAAACAGGTTTCCATTTCATATGTAGTAGGTAGTAGGTAGATGATACAGAGGCCCAAATGGGCTAGACAATCCAGAGGACGACCCCAGGATACAGGGTCAGTGGTGCAGAGCTCGAGAGTTTTAGGAGGTCATCCGAGGACTAGATTTTGTTACTCTTGAGGATTATAGGAGAAGAAAGCTCATGAAAGTCTGACTCCCCACGTGGATGACCTGCAGGCGGTCGAGTGATTGTCGAGACAGTGAAAAGGATTGATCGAGGAGGTATGTTGGGAGGAATACATGGCAGAGGAGTAGGACAAGCAGCTACTGGTGGATGAAAGTTCTAGGTACTACCACCTCCACCCTCAACAGGTCCACCCCGAGCTCATGGATAAGGTGGATAAGGGCGTGGAAAGCTTCAAGAAAATGAGGCCTATGGAAATGGAAATCCATAGTTGGATAGAGGTATGATCTATTTCTATTCAATATTTTCATCAATTATCATAGACACATATAACAGTAACTATTTCCTTTCCATGGACCTCATTCGTGGCTTGGAGATTCAATTAGAGTTGTTTCTCTATCCACATGATTTTGGACTCCTACGAGAGAGGATTCAATGGTCACATAGTAGTGTCGGCGGTGTGTGCTTACGTTAAGAGGCGAGAGCATCGGCTGGGAACTCTATGTTGCAGAGTTGAGGAATTATAATGTCATCTTTGGAATGGATAAGTTATCTACATTTGATGCTCAGATCTTCTGTTTTAGGTGCAATGTGCAGTTTTTCCATGAGGATGGGACCATGTATTCTTTCACCAACAAGAAGGAAAACCTTGCAATGCGTGGTATAATTTCTCAGAGGAGGGTGCAACCGATCACTCACGAGTTGTCTAGCCTCACCCTCTGTATGGGGGTTGAACGGAGTTTGATATTTCATTTAGTGGTGGATGAGTATGAGAATGTCTTTCTTCAATATTTTCCAGGAATACATTCTCTTAGAGAGGTAGACATCTACGTTGACTTGTACACAAAGATAACACTGATATCTACACTAGAATATCTGATGGCTCCCTCAGAGCATCATGAGTTTTGTGTTCAACTGGAACACTTGCATAAGATGGGGATTGTAAGGCCCAGTGGTTCTCCAGGGGCTACCTCTGTGTTTTTTTCAAGACAGCAGACAGGATCTTGAGGCTATGAAGGTACATATGTCACCTAAACTAGGTGACCATGATGAACTAGTATCTACTATTGAGGATTGATGACCTATTCGATCAGTTGAAGAGATCTTGGTCATTCTTGAATATAGGCCTCATATTGGATTGTCACCAGCTTCAGGTATGGGATGAGGATGAACCAAATACATCATTCAGGTGGCGTTATAGTCACTATGAGTACATGGTGATTCCATTCAGTGTGAACAATTACCCCATAGTGTTCATGGGACTCAAGAACAAAATATTCCATCCTTACCTCAATCGTTTACTAGTAGCCATTATTGATGACATCTTGGGGTACTTCATGACAGAGGAGGATTATGATACACACATAAGGATTGTCCTTGATGCACTACGAGAGCACTGGCACTATGGTAATCTCTTGATGTGCCGGTTTTTTATGTGTGCCCAAATTATAGGAAAAGTCATCTCATAGGCTAGAGTTGCAATGGATCTGGAAAAGATAGAGGCAGTTCTTTCTTGGGGGCCACCCTAGAGTGTTTCTGAGGTGCAGATATTCTTGGGTACTATTGGGGATTCGTACCAGAATTTTCTATAGTAGTAAAACCCTTGTCAGCTTTGACAATGAAGGGAAAACCCATCATATGGATGGAGAGATGTCAGTAGTGTTTCCATGAGCTGAGGTGGAGATTCACTAATTCCCTCATATTGATACTACTAGGGGAGGTTTTGGGTATTTCGTTTACTATGATGAATTATGGATCGATCTAGGTTGTGTCCTGATTTGAGAGAGAGTAGTTATCACCAACAGCTGACAAAAGATGAGGCTACATGAGATGAACTATGGGACCCATGACCTGACGTTAACAATAGTGGTATTTTCCTTGAAGATGTGGTGGTAATACATTATGGGTGAATGGTTTACCATATACTGCAACAAAAATAGTCTTAGGATTATATTCTCACCAAAGGACCTGAACATGATACAATTGTGATGGCTGGAGTTCCTCTGGGACTATGACATTGAGGTCGTCTATATTCCTAGGAAGGGGAACTTGGTGGCGGATGTACTCAGCAGGTGGTCTGGTCTGTAGCTGCTGAGTGAGGTGATAGAGAAGCTATCCAAATAATAGATATTGTTCATTGATAGTGAATGATAAGGTGACCTTTAGTTGATGACTATTACTCCCCCACTCTTACAGCGTGTCTAGGAGGCACAGCTGGTGGATGTGGACTATGAGGCACGACGTGCTAAGTTATCCTCAAGAAGATCTCCTTATATATTTTTCAGAGGTGGGGATCACGTCATCCTCTCCAATGTGAACACCATTGTAACAGTGACATTGTGGGAGGAGGTGTTGAGAGATATCCATAAATCCCCATTAGCGGTTCATACTGGAGTTGTGATGATATACGAAGCCCTCCAACATCGGTACTAGTGTCCAGGGTTGAAGAATGAAGTGGTAGAGTTCGTTTCTCAATTCGTCACATGTCAGAAAGGGAATTCTAAGCATCATGATATGGACAACATGGCCTAGACACTCGATGTATCAGATTGAAAATGGGAAGCTATCTAAATGGAATTTTTGAAGGGGTTACAATGTTTATTTCAGGGGAATGATTCCATCTGGGTGATCTTTGAACGACTCACCATGTCTTCTCGATTTCTATACATCCAGGAGTAGTGGCTGGTAGGGGGATTGAGATGCCTATACATCCATGAGATAGTGAGGGGCCATGGGGTACCTTCGATGTTCATCTCTGATCGTGACGAAGGCTTTAGATCATTGTTGTGGAAGGGTTGTAGGAGGTGTTCAAGACTCATCTATGTTTGAGAACATCTTTTAATCCCCATATGGATGGCCAGATGGAGCCTACCATACAAAATTTGGTGGAAATGCTTCATGATTGGATCACGTATTTTCTTCATAGTTTTGGAGTACCAATTACCAATGGTGGAATTTTTATACAACAACATTTATCACTCTATCATTGTCATGGAATAATTGGAGGCCTTATACATGTGACCTTGAAGATCTCCTTTATGATGGAAACAACCTTGGAGAGTTAGCACTCATGAGTCCAGAGTTTGTATGGGCTACAACTAAGAAGGTGTAGATCATCCAGGTGTGGATGAGGACTACATAGAGCAGTAAGAAGTCTTAGGTCGACAGGATTTGGAGACCCTAATATTTTGACGGTGGTGATCATGCATTCCTTCGGGTCTCACCCCGATGATGATTACATATATTTGGTTGGGGAGATGAGTTATCTCGAAGGTTCATCACTCCTTTTCAGATACTGAGGAGGTTTGGAGAGATGAAGTACCACCCAGACCATCCTCCACAGATGCATCAAATGCATAATTTTTTCCACATGATGTAGGTGAGGAGATATGTGCATGATCCATTGCACATCATCGACTTGGATGAGCTGGACATTGATGATGGGGAGATGTTCTCTTAGATCCTAGTAGTGGTAGTATATTTGTAGTATAAGGTCTTATGTGGGTGGTCAATTCTTCTGGTGCACGTTTGGTGGAAGAAAAATAATCTCTATAAGAGCACATCAGAGTGGGAGGCTCATATTCGTGCTCAGTAACCCCACATGTTTTGTTAGCCCTTATTTTGGTTTTTGGCGACATAAAAACCAGATGTGGTGAGACTGTAATATCTATAAAATTTTGTGTATTTTTTTTAAATTATATGGGAGTATTATAAGACCATGCTCTCTCACAAAACAATATTCTGAGGCTCAGAGTGCCCAGAATGAAATTTTGAATATTTTTAAGGTACGTTTAGTAAACATGCGATAAAGTTTTTCTATCTTTTGAACCATTCCCCAGATCAAAAATATGAGGGCATTGTTGAATTTGGAATAATGGTATTTTAATTGAAATAAATTAACTTTGGCCAGGAATGTCCAAGAAGAGAAGTTATTTTCAGACATTTTGAGAAAAAATAATAAAATAATTTAAAGGAATTATTTTATTTCTTTACACATCATTGGGTGGCGGAAGGCAGTGCAACAATACAGTTACCAGGTCACGAAAAGAAGAATTAATGAATCTCATTAATTGCCCATATCATGTAGTGTAACAATGCGATAATGTTAGTGTAAAAGTTATGTTGTCTTATAAATGAAACAATGAAATGATGCAACATTGGAGTGTAACAGAAATGATGCGACGTGTTTTTTTATTAATCCAACACGTGGGAGAATGGGGTAATAAAATGCATGGATTCTCAGACAAACTATCGGTTGTTCCCCTATCCAATGATGAATGATGAACGTTGGTGAGACTTTATTGTCTTTAACATGCCTCGAAGAACGGAGGAAGATATGACATCGACGCCGAGAATCCTCGAGGAAGAACACCTTGACATCAAACATCAACGACGTAGGGGTTTATGCATTCAAATGTTTTGATGATTTTTTCCTTGTTCTTGATAATTAACGATGTATGTGGAATCATATAACTAATGGGTTGATCAGTGAATCACTCATTCTTGCGTGGGGATATTGTGTGGGGGTTTGAATCAGGGTTTTACTCTTGTTGTGTGGATTAATACTTTCCCCCATGCTTAAACTCTAATGAGCTGGACACTGGCCAACCCAAACAAGGGTCGGACCCTCTGGCATGGTAGTTTGTGGTGTTTTCTTTGTGGATGACTTCTCAAGATGGTGGAAAAGTGTGTTTAAGTCTATCACATTGAGTGGGACAACCTAGCAATTCCCTAGAAGCAAGAAACTCACGAAATGGACCACTGGAGCGACTCCGGTGGCCCGTCGTAGCTACAAATGGTATACCAGGGATGTCGAGTGGTGGCCCATGGAGGCATCTATAGGTGGAGGATGGCGGCGTACCTGGCGGCGCCGTGTGTAGGAATGGAATGATTGTACCGATCAGGCACACTAGAGTCACACATACCTGATCATCGTACATGAAAAATGGTTGGCCAGCCATCTAGGCTATGTAGAGCCACCGCGGTAGCTTAATCGTTGCAAGGAGACCATCCTTCGTCAACCACAAGGTAAGAGTGAGGCTGAACATGGTGGTCTACCACATCCCAGCTGGGTGGACCGGGTCAGGCTACAGGAAAGACTCGCACCACCGGGCCAGACTCGTCCAACCAAGATGGACCTGTCCTACCATGCCGGAACTGCGGGACCTATGGGACGGTTGTGTCGGACCCATACAGGACCCACGATGGACCCCCAGACTGGGTCGGGTCGGGTTGGACCCAACCCAGACCCGCCTGACCCCGTTTCACTGAAAGGATCATAATAAGTGGACCGAGCATCTGAGTGACACACCGTCTAGGGTGAAAAGACCCTTGAAATGAGTCATTCCTTTCAAGATACTCCACTTTAGTTTTTATGGATTTTGGATTATGTCACATTGGGTCAAACTCAAATCCAACATGACCCTTTTTACTAAAAATCCCATAACTTACTAACCTTGCGTCTGATTGATGCGTCGTAAATTGTGTTGGGGCCTGTATAAAGAGACGGTGTTTTGGGGTTACTCAATGTGTGAATTGGTGGTAATTGAGGTTACAACGAAGGAATGAGGGGTGGATATTCTAGAAATCAAGCGTCCTAAGTGCGAGAATCTAGTGGCTGGTTGCGATATGAAGAAATAATAGGGATCTTGAGTGGGTCATCACGTAGATATCATGTGTGGGTCAGCACCTAGCGATACTATATGTTTTATCACATTGAAATTCATTGTGGGTCAGCAACTATAGGTCCTTTGTGGGTTAGCACTTAATGCTCCTCTATGGGTCAACACCTAGTAATCCTCTATGGGTCAGCACCTAGAGACCCTATGCCGATCTGTATCAGAGCCTCTCGACAAAATAATATGATCGATGTTTATAAATTTTCATCTTTACTAATGTACTTAAGTTATACTTAGTGTGAGATGCATCCTTTACTTTTTTCTATGTATTTGAGATCTTACTAGGTGTTTTTTCCATAGTATTATTTCCATTGTGGTATTCTACATCATGGATTACTGAGATATCTTCAGGGTTCTCGGGGTCCCTACTGAGTATTTCTATACTAACCCCTCCACAAGCTTCATCCAAACTTATTGTTTCTTTTTCAAATGATGTTCATCCTTGATGGGTACTTTGGGGAGCCAGGACTAGATGGTGCTCAAAGGTGGACCGATAGACGTGGTGTGCTATAGAGAAATTTGAGAGAGATTTGTACGTAATATTCAGGTTTGATCTTTGGAGAGTGACCTCCAGAGCCTTTAATTATTTTGATGTAAATTTCTTTTAGTTGTGCTGGTATTCTGGCCCCTTTACTTTCAGTTTACACACTTTACTCTAACTTCTGTTACTTTTTGGTGGTTGTACTACTTTTTTTCCTTTGTGTTTTTCTTTGTTCGGTATTTCCTATTTGTGTGTGTACATCTTTAAATTCAATTTCTTCCATTTTGGGGTATGCCTCTCCAGTTCTAGTCACTATCCCCTGTCATATGGAAGGCAGGATTGGGGTAGTCACGACATAGACCCGATGGGATGGGTCATGACAGCTGATTTAGATTACCCTTGAGAACTCTAGGATCAGTGTACTAGTCAGTGTAGATTCCTTTCTCCATATAGTTGATAAATTGAATAATATATGGTGATATCCTTTCTGCTACAACATTTTCCATCATCCTCATGTATCTTTGACATTCATGATCATGGTGGTCTTTTCTCCAACACATTTATCATTTCTCCCTCCCTTTAAATCCATTATTAATATTATTCTTCCCACATTTCTTACATGTGAGTAGTTGAGTTTCCATTCAAACATTTTCATTAGATCCTCTTGCATGAAACTACATATTTCATTTTGGGTCACAATAATAATCGGACCACTCTCCAAACATAATCTCCAATTTGAATAAATGTTGAAAAACTTCTTCATAACTAACAATGTATCTAATTTATAGATCATTTATTATGTTCGGTTTTAAACCACTAAATAATATATGTATTTATAATTCATTTTTCATAAATAACATGAGGTATACCATGTGATATCATTGAAATTTACTTCGTATTCTACGACAGATTCAGCTTCCATTTTCTTCAACTATAAGAATTCTCTGTCTATATTTTTTCAAATTGAAAGAGGGAAATAGTAGTTAAGTAACATTATCATAAACTCTTCTGACTCAATCTATTCAATTTCATTATTCATATTGGTTTTCTTAATGAATTTCCACCATCGATCAGTCTATCCATATACACGATAAATATCCATAATCAAATTCTCCATCCTAAAACAATAAAGAACCTAAATGATATTCTCCTTTGAGTTGACCTTCTATTATGTAACTACTGGATCAGAATATTCCATTAATATTTGGGGGAGTTTACACCTTAATGACTTAATAACTAGTTGATCAGTCTTAGGTGAAGGAGTGAGTTCCACATTATTCAGTTTATTGTTCATGGTATGTGATACTTAGGTAAGCATAATTATGAAATTTTGAACTCCACCTCCCAAGGAATTGGAGATTTCATTTGAGAAATCACTTCATTTCCACTGACATTGGTTGTTGTTCTGTCTTCACCTGGTTCCTTCAATTTTCTAAAATATTTTTATTTAGAAAAAAATAAGTAATCAAGTTATGAATAAATTAATTATTCCTTTTTTCAATTAATAATAATGTAAAATCATCTTGGATCCCTATGGTTAGAATTTTTTTAATAAAAATTTCTTGTGTGATTACATATACATAGTCTCTTACTAAGAGATGTAACTATGTTTCTATTACCCTAATTACAAAATTAACAAAATTTTTCTTTAATCACATTTATGTGGACCCTAATTTTTTTACCTGAATATTACATTACTTTAATGATAAACATTATAATAGTGATACACATCCAGGATACAAAGGTTTAGTGACTTGGTAAAATTAGGACCACAAAAAAATTACATAATAATGTATATACATTATTTAATACCTTATTTATAGCTTCTTATTTTCCCTCATGTTCTCCATAGTACAAGTATTCACCTAAGGATATACATAAAAAATGGGTGAGATAAATTCATTATAAGATGAAGAATAAGATACATGAAACATTGGTGAGTATAAATATCATCATAATAACATAATAAAATTATAATCATCATAATCAGGAGAGGAAGAATTAGATAAATTCATAGAATTTTGAAATGCGTAAAAATAAAGAAACATGTCATAGTGGTCTACTAACCCACATAGTTGTGAACAATGATATAATCAAGTTCATACATAACATATGTTTATCATCATAACATTATCATTTAAAAAAATATAGAATAATGTTTGCACATATTTAATATTATATAATGAGATACTTCAAATTATATAATGTGATAAATAACATTATATAATTCATCACAAAACAATATAGTTTCTTGTTTACCTGTGATATCATAAAATTTACAAAATAATTCCTGCCACAAGGAATATAAAACAATATAAGAAACAAAATAACCCATTGAAAAGAAATTTTTCTCTTGAAAATATAATAAAAAGTAATTTCAAACATTAACATTGGGGTAACCAAAATAAAAATGTAGTAACATGCATGGTATAAGATTCATCAATCACGAGTGAAGTAGAAATAATGTCAAGAGAAGTAAAAGATGTGTTTTTTGAAAGAATTGTTCTTTTTGGAAAATCTTTTGATTTATCATAAAATTAGTTGTTATACATATAAATACCATATGAGAAAAGTTTGTAACAATAAAATTATAATTTAGGGTTATTAAATGAAAATAAAAATTGAAATAAAGCACAAAATTTGAATAACCCTTATAAAGGAAATTGTGTTTTTGATTCCCCATACCTTATGTCGGAATGAATTATTCACATTAATATCCACTTTAATGAAATTACATTTATAAATTAAAAAAATAAAATAACTATTATACATGTCTTTGATTCATTATAATTTTATTAAATTCATTTATGCCCATTTTTATGAGTTATAGTGTTCAATTCCTTCATTTTTTGAGTGTTTATTTTCATTGTTTTCTTGATAGTTTCAATTCTATACATGAATGTAAGTTATTGTAAAAAAGGTTAATTCTATAGAATTGATATTATATTCTATTGATGAATATAAATAATATTAAATGATTTTATAAATCATTATTTTATATTTTATGAGGATAAATTATCAGATAAAATGTTAATGATAATTATTTTATGTAAAAAATTTGTTTCTGATCACAACGAACTTGTTTTGTTTTACTTTTTATTATTATGTATATATGATATTTACAGAAAATAAAAAATGATATGACACACATTTTACAATTTTTCAACCATTTAAATGGTTCTGAGACTATCCTTGAATGTGGTAAAGGAAATTGAGAACTTTTCATCCTTGAAACTGATAAAACAACACCTCCTAGACAATGTTTTTATTTTTTAAAACAAATGGAAAGGATAAGGTGTTTGATGAATGATTTTTATATTATTATAATTTAATTATAGTGAATATAAGTAAATGTATGTAACATATCAGTTATTTATAGAAGAAGACATTTATATATTTATTGAAATTTATGAATTAAATATTAAATTTACTTTAATGTGATGCTATGTCCAATAGAATACTAGACACACAATAATGGGTTTCTTTGAAATCTTATGTTGCACGAAAGACTGATTTATACTAGAAAAACAATGATATAATGAAATATTATTCTTTTAAGTGGTAGTTATCGCCTATAATTTAGAAGGGAGGGAATTAAAATTTTTAACTGATTTATTAAAATAAGGTTTATACATTTTTATGTAATGATTCATTTCTTAGCAAATTAATTAGAAATTACAATAAAAATCCATTTATTGCGAATGATGTGTTTTTATAAAAATCTATTTAAGTGTAAATAATTGTGTTTATAAAATAATGAAATCACACTTGTAAGATTACATTAATTAAATATAAATTTAAACTAGTGGTTAAAATTTATCTTATGTATTTTCTTGTCCTAATACATGAACATGTTCCATTTTAAGAATAAAATAAGCATTCATCAAAAAATGCATTTTTACCACAATTGGTAGGTGAAAAAATTTTAAATATAGTTTTTGATAATTTTATTACATTTATTTGGAAAAATAAACATCTTATACTTATGTGGGACACAAAATTTTAATTTATATTGATTTTTTTATTTTTCATGATAAAATTAATTTTTAATGAATTGTTAAAAATACTTATTTTTTTAATTCAAAACTTCTTTTTATCTACAATAATTTTATAGTTATATTATGTTGTTACATGGTTTTATGGTATAATTAGATTATATTTTTATAATTTAATCCAATTTAGGCCACTTAAATCCATATCCTATTGAAATTGGATATAAAAACTATGTGAACTTTTGAGCATTTACTTTAAAACTCATTTCTCATTATGTCAAAAGGATTCATTTTTATAATTTATGAAAATTTTGAATTTTGAATTTGGAAAATGGATTCCATATTTATAATCACATGTTCCAAATTTTTTAAATATTTTCATTTTCTTTTTTAAAATTTGGAATAGTAAGGTTAGTAAATATTTTTATTACCACTTTTACGGGTAAATAGGGTAATTAAAAGTTATAACAAGATTATAAATTTTAAACAAAAAATACACTAACACTTGTTTTAATATTATTGGATGAGTTATTTTCGACTAAGACAATCCATGTACCGAAATTGGTGTCTTTGGAAGCCACTATGGTGTTATTATGAATCTTGTAACATTTTACTTTAACAAATAGAAAGATGATATAATCATGTCTCTTATAACTATAAGAATTTTAATATGGGAACCTATAAGTGATATCTTCAAATATAAATAATAATTAGTAATATATTATTATTACCAACATCATGGAAATTTATTTAGAATGTTTATTAAATAAATATTTAAATAAAATGGGGAGATAATAATGATGTAGTAATTTGTTAATTAGTGAAAGAAACATATAATTGATATAATAAATATTAAAATTAAAATAATTATACATATTTGATGTTATACCCAACTATTATGGATTAATTTTACATTTTGGTGATGAGTTAAAAGTTTTCGTTCGAACATATCTTTTTTTATGATATTTTGAAAAAGGAAAATAATGAATGGTGTCATAATTGATAGTATTCGTATTTTTAAATATTAAATATTTTCATAAATGTTATAAAACTGATAAAAACCCAAAACTCAGAAAAAAATTTTAAAATTACTACTACTTCGTAAATTACTCTTTTATATTTATTTTTGTATGTTATATTAATTATATTGAACAATAAAGTTTAATTTATAAGATATCATGGTAAAATTAAAAAAGGTAAAATTAGTGTTAAAACTAAAATAAAAACATCAAAAAATAATTAAAAAATGTTCAATATTAATTTGATCAATTTATTTAGACACATAATAATCTTATATTATGAATTAAACATTTTTTATCCTTCTGGAATATAAAAGGAATATAAAATGAATTTAATACTTTTTATAATTCCAATAGTGTCCCTCCCCTATCCTATAAAAGGGACCCCATTACTCTCTATTCCTTATAATTAAAACACCTTTTGTTTCAGCCAAGACCTTATAAAACAACTTATTATAGATCCTAAATACATTATTGAATCCATATTTTAGTCATAACACCCTCTTTAGAGGTATTAAGGTGTTATGAAAAGGTGACGTCTGGCAAAAAGGAAACATTTTTTTAAGTATTTCGATTTTATGTCTTCTTCAACTACCATAAAATCTACTCCAAACATGATGATATAATAATTACAGTATCTTAGATATACTAATATGTTAATAGGTTAATATTTTAACCAAAATTTAAATTCACATCCACCCGATGGTAATGGAATTAATTGTTCGCGTGTATGTGTGAACAATCACCCCCACAAACCGATATAATTATTTTTCAATAAGCGTATCTAAGGACTAGTTATAGTGATGTAAATAATTTTCATCTGTAATATTCATGAAATATTTATCATTATAAGATAATAATATTATTTTCTTACATTCTGTCCACATAAAAATGAGAACATCATTCATGTGTATGTGTGAACAATCACCTCTGTTGAGAGATTCAATTCATTTTTATTCACCAAATCACGATTATGATTTATTTAATTATATTTATATGATATATAATATTTTAATACTATTATGATAATTATTTAATGATAAATAATAGTTATATTTTTTTCATAATGATCGATGAAAAATTGAAAGTGTTACTCATGTGTACGTATGACCCACTGTCGTCATGATTATAAAATTGTTCATTTTTCATAACATTAATTAATGGTTAGATTTAAAAGTATAATTTATATATAAATTTTATTGTTATATCATGAATATTATTTTGGATATGTTAGTCTTGTGATGACATGAACGATTAATTTCATACAAAGTTCATTTTGAACTCTAGTACTGAATATCGATAAAACGTCCTTTATGAACATAAACAATTATGTAATTTTCATTAAATGGTAATAAGTGATATATAAGAAATAGTAAAAATAAAAAAAGTTTCTAAATAAATTATAAATTATACTTTTTTTATTATTTAGGAAAATAAATATTTTACACGATTAGTCGGACTCAAGGTAAGAGATTTCATCACAATTTACATTACATTGAGTCTTATTTTTCTTTATGAACCAATTATACTTTATATTATTTATATACATCCCCTTTAAATATTATATTATGAATCCCTATATTCTCATGATATTCATTGTTTTTCAATTTAATTCTTTAATTATTTTTTTTCAAGTGTTTCTCAAATGGCAATGGGATTTTTAACTCAGAACCTCATTTTAATGTTTTAATGATTTATTCATATAAATATTTCTATTTTATGTCAATATTTTGAAAATAGTGTTTATGAATTTATTTCTATAGACATTAATGTTTTAAAATTTGAACTTTTTATCTTCTCTCAAATATTCTCATTAAGGGATCCATGTAAGGGCTTCATATAAATGTTATTTCATTGAGCCATATTTTGATGTCATACACGACATACTTTTATAAGGTGTATAATTAAACTCATTTAATATTATTTTCATTCAATGGTTTTCAAAACGAATATTTTTATACAAATTGTTTTAATTTATTTATAAAATGAAAATTGGAATGTTTTTTAATGTATGCGGTGGCAATGACTTATCTGCCACTGTAACAGTTGTTTTATATTTGGATTCATCTATTAGCCTTAATGTATTTTAAAAGGGAAAAGAAACCATTTATTCCCTTTTTAGGTATTTTTGTATTGAAAATGGTTTTTAAAATGTATTTAATATTTAAATATCTTGAAATGATGTTATGTGATTACAAGTGAAATTTTATGAATGAAATGTTGATAATGTAAATATTTTATGTGAAATAATTATACAATGGTACAAGGACATATGACCGGTGGTTACATGAAATCCCCAATATAGATAGTTCCAGGTTAAAAAAAGGCATGTAGTTCCCTGAAAACCCAAGGCTGGGGGGGGGGGGGGTTTCTATATCCTCTATTTCATTGGGTATTGATGTCAACTAGATGGGTATTCTATTTGTATGATTGATATGTGTGGATGTAAACTGTATGATTATTGCATTTATATATTATTATGACTCAATTTACCATCATATGTTATATGTTCATTATATGTGAATTATAGTATTCTTTTGATATCAAAAAATGTAGGCTATGAGATTATAATGAATGGAATGTATTTAATACATCTTTTAGGTGAAAAGTATTAATTTATGATAAGTATTCATGGATTACATATTTTTTCTAAACTAATAGTTTTCCTTATTTGGGTATACATTTTTGATATTTTTATTCTCATACCATGATTTAAAATGTTTTTCACATGATTTAATGGATAATAGAGACACAGATTGGATCAAGGGAATGATTTGATTATTGAACATGAAAAAAAACAATGTAGAATTTAATAGTTATTGTTTTGTGAAAAAATGGATAGTGAGTAGATGTTTCTACATTGTAATATTTTAGTTTTTATGTATGATTTTTAGAATAATTGTCTAAAAATATAACATGAAAATATCCTCAATGTGAAATAAATTCAAATTCTTGACTTAAAATATGATTATGTAATGTTTATGTTCAGGTCCTTATAGTTGGTATCATATTATGGTATAGAAAACATTGGAGATTAGAATGTTTTTTAAAGTCATAAGGAGATCATTAAAATTCCATAATTTTAAGTTTGATTATAATTTTATTTATTAAAATCACATTTTAGGATTTATGTTATGAAATTTTAAAAAGACTATTAGTATTTTTGTGGAAATTTAATTTTGAGGTAATTACGTGTTGTTACTCTTTTAGAGGCAAAATTAATTGTATGTGGAAACTATTGTGGTTAAAACATGCTTTGGGTATTTTTTAGGATTTTATTTTTGGAATTCTATAAGAATTTTATATATTTTTAAAAAAGAAAAATCGTAGGATGAGTGACAAACTATCACTTCAGATAAGGCTAAAATAATTAAACTGACAACCTAGGGTTGATAAGTGTGAAGGAATTACCACTCAGCTAGGTGAATTCCTTTTTCAAAATGACTTTTTATTTTTATTTATAATGTTTATGTATTAATAATATTATTATTTTGGGAACTTATGTTTTATCGAATGGATATGTTTAGTTTTGGAAAATGATTTTAGGGATTAAGTGATGAATGTTTGTTCAGAAGATGATCACTAATTTGGGAATCTGATATGATCAAGGTAAACAAAATACAATGGAATTTTATTCCAAAATGACGAATTATATATTATAATAATATTTTATTTTAATTTTGACATTATGGGGAATTAGATTATTTATTAAAATGATTAACCTATAATGGAGAATATATGATTAGGATACTTAATTTTTGGTATAATAAATTACGAGTGGTTAATTTTATTTGGAGATAAATATTAAAATTTATGTTTAAAGAGTGTGTGGTCTAATACATCATAATTTCGGTTTGAAATATTAGTTTGGATTATTTTTAAGAATGTTAAGGATAGTTATTTGTTGAATGGTCTATATTGAACTTTGGGTTTTAATGCTGAATTTTAGAAATTGAATGATTGTTTTCATCATCAAATGGTTTATTATTTTTGAGAAAATGATTTATCATATCCAAACCATTTTTGTTTTGGTGCATAATTAAAAAGTGAATAACTATATAGTTAATATTTTATGTATTATGTGATTCTCTAAAATTTAATTATCAGGATTTATGCATGATAAAATCATTTTATACTCTCATGGTATTGAGAAACAAATGTGTATGTGGTGGAAATAGATTAAGAGACGAAACTATACATTTCAAGTTTGTATGTTACATTTTTATATTCATCCATGTGGTAATGAAATTCCATAAATTGATGAAAAGGATCTTAAAACATAAATTCTATTTGTATATGTTTCCTACTATAAAATCAAGGACCATTTTACTAATCACAAATTTTGAATTTTTGTAATGATAACTTTATCCTGATCATGTTTTCCATAACACTCCCATAGAACGTGGTGGTTAGTTTTTCATATGTATCCACATTTTACGATATGTAATCTTAGTTATTGTTATCTTGGGGGAACATTTGACATCACTTTTATTCATTCAAAATAATGTTTTTACTGACTCTTTTTCCTAAGTGGGATTTCAAGGATGTAATTTTTAAAAGTGAAACCTTAGTTACTAATCCATCATTTAAATTAGTGAGGAATCAATTTACAAAATGGGGGAAGTATGTAACATCTTAGGTAATTATAAAAGAAAACTTTTTAATATTTATTAATATTTATGAATTAGATATCAACTTTACCTTAATGTGATGATATGTCTGATAGAATACCCATCATGAAACAATGTAATATTATTATTTTCTGTTGTAATTAATTCATAGTCATTTGAATAGAAGGATTGAACAATTTCAACTGGATTATTAAAGTATTTTTTACACATGTTTATATTATATGTACCATGCCTTAAACATAAATTATTCTATATTTTTAAACGATGATTTAAATTATAGGATATTTTCATATTATGGTTTTAGAGAAATAGGAAAAAATCATACAATGTAGAACCATACATTATAAGTGGACACTTGTACAAAGTTTCCTCCTTTTCCACCAAAGTAAACCCTTTTAGAATAAAACCTAATTTCATTTCTAGACACATATTAAATTGTTTTATCATGAAATCTTCTTTGTACATACCTATCTTAATACCTATGAATAAACATTTTAAACATGGTATATTCACAAAAATTAATAGTAAGGGATACAAAATAAGGAATGAAACATTCATTCCATTAATATTGTTAACTCATGAAACCAATTTCATAAAAGCATAATTTTCACCCATAAAACATAATTTGGTTCACATACCACATGGAATCATATGATTCTTAAAAAACATCATATAAATCATAAAACAGAAGTGTAACTTATAGAATCCGTTTCATTTTTACATTGTGTCTTTCACAGATAAATATGGATTAACCGTCATGGTTACATTTGAAATACCCATCACAGTATATTCCCTAAACCTGTAATGATAAACCCAACCGGTGAACTCCATCTCGTTACCCAATGCATTGAAGATCTATCATAGGCTCTCACACCCTATTGTTTTCGTGGAACCACCCATATATAAAAACACATCCCAAGAATAATAACATAATCATAACAGATAAAAAATCATAAATGAAAAAATATAATTCCACATTGAATTCTCATTTCATATTTATGATTCACGCACTCATAAATGAAAACACGTTATTTTAAAACAAAATTTTTAAATTTTTATGACAACATAAACACATATTATCTACATAAAAAAGATAAATTTAGTTCATGGGATATATGTAAAAAAGAATTCTTGGTTTTTTTTATAATCAAAGCATTTTTAAAACAAATTTAAAACATTTAAAAATATAAAATTTTAATCAAAATGTCCCATAACACATTGATACTTTTAAACGGATTTAATATTTCAAAAACATTATATACATATAATTAATCTATAAAATCATTTTTCAAACATGTACATTAATGAGAAATATTTTCAAGGATAAATTATTAAAACATTTAAAATGATTTCTTATTTAAAGGCCCCCTTACCACTTGAGAAATAATTGAATAAAATCATAAGAGAAAAGCATTAAAAACATTACATTTAATGATTATATATTAATTCAGCATACAATGTTTCAATATTGTTTTATATACACCTTATAGGATAATTTTGATTTATCAGATCAACATATGCGTCAATGAAAGGAGACTGAGACAATATATTTTACTATTTTTAACATCTAAATTATGAGCCACATGATATTATAAAATGACACAAAAAATTATATAATATGATTATAGATAAAATATGGATATTAAATCTCATAGTGGGTGCATATACACCTTATTAGGGACTAAAGGTGCATATTATCAAGATATTAGTTAATGAAAGTAGATTGAGACGAAGTCCATTACATTGACTTTGACTTAAATTGAACGTTGTTTATCTACATGAATAACAAACATAGGTTAATTGTTAATTATTTTAGAACCATTTTAATGTTTATTATTAATTTTATATCACTTATTAACATGTAATAACAATTACCTAATTATTTATGTTGATGTTTCACTTTTGTCGATATTCAGTACACGAGTGGAAAATGAACCTCATAAGATGTAAATTGACCATGTGGACATAAGTCCATCATATAAAGAATAAAATTCATGAAATTATATTTAATTTAATACAAAAAATATAAATTTAAATAAAACAATTTTGTATTGTTATGAAAAATTAACAATGTTATAGTAATTGAAAGGGTAGGTCGCATGTACTCAGGAGTAACGTTTTTTTTATTTTTTGATCGATCATTATAGAAAGAATGTAAATGAAATTTTATATTTCTATAGTGATAAAAAATCATTAATATCGTATTACTCATTCTTATATATGTATATATTTTTTAAAAATGATTTAGTGAATAAAAATGAATCACATTACTTTGTGGAGGAGATAGTTCACACGTACGCATGAAAGATGTTATCATTTTTATATTCAAAGAAAATAATAAATAAATGACATATATTATTATATTATAGTGATTAATATTTCAAAAATATCACATATTAAAATTAATGTCATCATTATAACAAGTCTTGATAGATGAATATAAAAAATTAACTATATTGGTTTGGAAAGTGGTAGTCTACTGTACACCAAAACTAAATTTTCATTTCTCATTTGATGAAATTGGATATGGATATATGTGATGATATTTACATAATAACCTCTCAATATACTAAGGTGTCTATATTTATTATTTCATCACGGTTTTAAGAGATTTCAAGGATGTTGAGGAAGAAATAATGTAGAAATACTTAATGAAAATTATACCGCTTATTCTGTTGATCACCTATGAAGAACACCTTAACACCAATAAAAAAGTTGTTATGACAAAATAAGACCACAAATATGTGGGGTGGGATTTTAGGAAGGGGTTTGGGTTGATAATGTCTGAACTAAATGTTTATTGAAGCGTGATTAATAAAAAAGAGTGCGTACTTTTTATAGGAGAGTGGAGGGTAACCCTTGGATACTCATAAAATATTAAATTAATATAAAGAATTTTTTAAAAAATGACTCAAACATGAGTTATTACCAATATAAGAATGGGTTACTTCTAAATCCTATCAAATAAAAATTTTTATACCTTTTTTAATTTCATCCTCAACCTTATAGTTTTGTTTTACACTTAATTGCTCTCTTTTAATTTTAATTATGGTAACAACATTCTAAATATGAAAAGGATATAACATTTACTTATATGGGGTAAATTTCCCAAAAATTTCCACTATATGAAATATCAGACCTTATAAGATTAACTTTTTAATTCTTAAATGTATTTATCATTTTAAAATAATTTATTAATATATTATTTTATTGAAATATCAATAGTCTCAATTCTAACACTATACATTTCGTTGAATTTATATAAATTAAATAAGTATCGATAACTTCGAAAAAACAACTCAATAGTCTTATAATATTTCATTCTACCATATTAAAATATTTCAGTAACCTAATAAATTATATTTAAATTTATATTTATTTTTCATATCTTTGTATGGATATTTATATTTTTAAAATAATTAATGTATCACTGTTGTGTCATAATAAATAGTAATTATTTAATATCCAAAAATTCCAGTAAAATTTCCACAAATTATATAATTTTATTATATTTTTAGTGACGATTTATGATTTACGTTTAGTAATATTTATCAATATATTAAAGTTATTATAATTATATGAAATAAGAGGGTGGCATGTTGTCACTTTCTATTGTTTTTATTATATTTATATAACATTCATAGAAAAAATCCATTAAATGAGTCATTTACAATACATAGGTGTTATGATTATACTCTTATTCATTAAATAGAATTTTTCAGGTTTTAGCGTAATTTATCATCCTTATCATTTTATTTCATACCCTAATTTACCTGATTTACCTTTATCAGTGGAAAATAAAACTATCGTAGTTACTATTAATAATATCCAAAAAATAAAAAAAATTAACATAATTTGGACCCAGTAATTTCATATATGGAATCCATTTTTCACTATTTAAAATAAAACATTTTTAGTAATTAATTTAATATTAATCATTATGGATAAAATGAGAAAATTAGTTTTTTAAAAGTAAAATCTATCAAAATATTTACATGTGTTTTTATAAATTTTCATTATAAAATTACTTCCAATGACCTTATTTTTTTAAATGATAATAACATAATATAATTTACATTAAAATTATTTAAAATGGGAATCTAGAAATATAAATAAATTATATGAAAAAACATTTTTGAATTAAAATGTCATATTTTAGCTAATCATTAAAATTTTAAAGTTATTAAAAAATAGTTAAAATATATCCAAACCAAATTTATTTTTTCGTATTTCAAAAAAATAAGTCTGTTTAGTGAAATAAAAAATCAAAAATTTCAAAACTATATTAAAAATGGGTTCTCCATTAAAAGGATGGAAGACTGTATTTTTTGAAAAATATATCATTTGTCCTAAAAAATTGATTTTTTTCTTATATAATTTATAGAAAACATAAATATAAATTATAAACATTAAATTGAATATATTAAATATATATTTCGTTAATAAAATCCATCAAGACTCTTTTTATTATTTTATAAACTCACATATTTTCATTTAAAAAGTTTGAAGAAAAGTAATCCATTTTAGTTGAAAATGGTTTTATTTTCATTTATAATTAATTTTTCACCAACGAATTAATTTTATAGATGTTTAAATAAATTAATACTATTAAATTCCACCATTTTAATATTTATATTATAATGTAACATTTATATAATAATATTTTGTTGTTCTCTTAAGGTGTATTATCTACGCTATCAAACATGCTAACCTTTTTTAAAAACTCAGGATGTTTAATTCTCGCCCATTTTGGAAATTGAAAACTAATAATTTGAATTCAAGGTTGGTATCTATGGTATGACTTTTCAAAAAAAACATTATTTAAATCCCACATTATAAAAAGTATTAATAAAACTTCTACTTTAAAAGAATGAAAGAGAAATATGATGGTCACATGAGATAAAATTTACTAGGATTCCATGTAGGAACACTTGTATATGGAAGAAAAAATAACTATTTAGTTCTGATGGTGATTGATAGAAAGAAATGGACCATATAATGCTGGTAATAAGAAACCATTAAATTTCTATAGGTTAAAATGTCTTTAATTCCTTAGTAAGAAAAATAAATTGATAAAGTCTTTGTAGGAAGACCCATTTTATAGAGTTAATGAATTCTTTTATTACCTAGAATAATATCATAAGCAATAAAATTTAACTATAATGTATATTTTAATCCTTTTGAAAATTTCCACCATAAAATCATAATTTTCACCATATTAAGAGTATTTTAGATGAATTTTTGAGGCCTATAACACTAGAATCAACTTTTTAAGAATCGCATATTCTACAACATATTAACTATTTATTTCTCATATCATGAAACATTATATATATACTATATTTTTTGTACAAGATAAGATAACTCTCCAAAAACAACATAGGATGATGGAAAACTACTTTTAATATCAAAAATTAAACAATAATACAAAAAGTTTAAAATAGATCATTCAAAAAATAGGTGTCATTAAAATCTATCAAAATAATCCCAAAAATGTTTGAAACCCAAAATTCCATAAGATTTGATCAAATAGTCATCCAAGATGAATTTTAACATTTGTCCCCAAATAAAATTGACCACTATTAATGTCATATAAAAAATGGAATTTCGAAAATCACATATTTTTCCAAGATAGGTTAATCATTTATATAAATAACTTCATTCCCCATATTTCTTCAATTAAATTCATATACTCTTCCATAATATAGTTAAACCATTACTCCATAAATAATATTCCATTGCATTATATTTAACTTCAACATATGTGGTTCACACAATATTGAATGTCTCACAAAATAACATTTATCACTTGGTCGTTAAATCATTTTAAAATACCAAGTATGTCCATTGAATAAAAAATAAGTTCCCAAAATATACTATTCTCATTCCACCAACATGTTTATCTAAAATAAAAAATTCACACTAACGAAGGACTTCTCATATGCCAGTTGTAAGTGATAAATCCTTTTCACCTTTTGGTTGTGGGCTTGATCCCAATGGTCTTGCTGAATGCAGTATGTTTTCACTCATCCTACGAGTTTTTATATTTCAAAAACTATATATTTCTTATAAAATTCTCAAAATATGGTAAATTACTCAAAAATAACTATGCATGTTTTAATATCAACAGGTTATTTAGTACCTCTCATTAAACATCTGAAAAATTATTAACCCATAATTCCTGTAAAGGTGAATGTATCCCAAAATACCATTATCCACCAAAATATTTCAAAAAATAAATCCTAAATAGGTGTGTCTACAAAATTATACCTACAATAATCCTTAAAATTATAATCCCATGATGATATCCCTAACTCTTAAGAAAACATCCTAATATCTAATGTTTTCTAAACCAAACTCGGATACCAACTATAAGGAACCGACCTTAAATAAAACATACTCAAGTTTTTTTAACTAGAATTTACATTAGATGGTCTTTTTAGTTTAATGATTTAGTGAAATAGTAAAAACACTTATATATTACTCCCATATATTACATGGAGAAACATGCGCTTATTGTTCACTTTTTACACCAAAGGAATCCCTTTTTAAATAAAACATGATTTCCTATCAAAATGAAACTTAAATTATTTTATCATGCCATATTTTTTATCCATACAAATATTGAGATATATGAAAAAACATTTTAATTCACTGGATGAGAACAAAAATCTCACCAAGGGAAAAAAAATAATAAATAAAACCATAAGTCCATGATTATTGTAAACTCATGAAAACAACTTCACAAAAATCATACCTTTTACCCATAAAAAATTAATTTTATAACTATCTTATGAAATCTTAAGATTCCTAAAAAAATTCATATAAATCACAAAACTAAATGGTAAATTTTGGTATCCATATAATTATTGAATTTTGTCATTCATATCTGCATATGGTGTAACCATCATGGTTACTTTAGGAATATTCAATGTAGTATATTTCCTAAATCTATTAAGATAAACCCAACTAGTTAACCCTGTCTCTTTAACCAATGTATTGGAGAGAAATCATGGGCTCACCCACCCTAATTTTATCATAGAACCACTAGTATACATAAACAATTCCCAATAAACATAACATATTCATAAAATAGTAAACAATAATAAAGGGATAAACATTACCACTTTGAAATAAAATTTCATCTTTATAAGTCACTAACACATAAATGAAATAAATTTTTTTTAAAATAAAATGTTACACTTGTAATGTAATCATCAATACATAATAGTGACATAAAAGTGAGAAATTCCATTCATGGAGTATATTTTAGTAAATATTACATGTCAATTTAATAATCAATCAAATTTTAAAAAACAATTAAAACATTTTAAAATAATATTTTTGAATAAAAGTGTCCCATACAACATTGAATAAATTGAAAGGAAATAAAATTTAAAAATATTTATGTCAATAAAATTAAATCAATAAAATCATTTTGAATACATGGACATTTATGAGAATGATTTAGAAGTACAAATATTTAAAACATGGAAAATGTATATTTTGAAAAATATCTCCTTACCACATGAGAAACAGTTGAATAAATTTCATTAAAGAACAATATTAAACAAAAATTTAAATATCACAAGAATAAATTAATTCGTGATATAACATGTCAAAAGGGTTTTATATACATGTTATAGGATAATAAAGTTGCATAACATAACGATATTCCACAATAAAAAGAGATTTAGTAGAAGTCCCTTACCATATTCAACTATTAAATTATAAGCCATATGAGAGTATAAAATTCTAAATAAAACTTTAATAACATTAATATAGATAAAATATCGATAAAATGTCATAGTGTCTAAAAATACACCTTATACAACAATAAAAGTGCATATTATCAAGAAATTCCTCAATGAATGGATATTAAGAAAAATTCTATTATATTGAGTTCGACTTCACTCGTACGATATTTATCTTCTAGATTAATAATATTACATATATTTCAACTTAAAGAAGAACATTTTTTATTTTTATTATTCATTTTATAACACATATTTCCATGTAATTACAGTTACAAAATAATTTATGTTCATGTTAGATGTTTTGTCGATATTCGGTACTCGAGTCGAACATGATCTTATGAAGATGTAAATTGTCCATGTGGTCATAAGTCCGTCATCTCCATAATAATATGAATTACATTATTATCACATTTATACAAAAATTATACTTTAAAATTAAAAAATTAAGTATTTTCATGAAAATTGAACAACATTATAATCAAGGAGATGGCTGGCCATATGTACACTTGAGTAATGTTTTTTTTCATTTTGCAATGATCATTAATTAAAGAAGGTAACTAATATTTTATCTTCAAAAATGATCATAGAAAACATTATTTTTATACTAATAATTTATATATATTTATATATATCATAAATGTTATGTAGTTAATAAAAACGGATCATATCGCTTCGTGGAGGTGATAATTGACAGGTACACATGAACGACGTAATCATTTTCAGGTTTTTGTAAAGTAATTATTTAATTGATAGATATAATTTTGTTGTAATTATTAATAAATAATTAATACAATATATTATCATTAATTCCATCATGATAACCAGTATTTAGAGATAGTAATGAAAAACAGTCTATATCGGTTTGTGAGGTGGGAGTTTGTCGCATACACTAAGGAAATGTTCATTTCCCATTTGATGAATTGGATATGGATTTTGCATATTATATTAAATGTATAAAATATAAGTATATTTATGATACTTTAGTTATTATTTCACCATGGTTGGAGTATATTTTAAGGATGAGGAATAAGAAATAAAATAGAATTACTTAAAGACGATGATAAATCATCTTTAGTTGATCAACTCTGAAGAACACATTAACACCTCTAAAGAGGGTGTTCTGCCTAAACTAAGACCTTAAAAATGAGTGTATAGATATTAACAAGGGGTTTGTTTAGAAATTTTTGGAACCAAATGGTTCATGACGTGTGATTAATAGATATAAGTAGGTATCATTTTATAAGAGAGGGGAGGGGAACCCTTCGAATCTCTTAACCAATTAAATTATTATTAATTAAATTTTAAATCCAAATTAATTCTAATTGAGTAATTTCATAGAATATATTATAGGTGTTTTAAATTCTATCAATTAATAAATTTTATACATGCATTTATTATATTTTAATCATTATCATTTCATTTTACCTTTAATTATTCACTTTTAATTTTAATTATGGTAACAACATTTTAAATATTAAAAGTTTATAAACATTACTTATATGTGGTAAATTTCCCATAAATATCCAATTTAAAAAATTGGATACCTTATCATAAAAACATTTTAGTTTGTAAACAATTTTAAGGTTTTTAAATTATTTAATAATATTTTATGTCCATGAAATATCAATAGTGGTAATGCGACACTATTAAAGTTATTGAATTTAAATGAAAACAAAAAATATAGATAACATCAACAAAATAATTCAATAGTCATATAATAGGTCATATTCACATATTAAATTCCGGGATAACCATAATTAATTCTACATATACTTATTTTATTATTTTTTACATCAATATTTAGTTATTTTAATTTATAAAAGAATTATTCTATCATATTTGTGTCAGTATTTATTGTAAATATTTAATCTATGAAAATTCAAAAAAGAAATTCCAATGATGTATATAATTTCATTATATTTTAAAAAATATTGATGATCCATGTTTTATCATTTTTATATGTATATTAAAATTATTATACTTATAAGAAATAAGAGGGTGACATGTTGTCACTTTCATTTATTTTAATAATATTTAACTCACTTTTATTTTAAAAAAGGGAATTAAATCATTCAATCAGGATCATTTGTTTATAAGGGTCCACTATGATTCATCCAATAGTGTTTTTTCAGGTTTTTGGGAAATTTTATTATCCGTACCATACTATTTTTTATACAAATTTACTTGATTTTTCTTTTACTATTGTATATTAAAAATATCACACATACTATTAATAATATCGAAGAAAATAAAAGTTACCAAGTAACATAATTTGGACCCACTTATTTAAAATACGAAATCCATTTTTCAAAATGATTAACATATATTCTTTAGTAGTTAAATTAAAATTAATCCAGGTTGCCAAAACGAGAAAAAATGTTTTTAAAAAGTAGAAACCCTCAAATGATTAACATCTGTTAATAAGAAATTTCAATGTTAAATTAATTTCAATGAAAAAAGTATGATTAAATTATAAATATATAATGTAATTATACATTAAGGAAATTAAATTATTATTTATAAAAATAAATAAATTAGTTGAAATGGCATTTTTGAATTAAAAGGCAGAATTTTTCACTATTCATTAATATCTGAAAGCTATCATAATAATAAATAAATATCAAAACAAAATTTTTATTTCCTGTTTAAAAATAATCATTTTATTTTGTCAAATGTAACTTGTAGAAGTGTCAAAAAATATATTTAAACTTGGTTCTCCATGAAAAGGCAGAAAAACAGATTTTTAGAGACTTCTTTTATTTAAAAATAAAATTTATTTTTATATGTTTTAAAGAAAATATATAATATGAATTCAAAAAATTACGTTGAATTTATTAAATAGTTATTCCATTAATAAAATCCATCAAGAGTAAATTTATTATTTTATAGACGCGATTATTATCATTTAAATAGTATTTAGAAAAACAATTATATTTATATAAATAGTTTTTATTTTCATTTATAATTAATTGTTCCCCAGAGAATTAATTATGTAAATTTTTTAATATATTAATATTATTTTTTCTCTCCATTTTAATAGTTAGGTTATAAAGCAACATTTAAATAATAATATTTACTTGTTCTCTTAAGGTGTAATATGTACGGTGTCGAACATAGTGTCTCCATTATAAAATGTAGATTGTTAAATAAATAATGATTTATTTCTTTTAAATAAATTTTAAATGAAAATAAAAACCAATCTAATATGAAGGATGTGTTTTTATAAAAAAACAATTTACGTGTAAATAATTTTAGATATAAATAATCAAATCACTCTTATTGGATTAAATTAATGAAATAAAAATTTAATATAATCCATAAAAATAATATTATGTACTTTATTGTCCTAATGTAATAAAAAATTAGATTTTAAGAATAAAATAAGTATTTTTTTAAATGGTTCTTTAACATCTTTTTGATGCAGAACACATTTTAAATTTACCTTTTTTCTATTTTATATAATCTAGTTGAAAAAAGTAACATCTTATTTGGAAGCGGAATATAAAATTTTATTCTTGATAAAATTTTTGTATTTTTCTTATAACATTCATTTTTTATGAATAGTAAAAAATTCTGCATTTTTCAATTCAAAACAACTTTTTGTTTAATTTATTTATATAGTTACATTATCTATTAACATGACTTTAATGTATAATTAGATTAATATTTACTCATTTAATACAATATATTTCATTGAAATCAATTTCATATTGAAATTGGATATAAAGAAAATGTGGAATTTTAAATACATTACTTTACAAGCCTCTTTTTTCATTCTCCCAACATGATTATTTTTTTATTTAATTTCTCCCATTCTATTTTTTGAATTTGAAAAAACTGGAATCCATATTTGGAATCATATGTTCCAAATTATTTTAATATTTCCCTTAAATATTTTGACATTATGAATTTTAACTTTAGTAATTATTTTTATTACCACAGTTCGGGGTAAATTTGGTATTTTAAAGTTAAAATGGTACTATATATACTGTTAAACTACAATAAAACATTCCATAATATTCTTTTAATCATTATTTTCAATAAATGAAATTCCTATACAAAACTTGTGGCCTTTGGAAGCCACTAGGGTGTGATAATGACACTTATAAAATTTTATTTAAATAAAAGACAATGTTGTTGTAATCAGGTCTCCCATAACTGTAACTATTATAATATGGGGTTCTTTTTATGATATCTTCAATTATAAATAGTTTATGTTACATTAAATGGATTACCAAAATCATGGAAATTTACTTAATATTTTTAGGAAATAAATAATTAAATTAAATGGTTACATAATAATGATGCAGTAATGTTATAAATAATGAAAGAATCAAATAAATGATATTTTAAATATTAAAATAAATACACTCTCATTAAATTGATTCCATATAATAATATTATGGAATAATTTTTCATTTTTTTTATTATTTTAAGGATTTTGTTCCAACGTATATTGTTGTTATGATATTTTCAAATAGTCATCCAATGAATAGTGTTAAAATTGACACTATTGGTATTTTAAAATAAAAAATATTTTATTAAATGTAATAAAAAAATATAAAAATCAAATATTAATCAAATAAATTGTTAAAATCACTAATATGTTTTTATTTACTCATTTATATTTCATTTGGTGTGTTACGATAATTATATTAATCACAAACGTGTAAATAACATGATATCCCTCTAAGATTAAAAAGAGTAAAATTAGTGCCAAACAAAAAGGATAAGAATTTGAAAATAATGAAAACATGTCTAATTTTTTTAATAAATGTATTTCTACCCATCCACATAATATATTCTAAAAAATCATTTTATACACTTTTGTAATAAAAAGTAAAGTTTAATTAATTTAATACATTTTGTAATTCCAAGAGTGCCCCTCCCCTAGCTAAAAAAGAGAACTCATTCCTATCATATACCTACACTTCGAAAACATTTTGTTTCGGCCAATACCTATACAAAACCATTTATAGAATCCATCCCTGCATTCTTGAGACCTTAGTTTAGCCAAAACACCATCCTTATAAGAGTTATGGTTTTAAGCAAAGGTTATCATCTAAAGGGAAGTTGATGTTTTAATTTAAGTGTTTCTATTTTATTTATTTTTCCACTTCAATAAAATATTCTCCAACAAAGATAAAATAATAAATAGAGAGTCATTAATTTACAAATATTTTCTTCCGTTAATATCCAAAGCTAAATCTATATCCACTTTAATGAAATGGGTAATGAAATTATCATTCTTGCATACGTGTGAATTATCACCTACATGAACCAATATAATTAGTTTTCCAAAAACATCTCTCATGAATATGTATAGTGATGTAAATAATGTTCATATGTGATATTCAAGAAATTTTGATCATTATAATATAATGATATTATGTTCTTATTTCCCGTGCAATAAAAATTATAACATCGTTCATGCATACGTGTGAACTATCATCTCCACAAATTGATGTGGTTCATTTTTATTCACCACATCACATGTATGATTTCAATAAATATATTTAAATTATTAATATTATGTTAATCATTGTATTATCATTAGGTGGTGGTAAAATAATTCTTACCTTCTTTCCATAATGATAAATGGAAAATGGAAAACAATACTGGGGCGTACGTATGGCCTACCGTCTCCATGATTATACCAATGTTCATTTATTATAACTTTAATTAATGATAAGAGTTTAACTTTTAATTGATATATAAAAGTTATTATTTTGTCATGAATATTAACTTGGAGAGGATTGAATTATGACCACATGGACTATTGAAGTCATACCATGTTTATTTTCAACTCATATACCGAATAACGACAAACATCTGAGATGAACATAAAAAATATGTAATTGTCATAATATATTAAAAAGTGTTATAAAGGAAAAAATAAACATGAAAAGGTTTTTAATAAAGTAAAAAAATTAACATATATTTATTATTTAGGAAAATAATTATTCTACGCGGTGAGTCAGACTCATGGTAATGGATTTCGTCTCAATTTACATTCTTTTGACCCTTGATTGTTGTCATGCTCTTATTAAATTTTACATAGTGTATATTCTGTTGATTGAAATATTATATTGTGAATATATTTATTCTCATGATATTGTATGTTTTGTTTAATTTTCTTCTTTATTTATTTTTATTCCAACTGTTTTTCAAGTGGTAAGAGACTATTTAACTCAAAGACTCATTTTAATGGTTTCATGACTTGTTCGTAGATTTTTTATTTTATTTCCTTGTATTAAAAATGATTTTTATGAATTTATTTATAATAACATTGATGATTTATAGTGTAAATTGTTTAATTTTTCTTGATTTTTTTAATAAGGGGTCCTTGTAAGGGACTTCATCTCAATCTCATTTCATTGAGATATATTTTTATATCATACACCACCGACTTTTATTATGTGTATAATCAACACCTTTGATATTTAATTTAACACAAATTCTTTAAAAATGAAGATTTTTATATGATGAGTTTTAATTTCATTACAAAATTTAAAAAGTAATTTTTTTACATATGTGGTGACAATGACTTATCCTCCAATATAACCATTATTTGATATTTATATTCTTCTAAAAGCCTTAATGTTTTTGAAAGGAAAGTAAATCATTTATTACATTTTTGGGTAATTTTTTATTTAAAATGGATTTGAAAATGTATTGACTATTTAAATATATTGAAATGATTTCATCTTATTACAAATTAAATTTTATGAGACAAATGTATGTAATTTCAATCATTTATTTATTATGATTATACAATGGTATATGGAAATTTGATGGGTGGTTATATGGAAGCCCAAATAAGGGTGGTTCAAGGATAAACCAAAGATGGGTGATTACATGAAAATAAAAAAGGCAGGTGATTGTGTTATAACCTCCAATTTAATTGGTATGGAAGTTGAATGGATGTCTTTTCTATTTTTTTAAGTGATATGAATGGAATTCGACCGTATTTTTTCATTTACGAATGATTATGTTCTTAGCTACCTTTATATGTTATAAGTTATTTATATGGGTTTTATAGTAATCTTTTTCATTAAAAAAAGTAAGCAGTGAGATTATATTCAATGGAAATTATTTACTAATTCTTAAATGTAAAAGGTATTACTTTATAATAAGTATTCACAGTTTACATGTTTTGGAAAGACTAACAGTTTCCCATCTCTGTTTATCCCTTACCGAGGTTTTTATGCTCATCCCATGTTTTAAAAAAAATTCACAGGATTTAAGGGAGAATAGAGACAACGATGGTATCAATAGAAATTTTGTCATTAATAAAAATTAAAAACAAATCATGTTCCATTTTAATAGTATTTGTTTTTTTAAAAAATAAATAGTGAGTAGATGTTTTTACTTTGATATATTTGAGTTGTTACGTGTGAGTTGTGGCCTAATTCTCTAAAACTATAAACATGAAAAGTTCCACAATGTGAAATAATGTCAAATTATTATCATAACTCAATATTATGTAATTTATAAGGCCAATTATGTTCAATGTATATATCATGACACTTGGATTAGGGTAGGTGAGGATAGAATAAGAAAATAGAGTAACTTTAAAATAAATTAAATTCAAAGAAGGTGTATCTTATCTCTTGAATCCTTTTCCCTAAGAACCTCCATAGGGAAAATATATTCATCTATTGATGAGATAAAGGTATGTTGGACATGATTGATGGGCTTGGGAATATTATTATGAATAACATGTAAAATCCTCATGTCTTTCAAGGGGTTAGGAGAAGAGATGGTGGGGGTGGTATTTATAGGGGAGGAGAGTGGTGTTTTCTCATTATTTTATTCAATATTTTATTATTTTCTCTCATGAATATGAATATTTTGAAACATATCATTAGATAGTTTAAAATAGGTATGTAAAGATTTATATTTGGGGCTTACATCCCCCTTAAATCAACAAAGTCTAAAAAATTCACTTATTTAAATTTTATCATAAAATATCATATTTTATTATTCACTAAACATTATTGTTTTTTTGAAATTCAAAAAAATTCACCCTAAGCATTTTTTGTCATCTAAATTATAAAAATGAACTCTATTTAATGAAAACATTCTAAATAAGTGAAATTTTACTTTTAATTAAAATCATTGTTTACATGGAAAATACTAATTTTAAAATTATAACTGATTTTATAAAACATTGAAAATTTAATTAAGGTATCTAAAAATTATATTATATTCATAAGACAAAAGATAATAATTTCTAAATCTATTTTATAAATATAAATTTTCATTTAAATAATTATATTAATTATAAATTATAATTAAATATTTATATCTTATAAAATAACAAAAATTGTTTTATCATTTCTAAAACTATTATTTACATATACCATGAAACAAATGTATCATATTTTCATTCATAAGATACAAAACGTTTATTTGTTCCTTCATATATGAGTTTACTATTCATTGGGTCAGATTACTAGTCGTAATGGTCACATTACAATTCCAATGGTAAATTTACTACTCCATTTGTATAGGGTCCTTAACTTCTAAAAAATACCTTTATTTAATCACTCATCATTTATAATGTTTTTATTGTGTTCTCCATTTTATTGTATTTGGTTTATACTATATAAAAATTATAATTAGAGTATATCCATTGATATAATTTTATGTCATTATACATATATTAAATATGTTACACTTGAGTAATGATGTAATGTTTCCATCCTTATTATATACTTGGAAGGTTTATGATTAGTTTGACTGGGGATATACTATTTTATATCACTAACCATAATACTATTTATGATTTATGATTATGATTTTTAAATAGAAAAAATAATAAAATTTATCATGATAGTTTTTCAGTACAAATTTTTCATTTGATTATATGTATCCCCTTTCGAATGAGTAATACATTTCGAATAGTATGTGATGGTCAGAGACCACTATAGCCCTATAATTCATTGGTAGTACAAATGAAACCAATTAGATATTGTCTTGGATGAGGCCTTACCAATGTATGTCGATGTATTACCCTAAGACATTAAGGGTGTTTTCAAATGTATTTGAATTGGGTATTAATAAACTATTTTAGATGTTCAACATTAATAATTCCATCATTATGAATGTAGTTATTTCTCTACATGTGATAATTTTATTTTTTATGATATCCATGGATAATTATCCAGCTAATGAGATTAATTTTATAGTGTAAATTGATAATAATTTATTATTTACATATTATTTATGAACTATTTAGGTTATGTTTTATTTATTCCATTACCAATCATCTAATCTCACCCATATCTTATTTTTAATTTTCCCAAAATGAAAAAAAATGAATGATTTATTTGCACAGATGCCATGGAGGGAAGGACAGATTTCTTAATGAAAATAATATGATTTGTTATGTATTCAATTTTAATGTAAAACTTATATATATATATAATATTAAAATACTACTAAAATATTATCCCATTTTGTTTTATTTCATTGTATCTTATTCTAATGTAATAATGTAACCACAAAATCTGGGATACTTGAGATTGCGTCCTTACATTCCATTGATATAATTATGGGTTGTCAAATTTTCCCCCTTAATAAATATCACCATTAAAATTCAGTTATATATTTTAAGGTGAAGATATATGGGGGAAGATACACTTTATCACATCTTTGGGATCCCATATCACCACATCATACATATGGTTTCAACAAAGTACATTGAATAGGTGAGTTATCTTATTGCATGGAACATTATCTTTATGTTCCATGATCATCAAGAATTGGTCATTTTCTAGATATACAACATATTAGTTTAGTATATTTGGGGGGTCTATTATGAAATTTCATAATAAGGATACATGTAATAGGTCATGTACTTTGTAAAGGCATTCTTGTCGATAATACACAGCTCCAATGCGATTGAGAATCTCAAAGGGGACACTTTACCTAAGAAACATCATTCAATTCGTCCCAAATATATTGAATCTATTTTATAAAGATATATTTGGAATAAAAAATTATATTTATCCTCAACATATATGCCTCTTATATTATTATCAACAAATGAATTTTTTGAACTTTGAATATCCCTCATTGTATGTTGGATGGTCTTGAACTTTCTTTCCATTTCCTCAACTATTAATTGACCAATAATCTTGTATTGGCCATCTTCTTCCCAACATGATGGTTGTTTTTATTTATTCCCATAAAGGGATTTTTATGTAAATATTTTGATTCTTGAGTGGAAACATTTAATATATTATTAATAAACTAATAGAATATGTTTATCCCATCAACCTTTATAGTCTATCAACCATGAACACAACATGACTTCTAGTTCATTATATATTCTCCTATTGGACACCATTTTTTGGTGATAAGACATAATAAGGGTTAACATTGTTTTTATATTAGGTTTGAGACTATTCCAAAACATAAATCTAAATCTGAAATCTCAATTGGATATAATTTAAAATGGTATTCCCCGAATCATCACCACTTCTCATCTGTATATCACCACAAATTTATTTTTTTATATGTGTAATAATATTATAATGAATTGAGTAGTGTTTTTTAAGAATATTGACCATATCCAATAATGTTTTAATTCATCTTGTTGTAAATTATGAAAAATATTTGTTCTTATTCCCCCCCCCCTAATAGTTCTCATAGGGATCCTGATAAAACATCATGCTCCCTGGGTGTAGGGAGAATGTAGTGATATGAATTAAATTAAAAAACTTATTCATTAAATAATTATGTGAGTGTAGAAATTATCATGGACCAAATTTTTAGTCTCCTTAATCATTATTAATAAAAATATAGGATATACATGTTCTCATTACTTATAATGTCTTCTATTTTATAATAATATATCTTGGAGAATACATTATCATAGTCAGATGTAATGATTGAGAATTAATTTCAGAAAGGAACAATGATTTTTCTTCCATTATGATTTATATACATAGAAATGTCTAATATGATTTCTTGATTCTTATTTATTATCATTGATCGAGATGGAAATTTTTATATATATACATCTTATTTTGTATTCTTTCCTTCCGAGAATGGTAGTGGATTGAGAATTATTCATCTTTAATCAACATTAATTATATTCATTCTCAATTATCAATTACCTCCATTATGAATATATACATTAGGGTAAAAATATCTGTATATACTTCACACATCTCCCCATAGTGATAATTACACCATATTTTTAATGTGAAGATCATTATATCTTACACTAGATCATTCATTTTATATTTTTTCTCAGGAACATTCAACATCTTTGAGGCATAGGCAAAAACATTTTCATTTTAAAATAGTACGCATCCTAATTCCTAATTTAATGAATTATTGTATTCCATAAAAGTATCCCAACTAGAGGAAAGTGTGAGGATTGGTGCAGTGATACTATAGATTTTCAATTTTTTGGAGTTGCCTTCGCATTAATAAGACGAAAAACACAATAGTACCTACTAAACTAACTTTTTTAGAATGTTTTGAAATCATGATATGTTTCATGAAAATCATTAATAATTCCGATCTAGTCTAAGGAAACTATGGATCTCTATTATAGATTTTGTTATGGGATACTTCCCAATTTCTATTATCTTTGTAGTGTCCAAAGATATGCCTTTTATGTGATAAAATTCCCTTAGAATGATACTTACGCCATCTAGAACTCATATTTTCAATAATTTCATATTGATTTACCTTTAGATATGTATTTATCAAAGTATTTAAATTCTCTTCATTCCCCTAGCTTTTGGAGTATATCAAAATATAATCTAGAATGTATAAAAAAATTGTTGACAAAATATCAAAATACTCTATTCATTAAGGCAGCAAATACTTCTAGAGAAATAATGAGTTCAATTGAATACCTATGAAGTCATAATATCCATACATTATTAAAAATGAAGTCTAGGGATAATTTCAGTTTTTTTTATAATTGGTGTCAACCAAACTGGTGTTACACATTTGAGAAATACTAGGCCCCACATTGTTTATTAAACAATTATTTTATCTATGGTTAGTGGTACATGATCTTTATTATGATTTTTCTATATTCACGATAGTCATTGTAGAAGCACATTTGATCATCCTTCTTCTTGATGAAGTGGACCAACCCGACCCATGGTGAAATTTTTAGGCATATATAACCATATTCTAAATTATATTTTTACAAATTATCCATTTCTCATAACTAATTGGTGGAAATATTATACCCGTTCTAGGATATAGGAAAATATCTAGGTATAATTTAAATGGATAACACGATATTTTTTGTAGGATATGGTAACGGAAATTACTCATGAAATATATCAGTATAATCCCTCATAATGGGAATATATTAGAGAATAATTCAATACTGGTCTAAATCATTTGGAAAACATATGCTTTCTTGTAAAGAAATAATATCCACCCTTGATTGAAATATTTCAAAGGAGATTCATCCTCCTCTTTAAACTTGAACAAAATGAAGAAAGTCTCTGGATTTGAAGTTTAATCTCTCTATCTTGAGAGTTAGTGTTGGATTTATATAAGGAAAACCAATACATGACCAGTATTAAATCCAACTCCACAAAAGTTAGTGGGAACGCTTTTTTTCTAGATTTATTCAAAAAACATTTTAAGGGGAGAAATTATATATTTGGGATGAAATAATTTCCCCATTTGATGTCCTAAAAGATAACATAAACTCCATGTTTTGAGTTAGTGTTTGGATATTTTTACAAAAAATTCATGACATGGAATAATTTTTAGATCAATAATCATATTTGATCATTAAGGGAAAATGCGAGTTACTTTAACTACCTCATTTTTGTTCTAGTTATTTTCTATATCAATTATAAGAGTAGGGATGAGAATACTGAAGTTAAAAATAACATAATAGTTAAAATATGAACTTATAAAGAGTATATTATATAAGAAATGTAAAACATAACTTCATACTATCAATTATTAAATCTAGATTATCCGGGGAAACATTTCTTATTTGGTTTCAAAACATTAATGTATTCAAGTTCTTCATAATGGTTTGTAATGTTTTTTTTCTAAATCATAACCCCAAGTTAAATAAAACCATGTGTGTATAAAGGAATCTTTATTCTTCCCCAATTGATGATAAAGTTAAAAAAAACATTCCCCTTTTTGGATTATTACCTCTAATTTCAATAATCCTACTGCCATATCCACTTTTAATTCTAAGATAATGATGAAATTTCATTGAAATAACTCACTCTTTACATCCCCAAAATTTAATGATATTTACATATACTTAGATATTCCCCTATGGTTCTCACTAAAGTATAATTGTCTTAATTTTTAAAAATATATAATCCTTTATATGATCCCAACTATATAAACCCATGACATCTAAAAATATTATAAAATATTTTTTAAAATCAGTATTCCACTAATTAAAACCATAGGATCAAGATGAATAGTGTCTTTGGAATACTATGTTCCTAATAAATCAAATATAGAATAAAAAATACATATTTATTTAATTTACATTAATGATGTTTTAAATAAATTTTATCTACTACAAATTTATAGGATTATATGGGAGATAAATAAAAAAATGGGTGATAAAAAATCCATGTAATGGAATAAACATGATGGAAATGCATAACATGTGAGTGTATTGGCAGAAAAAGATATCAAAAATGTGAAGGCTCTTAAATAGTCACATGGGTTAATAACATAATTAATATGGAATTATAATATCCTAGAAACATGAGAATATGGAATCTAAACAAAACATGACTTAAACCAAAATCAAGGGTAATAAAAAAGACAACATCACATGGTGGAAAGTGTCACATCATGTATTAGGTTCACTCCCTAAATCCATAAATAACATCTCTTGTAATAAAAATTATCCAATTAATTTCAATTTTATTTCGTTGAACCCATCATAACTTGTACATATAATTTTTTTCCACATAATGAATTAAAATATAAAGATTAATTATAACGATCACTTTTAGAAAGAAATGGGTTGCATATAAATTACATACATTATAACCAATTGGATTTTTTTAATGGTTTCCATGAATTAAGTCATTTAATAACTTTAGGACATTCCTATGAATATTACATGAAAAATTATTTCCATGTGAATTGAATAATTGAAAAATAGTGTATAAATTCATTTGGAAATGTGACTCTTAAGCAAGCCAATAAAAAAGGATAATGAGTCTTTAAAGATGGTTAAGGAATAATAATTTCATAAAAAATTTACTAAAATAGTTTTCCATGATAAAATGATATTTTTATATAAAATTTAATGTTTAAAACAATTTATTTAGTAGTACATGAAATGGTTTAAGATACAAACATTATCTTTTTAATTTTTTTTTCTTATCGAGGGAAGTTGGGAAGGGAATATTTTGAAACATAAATTTCCACATAATTAAAAAATGAATTTTACTATTTCTATGTTTTTAGTAAACATATAAATAAATTATAATTATAAAATAATAATAATAGTGTTATAAATTGAGGATAATAGAGAGAGAAAGTGTAAACCAAATAAAATATGTTGGTTCACAGAGATTGATTACCTTTGGTTCCTGAATCCCTATTCACATTCACATAAAATCTCAAGAAAAAAATTATATTCATTAATTACTTAATTCATAAATATAAAACTTTTATTTACTATAATTGTATCCTGTGAATTTATAAACATTGGTATGTGATATAATGTTAAATTTCACCATTTCAGGGGTGTTCACTTCATGGTTCTATAGTTTTGTTAGTTGTGGATATTTATTAAAGATTCTATTAAATGGGAATACAAAAAAAAGTAGTGAAATGATATGGTAATCAAGAAATTCCATAAATTTAAATTTCTTCAACATTTTATATTCATTATAATATATGGATGATTCATTTAGAAAAAAATTAATGTTATATGGTATGTATATTTTCCATGTTTTATAGATCATCATGAATTAGTTTCTTTTAGTTTATATTTTGGTCGTATAATTATTCCAGAATAGAGAAACATATATAAATTACATATTTACTTCATTTGAAAAAATAATTTAATTAAAACATGCCATGAATGTGGTAATGGGAAACAAAAAAGCATTATCCATGGAAGTTATGAATCGATATAATATGGATGATGTTTTCATTTTTAAAATAAATTGATAGGAGAATAATATGGATGGTAGAAATTATATTAACAAAATAAAATTATAGAATATATTTTATAGAAGATTTATTATTCCATGATAAATTAAATTATTTTTTAGGATGTTGATAAATATAAAAACAAATGATATGTTTTATGGTATTACTTTCTCCTTTGGAAGTCTCCTCTTGGGCATCCACTTATGGAACCTTTTATTGGCCATTTGATGAGACTTTATGAACAATGAAATTATAGTAGAGTTTTTAGAAGGATATTCGGAGTATATTTTTAAATATCAAGGGAATATAAGCTTTGAGGAAAAGGGGTTGTGAGCGGTTGATTTTTAATGTGGAGGAGAGTGGTGTTTTTGAATAATATATTCCTTAGTTTATTATTTTGGATCAGGACATCAAATTGTTTTAAATCCAAAAAAAGTAAAATTTATATAATTTATGTGATTTCTAACTAATGTTATATCACATAATCCATAAATCACAAATTCATGTATTTAGCTTATAATCTTAAATATTGTAAATTTTCATTATTTCCTTATTCATAAAAAATTCAACTACATTTGAAAAATAAAACAAATTTACATAAACATTTTTCAATGAGTGTATTTAAAAATTCAAATGATTTTTAAGAAAATAATATTCTATATATTGTAAAATTACTTCGTCAATAAAATTCCCAATTATTAAATAATTATTTTATTAATGTTTTGATCAATTTTTTGACCCTTTAAAAAATTACTTAAGCTACAATATAATTATATTATCATTTTTATAAATCATAATATAATTTTCTAAACTCATTTTCAGGAAATAAATTTTTTCTTAAATTATAATATTATATAAAAATATAAAAAAAACATATATGTTTTATAAAAATATGAAAATTAATTTTATAATTTGGTAAAAAATTATTTACATATATATTGATATAAATATAAAATATTTATTTTCATTAGATACCTTCATATTATTTTCTTCTTTTATATGGATGGATAATACTATAATGGCGATGTTACTATTACTAATGGTCAGATTATTATGTGATGATCGGCTTGTTACATTATATAAAATAAGAAGTTTGAGGTGTGTGGGGTGGAAATCCATCATTCTTATAGAGATACTGGTGGAATTCTAGTGGTATGTAATTTATATAGGTGAGTCATTATAGAGTATGGTCATTTTGGGTGGTAATACATTCTAGATGTAGATCATTTCTAGAGGTGACTCATTCTTGGGGTAGGACATTTATGGTAGTCTTTACTTCAAGTGGTAGGTCATTTCTAGAGTTGATTTAATCTGGTTGAAGGTCATTTATGGTGGTGAGTCATTCTAGTGGTGGTTCATTCTTACGGAAGGTCATTTTTTAAATTACTCATTCTAGTTTTAGGTCATTTCTTATAGTGTTTCATTATGGAACTGTGTAATTCTTATGCCAGGTCATTTGGAGTAGTGTGTCATTCCGGTGGTAGGTCATTCTAGCAGCGTGTCATTTCTGGTGACAGGTCATTTCTAGCAGTGGTTCATTTTGGTGGTGAGTCGATTGGGCATTAGTTTATTTCTTGTGGTGATTAATTCTAGGCATATGTCATTTCATGAAGTGATTCATTTTTGTTGTAAGTGATTTATATTAGTAATTCCTTCTTGTGGAAGGTCATTCTAGTGGTTGGAAATTTCTATAAATGGGTGTTTCTAATGCTAGGTCATTCAGGCAGTAGGTCATTTCTGAAGGTCATTCATTTTGGGGATACGTTAGCAAATAATGTTTCCATTTTTTTCAAAAAATAATAGTTTTAAATTTTTGACATATTTTATGATGAAAAGGTAGTTTAATGTTTTATTTATTGGATTCTATATCTGTTTCAATGGGGATTAATTAAATATCTAATTTAAAAAATGTCCAAGGATCTTTTAAATTATTAATAATTATATTTTTTTTATGATATCTAAATTTAAAGGCCAATAAAAACCCATATCTAATTTTGGTGGTTTGTGGTCTAATTTTTTTAAAAGAGATTATCATTCTTTTATTATTTTGTTCTTACGTTCTCTTGAGATGGGAGGTCCCAAATCCTTCTTCCCTTGGGATCATGGAGCCTTGTTTTTTAGATTAACTCATCATCTCTGAGGAGGTTTACTCCTGTATGTGGACCCCCTATTTTCAGTGTATAATGTTGGTGAAAGGATCCGTTGTTTTAAGTAAGAATTCATCTAATTCTTATTTTTGTGTATCATCTAGGGAGGGGTTATCGTGTTTATATATATATATATAATTGGTTTATCCAAATTTACATGATAATTTAATTTATTAATCAAATTTATAAAAGGACATAGGAATGATAATCACATGATTTTATAAGTTCTATTATTATCATTATTTGTATTCTGTTTGTACAGACATCATGCCTTCCAAAAAATTGGGTTCATTGGGGGTCATTTATTGTGATTTTAATATTAAAATTATGGAAAACATGTTGTGTGATTTTTTGAAAAAAGTAAAACAAAATTGTATAATCATATACAGTCAGGTAATTAATTAGAGGCCCTAGGATCTTGTGTATTGTGTGATAACACCATTAATTGTAGAATTTGGATTATATAAGATACCCATTTCTAAATCTAAACAGGTTTTTCTTTTTGTGGAATGTGATGTTATTTGTGGAGAAACTTTGGTTTGTGAGCATGATGATAACATGATGTTCAATGGAATTGTTGTGTTGTTTGTGGAAGAGTAGATGAGATGTGGTTTTGCAGTGGGGTGGGGATGGTTGTAATGGTGCAATAGTGACACAAGGATATAATGGAGGTACTTATTTTGTTATGGAAGTTTAGATATTGTAAAATTCTACATCTTTAGTGATGTACAATTTTAGTTTATAGGTTGGTAATTGTTAGGGAAATTAATAATAAAAGTGGGATTGGATAATGAATTAATTATCAAATGAATGTATGAACCAAATAGTTATTTTTTCTATATGAATGAGGGTTGTGAATATATATAAATGTAAATGTTTTAATAGAATATATTGTTAATAAATAATTTATAAAATGGATTAGAAATTATTAAAATTTTAAATATGAACCATGGATTGTGTTTTTCTTATGGGGGTTGGTCTTGATTTAGCTGTACAATTGGAATTTCTTATGAGATGTTTTATGCTATTGTAAACCCTTAGGATGGGGATTTAGTTTTGAAATAAATATTTATATATCTTCCATATTATTTGGTTTTTAGGCGCATCCCACCCTCATCGATCACAATGTGTCGACACCCGCGTAGTCACACCAGGGTGTTTGTCCAACATCCTCATGAAAGGATGAATGGCTGTATACCTATGCATCCTCATTCCCTATTCCTGTAATTGGTGATATGTATGGTTTATGATGGACAAAAGTTATATGTGTATTCTTCTACATGTTATGTTATGAGATTTTATGGACAAGGTGTGTTTAGACGAGATGTGGTCATATGGCTTACGATGAGGGTCATGCGTGGTAGGTGGAGGGAGCAGGGTTATTTTCATTCACATTTATGATACCCTACTACCATGGTAATGATATGTTATTAGATGTGATGTGATGGACCATATCCTTATAGTATGAATGTGATGTGATGTTTTTTTTATGTAATTTAGAATAGGTGGGAGCACTAGAAATTTCTAAGATGGGGTGACTGAGGAAAATCAGTGGGAATATTGTGTGAGGTTATGATTCATTTATTTGATTCATATAATATTATTATACTTGAATGTGTAATTTTGTTAGCGATCCTTGGTGAGGTTGGTGTCTGTATTAGTTTACCATTATAGGTTTTGTTTGTTTTTTTCTCATGAGTACATTAATATTCACGTTTCATATGCATATAAGAGACATTTGTTTTCTTACTGAGTATATTTGTATTCTCAACCTATGTATATAAATTTTTTATCATGTTTATTGGAGTTATTCATGGTAAATTTTATACATTACTTGAACAGACCTCCGGATTACTACTTTTTTATTCTTTAGCATTGTTTTTTGTATTTACATTGGAATCCATTATCTCTATCAGTTTTTTTACACATGCATTATGGTATGATTTTTGGATTTATTATATATAAGTACTAGATTTTATTATGGTTTATTAGTCATATCTCTCGATTAAATTTATATTATAGAGGATAAATAATTCAATACTTGAAATTTGTATACCCTTAGTGCTAATCTCCAAACTGAAGCCTACAAGAGGCAGGACTTTGGGGTCATAATATTTCTCCCCACATTACAATATTATTGGTGGTTGGGAATCATGATAGAGTGTTGTTATAGCTGATGACTGAGTGATGTGATGGAGTTTGGAGTTAGGCACGGTGAGGATTTCATGGGTCGATATGGAGAATGTTTCAGTTTATCTTAATGTAGGACAATGGCCATAGAGACAAGCTAGGGCATAGAATTTTATCCCCCACATTGTCCTATGGATAGACTTTGACCATATTGAATGACCAAGTAATTCAGACCATTTTGCAAGGTAGACTGTTAGGATAGGTACATAAATCAGGATGAAATTATTCTTATTTGAATTGGGTGGTTTTGGGAAGGTTAAAATGAATATTGTGAATTAAAATAAATCATAGTAATGTTACATACTATCTGTGTTAGGAAATCGTTATTTTTCCTTCAACTATGGAGCATGGTTTTCATTTTCTTGTGGCTTAGCTAGTAGAGGTACAACATGATAACCAATTTGATAACTAGAGGGTTGATCTAGTTGAGGTTGAGGATTTATTGTAGGGAACATTGTGAGATTTTTAATAGTAGTCTTTAGGGAAGTATGAGGGAATCATTTCTTATGAGGATATAGAGAGATGAATATAGGATATGTAGATCTATTTTAGTTTGATCCAGGACCCAATGGATTATTTATACCCTTTTGCAGTTGGTTATATGTGAGTATCTTCATGTCAGTGGTGGACATTGTACCATGATGATCTTAAGGAGGAAAATGTTTTATGGTTCGACCTTCATAAGTAGTTCTCGATGGAGTTCAATAAAGAGGTAGGAGAAAATCTCTCTTTATTTTGGTTGTAGGAATGTATAGTTTCTTGGGATAATGTTCAATGACCTTCTATGCATTTCTGTATAACTCTTCCCAGATGATGAGACCTAATAAAGGCATCATGAGGAAGAAATCCACAATTTGATCCAATATTACATTACTCCTTTTACATTTCCAAAGTATTTGGAAGATCAAAATAAGGAATAGGTGATTGAACAGATGCACTCATGAGGAGGGAACTAGGACCTCAGGAACAAGGGCCTTTGAGGTTTTGACCTGAAGGGAGTCTACCTCAACATCTTCCCTTCCATCAATCTATGGAAATTGTTTTTGGTACTCCTCCTAGAGACTTCGGACAAGTGTATTTTTCATTTGTGATGTTTTGGTCTACTATCATGACTAGTTAATAATAGATTAATAAGATCAGTTTGGTGGATGTTGATTTTTTCAATTCCAAACAAAATAGAAGTTTCTAGTAAAGATTCTACAGTAGAAATGGTAGATGATTTTCACTCCATAGAGAGTATATTTTATAGGGAATGTTTGACCACAAGATGTAACTCCCACTTAGGGAACATGAACTGGGAATGTTCATGTTTTTCCCATTAAAAAATTGGTAGAGGATATGGATTTGGTTAGTTTTAGGAAGTGTAGGTAGCAGTACCAGAGGGTCTATGGATTATTTGAGGAATTCTTAGTTTATAATTTTCACTTGTTTTTTCCTTGAATTATTATGGAGCTTCAGACTCCTTTTTTCACCTCCTCTAGTTCATTATCTAGGACTACACGTAGAGAGTATTGTTATTACATTTTTGATAACTATGCCAATCAAAGGCCAAACCAATTTATTTTTTTATGTGTTAGGGATGTGAACTGATGATGGGGCTACTTCAGTCATGTGTAGACCTTCTTTTACTTTAGTTGCAACCATAATATTTAATCGTCAACATCAACTAGTTAATGTTATACGCATGATGTTATAAATTTATTTATTAGGGAATTCATGTTATCAAATGTAGATATAAAGTGTGTGGTTTTCATTGGCGATATGGAATTTGGTATTTGGATCCCCTTCATGCATAGATGGATGTCTTTTTTCTGAATAAATAGACACTATGATATATGAGGATACCAAGGTTGTAAACGATTTCTTATGTGTTTAACATGAGGAGTTTGTGACACTACCCTATAAACATGATGTTGAGTGTGAGATCGTAATAAAACCTAGTGCTCCTCCATTTTCAATGTCTCCCTATTTGATGGCACCTTCTATGTTTTTTAGAGTTGAGTATTTTGATTTATGATCTGATGCATAATGGTTTCATCTAACCTAGTGTATCACCATGGGGTGCTCCATTTTTGTTCTCTAAGAAGTCAGATAGTGGTATGAGGTTGTTCATAGACTATAAGAGGTTGAGCCAGGTGACGACCAAGAATCTATATCCTCTTCCATGGATTGATGATCTTTTCAGCTAGTTGAGAGGAGCTAGTCGGTTCTTCAATATCGATATACTCTATCAATATCTCTATTTAATGGTGAAGAATAGAGATATCCAGAATACATCCTCCTTAGGTAGGTATGGGAACTTTTAGTTTTGTTCATTTCTTTCGATGTTACAAATACACCATACAGGTCTATAGGGATAATGAATTCTATGTTCCATGGGTTCCATGACTAGTTCATCATCATAGTCATCAATGATATCTTGATCTACTATGGGCCGAAGGAGGATCATGTTGAGAATATCATATATTTTTTATAGGTTCTCCATCACCAAAAGCTGTAAGGATTTTTTTTCGGTTGTTAATTTTTTATTAAAAGAGGTGAATTTCTTTAGGATCTTAATTTCTTAAAATGTTGTGGTAGTGTGCCGATCAATTATTGGGGAGTTCATTTCTATCGTGTAACCTAAGAACGTTGAATATGTTGATAGCTTATTTGATCTCAGAGCATATTATCATTATTTTTTACCATATTTACCTCAGTTTTCATCCCCTTAAATAGCATTTACCAGGAAGTATCATTCTTTCATGTAGAATAATATGTTCCATGATGGATTCAATTTCCTAAAGGTGATGTTGGAAAGATCTCTAGTGCATCAATTTTGTAATGAGGGTTTGTTTTTTGAAATGTTCTGTGTTGTGTCCAGTCTTTCATTGGGATGCATCTAGATTAATCCAAAGGATGTGATCTCTTATGGGTCAATAAATTCATTGCCTCACAAGTGTAACTATTTTACCGATGATCTTGAGATTTCAAAATTTCTATTTTACTGAATTTTGTGTGACATTACCTCATTGGGATGTTATTTTTGGTCTTCACAAATTAAAAGAGTACTAGGTATGTATTTTCATAGAATTATGTTAATCTATGATATTGGTGTTGGATGGAGTTTCATCACAAATATGATTTTGAGATATCCTACACCTTAGTAAAGGGGAATGCCAGGGCATGTGATTTGGAAAGAAAGTCATATAAGGATGTTGTTTTGTAGTATGCAGGTGCTTGGAGAGGGATGGAGGAATTTCTGACCCTACACATAGATGCAAGGATAGATTTGATATATATTATTTACTTTAGATGATGGTCCATACATGTCTGGTGTATCAAGTGGAGGATCCATAGTGGGGAGATTCAGAGGTAGAGGTGATGTGTGATCATGTTGGACATAGTGATGCTCTAGAGGGATGTTTAGAGGATGGTTTGAACATATGGTGTTTTGGGGGAGGTTTTTGGCTATGATAGTTATGTGTAATGGATTCCATTCAGTATTTTATAGTTATACAAAAGTGGTACACCTATTATTTTTGATGATATGGCATGGATTGAGGAAATAGTTTTGGAGGCTAGGGATAAAAAGGGAATTTTAAGAGTTTGTGTCTTGTTGTCTAGTTTTCCATCATGTTGAGTTAGATCACAATATTACTAGATGTTTGTTACCACCCCTGGATATTATTGAGTGGAAATGAGATGAAATATATATGGGTTTCTTCCTAATTATACCACAAACAAAGGGAGGTTTTAATTCAATCCCAATAATTGTGTGTCTGTTGATTTAATTAGAACACTAACTAAAAATAATTGTGTCTAGAATAAGATATGATTTAGAAAAAGGGTATGTGTATGATTAGGTGTGGTTGTACGAAGTCTCTATTTCCATTATTCTGGATCAAGATTCATGTTTTACCATATGAGTCTGGTGGGGATTGAAACAGGATTTTGTAACTCATTTGTGCCTTATCACCTCGTTCCATTGTTAAACGGATCGGATGATAGAACATACTATCCAAACATTGGAGGATGTGTTATCAGTGTGTATCTTGGACTCTGGAAGATATTAGGCATGACATGATCCCTTAGTTGATTTTTTTATAATAACTATAATCAATCATCAATTAGAATGGCATAGTTTGAGGATTTGTATTGGCATCTATGTTGTTCTCATTTATACGGAGTATAGGTTGGGGATTCAGATGATCTTGGACTCGATGTGGTACATGAAAAGACTGAGAAGGTTTGGCTGCATATAGAGGGGATGAAGGAAGCACATAATAGAAAAAAAATACACATCTCGATCATAAGAGGAGGCCTTAAAAGTTTTAGGACGGGGACCCCATGTTCATTTTGTTATCTCCACAAAATTTTATGCATAAGTTTTATGAACAGAGTAAGATCTCATCCTAGTATGTTGGGCCTGTTGAGGTGTTGAGGAGTGTCAGTGAGGTGGATTACCTGTTGGAATCTCCACCTCAAATAGACTTTATCCATGATGTCTTCCATGTCTCTAAGATATTTTGATATCTTAATGATGAAGGGGAATTTGGATATTGAGGACGATGTGACATTTTTGGAGCATCCAATAGAGATCTAAGACCATTGAGAGAATGTTCTATAAGGATAGACCATTCCATGGGTCTATATGTTTTGGAGTCATAGGGGTGTGGAGGAGAGTACTAGGGAGCATTTGATGCAGATGGGTGCTCATTACCTAGAGTTTTTTGGTGTTTTTCTCATTTTTTCAATGTGATATGCTATTTGTACATTCATGTTTTATGTGATATGTTTCCATTCCCTTGATATGATGTTTTGTGTGTGATGTGTGATGATGTTGTGACATGTGAAAATGGAAATTCATAACTCCTAATCAAGATGCATTATAATATTATTTAATTAAACCTATTTATGTGAGTCAGTTGCACCCAGAGAAGATAATATCATAAAATAGATGGTGGAATTTCCCGATTCCAATGTTCAGGGAAGTATGAATTTTGATCAATTATTTATAGATTTTGGGTTAGAAAGTTAGGTTGGTGGTAGAATTTTAGATGTAATGAGTTCATTCAGAGGAATCTATAGGGATGGTTGTTTGGACCCTTTATCCCCTTACATCTAGGTTTTATTTTTATTCTCATGGGAGAGAATATTTTGAGAGGTATTTGAGGTAATGGAACAGACCTTCTTGTCCATGAAATTGTAAATAATATAAGATGTTTGAGGTTTCCATGATAATGTTGAGGTGTTTGAAGGAAAAGTGATTCATTCTGAGAGTAGTTCATTTCTAGAATTTAGTCATTTTGATAGTTTTTCATTTTTGATTGTGAGTTATTCTAGGGGTAGGCCATTATTAGTGATGAGTTATTCCGGTGGTATGTTATTTCTATCACTAAGTCATTCCAGTGGAAGGTATATACTGCATGTGATTATTTGCTGGTAGGTCATTTATTGTAGTGAGCCACTCAAGGGGTAGATTATTTTTGGATTTGATTCATTATAGGGGAAAGTCACTCTATCTATAGGACATTTCTAGTGGATGGTCAGTTTGGTAGTAAGACTTTATAAAGGCATTTCATTTCTATGGTGAGTCATTCTAGTGGTATATCATTTTATAATTAGGTCATTTCTAGCAAAAAGTGAGTCTGTCGTTAGGCTATTTTTGAATTAGGTCATTTCTGCGGGTGGGTCACTCTAGTACTGTTTCATTTTGGTTGTATATCATTTATAGTGGTGATTAATTTGGCTAGTAGTTAATTAATGGAAGTGATTCATTCCAGCAATATGTCATTTCTAACGATGGATCATTTTTGTGGTAGGTGATTCTAGTGGTTGGTTATTTCATATGGCAGGTTATCCTAGTGGTAGGTTAGTGAACAATGTTTCTAGTTTTCCAAAAATTGATTTTTTCCAATTTTTTGACATCTTTTATGAAAATAATATAGTTTAATGTTTAATTATATGGGTTATGAGATCATTTTTATAAGGGAATAATCATATAATCAATTTATAAAAATAATAGAAACTATTTAAATTATTAAAATGTCCGGTTTTTATGAGACCCTTCATTAATGGAAAATTAAAAATTATATCTATTTCTAGTGGGTTGGGATATAATTTTTCAAAATCCAATATCACTCCATCATTATTTTGGAATTACATTATTTTAATATGGGAGCTTAATATTGATATTCCCATTGAGTCGTAGACCCTTGTTGCTATAGTTGAATTGAACACCCCGTTGGAGTTTTCCTCCTATAGGGACACCCCTATTTCTGGTGATATATGTTGGTGTAAAGATCCTTTTTATAGATATTAATAAATTTGTTTATTCTTTATATATATCATGTAGATATGGGTTCTTATGCTTATCTATGTGGAATTGGTTGCATCCAAATTAAAAAATTTAATTAAATTGGCTGAATAAATATTAAAAGGGATTGGGGAACGTGAATCAAATGATCTTATGATCAATATTTTTTTTTTGATATTTTTTTATTATTGTAATTCCTTGATTACCATTATATATATTGGGGGTTCTTTCTTTTGTATTTATGATGTGAATTGTGGAATGAAAGTTGTGAAATGTTTTACAACAGTTAATGCATAATTGGATAATCATATTCTATCGGGTAATGAATTTGATACCCATAGACATTTTTTTTACCAACCATAAATAAATAAGAGGTGTTGACTAAGAGCCCCATTGGTATATCAGAAATGGTTTTTTTTGGTATGTGGTGTGATATATGGAATGGTTACATTTTTTATCATGGGGATGATGTGATGCACAATGGCGATATTGTGATGTGTGTGGAGGAGGGAAATATATTTGGTTTTGTAGCAGGGGTATAATTAGTTTTATGTTATGGTGTTTAAACATGGCTATGATAGAGGTTGTGATATAGTTTTTGTTGTTGGGATATTCTACATTGTTGCTTGTTGTGTGTGGTATAATTTTAGTTTCCTAGTTTATAATGGATAGTAACATGATTAATAATAATTGGAATGTTTAACATATTAATTAATGAAGGGATATATTGATTAAAAGGTTATTATTTATATATGATTTAGGGCATAGAAATACTAAAATAATTTAATTTTTTAATGGAATGGTTTGGAAATAGAAATTCTAGAAATTTGCTTAATGATAAAAAAATTGAAATATGAATAGTTTCCATTTTTACTATTGGGGGTTATGCATCTAGATTTAGTAGAAGAATTTGAGGTTCATATTATATGTTTTGTTTATTTTGAACCATTTTCATGGGCCTTGTGTGTGATAATGCAATATGTATTTACCTTTTAAATTCTTATGATTACTATACACCCCCCCCATAGATAACCATTTATCGACACATGTGGGGTCATGCACGGGCTATTTTTTCAAACATCATGGTGGGTGGGTGGATAGCTGGTTACCTTTTCTTCCCAGCACTCCTGTCTAGTCATGGGTGATATGCACAGGGTTTTATGGCCATAAGTCAGAAGTTTCTTTGTCAACATGTTATGTGATGTAATTTGATAACCTATGTGTGTTCATGAAAAATGTGGTGAGATGGATTATGGTATGGGTAATGCGTGGTAGGATGAGGGAATGTGGGGGGGTTTCATATACTGTCACAATACCCTACTACCTTGGTAATGAGATGTGATGTGATGTGTTGTCCAAGATGTCAGCGAGTGGGTTGTGATGTGATGTTTTGTAGTGTTATTCAGAATATGTGGGTGTGGCAGGTTGTATGAATTTTGGGAGAGAGAGTGGAACATAAGATTGAATGTGATGTGGGTACCCTATCATCAATATGATTTATATTATATTATTATTAATGGAATAATTATTTGTTTAGTGGTTCACGGTGAGGTTGCTGTTTTGGTGAGTGTACTTCCATACGCACTATTTGGTTATGTTGTTTTTTCAAAATGGTGCATTAGTATGCTCCTTTCACATGTTTACAAGAGACATTTCATTTTCTATTGAGTATAAATGTTTGATTAGCCTACATATATAAAACAATTTTCATGTTTCTAACGGGTCATTATGTACCATATAATACATTAATAGCTCAAACCAATGGATTGTTTTTGTGTCACTATATAGTAAATTTTTGGGCAATTTTCTTTTATGAGATTTATCTATATCTATTTTATTTACCCATGAATTTATGATGGTTTATGGAATAACAATATATAATTCATGGAGTTATTATTGTTATTTCATCTTATCTCCTGATCTTATTTTCTTTTTCAGGGTTAATGCATTCTAGAAATGATATTTTTATACCCTCAGTACTAGTCACCAAAACGGGGCTACTAGAGGCTAGAATCGACAATAATTTTCACTCTCCCCTCATTATGGTATCTTATGAGGTATTTTTTCATTGCATACTATAACAATTTTTATATTTTTAAAGTTAATATGGTATATATACATTCTATAAATACAACTAATTTCATTCATTATTTAATAACTTCAATTTTTTCTCAAGTTAATATATATTTTCATTATCAAAATAAAAACTGCTTTACTAATTTTATGATTCACTTATACAGTGTTGTTTTCATGAGTGTGACAATTTATGGGTTAAATAATATCCAAATATACCTATTATTATTTTCTTATTTTCAATTTTCCCCAATTTTAATATATTGAATTCTTCGTACCATTTTTATTGTCTAAATGTAATGTTTCAATAAATATAACAAAATATTTTGGATTTTATCTTGTATTGTATGTGATTTAATAATTATGATATATATATATAATAATAAGGTAAAATATTTTTAATGAATTATGGATATTTAAAAGACACACTATAAGAAAAAAATAATTTTTTATTATATGAAATATGTATCAAGGGATGACAATTAAGATAAGAAGACCCTTTAAAGTATCATAATAATTTAGGTAAGAATAATTTGGTAATGAGGTTATATAAAATCATTTTAGAAGCCCAAAAAATAAAGAGTAATTAATATTAAAATTATATATTTTGTATAATGAAGGAAAAATGGAAGAATAAACTTGAATAATAATTTGTGTAACTCAATGGTAGATTTTTTTTTAAAACAAACCCTTACAAAATTTTTAATTTTTCAGTCAAAATCCAATGAGAGAATTAAAATTGAATATAAGATTATATATAATGAAATATAATATAATAATGTAAAATAATATTTAATGGTATCTAGATAAACCCTTCGAAAAACATGGTGTATAGTATGAAACTTCTCTAAGTGAGTGAAATTTTATGAAAAGTAGCCCTAATATTTTTTCCTAGCATCCACTGATGGGATTTAAACTATAGTATAAAATAAAGAAATATAATAATAACCTATAATAGAACCTTTTTGGGTCAATAAAATGTTATAAATATAATTTATGATTATTACGTATATGTAAATTAGTTTATTATTATATAATTTTGATATCGATGGAGATTAATCTTGATCGTTTTAATCTAAATTAATAATATAGATTTTGTTATTTATTCATCTACCAATGATAATAATTCAAAAATAATTTAATTTACTATAATATATAACTTATATTTCTTTAAAAATATTCAATATCATCAAAAAACTATTTTAAATATACTACCTAAAATGGAATGGGTAACTTCTTATTTCAGTGACTTTAGAGACCAAAGATTGTATTATAATAATAAGTTAAACACTTAATATAACCCTAATAATAAGGAAAAAATAATTATTTTATTTTTACTTTATAATAATATTATTATATAGGTTTCTATGTTCATCCAAGATATATTTTTATATAATTGTTCATGTATGTGGTTAGAGTTACTCAGAAATGAATATAAAATCATTTCAAGAGTGAGTATGGGTATGAAATGGTTTTTTAGAAATAATATCTTTATAAAAGAAGAATAATGGTAATATTTATATTTTTAAACATTTTAACTGATATTTTATGTTCCTTTAATAAATATTAAAAATGAATATGATAAAAGAAAAATGTTATTTAGGTACTCAATTGTCCAAACAACGAACATATATCATTTTAATTTCATGAAGAATTAGAGGAAGTGGTGGTGTATTGTAATTTTTATCTACATATAAATATATATATATTATATTTTTCAAATTTATTATTCAATTCCATCTATATAGCAGAAAAAATATTTGGTCCTGATAAAACCGATGTTGCCTCTTTGTAGAAGATATTGTCCACAAAAAAGGATGGATTTTTAGTGTTTTTGTAAGATGTTGACATGGAATAATTTTCTGGTAAAAATTTATATATTAAAATTTCAATATAAATATTATAATTAGGAAATTATATTAATATAATTTTTTGGTTTTGGAAGGGAATGAAAAAGAAGAAACAATTATGGATTATGTAAAACATAAATCGATACCTTGAATTTTATCAGGGATGTTATAATGAAAATGAAGGAATTAAGAAAAATAATTGAGATGAGAGGATAATTAAATTTTCAAATAGTTCTATCAGGATAAATAATGTTGTGTTTTAGGAAGAAATTTGAGGATCTGGGTGTGTCAAGAAGGTGTTGAAATGTCCCCTTTAATTAGGTCATAATAGGGAACATTTCTAAACATGAATTATTTTTCCATTATGGATTGAAACTATTCATGGGTAAAATGTTCCAAATGTAATAAATAATAGATTTTTTGATATTTTTTCAATATATCAATAACTCTTTACTTTCACACTTGTTATAAACATGTAGGAACTCTTATGTTACTATATTTGTTTCTTTTTTTATTGTGGTATCTATTTTTTACCCAAGTAATATATATTTTTTATAATCATATAAAATAAACCAATTTATAAATTTCAGGATTCAAGAAAAAAAATAAAATATAATAAATAATATCATTCAATTTATAATTAATTTAAAGTTTACATTTAAATTAAAATATTATATATATAGAAAAAATTCATTTCATCAATTAATTGTTCTTAATCTTATTTAGAAATGATTACTAGTTGAATGTGTGATAATTTATTCTAATATATTATTAATAATTATATCAAACTAAATATTTATATGTGATTAATTTTATTGGTTCAAATAAAATTAAAAAATATTAATTGAAAAATTCATTGAAAATAGAAGTTTTAGCATTATCATGGTCATTAATTTAAATTTTACTAATCATAGGATTATGAAATAAAACAATTATAACATATTATAAAACATGACCATATTGATAAAAAATAGGATATAAATTCATTTGGATTAAATTAAAAAACATTATGAAAACTAATTTTTAATATAAGTGAATCAAATTCGTCTTTAGAGTAAATTATTACTTAAGATTCCAAAACATAAAAAATAATCTTTCATGAATGTAAAATAGTATTCTTGAATTCTTAATGGTATTATATATAAATATATAATCATAAAAAAAGTTATTTAAATATTTTATTTCACAAATTTAGTATAATCACATTATAAAAGGGAGTGTAGTTGAAATTTTATTCACTATTCACGTAAAAATTAATTTATTTATAAAATACAAAAAATTAATTCATATTATACTATTATATTTATGAATACAAAAATATATTTTAGTTTTTCATAATAAAATTTTCAATGTTTGGAAATTAAATCTTGTATAATAATAGAAAAATAAAAATCAAACTATTTTTAGATGGAAAATGTCATTTTGAAAATTATTTACTATTTTTAATATTACTTCATATCGATTAATTATCAAATTACTGATAATTTATTATTAATATATAAAATATATTTTATCATTAATATATTTATAAGTTTAAAAACATAAAATAATAATTTTTAGAGTGGTTACCTCTTGAATCATAAATGGGTATTATTATTTATTTAGCTATAATAATTTAATTTTCATCAATTCCATAGTACTAAAAATAAACAGTATTTTTATTTTTTCATTTATTTAAAAATTATTTACATATTGTTTCCCCAACACTTACATGGATACATATTAATTATGAAATAAGGATTTATGGTTTGTTTTAGTTAGGCGTTTCATGTAAAGAATAACATTTAAGGCATTAGTTTTATAAAGGAAAAATTATTTTAAGATCTCAGGATGTTACATTCTCTTCATAATTAAAAAATAATATTTATCACAATTTAAATTTTTTATATGAAATGAAAATACTTATGTCACGAACCAACCCGGGTCAACCCTGAACCGGTCACCCGAGCCGGTCCGCAACATGGTCCGAGAGGCGTTCCCGATCCTCCCGGACTGGCGACAAGCACCAGGGCATCAACAGAGGCTATGGGAACGATTTCGCCCATTATAAATAAATAAGACAACGAAAATAATACAGAGCAGCGCAGAAAAGATAAACCAGATAAAGTGACTAAACAGGAACAAACAAGAAACAAACTAACCAAACACGACGTGCGAACAAACTCCGTGCGACCTCACGGGTCGCTCTCCGACTCAACGATCAAGCGTCGCCCTAGGAAAGCGCACTCAAGCTATAGCCTGCACAAACACTAAAAACAGAAAAGAACTCTAGGCGTGAGTATTAAAACTCAGTAGGCTAGCCCGATATCTATTCCCAAAGAACTACCTTTAAAATAAAAGAAACATCATTTCAAGTTTGAACTACAATTTATAAAAATATGTTTTTCTAAGCATTTTACTTAAAAACAAAGTACGAACCATTGCCCTTAGCCATTTCAAAATCCGGGTTCATTTCATTAGTGTCAATGACATTTCAGGAAAGGGGGAAAGTGATGTTTAAATTTTCAAATTTGTACAAAAGGGATTAAACACTTTTATTTGAAAATAATTTTTAGAAACCTAATCAAAAGCAATTTACCATTTTCCCAAGAAAACAATACACCAGAATGCACAAAGTAAAACACACAGCAAGGGCAATGTAGGTATACATGTGAGCATCATAATCATTACTGCAAGCTACAAAAGCTGAATAGACATGGGTGAACCTAGGAGATCGAGAATAAACCAGAATACACCAATACATGAGAAATCATCCTTATTGACATGTCACGATGAAATCAAAACGCACAAAACGCTCGACCATCCACTCACAGGCAGGTCGAGGGCAAATCCCATAGTAATAAACCCAATATATCCACCTACTATGGGCCACTGGTCAGTACCATAACCTACCAGTGCAGCATTCGTTCTTAGAATATTCTCTCAATATGCCAGATTCCCATGTCTCAAGTGTTTAAGAAAAAGGGGGTGAGCCAACCGATGCCAACCGAGCATCCAATCAGATATATCTATATATAAAGAACAACAGGAAATCCCCGAGCCACTCCATGGGACAACCTCTTGCCTTTAACTACTCAAGTACCTGGGAGCCTCTAAGCGCGGCCTCCCAAACAATCAATTGAAACTAAGGCATGAGAGTCGTCCTAAGAGGGTTTTTATAAAAACATTTCCATCGCTTTCCATAAAGTACCAAACGGGCATTTAATACGGTTCACAATTACTACCAAAACCAGTTTAAAACTATTTGAAGAACCCACAAAACACTACTTCACAGGTTGCCAATATTTTTATAAACCAAACCAAACCATTTTCTTTTTCCAAGTAATCTTTAAGAGCCAACCGGGAAATTTCTCAAACAAACCAAAGTATTTGTTCATGATTCAAAAGAAATCATTTCTCATTAAACCAAAACTCTGTTTTACATTCTGTAAAATATGTTTAAAAGCCAAACGGGCATTCTTTCATTATTGGGTGTCCGCTCGTCAAAAGGATGTTTCATGTGTCGTGTATAAAATAAACGGCTCCTTTTGACGTTAAATAACCATTTAAAAATTTACCATCTTATATTAAAAATTAATTACCGTATATTATCTCATATCTATTACAATTAATAAAATCTTGATTTTGAATAATTTGGGTGCGCAAATAGCATGAAATAATATAACTTAAATTTTAAAAGCAGTGCAAAGGGGACCTACCTCAAAACCAAGCGCGTCGACACAACAACCTCGGACCCAAGGCACGATGACACGACGTGTGTCCGAAACCACGTGACAAAGTTTAACACTCTGCATAATCAATTTCAAGGACTCAGACACAACCAAAAACTCACCAGAGCCTGCGAAACCAAGCGGCGGGAATAAACGCTCACCTTGAAACTAAAGCGCGGTGACGATGGAACCTCAAAAACAAGGCGCGACGGTGGTGCTCACTTGGAAACACCCTGCGCGGGTCCTCAAACAATAATCCTACCAAAAGAAACATAAAATGATAACCCCCAAAAAATAAAAGTCCAAAACAAGAATAATATTAATAATAATAATAATAACAATAATAATAAGATTAATAATAATAATAATAATAACAATAATGGGAATCATAATAATAATAGTAGTAGTAGTAGTAATAATGATAAAAATATGAAAAATAATAGTAATAATAATAATAATAATAAAATGGATAATAATAATAATAATAATAATAATAATAAAATTAGTATTAATAATAATTACAATTACACTAATAATAATAAAATTAATAATAATCATAATAATGATAATAAATAATAATAATAATAATAATAATAATAATAATAATAACAATAATGTGAATAACAAGATTAATAATAATAATAATAACAACAAAAATAAAAATAATAAATAAATAAATAAAAAATAAATAAAAGAAACCTGGGGGGAGCAGTGATGGAAGCTTGCAGCGCACGGAGAGGAGGGCCTACGCGGGCCGGCCGTGGTGCGACGGTGTATAGAGGAGGGAGGTCCGGGCTGGTTCGCTTGGGCTGCTAGGTAGAAAGGAAAAGGTGCGCTGGAGTGGAGGCGGAGGCCAGTCGGCCGGAGCAGGGAGGAGAAGGGTAGCGCCGGTGGAACCTATGCTGCTGGCCGGTGGATCGACACAGGAGGAGGCGCGCTGGTGGCTGCTGCAGGTGGTGGATGCGGGTGACGGTGCTACATGCGAGAGTGAGGAGGGAGGTGACGCTGCAAGGGGAAAAGGTAGCCGGCGGCCGGCAGCGAGTGTGTGTGCTAAGGGAGGGAGGACGCACTGCAAGAAAGGGCGCCGACGGAGGGCTTCTGCGGCGGAGCAAGCAGGGTAGGGGGAGGGCGTGCAGCGGCGGTTAAGGAGGAGGGGAACCGAGGCAAAGCTGCTGCGCGGCTTCTGAGGAGGCACTGGGTCGCTGCTTCTGCTGCTGCGGAAGGAGGCAGGGAGGAAAACGGTGAAGAGAAGGCGGAGAGGGAGGTCGGGTCCAGGCCGGTGCTACAGGGGAAGGTATAGGGATGGTTTTCTCAAACGCAGCAAGGGGGAAAGCCGAGGGCTGGAGGGAGGGGAGCTACGCAGAAGAAACAGGAAGAGGGAGGAAGAGAAGAGGTAGGCCGAGCGGCGGGGTGCGGTGCGGCTCCCGCGGGGGAGAGAAAAAAAATATATATACATATAGGGGGAACCGTTGGCAGCAAGACGGGGCAGCAAGAGAGACGGACAAATGGGAGAAGTGGCGGCTGCAGCGGCGGAGAAGGAAAAAATAAAGGGGGGCCGACGACGGAGGTAGTAGGAGGGGCGTTGTGGGTCGCAGGAGTAGATGAGGTGGGATGCAACGCGTGCGCAGGCGGTGCCGGAATGGAGGGCCGCGTGAGGAGGCAGCGCCTGGAGGCTGCTCACACCGCAACAACAGAGGGATGAAGTAGGGCGATGAAGAAGAGAGAGAGAGAGGTGGCGGCGCGCTGAGAGGAGGACAAGCCGTGGAAGGGGATAAAAAGATGCAAGAGTTAGGGTTAGGGGAAAAATAAAATAAATAAAATAAAGCTTAAACATAAAAAAAACTGAAACATTAATTAATGATGAAAATAAGTATAATACTAATATTCATAATGACACTAATATTAACACAATGATACAATTTTTTCCAACAATTTTAATTAGCATTAATTTTAAAAGACATTCTAAATTGACATCTATTAATTTATTTTAATTCATCAAAGGTGAAAAGGTCACGCAGCTGCATGGGCGATGTCGCGCGGTGTTGCGCGCCGCCCGCGCGTCCCACGTTGTCGAACGCAAGATGCATGCTTTTTATCAAAACTCAAAACATTCATCCGAGACTGAACGCGGACCAGAGAAAAATAATATAAAACCAAAGGAATCATAAAATAAAATAGAATCACGGTTCAGGGTGTGACAACTTAATTGTATACACAAGATATAAAATATCCAATGTTTAATTTATAATTTTATATTTAAATTTATTTTTTTGATAATAATAAAATCATGATTGGATGTCAAGACCTATTAATATTCATGACATCTTGTTTGGAATAATCAAAAGTATTCTCAGTTTAGTTCTTATCATGTTTGGTTTCTTATTGGGAAATCCATATTATTAACCGGGATAATGATTGTTAACATGATTCCTTTAGAATTCGACCATTAATAAAATCAGGAGTAATTTTTCAGTGATAAACAGCATAAGATTTTTATTATATGATAATTACATTCAAAAATCATCATCAAAATGTAATACTCATAGATATTGTCACATTAGAATAATTTTTGACCTAAATCAATATAAATTTTATCTAGCTTCCATTAGGATGGGATATCTTATATTCCTCAAAAAAATTCCTCAACAAAATAAATCAATCATATATATAATGATCATAGATTTTATACATAAATATCATCTCTTTTTAGATTAATATTTAATACCTTTCATAAACTAATGACCTATGACCATAATAGTTTGGTTTTTTTGAACTAGAAACAGGATATTATTATTTCATGAATGATCTTCAACATATCCCACAAATATATTTTAACATAGTACTCATATAATGAATGTCCTACATTAAATTACCTCATAACCTGGGGAATAAAACATAATTAAGGGAGATCCTAGATGCTCCATAAGGGTAAAAATATTATATATCAATATATGAACATATAAAATAAAAATTTTATAATAACGGTATATCATTATGAGCTTAAAATATGACTTCCATACCCAACTTGTTATATATCATGAACCTTATTCATGGAATAAAACTTTTTCATAACATAAAACATGCTCTATTAGAGTGGGAAATCATTATGAATTAATAAATGAACATAAAATCATTTAATTAAAATGTGGCACCATCAAAAATGTAGAAAAACCATTTCATATGTAATGGTTTACTAACCAAAACATCTAAATATGGTATCCGGATTTATAATAAATTCCCCACTGTGGAACATGATGAGCATAATTCCTATTATGGATTAGGATTCACATATTTCTAATAAGGTATTAGACAAGATTGTTTCCTATATTTGGAGGAGTAAACACATATTTTCTCTAGTCCGCCCATGAATTATTTTCAATTTTTATCTCACTAGATATAAAGCCTTGACAAATTACATGGAGGTAAATATTGGTCCCATGAATCTCATAATGAAAATAATACTTATGTGTTCCATGATATCATAAAACATTTATCAAATCATCACATAATAACCCATGTAAATAAAATGAGTTTTATAATAATTTCATTATTAACCATTTCATAACCCATAAATAATAAATGGGTTTCATATATATATTTTTATTATTACAATTAAATATCTAAAGAAATAATATATATGGTATAATTCAATATTATACTAGGAGAAGTAACATCAAAGGATGTCACCATATATGAAAAAAATATTTTGAATGATCAATTGGAACATTTCATCTGGAATATAAACCTTCCACATTAATTTTTTACATAGAAGATATATTCAAAGTAATTTTCATTTAATGTAACCAGGTAAAAAATATAGTAATTTTTTAAAATCATTTAAAACATTTCGTGAGGATAATATCCATTATATTTTTGAAATCACTTTCAAAAAATGAAAATTCATAAAACAATTTGAAAATAATTATTTAAAAAATGCACATTGAAGCTAATATGTAATTATTTAAATAAATTATTTGGTCATGTTGGAGGCAAATATCATTCACACCATTCATGTTAAAATAATGATTCATCTCACATTTTTAAAAAATACAAATAAGTATTGTTTAGAAAATGAGATGAATAATAATTTCATATAATTTCATAAAAATTAAAAAATGGTTTAAAATTTCATTAATAAATTTATATATGAGTGTTAAAAACATTCATGTAAATTTTTTTACAAAAATGATTTTTAAAGAAAAATTGATTTCAGTCAAAGAGAGAAATAAAGGCATTTTTTCGTGAAAATATTCATTTGAAATCTTGAGAAAATAAAGAGAGGATAATAATGAAAAAAATGAACTACCATGGAATTTATAAAAGTGATTAAATTTTAATATTTTCATGATATATAGATCATGATATTTCATCATTCAATGAATAATCATAAAAAATCATGATAAATGATGATATTGTAATATATAACTCTAAAAACATCGGTATCTTTGAATCATAATCCGCATGAAAACATTAAATTAAATGAAACTAATAACATCATGAACATAATTATATTCAAAATATAACATGTAAAATGGGATGTATATACCACTCATAGATTAAGATAGGTGCATAACATAACATTTATTCTAATGAAGGTAATTTCAGAAAAAAAATCTTTACCACTTTGGTATCTTTTAAACCACAAATCCAATGAAAGGGAGATCATAAACTGGATATGATACTAAAAATAAATTAAATTATAATAATGATAAAATACATTCATGGGAATTATATACTAGACATAAAATAAATTCATGGTGAATATTATATTTGTTTCATAGAAAATTAAAAGTGAGAATGAAATCTCTTACCATAAGTATCGAATTCCTCATTAATTTTTCAAACATAAAATATTAAAAATATATTTTAATTATAAGTCTATTAATAATATATATATATATATATATTTCATTCCATATATGACTTACTTCTGATGTTTTATTATCATTTTTTAACAATTCCATGAAAAATGGTACATTTTTCACGATAACATCTTTTTTCATGTATGTTTTGATTTGTTAGTTTTGTCATCATAATTTGATCATGGTTCAATAATATCCATAATATTATTCCTCATATAAATATCATATATATTCATTATATATTTATTTATAGTGATCCATAAAAGGAAGATATAGAAAATGAAAAACATCATTTATAGAGGTGATAGTCCCTATGTACATGTGACCATTGTGTCCGTTTCCCCAAAGGAAATAAAGAACGAAATATAAATAATATGTTAACATTAAAATAAATTACTTCATATATTTAATATATTTTATTTTAAATCATCATTATTTCCATCCATGTGAACTGTGAATGAATCGCCTCACTTCGCGAGGTTGTATCTCGCCGTACATAGAAACGACGTTATCATATTTGAATGAAATTAAAACTATAAAGTAACATGTAATATAATTATTATATAATCATAATAGTATCATAAATATCATATATAAACAAGAATATATTATTATATCCTAAATTTATAGGTGGTGATGGAAAACTATTAACATTTCTTCATGAGGTGGGGGTCCATTGTTCACATGAATGATGATTTTATATCCAATTTAATAGATGTGTAGAAGGATTATGGTTATTGCATTAACATAATAACACAATATAATAGTTAATAAAATGTGGTTATTATATAATCATGTATTAATAATAATTTTAGGAGGTGGAGGAAAAAATAATTTAAATTTCTTGATTAGGGATGTTAACTTTTATTCTGGATAATTATTTTGGTCTTAACCCAAAAGATTCATAAGTTGGATTTATGAAAAAAAATGTATTCTGAGTTGATATCAAGGATGTGACTATATTTTTTGGTTATTTATTGTATGAACAAAATTTTATTGTAAATTTGATGAGGATAGGTTAGGTGGTGTCCTTCTAAAAGTGAGGTGAGTGCAAGACATTAAATTTTTGGAATGAAAAATGCATACCCCCATTTTCTAAATAAAACATGGCGTTAATATTGTCCATTATCAATCATAAAAAATTTAATGTTTTTAAATGGCTAGAAAATATGTTTTAAGTGTTTTTTCCATTTTTAAATATTAACTTTTAATGTTAACCCATTAAAAACACATTTTTACCATAACTGCGTTAAATGATTTTTATTGTTTTTACTATTCATTATATTAAAAAGTAAATATTCCCTTATTATATAGTAGAAATTATTATATTTAAAAATATAGAATAATTTTTTCTAAATTACATTTAGAGTAGTGGAAATATTTAATATAAAAATAATCTCATAGAAATAACGAGAAATTGGGTTTTCAAATAGAAAATGGTCAAAATTATAAAAAGTGTTTATATAAAAATTCAATATGAAAATGACACCAATGAACATAATTGGATCAATATATATATATATATATAATTGAACTAATTTGTATTTTAGAACCATCTAATGTTTTATTTATTTTGAATGATTCAAATGATATGACAACTCTTGATAAAAATCAATAACCATAACTATTTATCAAAAAATTTATCTTCTCATAAAATTTTAAAACAACAACACCAATATATTTATCACATGAATATCTAAAAAATATATTTTTTTCTCAAATAAATTTACTAAATGATTCAAAAGTTACTTTTAATATATGGACATAAAAGCCAATAAAAATATTTTTTAGAAAAATACACTTGTTAAGTATAAAATTGGATTAAATATTATATCTTGTCCAGAAAACACATTAGTTGAATGAAAAACATTTACTAAAATATATAATATATAAATGTAATTGAAATAATTTACCAAAAGTAATTTTTTTTAATTTATTGAGGTAAATGATGATTTTTGTATAAAAATAGTTTTGTAAAAAATATTTCCTTTATATTGAAATATTTCTTAATTTCATTTTAAAATAATTAGAAAACAATGAATTATTTTTAAATATATATATATATATATATATTTAAAATATAGATTTCCATAATATATGTAATTTTATTAAGACCATCCATTACAATGTCCAGGTGATTATCATATGAAAATATTTTAATGTTATATCAAATTTATTTTAAACTCATTATTGTGAGTAATGATATCTAAAATTGAAGTTTTTTGTAGTGAAAAATTACAAAAATATCAAATTCATTCAAAAATATATATTTGAATAAATCTTTTTGTGTCACATTCTTCCCCTTTAAATAAATTTCATCCTCACAGTTTTAGTTTCTACTCTGTAATCGAGGTTTTATCCTTTTGAAATAGCATTTTTGGAAGCTCACATCATAAAATAGGTTAATCAAATATCTTCATGAATATTGATAAAGGGATTATCTATGGTCATCTGGAATAACACATACTAGATTTCCATATAAAAGAACATATGTGATAATTTAAAACATGGACATAGAATAGATAACTAATACCCAAATACTGCTAGAGAGTGATAAAGAAAATAGCTATGAGAAATTTGACAACCACAAATCCATATATAGAATATGTATGAAGAATTCCATTCATATCATCGAAAATTATTATTATAGGACAAAATTATAATTTAAGATCTTTTTTCTAATTGTTGTTAATTTTCATGTGAAGATATACTCAATTGATTTTATTCAATTTTATAATAACAATCTTATCCTTTGGTTTTTCATTAATCAATTTACACGTCAACTATTACACTATGAGATGAATTTTTCATATTTGAATCTCCATGTATGATAGATAATAAAATTACATGTAATTACTTATATCTATACTTATTATAAAAAAATTTATAGCATAATTTATCCAAAAATCATCAAATTGTAAAACAATAAATTAGTCTCCAAAACAAAATCCAGAATTAATATTTTACCATTACCGAAATAGTGAACCTTAAATCCCTTAAAATCAATAATTTAAAAATAAGGTCACTAAATTTCTCAAAATTCACATAACATGAATCCCCTAAATATAATATAGCTGGTTATGATTTTCACAAACCAAATATGTGAATAAAGTAGTCAAATATTTTCTTGAGACTTGATAATATCCTATAAAATCTAAAGTAAAAAACATACATAAAAATTAATGGAATAAAATGACAGATTATTGTATATATTACATTAATATAATAATAATATAAACTCTGTCAATGAAATCATAAACCACTTTGATTGTAAATCCTTAACAAGTTCCATGTATATCAAAACAATACAATTTACAATATTCCTATCAATCATCACTTTATCCAAACTGAACACCATTTGTCCATCAACAATAACTTATTAATTATTATACTTTCTTAGTAAAAATATCACATTTTCATCTAATCACATTTGTAATTCCTCAATACCATTAGATATAATTTTGAAAATCCTTAACGAAAAAATGTATATTTAATAATCCTTATATATTTCATGATTCATATAATATAATTTTTTAATTCCAATAGGAAAACACATTAATAATTTTAATTCCTCTTCAAACCATTATCATGGACCCATCATCAAATTCCTTTAGACATATTTCCCAAAATAGAAAATATCAATCAGGTATTAACATTAATCAAAATCAATTTATTCTTTCCTCTAACATTTGACATAAATAGTACTGTTAGAATATATGATACCTTTCATTTTTCATTTTTAGTGTCCAAATAACTAGTTATATAACTGTTACTCATACGAACTCTCTGATTATATTAATTATCTTTACCATTATCACATAGAGTTTATTAAATCCCATAATTTCTACATTTTAAATATTCAATCATCGATGATATATTACATATACCATTATTCTCATCCATTTAATTAACAAAACATATCATTTTAATCTACAATAAAATTATCTGTGTCTTTCTTTTCTACACTCGAAACATATTCCTATTCATTTAATACATCCACTTAGGAAAGGTTTCCCTCATTTTGAACATATATGAAACTGATTTTTTTAAACTGTGGTCTCCACCACCTGAACACACAATGAACTATTTCTTTATATTCATTAGGGATTTTCATATTTGTTAAGGTGAATTTTTTAATCATACTTCATTAAAACTAATTATGGAAAATCACAATATACTTCACTCTTATTGCCATATCATTTATTTTATCAATAACACATTGTGTACCACATTCAATGTCGATAATCTCCCTTATGCTTCCCTCCATTGAAACAAACCATATCACCATGTGTGAGAAACAATATTAAAAGTGGTAAATAGGAAAATCATGACATATAAAAAATAGAATGATTATGTCGTGAAACTTAATTTTCAGTCTGTAACACCTTAGGATTAACTTGAATCATTCAAGGTCATTATTTAAATTGTAACTCCCTAACAACAGTTACCCAGAATCAGTGCATTATTAAATAACATTGGCATAATACAAGGAATCATGTCCTGCATGACCGATCAGTTTAGTAGCCTTGGATGTACTAGATACATATATAAGTTTTACATTACTTCATGAAATAAAAAAACATTGTGTCCCCATTGAACAATCTTATATTCCTTAGACTATTCATATAGGTAAATCATAATATACATCTTTACATCCTGGAAAAATAAAACATAAGAAAGGGTTGAGATCAGATGCTTAGTAAGGATAACAATATAGTGAAAACCTTCATAAATAAGAATAAACATTTAAAAAATTTTATAAGACTAAAAAAAAGTACTTTTAAACATAAAATTTATCATAATATAGAAAATATAAATCAATTTAATCCTATTTAATTATTCACATGGATATTGTACGAGTAGAATTATTACATGCAATATCAATAATAAATTTAATAACTATGTAATTCCTAATGCCAGACTTCATAACCATACAATCAAGGCCTTGTGCCAAGTCTACAAATTAGATTTTGTGAAGACCTTGTTCCATGAAACTAGTTTGTCTCATGAGACCTACCGATGCATCGAGGAGAAGTAGTAGTCTCCACCTGCCACTTACTAAGTGAATTTCATTCCTCATATAAAAGGGTGAAACATAATCTAATCATTCGTATTAAAACTACCATGAGAAATGTCAATACGTTAACCATAAACAATGAATGGTATAAAAATAGAACATCCGCAGTCCAACATAACTCATTCAGTACAATATGGAAGATTGTATTATAATAAATTAACCTCAATATAGAATAGTTAAGGACATTGAAATAGATGAAAATAATCATCAAAACTATTTGAGATAAATACCCCCTTTTCTTGAAAACATTTAAAATTATAACTATTAATCAAGAAGCTGTTTGAAATGGATTTTTGAATCAAAGTGTCCCCTACCACTTTTAAACTTTTTAAATGAATTTTATTTTTAAAACATTAATTTCTATATAAATAAATCATTAAAATCATTTTTAAAACATGGACATTAATGAGGAATATTTAGAATAATAAATTTTTAAAACATTTAAAAAGATATTATAGTTAGATTTCTTAACCAAATGAGAGATGCTTGAATACAAATATTTGAGGAAATAAAAACTTAATAATATCAAGATAATAAATGGATTCATGATATACTATGTCATGGTATATTATATACACAAAATAAAAGTGAATTGGCGCATGACAACAAAGAAGTCACAATGGAATGTAAGTTGAGATGAATTCCTTTATGAAGACCCAATCCTTATGTCAAGGACAAGTCAATGAAATAATTGTGTGTATAAAATATAAATACACTAAATATGAATGTATATTCAGTGTACATAAATAATAGGACATTCACACATATTCTTGTTAATACAACACCATTGAATTGGATGTTTAACTCAATGAATAGAAATTGAGTTAAAATTACTCTTATCAACTTTATATCGATGACCTGAGAATTTTTCTATGGACTGATTATGTGAATAAAAAGTATATCCACCCAAATGGGAGTGTATATTACTACAGAAGTAAATAAATTGTAATTTCACACATAATCATGGACTATATTAATCAATGAAGATTGCGTAAAACCGAATGAGTGGAAATTGAAATTTTAAATTCCCTTACCGATCTGGTAACTTAAAAAAGTTACACGCCCTGGATGAAGGATCATCCAATGATGAAGTAAATACCCATAAATAAAATTATATTATGATAACTATAAAGTAATGGGTAGTGCATACATCACAAATAAGGTAATAGTTGAAAATATAGCTTGAATCTTATGGGAATAAAAGTGAGATGAAAACCCCTTTCCTTGTACTTTTCCTTGGTAGAGGGTACGTTAACCTCCTATATAATAGTTAAAAAAATTTATTAAATTATTAAATAAATATATACATAAATATGATATCATATATTATCCTCTGATATTGCATGTTAAAAAATTTTAGTAGTATCATCGTTTCGGGTGTTAACTGATCTAGTTTCCTTTATATGCTTGGTTACGGATGCCATGTTTTTTTATGGATAGGATGAATTTTTTTAAAATCCAAAATTATATTAAGTTCATAAATTTTATTTTTAATCATAAAATAAAAATTATTCTTGAAGGATTGCGATGGGGAATTAATCTCATCGCATTCATAGAGATGGTAATCCGTACGTACGCATGAGAGAAAATATCATTATATTTAAGGTGAAATCATATATAATTAAATGATATATCATATAAAAAGAACCATTAAGATGATATATTAATTATTTACATAAATTATACATCATTCTTATATCCATCAAAATAGTGAAGTTTTTGAATAACAAATTACACCACGACGTGGAGACGGTAACTTGTACGCACGCACATATGGTGACTTTGTCATTCATATGTTGGATAGAATAATGAATATAATTGAACCATTATTATAATAACATCATATTATATAGGATATACTGGATTTATTATTTTATAATGGAAACAACAAATAAAGTGGAAGTGGAAGAAAGAAAAGAACTCAAAAGAGGTGATGAAATATTTACCTCTTCTTCAGCTTCTGCCTTTTGATTTGATCAAAAGGGCTTCTTAGGTTGGATTTCATACCAAAGTAAGGACTCTATGATTAAGGGAAGAAATTTGGGAGGATATTTGGTCAGGTTTTGGATAATCCAAATGGCTTGGAGGTGTGCATTTGAGAGAAGGGGATGTTCTTTTTTATAAGAGGGGTGAGGGTCACCTTAGAAAAAGCTTGAAATATTATTTTATAACAAAATTGTTTTAGGTTTATAATGGCTAAAAATGATTTATTTCAAGGATATGGTGGGTTTGTGTTGAAAACATCACAACTAATAGGTTTTAGACTGGTTTAATTTTCCATATTAACCTTATAGTTTAGATTTAACTCTTTGTTAAATAGTTTGACATTTACCATGTCTCTTGGTATTTTTATATTATATTGTTATTAGACATACAATAACATGCTAAATGAACCCCAAGTCATTTATAATTATTATATATAACCTTGTCTACGTACATAGGCCAAAACCTATATTTTTAGAAATTTTATAACAATTAATAATATAGAATTTTTTTAAAAAACTCAATTATTTCAATTTTGACACTATTTTGTATTTTGTTTTGGTGAAACTCATAATAGCATTATTACATCAAAAAATATTATTAAATCATCCCTGAAATGTCATATTAACCTATAAAATTAGTTTAATACATAAAAAATCTAAAATTACATTTATTTGGATATTTATAATATCAATTATTTTAATCATTTATTAATATGGTAATTACTGCATCGTCATTGTGTCAAAAATAAATTAAATTACATAATGTCTAAAAATTATAAATAAAGAATCATTATGTAAAAATATATTTTATCTTTCTAATGAATATTGTAAGTCTAATTTATCTTTTGTATATCCATATATTAAAAATGGTTTAATTATTAATCGTTGAATTTAACTCTTTAAACTATTCTTTAAATAAAATAATAATAAATGTAATAATCAATTTCATGTGGACCAAAGGGAATTATATTTTATTCCTCAGGTTGTTTTTATTCGAATTACACTTATAAAATTGAATTATGAAATATTTTAGGGAAATTGTAATATTATTTTTCCCCTTAATTACCATATTTACTTTTAACCATGGTAAATAAAAGTCAAAATTTCAATTAAAAACAATTATTCTTTATGTTATTGAACATAATTTTACTTACTTTTGTCAACCGTTTCTCTCATATTTATTAAATTCATCTCACAGAAGTAGTAAAATTATGTTTTATGCAAATTTTCAAAAGCTCCTTAATGGTGGGTAAAAGATGGTAAAAAGTTCAATAAAGTTTTATACATCTAATTTTATTATAAAATGAATCCAATGAATAACATTGAATTTATATATGTATTATATATATATTTTTACTTAAAATAAATTAAAATAAAATAAGTAATTATTTAAATAAAAAGTCGTTTTTAAACTACAACGTAGTGTTTTTCACTATTCATAAAAAATTGAATGTTTTTAGAAAAATACCAAAAATTCACCCTAAGATAATTTTTATATTCCAAATTCAAAAATGAATTCTATTTTACAAAATTCAAAACATATACGTTTTATTAATTAATTTAAAATAACTTCTCATTATCAAAACCATGAATCTGGTTTTTTAAAAAGTAAAAACCATCAAAAGATTGACATGTGTTTATTTAAATTTTAAACATGAAATTACTTATAATTACATATATTGTATTAAATGATAAAAATATAACATAATTATACTCCCAAACCATTTAAATTCATAATTTATCAATATTAAAATTTTGATTAAAAATGTTATTTTCAATTAAAATTTATTATTTTTCAATATTGATCAGAATATGAATGTTATTAGAAAAGTACCAAAATTTATCGGCAATAAAATTTTATATCCTGATTATAAATAATAATTTAATTTAATTAAATTGAATATATAGAAGTTTCAAATATTGGGTTTAAAAGGGCATTCCATTAAAAGGTTATAAAATTGCATTTTTTGAAAAATACGTCTTTTATCTGAAAAAATGAAATTGTTGTTATATTATGTCTAAGAAACACATAATATTGATTATAAATCTATATGGATTATATAAATTTTCAAATTCATTGAATACTATTCATAACTGGTTTTTGAACGGCTAGTTTGGTTAGTCGTGGTGCGCTCAAACTCAGTGTTGTGTGTAGTACAAGAAATTTAATTAAATTAATGAAAATGATGTACTATGAAATATTGGGGTTTTACATCATTACCCCCTTTGGGAAATTGTGTCCTTTAATATTTCAAATTGGGCTTGGGAACATCATTGAAAGCCCCACATCGCAAAAAGAGTCAATACAACTGTCATTTTAAATTTAAGGAATATGAGTATAAAGGTCACCTAAGATAACCCATAGTTGGATTCGTGTAGGAAAACATGGGTATGGATGATAATATGAGTGTCATGTTCGGATGGAAAGTGATAGAAATAATGACCAAGATATAGTTAACAATAAGAAAACCACAAAGTTGTGATGGGATAAACAGTCATTAGTTTCCCAGTAAGAAAATTAAACAGACAATGTTTTTTGGTTTTAATTTCCATTTCATAATGTTTATGAATTTATTTATGAGATTGACTAAGAACATAAAGAGATATACATACTTTTTAAGTAGATTTATATCCTTTAATAAATTTCTACCACAAAATCATTTTTTTCAAACGATGGGTATTCAAGAATACATGGTCACACAATAAGTGCTCGAATAAACTTGTAGAGAATAAAATAATCCACAAAGGATAAACATTATATTTACCTTGTCTTTAGAGATTAACCAAAACAAAAATGGTTAGTAAAATATCATATGATCCCCAAAAAGTATAATCCTTTTGAGAATGAAATACTAATCTTAATTTCTAAAATTAAACCAATAATACCCAAATTTCTAAAAATACCAAAGAATAAAAAATTGTCATTAAAATCCTTCAATATAATCTAAACTAATTTTGAAACCCAAATCATAGATTAATATGATTATGCAGTCTTCCATGTTAAATTGTATCTCCAAATAACATCAACTACTATTAAGGTCACATTCATAAAAATAATTAACCTAATCACATGTCCTCTATGATAGGTTAATCATTTCCAAAAATAATCCAAATCTCTATAAATCCACAATATAAACATAGAAAAAAATCCACCATTTCTATACAAATGAAATCCAATAGTATTCTCTTTTCATTAGGCATATAGTATTCCCAAAAGAGAAAACATCATCAAAAATAACATTTATCACTTAATCACTAAATAATTTTCCTATACTAAGCATGTCAATTTGATAAGACATAATATCTCAAATCAACTTATTATTGATAAATAAAATCATTTAACGAAAAATAATTAGCCACACTAAACAGGGACTTCATGTAGTCCAGTGGTAGGAGATAAATCACAATCGCACTCTAGTAGTGGGATCAATTCCAACTACTTTGTCTGATGAAACTAGTTTTCAAACGGTCTGTGTCTTTTCTTTTTTCAAAAACTATATTTTATAACATTCCAAAAATGAGATAAATTCTTCAAAATAACCCCAACATAATTTCCCTAAAAATGTTATCTCATACCTCTCATTTTAATCCCAAAATTTAATAACTAGTAATTGCCTCAAACATGAGGATATTATAAACCGAAATGGTTATTTATAACTATATCAACAATTGAATTGATAATTATTCCTAAAATATCATTTTCACATAAGAAAAAACAGGTTTACACAGAAATGGGAAAGGTTTTCAAAAGTAATCCCATCAAAAAAGTGCACTGATACTTTTAAACATTTCACCATCCATTTATTTCCACATAGGTTCTCCAATGACCAATAGGTTATCCTATAAATTAGGGCATTGAATTAGTTAATTCCAAGGTCCATTACATTTATGATAATTGACTGTAATTGGATTCTTAAGATCCTTTTTATTTTCTTCCATAATACTCTTTATTTTTTCACGTCAATTCTTTAATTTATGTCCTTCTTTTAAACACATATATAATTTCATTATTCCATTTAGAAAATTCCCTAGGTGTCTCATTCTACATTTCCTACATGATGGAAATTGAGATTTTTTTTCCATTGTCTCCACTATTGGAGCTCTTATCATTCACATCGTTTCTCTTTTTTGTTGAGTCCAGGAGTTGGTTAATGTATATTTTTTTATCATATTTTGGGAAAACTGATTGGGAATGAACAAGAATCTTTTACACCTAACAACAATACATTTCATTTCTAATTTCCACCATTGTTATCTCCTTGTACATAATGTTCAATGTTACTATGACTTCCTTGGAATTTATCCATTAACTAACACAGGAAAGAATAATGTGAGTCATAAAATCATTTATAGAAAATCATAACACCTTATTTTCAATCTAAAACATCTCAGTATTAACCAAGGTAATTTATTATCATATTATATTAAAATACTTCAAGTAGATTTGTAATGAAAATAAGAATTATCCAAGGCATATCCCCCAGGAGTGTCGTAACCAAAAGTGTGGCAAGGCCCGTTGTCATGTACGAGGAAACCTCGGGTCAAGCCCAAAACTCCTTGATGGGGTTTTCACTCCTAGGTACAATTGTGCCAGAGCCACCTCTACCTGCTCGTATCTAGATATGGATGTATTTTTTGAAAAAACCACATAATATTTACATTACCAAAAATTTTAGAGGTTCTTATATACTAATCCTCAATGTATATCTTAGGCTAATGTTTCCTAATATGTGTTTTTTCTAATTCTAGGTTCCATGGTTTGTACTAAAAATCATCTGAAACCAAGTATAACACCCCATCCAAAGTTACACAGAATCAAGAATTATTACATAACATTGGAATCATACAAGGATTCATGTCCCAAAAGACCGATATGTTTAGTAGCCTTGGAAGTACTATAAACATACATAAGTTTTACATTACATAATGAAATACAAAAATAATTATGTTCCCTTTGAGAACTCTTATATTCATTAGTCTATTCTTGTAGGTTAATCGTACTATACTTTGTTGCATCCGGGGAATAATAAATCATAAGAAACGGGTGAGATCAAATGCATAGTAAGGATAACAATATAGTGGCATATTTTATAAAAAATCATAATCATTTAAGGCAATGTATAAAACTAAAACAAAATCCTTTTAAACAAAAAATTCATCAAAATATGTTAAATATAAATAAAAATATTTCTATTTACTTATTCAAATCGATATTATAATAGTAGAATAATCAAATTAAATATAAATAGGAAATTTTATAATGATTTTATTCATAATTGTAGACTTCAAAATCACATAGTCATGGCCTTGTTCCCAGACTACAAATAAGATTTTGTCAAGGCCTTGTGCCAAGACACTAGTTTGTCTGATGAGAACTAACGATGCATCGAGGAGCTATAACAAGATCTAACCATCACATACATAGTCTGATGCATTCCTCGTATGAAAGGATAAAACATAATCTAAACATTCTTAATAAAACTAGAATAAAAAATGTCAATACTTTAACAATAAACCATGAATGGTATAAAAATAGCACATCCAAAGTCAAAAATAACTCATTCAATATGATATGGAATATTGTATTATAATAAATTAACCTCAATATATAATAATGAAGTATATTTATGTAGATGAAAATAATTATCAAAACTATTTCAGAGAAATATCCCCCTTTTTCTTGAAAACATTTAAAAGTATCACTATTTATCAAGAAGCTGTTTAAAATGGATTTCTGAATCAAAGTGTCCCATACCTCTTTGAAACATTTAAAAGAAATTTTATTTTCAAAAAATAAATGTCCATATAAATAAATCCTTAAAAACTTTTTAAAAAACAAGAACATTAATGAGAAATATTTAGAAGTATAAAATTTTAAAATATTTAAAAAGATATTTTATTTAGAGTTCCTAACAGAATGACTTATTCTTGAATACAAATAATTGGGGAAATAAAAACATTATAATATCATGTGAAGAAATGGATTTAGGATATACTATGTCAATGTATAGTATATACACCAAAAAAAGTGAATTGGCGCATAACAACAAAGAAGTCTCAATTTAATGTATGGTCAGATGAATTCCTTTATAAAGACTGTATCCTTAGGTTAAGGATAAATCAAGGAATTAATTACGAATAAAAAATATAAATACACTCATAATGATTGGATATTAAGTGTAAAATAATCATAGGATATTCACAAAAATTTTTGTAAACACCACACCAATGACTTGGACATTTAACTCAATGAATATAAATTGAGTTAAAATTACTCTTATTATGTTTATATCAATGACATGATAATTTATAAATGTATTGATTTTGTGAATCAAAATTATATCCACACAAAGTGGATTGGAAAACGTTACATAAGTAAATAAATAGTGATTTCACATATAATCATAGAGTATATTAATCAATAAAGATTGTGTAAACCCAAATGATTGGAAATTAAAATTTGAAATTACCTTACCAATTTGGTAACTTATGAAACATACACCCCATGGGATAAGGATCATCCAATTATGATGTAAATACCCATAAATTAAATTATATTATGAAAACAATACAATCATGGTTATTACATACACCACACAAAATGTAATAGTGTAAAATCTAGCATGAATCTCACTAGAATATTACTGAGATGAAAACACCTTACTATGTAATTTTCTTTGGTCTAGGGTACATTAACCTCATGTATAATATGTAAATAATTTTTATTAAATTATACATGAACAATATACATAAATATGATATCATATATGATCCTCTAATACTGCTGGTTAATATTATTTTTGTAGTATCATTGTTTCGGGTGTTAAGTGACTGGGTTTTCTTTATATTCTTAGTTACCTAAGCCATATTTTTTTTGGATAAAGTGTATTTAATTCATACCCATAATTATATTAAGTTTATAAACATTATTTTAATCATAAAATGAAAATTTTTCTTGTAGTACTATGATGGGGAAGGAATCTAATCTCGTTCATGGAGACGGTAATCCGTATGTATGTACGAGTGACAATATCATTATATTGATGGTGAAATTGTATATAATTGAATGTTATATCATATATAAAGAATCATTAACATGTTATATTTATTATTTAAATAAATTATACATTATTATTATACACATTCAAATAATTAATTGTTTAAATAACAAACTACACCACAACGTGGAGATGGTTAGTCATACGTACACACGTATAGTGACTTTGTCATTCATGTGATGGATAGAATAATGAATATGTTTGTACCATTTTTTTAATAACTTCAGAGTATATATAATATTATATAGATATTATTATATAATGTAAATAACAAAGAATGATGAAGTGGAAGAATAAAAGAACTTGGAAGAGTTCATTAAAATATTTACCTCTTCTTCAGCTTCTTCCTTTTGATTTGTTCAAAAGGGATTTATAAGTTAGCTTTATGACCAAAGAAATGCATCTAAAATGATGGGAGGAAATTTGGGAGGATATTTGAGCAGGGGTTGGCCAAGCCAAATGTCTTTGGTGATGTGAATTTGAGAGGAGGTGAAATGCCCTTTTATAAGAGGGGTGAGGGTCACTTTAGGAAAAGCTAGAAATATTATTTTATAATAAACTAATTTTAGATTTTTAATGTCTCCAAAATGATTTCATTCAAGGTTAAGGTGAGGATGGGTCCCAATACTCGAAGATAATATGTTTTAGACAGGTTTAGGTCATAATATTAACCATATCTATTATATTTTACTCTAAGTTAAATAGTTTGAAATTTACCAGGTCTCTTTGTATTTTTATATTATATGGCCAATAAACATACTATATAAAGAAAATAGAACCCCAAGTGATTTTTTATTAATATATATAACCTTATCTAAGTCTATTGGCCAAACATTAGATTTTTAGGAATATTTTATCAATTAATAATATAGTCTTTGTTTTAAATACTAAATTATGTCAATTTCCCACAATTTCGTATCTGGTTTTTGTGAAAATTATAACAACATGAATACGTTGAAAAAATATATATTCAATAAACCCAAACATGTCATAACAACATATCAAATGTTTGTAATTCATAAAAATCTCAAATAACTTTTATTTGGATATTTAAAATATCAATTATTTTAATCCTTTCTTAATAAGGTAATTACGGTATCATCATTGTGTCATAAATAAATTAACTTATTTAATATCTAAAAATTAAATATAAAATACCATTATGTATGAAATTTTTTTATCTTTCTAATTAATATTTCTAGTCGAGTTTATCTTATGTATAACCTCATATTAAAAATGATTTTGTTATTAAACATTGAATTTAACTATTTTAAACTTCATTAAATAAAATAATAATATATGTCATAATGTTATCCATGTGGACCAAAAGGGGTTATTTTTTATTCCAAATGTTGTTTTTAGTTTAATTACACTTATCAAATAGAAATAGGAAATTTTTTAATGTAATTATAATGTCATGTTTACCCTTAATTTCCCTATTTACTTTTAACCGTGGTAAATAGAAGTAAAAAGTTACTATTCACCAATAATAATTTTCGTTTTATTGAACAAAATTTTACTTTCTGAGGTCAAAAATGTCTCTCATATTTTCTAAATCAACTCACAGATGGGTTAAATTATATTTTATGCAAATTTTCAAATGCACCTAGAAGGTGGGAAAAAGACTGTAAAAAGTTCAATAAAATTTTATGAATCTAATTTTATTAGAAAATGAATCCAATGAATTACATTGAATGTATATAGGTATTATATATATATTTTTACTTAAAATAAATATAAATAAAATAAATAATTATTTTAATAAAAAGTCAGTTTTAAACAATAACACAATGTTTTTCACTATTCGTCAAAAATTGAATGTTTTTAGAAAAATACCAAAAATTCACCCTAGATTAATTTTTATATTACGAATTAAAAAATGAATTCTATTTTACCAAATTAAAATCATATAAGTATCATTAATTAATATAAAATATATTCTCGTTGTCAAACCAAAGGCGTTTTTTTAAAGAAAAAACAATCAAAAGATTGACATGTGTTTATGTCAAATTTAAACGTGAAAGTACTTATAATGACCTATATAGTATTGAATTATAAAAATATAATCTTATTATACTTATAAACTATCCAAATTCATAATTTAACAGCATAAATTATTTCTATTAAAAAGTGGTTTTTAATTAAAGTTTATTATTTTTCAATATAAATCGGAATATGAAAGTTATCAAAACATACAAAACATTTATCCAAATAAATTTTTATGTCCCGATTCTAAAGAAGAATTTATTTTTATTAAATTAAATATATAAAAGTGTAAAATATTTGTTTTAAAAAGGTCTTTTCATTATAATGTGGTAAAATTTCATTTTTTAAAAAATACATCTTTTATCTGAAAAAATTGAATTTGTTATTATATTATGTATAAGAAACACATAATATGGATTCTAAAATTATATAGATTATATAAAATTTAAAATTCAATTAATAATATTCATAATAGCTTTTTGAATGGTTATTTTGGTAAGTAGAAGTGCGTATTAACTCAGTGTTGTTGGTAGTTCAACTTATTGAATTTCAATAAAAGAAATATAAAACTTTTAAATCTTGGGGTGTTACATAAATCCTTCATGATGGTTCCTAAATATTTTTTGAAAATCAATTTTTACCACTAACAACTCAAAAAAACATTTTAGAAATAATTTTACTTAAAAATAATCATTATAACATATAAATTATGATTTACCATAATGGTTTGTTCATGATAGAAAAAAATAAAAATCATGTCATAATATTTAAAATTAATAGTCCTTTTACATTTTTTTTATAAAATCCAAATGGGAAATGATTTAAAAAACATTAATAATCCTTTTAATGAATTATGAAAAAACTAAAAAATTTTGTAAAAATGTGTTTAATATATCATTTGAATAGTTATTAAAAATTAATTTAAACCATTTGTAGAAAACATGGTTTAGAAGAAAACGTGTATTTTTCCAAAGATGGGAACAATATAAATTTTTCATAAAAACATTATATTTAACTCTTGAGTACATTATTATAGAAAAATCATGTAAAAACATTTAATATAATGATATAGATAGTGGATAAGAAAATTAATGAGTTTCTTGAGATATAGATTCTATTATTACACAACTAAAAGCATTATCATAAACAATTCTTATATATGATCAGATTGTAACAAATCACTGAGACTAATTTTGTAAAACTAAAATGGAATACATCAGAAATAATAACCTTAAATAAAAACTATAATATCATTAAAATAAGTATATTCTTGATAATACATGACAAAGGGATGTATATACACCTCGTATAAGAATGTTGATTCATAATATAACTTGTGTCCGAAATAATTCAATTTGGGGGGAAAATTCTTTATGGTGTTTATATATTTTAAATCGTAAACTAAATGAATGATATATACGCAAATGGATTTAAAACCCCCATAAAACTATGTATAATAATAATAAAATATTTTTTTCTGAATTATATAGATCACATAAAATAAACATATATTGTAATTGATATTTCTCTCATAGAATATGAAATTTGAGATGCAAATCCCTTTAAATAAGTCTACAATTACTTATTTAACATTTAAAACTTATTCCAAATAAATATAATTTTATTATACATATATTATATAAAAGATAAAATATATATATAATACCATATTTTATTTACATATGACCATTTATTACACTTTTATAAACAATTCAATATTAAAGTCATGTTTCATGAAATAACTGTTTTTTTCATGTATATTTTGTTTTCTCTTATCCTACTTTTACATAGATAATAATTCCATAATAACCATATGTTTATACATGATATTAATATAATATTTATTCATTGTGAATTTATTTATATAGATTCATAAAATCTACAAATAGAAACTGAAATGCATCATTCTTAGAGTGTGTTGGTTTTAGGTAATCTTGAATGTTGTTTCCATTTCTCCAATGGAAAGATAAAATAAAAGGTAAATATTATATTTTAATTCCATATTAATTTTTATATCATATATATCACATTTTTTTATTAGATCTGTGTTTATTCCCTTCAATATAAAGCCTAAAATGATCACATTACTTAATGAGGCAGTAGTTCTCCATAACCACGAAGGATGTTATCGTATTCCTGTTGAATGTAAATTATGAAAGAACATGATATGTATTTATAAAACAGAAAAAATAGTATAATATATATATATATATATAAAATATTTCAATCTATAGATCCTTTTGTGAGAGGAAGTTATATAAATTTAATAACACCGGTTCGTGAGGTGGTAGACAGCCATACACATAGAAGATGATTTTGTTACCCAATAAATGGAAGATGAGAAACTTTTGGGTTATAAAAATAATATAATAATATCTAAATATATTTTATATAATTAGGTTATTAGATAATAATTAATTAACAAAATTATTCATGTGGGGGAATAAATAAAATAAAATGTGGGATTAAGGACATTAACTCTTCTATGGAAAACTATATTTGGTTTTAAACCAAATGATTCATAGATTTTTTTATGAACAAAATAATGACTCTATCATGTGAGTAAAAAACACTGGAATTAATTTGGGACCATATTTTCCAAACAAAATGGAAGTGTGAAGAGGATAGGAGGGGGATTGACATTTAATAAGTGATGTGAATGGGACACCTGTAATTTTGGAAAATAAAAATATTTACCAACATTTTCTATATTCCAAAAGGAACCATAAAATATCTATTCTATAAACTAGAAGATATAAGGTCCCAGTAAGGATATTAAATATGTTTTAATTAGTTTTTTTCATTTTAAATGCATATATTTTTCGTTTAACCGTATGGTAAACCATGTTTTATTTTAACCGTAATAAATAATTTTTAATGTTTTTACAATTAATTTTACTCAAAAATTATATTGTTTTATTAGATAATATAAATTATTATTATTCCACATACAGAAAACGTTTTTCTAGAAATTACAAAAATATAATTGGAATATTTTAATTTTAAAAGAATCACACAAACACGATGTGAAAGGGAGTTTTCAAGAATAAAATGTTCAGATGTTTAAAATATTTTTATATAAAATTTAAATATTTAAATAATTCTAATCAAATAAACTGGGTTAATATTTAGATAATTGAACAAATATTTATTTCAAAACCATATTAATATAACTTTTACGTTTTTAAAAGCCATTAGATAATGGAAAATTCATAATAAAAACTGGTATATTTCATTATTAATAGAAAAATTTACCTTCTCAAAAATTTTCCAAAAACATCTACATTACAATTTTAAATTGATAATAAAAAAAATTAAATTTTTTTATAAAATATATTTTCAAAAGTATCAAAATTATCTTTAAAATATGTCCTCAAAAAGAGGAATAACTATTTTTTAGAGAAATTTAGTTTTAAACGTAAAATTGGATTTATTCATATTATTTTCTGGAAAACAAATAATATGAATTTTAAAATTTTTGTTTCAATATATACTATATAAATTTAAAAAAATTTATTTACTTATTTTTTTTAATTTATTGATTTAAAACATGTTTTTTTGAATATAAATATTTTTTTAACATCCTCTTTTTTACAAATAGTATTTATTTTCATTTATATTAAATTTTTTCACCATAGAATTAATTTTATATACATGTTTAAACAATATAATTTCCTAATTACAGTAATAATTCCAAAACCTTACTTTAAAAGATAGGTGATAAATATCATATAATAATATGTTAATAGTATTTCACATTTTTCGTCAACTCAATATTGTGTGTAATAAAAGATACACATAGTGTTGTCTATAATAAAAAATAATGATATGATTAAATTCATTGGTATAAAATATATCTCAAAATATTAGGTTGTTAAAATATTTTCTATTATAGAAACGTGATTAAACCAAGTATATCCCTTGATTGTTTATATCCATGGATTCAGTCTTTCACCCACTCATGGTGCACCGAAGTGGATATTGACCCAGTTCACAACTATCCTTTATAGGGTGATTAACCAAGGGTTATTCTATGAAACAACCACATACACATTTAATAATATAGTTATTATTGTATTTTAGTGGATAACTATACAATATATACATTATCAAATTTTCAAGATGTTATTATACACTTCGTCGTATGCCTTAAACATATCCCTTGGGTTTCCACTAAAATTCACTTATCAAATTAACTAAAATAGTAAATATTGATCCAAATAATAGTAAGGGTTTTCTATACCTTTAATATTAATATAATACTTAACATATCAACCCATAAATTATCCCTAACTAATATCCTAAAATATAATGTTTTTTTTTGACCTTCCATTGTTAGAATTGGTGATTTTCATAATTGTAGTCTTGTAATACTATGTGAATTAACACCTTATTTACATTTTGAATGTAAAATTAATTATACTTGTCTAATTTTAATGATCAATAATTATACCATCTCTAAAAAAATAATGAGTCTCTTACATTCATAGGACCTTTTAGGCATATTGTTTTAGATAGTTAAGAATAAATTTTAACTAACAAAGCCATTGTATTTTGGAACTAGTGGAATTTGTTTTAAGTTATATACGAATATACTTATTATATAAAAAGTCATCAAAATATCCAAGAAAACTCAGCACAATATAACTTATTATATATATCATGCTTAATAGTTTTCATCACAAACTGGTGAAATACAAACATCCGAAGGAGAAATCATAAACACTCATAAAGGGTAATAATAATCAATTATAATAAAATATCTTATGTGGGAATAAGATGATAAATAAAAAAATTTCTATAATTGATAACAATAAATAAATCTATAATAGATTAAAACTGAAATAATAATATATTCAAGGATATTAATACAAATAAAAAATATCACTTGGATTACAGAAACTAGTTTCTTTATGACATAATTACAATTTTTTTATTTATATACTCATATCCAAATATATTATTTCATGATATTAGACATCATTACCTCACCATCACATCTATGTTTCTAGGATATATTTAATTATGGGATGTAATACACCAAAATTCCTTAGAAAGATTGTCTCATTAGTCTTACTAATGCATCTAGGGGCCCTCGAAATCCCATATATTCCAAAATAATTAATATTTAATCATTATAGATGGGAATTAATACTCAATACAATATAGAGAAAACATTCACTAATAATAAATAAAAAATAGTATTTAAACAAAAGCTATATGGATTTTCAACGTTTCACTATCCATAAAATGGAATAGGTATCTAGGTAATCATCTTAGGAATGAACACCATATTAAGTAATAGTAAATGGTTAAGTAATTGATTTCTTATATAAATTTTATTATGGTTTTATTATTAAATTAATATCCAATAATTTATTAAAATTCTATTCACAAAGGAAAGGATTTGGATGAAGAATCGTGAATATAAAAGAGGGTGTTTTGAAAATAAAAAGGCTATGATGTATTTTCAGAATTTTAATCCCATAATATAAAATCGTATGATTGGGATAATAATGTAATGGGTGGAAAATATCTACACCATATAAATGAATCAATTGGTGAATATATATCGTATATCAATGAAACAAATTTAAGATGAAATGACACTTATAATATTTTTAATATATGTATTAAAAGAACATAATAGGTATGAAAAAAATTTCAAATATATTGAAATGATGTATATACATTATACTTATAATAAATAGGGAATTTAGTAAACCAATATATTAACTAATGGTGTAAAATATCAAACTTATTTCATGGAATTGTATGTAAAGATAAAAAACTCCTACAATATTAGAAAATTTCAAATCAATCCCCTTGAATGATAAATATTAAAATGAAAAATTAAATACCATGGATAATGATAAGGTCATAAAGTAAAATAAAAAATTTTAATTTGATTCACCGAATGATTTATATAATTATTTATAATAATAAATATTTCTTAAGGGGTGGAGATTAAGATAAGAAACTCATTTCAAGAAATAATATCATTAATGTAAGAATCAGTTGATAATGTGGATACAAAGAAAAAATAGCAAACCTTATAAAATAAGTATGAAATAAAATTAAAATTATTCATTTGGTAGAATAAATAAAAAATTTAACAATAATTTTAAATAATAATGATTTTAATTCAATGGAAGAAAATTGAGTTAGCACAAACCCATACAACCTATATAATTTTTGAGATAAAACAAATATTGTAAAAAATATAGTTTTTAAAAATGAATATCAATAAATATAATAGTAACATGGTATAAAAATATTAAATGGTTTATATATAAACAATTAAATAGATTACAAGGACTATAATAACAAAAATTTCTCATGTGGTGAAAATATTAGACATAAAACCCTTACCCAAATTCTATGATTCTACTAATGTGATCGAAACTCACATACACCATGAAATTTATCCTAAAAACATATTAAATAAAAAAAATTATGTAAATAAACTATAGTAAACTTTATTTAATTTTATTCTCTATATTTATAATAGTTAGTTATTATCTATTTTTGATATTATGTTTGAGTAATCATGATCATTTTGAACTAGTTTCATAAGGACCGCATTATTCATTACACATCAGATAATGCTTATCATTACCAGAAAATTTATAGTACTAGAATATATAAATTATTATGATTGGTAAAGTTTTTATCTCATTCCATTATTGATTTAGTTTTATTATGTCCAAAGGTAATCGGTTTTAGGTTATTTCTGTAATTTTAGTGATCGAATATGATATTTTTATAATAATTTAATTATTGAAGTTAACATTTCAAAAAAAAATAGTGATTTTATTATTAAATTTTAAAAATATTTGTATTTATTTTATTAAATTCATTAATTTTTTATATTTAAATAATTAATCATTTTAGTGTTTAGACTGATCCAAAATAAAACATACCATAATTTAATGGGTGAGTATGGTTAAAAATTTATTTATTTTGATATTTATTTATTATAACTGATCAAAATTGATGTCATCTAAATTTTGAAAGGTTTTTAATTTTATTTAATTTATTTTGGATAAATAAAATTAATCAATATAACAAATGAAAAATGTTACTTTGTGGAGGTGGTAGTCTATACGACACATGATTTATGATTTTTATTATGGAAGAATGAGATGAAGTGAATGCGTGTTATAATTTTACTCTTAATATTAATAATTAAATTATAATTTTCAAATTTAATATTTAATTAATTCATTATAACTAGTGAAGAGGTGTAGTGGTTGAAAAATGAAGATGTCACTTCATTGAGGTGATAGTCTGCACAACACATGGTCGATGTTCATTTGTTTCTATAAGTTGATGAGAATTGAATAATAAAGATTTATTATTTAGTATCATAAAAATATTGAATAAATTTTATTCAATGGTCATTACATTATATTTCATTGGACTAGTTTAAAAGGTAATTAGTATAATAAATCGTTTAGGATAAAGTAATACTTTCGGTGAGACCTTGAACTTTATCTTAAATATATACATAAAAATGTAGTCTATAAGATAACTAATTAAAACAAGGGGATTTTAAAATAGAGATATTTAATTATTGTATGATATAATTCATATAGTATCATGAAAAATATCAATTTAATGGGAATGTATTGAAAGAGTAGAAGTGTCACATTTTATAAGTGGAGAAAAGGGAAATTTATTTGAAAACCATTTTTTCAATAATAAAATGACACCATTGAAGGATTGAAGGATAAAAATGTTCAAATCCTAGTTTATTAGGTGATATGGGGTCAATAAATCCTCAAACTTTCTTTTGAAAATGTTTTCTAAACATGTTGGATGTCTCTATTCAAATGTTTTTTATTTTACATTTTTTATTTTTGTTGGGGTATAAAGTTTATACAATTGTGACATTTATTTCATTAAACATATAAAGGAATCCATACTGAAAATTGGTTTTATTGAAACTATATTTCATGTAAATTTATCTAATTAAACTTCTAATTACGTCTAAATTAACTTGTAAATTTAAAAAAATTATATAGAAAAATTATTCAGTAGAGAAATATTATTATAACATTATTTGTTCTTTATCTGGATTATTTTTTATTACCAATTGGATAAGTGATAATTTATTTAAATATATGATTGATAATAATGTCTAATATAATTTCAAGAATAAAATAATTTAATTTATTTGATAATAATTATACAATATTAATTAAATAACTCTTTGAAAATAATTTTTTTACCAATATAGTGGGCAGTAACATTAATCATGGTAATCATGGTTTTATTCCTAAAATATAAATTTACCTTAGAAAATAATATAATATTTTTTATATAAAATATTCAATCCATTTTTTGGATTTAATTTCTAAAGGTGATGAAAAAAATATTATATAAAAGCGAAAACTAGAAATATTAGAGTAAAAAATTGCTTCTGTTTCAAAATTACTAAACATGGGTTCTATAGATTAAATATTGTATTTATAAAAGATTTAATTTATATTAAAAATATAAAAATTCATATTAAAACTTGTCAAAAAACATTTAATTATTTTATTTATTCTCACGATGTTATAAAATTGAAGGTATAATAAAAATAAGTATTTTTCATTATTCACCAAAAAATCTATTATTTTAGAAAAATACTAAACATTGGTCTTAAGATATTATTGAAATTATTAATCTAAAATAGTACATTTTTCATTAATTTAATATTAATAAATTTTATAATTTATCTTTTAATTAAAAAATGAAAATATTATGATTACTATTTTCAATGGAAAATAACATTCTTAATAATACTAATTATTATTATTCTATTTTCCATTGAATTAAAAATATTGTTCTTGATGAATTATTCCTATAGAAAATTCATTTTAACAACAATATATTCATATTCATAAAATCATTAATTAAATTAAATTCCTATAATGGTTACATTTTGAGACATAAATCATTATTATAAATTATTTAGCTACACTAATTGAATTTTTGTCAATTCCATATTACTAATAATGAAATCTATTTTAATTTATATAAATTTTAATAATTTTGTAAAATAAATGATTACCATGCATATCTAAAGCTATATTTTAATTCTTATATAATGTTCCATAGTTCTTTTTTGGTTTGGAGTAGTTTGTGAAAAATGATATTAAACTCAATTGGTTTTTTAGTTATATCATAATATGACATCTCATGGTGGTACATCATTGTAATATGACTAAAAGATTCTAATGTAATAAAAAGTGATTACAAATAAATTCTACTGTATATGTCTTATTTGATTAATTTTGTAGTTGTTTTGGATATGAATAACATTAGTAAATATTATAAATAATATCATACAGAATATAGATAATTAGAAAAGACATATATCAAATAGACATTCCACAATTTGACCACGTGGTGGGGTGTTTACATCATTATATGCCATATCTCACAGTTGTTTTGTAAGATTAATCTCAGGAAATGTAATATATACCACATCATTTCTATCATCCCTCATGATTAGGATTGGAAAAAGTATGAGGTATATATGAGTAAATCAACATTAATGGAAAGACTAAAATATGATACATAAGAGTAACTATAATGTTCAGTGATGTATTCAATCTTAACATAGTGCATTTGGAATATTTTACTGGTGATACATGTTATTTACACTGAATCTATCATATCCTATATAATATTTATTCAAAGGATACATAATATTCGGTTTGAAATTACATTGTATACATATATGAATTTTGTCTCACATAATATAAAATATGATAATACAATAAAGAATCTATATATTTTTAAATGATACATAATATATTTTAAAAAGTTACATAGTATATATAAATTAAATCATATGATTGAATCATGGGGATTATATGATATTTTTTAGAGAAATAAATTCCACAAATCTATGTGATTAAGTCGCGATTCTATCAATGTTTTAAGAAAAATTATATGATGTAAATTTTGAGAAGAAGAGGTAAATAATAATGGAATATCAATTTGGGATATTTATACTTTAATACCCTTTACATTTATTATTGTCATACTACGATGATTAAAAATTTTAATTATAGATTTTCAAGGGGGATTTCTTGAAGAAATATAGATCATTTTCCAATGAATTTAATATTATAGATATTGAATATTTAATTTTCAATGGGATTAAAGAAAATTGAAATGATTTTAAAAGAAGTTTTAATGATATAGAATAAATAGATCACTATTTAGAGATAAAATTAATTTTCCAATTTCAATATTATAAAATACCCTTTTAATTTTTTTGGTTGATTTTATATATAAAAGAAGAGTTGAAGAAGATATGAAAAAGAGATCGACTGAATGATTTTTTTAATTTTCTTTTATTTCAAAAAAATATATAAACCCAATGTCCCTGATAGATAATAAAATATAAATTTATGAAAAAAATTATGTCATATAGTTAGAAATATTTTTGAGAAAAGGTAAAAAAGAAACAAAAATTATATATTATAGAAAATGAGAAATAATATTAAAAACAATCTATGTACATACTACTATCAACCTAGAATAGTGTTCTTTTATTTATAGGGATCAGGGAAAACCATTTTATTATATAATAAATAATGTGTTAATTATTATAGAAGTAATTCATTTGAGTTCTTTCTATATTTAATTGGTTTCATATATTTATTCAAATTGATCGTAGATTAATGGTTCTTTGGTCATCCAAGTTTCCTTCGATTATTCATGATATGAAAATATATATCTTGTTTATATGGGATAAAATTCACCATAAACTAAGTAATAGCTCACACATTATGACAAAACCCTAAAAAAATCCTTATTTTAATGCTATTTTCCTTTGTTGTTAATTATTTATTACCTGTGACTTTTCAGATAATTGAAGGTATAAGGTTTATTTAACTTAATAGTTGAAGATGTAAATGAAATTGTTTGAAATTTTAAAATGTTATTCACATTTATTAATCTTCCAATCAATGTGGATTCATTTATCAAAAGAGAAATAAAATTTTATAGTACTCTAACTAATCATTTAATATCTAATTATTTTTAACCATTATAAACATAGATAATTAAGTTTCATAAATCTCATTTCACAGTTAAATTCATATAATAAATTGGTACAAAATCTAGATGTTAAATCAACCCCTAAAAATTATTTATTATCCTTATGAAATGAATTTTAATAAATATTTTTAAATAATCACAACATAATAGATAATAGGATCAATATTGTATGTAACTAAAAAATTAATCATCTCATAGTTGTATTAATAGTTATTCAAAATCCGGGATCATAAATCAAATCACGGTTATAATTATAATATTCTCAATATTAAAATCACACACATATTTTCATAATTTTAAATGAATTATATTAATTCAATATTTTAATAACTTTTTTAATGATTTCAATTTTAGTTTATACTGATTTACATTAAACAATTTTGTTATATTCTATTTTACATCTTTTTAAAAGGATAGAAAATTTAAAATATTTAATAATAAATCCTTTGAAGTGAAACCTTTAATACTATTATATTCCACATCATTAATCACCTTTCAACACTAATTATATTAGTAAATACATGAATGTGATTATTACTAGCCACCATGGTCAATCAAATGTTCTCATTTCACTTTTTTTTTGTTTTTATCTATCCTTAATTTCTACTTTATGAATAAATAAAAACAAAATATGTACTAATATTTATCAAAATAAATATATGTGATTCCATTTATCAGAAAACTTCTGAAGAATTTATTCAAAAACATTTAATTTCAAAATCAATCTAATTTTAGTGACGATAATATTAATTGAAATTAATTATACTCATTTACATTATTTAATAATTACCTATTTTTTAATAAATTCAATGTAATATGAAAATTTGAATTTCTCATTGATAAATGATAACAATATAAAAAAAATTTCTTTCTTTTATACCCCTCCCATGCACATATTTTTTTTCCTTAATGTTTATCTTACTGTAAGAGAGTTATAATTAAATTTCATTAAAAAAATTAAGTGATTTGGAGTAAAAAATATTTTTTGGCTTAATTTCATGTCTCTTATTTGGTATTTTTCTTGGTTTCCCTTTTTTGGGTTATTTATATGTTCAATATTTCATTTAATTGTTTATGACTATGTTAAGAACCTATATATAATAATACATATCAAAATAATCCAAATGTAATATATAGTGAAATAAAACTCTTTCTTATTATATATTTAAGATCATTAGATATATTATAAAATGATTTCAAAAATAATGAAAATACTTGGAAAAACATAAAAATAAAATAAAGTAACTAAATGAATCGTAGGATTGGTCTTATAATCCTACATACCCCCCTCCTCTTCATTGGAAGACAAAGGATTACCATAGAGATTTCATTCCTTAAATTTTATAATTTTTATCCATTATCACATGGAATTCATCTCCATGATGTCTAATTAGTATTGGTATTAAATTGAAATCGAATGGAAGGATAAAGAGATCCATTTTTTTATATGGATCCACCAAGGGGATTGTAGTGGAAATATTGAAACCTTTTATACCACTCCAAACAATTAATATCATGATGATTCTATATAAATGTCTCCCTTATTATTCATTCTTTTGATACCCACAACATATTTCAATTAATATTTTACTCTTTTCATTGTTATACTTTTTATTCTAATCAAAATCATAACTAATTATTAAAATATTCTGTTAATATTTAGCTATATAAAAAATACCTCTAAGGGTATGGACACTTTCAATTATAGGTATACAATAAAAACCAAAATTTGTATATGATAATGCGGTTTTAGGATGTAAATATAGATTTAATGGTGTTGTGGAAGTTATGAAGATTTTTATAGATTGAATTTGAAGATAAAAAAGTTACTCTATTGATAAAATTAAATCAAAACTCATTTGAAAATATAGTGTTTACGCTATGGTAGATATCTATGACATGTTCAAGTTTTATACTAGAGCCTCATTTCACTAAAATAATGTAATAAATATTTCCTTTGTTTTCATTTTTGAATTAAAATCAAGCTGTAGATTAATTAAAATAGGAAAATATATTTAGGTAGTCTATATATTATTATATGATAAGCAATAGTAGGTCTCTAAATGTTGGTAGTATGTTGGTCAAAAAATTATATTTTCAAAGAGACAGTTAGTATGGGATTATTTATCTGGATGATTAGGTTGTCAGTTTAATAAAAAATATGTCATTAAAAGAGGGTTGTGTATACATTTAAATCAGTATCAACCTCGAGATAAAATTAATGATCCATGAAAAGGAAGAACCACGTATCTATCAGTGATTATTGGTCAAGTCGAGGAATGGAATAGGGTATTGCGCTTTACATAGTGCAACAGATGGACAACTGTGAGTGTATGAGGTCGGTGAAACTAATTGATTGATGGTCAATAATAAATGTGGTGTGGGAAAACATGATGATGTAGTGTGTGATAATATGTGTTATTGAACATTTTTCCTTCGAATTCATAGTTACTGTAACATTGTAATTTTGATTAATTGAAAAAAAAAATTAGGCATATCCTGTGGATTTGGAAGAAAGTAAAAAAACTATTAGACAACTTGGGTTATTTATTTGGTTTAATTAATTATTTATAATGTTTTTAATGGTTTTTTAGTGTTGGATTATAAATTATTAATTATGATAAACTCAATGAAATGATAACGGAGTGGTGATTCCATTAATTTTGAATGCACTAAATATTATAGAGTTACAACTAGAGAAATGTTTTCCTAATTGTGGTATTATGGTAAATGAATTTATCATAGTTAAATTTTCTATTACATTCACATTAATTAGTAATATAATTATGTTTTTATATCATAGGCATCAAATTTACTCAAAATTAATTCATGTAACATTCTTAAATTATTATATGTTGTTTCTTATTCATTGGGAATCATTGTGTTTAAAAGTGATTCAATCATGTGATTGAAATTTAAAAATAGATATTTTTTACAGGGTTTATTTAGGTTTGTATTGGGTTGAGATATATTAATCTCTCATTAAAAAATATTTTTATTTTCTAATGAAAATTATAAAATACGACGAATTGGTTAAATAATATTAGAAAAGGACATACATAAAGTCTATTGGTTTGGTGAGTATGTAATTAATCCATAATGTGGCTCTGAACATCCATGAGAATAATACTATAAAAGAGTTTATGAGAAAACTAGAATATATATGAAAAAATATATTATACTAAAAAAAGTGTGTTGGTTATGTTGTGTGTTCAACATATGGCTATCAAAAGGAATATATGAAAAAATAATATAAATGATTTAAACATGAATGTCGTGACCCGTCCTCGGGGCCCGTGTCGTGACTACCCCCAAGCCCGCCTTCCATAGGCCAGGGGCTGGCGACTAGCACAAAAGGTGTAAATCCCAATAATTGGGAAGGCATTGCCTTTATAAAAGTAAACAAAACACCACAGAGTACAAGCGGAAGAAAAACACTAAGTTCAAAGAGAAGTGCTGAAAGGTAAATGTGCTAGAATACAAACCCAAATGAATGTACAACTACAACTGAACAAGGTACAACAGTCGGAAGAACGGAAACAGCTCATGGGTCCTCCTCCTCGGATCCTACCTAAAGGGTAGGTACAGATAGAGCAGCTCCTGGATCGTCCACCACGGATCCTACCTGAAGGGTAGGTACAAATTGCCTCCAAAACGCTCTCGCTCGTCAACCTCCTCTGAGTGTCATCTCACTGTAAAGTCCACCTCTAGGTACTGACTCGTCGTGTAGTCCATCTCTGGGTACTGTCCCGTCCTCGAACACTCGGCCTCCGTCACCACTGTCCGTCATCTGCAACCAACAAAATGAGGTGTGGGCATAGCCCATGCAGGGGTGAGTATAACGATACTCAGTAGGGACACTGAGACCATCAAGGTCTCACTAAAACCAACAAGGATAACCACAAAGAAGATCTCCACAGATAACCTCTACTTAGGTATATACCCATACATATACCTATGTTATCAAGTAACCCATCTCAATCATGAGGAAACAAAAGGATTCTGAAATCAACGGATAACCACTACCCAAGTATATGCCCATACATATACCTAAGTTATCACGTAACCCATCTCAATCATGAGGAAACACAAAGGTCATAGACTCAGCTCAAACCAAGATTTTCATTATCGAAACCGTAACTGCTGAAGAGCTCCGTCCATGAAATGTGCAGTGGTCCTTTCACGACTCTGAGGTACTGCTCACTAACCTAAGACTGCTGAGGTACTCCTCCTGTCGAGTATCGCAGGTCTGCGGCCAACAACCGGGCCCTCCGTCCTCTGTGGGTCTGTCGCTAAATATCGGGCGCTCCCCCTAATAGCCTACAGAGGTACTCCTCCTCTCGAGTACCATGGGTATGCGGCCAACTACCGGGCGCTCCATCCGCCGTGGGTCTATCGCCAAATACCGGGCACTCCGTCCACTAGGCTAGTCGACTCACTCAAAGTCCAGTCGGTCAAGCAGTAATCAGGTCTCAGCCGGCTACACGGTCTCCGTACTCCGTACGCTCATCTCCGGGAGGGTCCGCTCCACGAGCTGCAGGTCGATACTCCAAGTATCACAAAGTCCCACGAAGAAGTATCTCAAAGTACCGCCTCGTCATAGGGGTCTCAACGCAATAGACGGTGCGTCAATCGGACGCCCGGTCTGTGAGTTATTAGTCTTTCAGTCCTAGGGGCCCGGTTGGTTTCGAGTTCGAACCAACCCGGCCGTATCTCAACTGTACCCTGAACTCACATAGGGTATACTCAAAGGGATCGTTTCTCCATGCGATCACCATCACCGCTGACGGTTCGTCAAACGGACGTCCGGTTTGAAAGTTAACAGCTTTTCTGTTCCAGGGGCCCGGTTGGATTTCGGGTACAATCCAACCCGGCCACTATCTAACTGCATCCAATACTCGGGCGAATTATTCCAAAAGTTCCGTCTCCTCAAGAGGAAATCAACGAGATAGACGACACGTCAATCGGACGCCCGGTCTGTGAGTTATTGGATTTTTCACTCCAGGGGCCCGGTTGGTTTTGTGAGAGAACCAACCCGACCGCACTCCGACGGCAGCCAAACCTCGAGCAGAGTAAGCCAAATGATCTGTCTCACTTAGAGGAATCCAACAAATTCAATGGCACGTCATTCGGATGTCTGGAGATCAAGATATATGCATTTCTGCTCCGAGGGCCCGGTTGGTTTCGTATCCGAACCAACCCGGCCGAACACAATGTATTCCGAAACCTTGAGTGCGATATACCAAAACGACCGTCTTTTTCCAAGGATCGCTACGCAATTGACAGTGCATCGATCGAAGGTCTGTTGCTCAAGATATGGGTGAATGACTGTGAGGGTCTGAAAACGGGGGGTCCGGGCCCGGACCGACCCCCCCTGGGTCGGCCCGAACAGGGGCGACCCGACCCGACTGGGCACGGCCCGACCCGGACGGCGCGGCCCGGCTCGACGGGCCAGCCGCGGCTCAGCCAGTGCGGCTGAGCGGAAGCCACGGGTGGGGTGCATGGCTCCCCCACCCTCGCCGCTAATTGAGGTCGGCGGCAACCGCCGCCACCGGCCGTCCGGCGATGCGCCGCCTCCGCCTTCCGCGGACCATCGGACGCGCTCCTGTGGTCCATTTCTCCTGCCTTCTTCGCCAACAGTCCTCCCGGGAACCGACCTTCCCTGCGAAGGGTTTAAAATGACATATTGGCCTGCTTTGCCGTCGTCCGTTGATCCGCACATCAATAAACAAGCTGTGGAGGGTTGTCGGGCAGTGTTTGTTCGGCCCGCATCCTCCGCGTTATGTGTTTTCAATTCCCAAATAATAAACACATGATTTTAATCATTGACAGGGGTATAATTTAACCAAAATAAATTATACAAACACCTTGCAATAAAAAACCCACGCACGAGTGTTTAAAACTTGAATGTGCGGCGTGACGATGTTGCGCATACTTGTCACTCGATCCCGCGCGGCGTGATGATGTCGCGCATCTTTTTCGCTCGACCCCGCGCGTCATGACGATGTCGCGTCAATTTCATTCGATCATCAACAACAAGAAAAACAAAAGGGAGGGGGACTTCCATGTTTTTGTGGTCCGGCCTCCTCCCATTAACTGATATCATGCGGTCCAAATACACGCGGATAAAAGACGGAAGAGAATCACGTATAGAAAACACGTAAACCCCCTACCTTGATAAAAGAGATGAAGAACGTCGACGTCGCGAAGCGAGGATTCGAAGGCGTTGACGGATATTACGTTGAGGAAAACCGTCGTGGAAGAGACTTCGCGGAAGAAGATCGTCGTGGAAGAAGACGTCGCGTCGCGGGTCGGTGTCGCGGAAGACGGTCTCCGAGGGCTCGGCGCTCCACGTCAGAGATCGTTCGTTCTTCGCATTCTTCATCAAAGGGAATTAAGAACTCAAGACTTCCTTAGCTTTTTCTCCAAAAGCTCTCAAACAATTAAACACAAACCCTAGTAAAATAAGTTCTCAACTTATTTTATTAACACAACAAGGCTTTTCAAATTCAAGAGTTTGAATTTCAAAAACTTACATTTTACTCACCACATTAACTCCATAAGTTATTAAACATAAGATAACAAAAAATAAAAAGTTATTTGAGGGGGTTTAGAGGATATGAAGGGGTGGGGTTCATGTGGGTCCCACCACCCTCATAACCTCCCAAGGGAGGTTGGGTAGTTACCCAACTTCCTTCCAAAGGATTAAACACTTAGAGTAAAAAAAAATTGTATAATAATTATAAAATAAATTTCCACAATTTTTATCATCAACTCTCGTGAAAACGCAACTCCGGAACAGGTGTTCCTAAGGAATTATCGGCGCTGCGGTTCCATCAGTGGCCTCGAAATTCGATTTCGAGCACTGGTTCAAAAGATAGGAATTCTCGCTCGTTCGTTCACTGAACGTACCCGAGCTAAACTTCAGAAAATGATTCCGGGCACACCGGGCCTCGGAATCAGGTGCCGTCAGAAACTACGTTCTTGTAAAATTCCAAAGAAAATTAAAAAAAATTCCTTGAAATTTCCAGGTCTTTACATTACTACAACCTCAGGGCATTACGTCCCCGTAAAGCTTCAACTCAAACTAGGGTTACAAAAGAGATATTGAGCACGCACCTGAGCCTTCCGATCTGATGTGCTCACCTGGAGGTTCTCGTACTGCCAGAGAAAGTGCACTTGAGGAATCGATCATCCTCGTAGGATCCTCTCCTGTCTATCCTCGATCCCCACTGGAACCTCCATGAAAGACACCCCATCGCCATTGTCCAGCTCCTCCTAGTCGATGATATCCGAAGGGTCGAGCATGTATCTCCTCAGTTGAGATACGTGGAAGTCCTCGTGCACCTGGTGCAACTGCAGTCGATGGGTCAAGTGGTAAACCACCCCGCCTACCCAGCTGAGGACCTAGAAAGGTCTGTTGAACCTCGGGGATAACTTGCCACCTTGGCCACATCTCCGTAAACCTCATCGAGGTGAGACCCGTATAAGGACGTGATCATCATCCTCGAACTCTAGAGGCCTCCTAGTCCTATCAGCATAAGGCTTCTGTCGGCCCTGTGATGTCCTCATCCGCTCTTGGATGACCTGGACCTTCTCTAGCCTCACAAGATCTGTTATGATTTCTTCTTTTCCGATAATAGAAATCTGGTCTCATCCCCTAGATGAACCACATTCATTTCCTAATACAGTAAATCCTGACATGAATGATGCATTCATGCCATGGATGACATCATAAGGCCTCGACGTAACTACCAAGAGATTCAACTGTCACTATTGCCCTCAAGGGTCGAGTCACACTGTCGGCATCAGTGTGAGGTCACTAGGTCTCCCCCAGTAGAAATCTCGAATGTGAGGGTCAAGTCAACATTTTTAACCAGGACCACTCAGTATCAACCAAACAAAAGGACAGGAAAGAAAAAATCACAAAGATAAGTGTCTTTTTATTATTACATCTCATAGGACAAAGACACGAAGAAACTACAAACAAACATCAACCAAACTAGAAGCAACAAGATCAATTGCCTCAATGTATGGAGCTAGTCCCGCTCCTGTCCATCTGCTTCCGGAGCTCCATGACCATAGGCCTCAGCTGCCTGATGCTGAGCTCTCCCATGTCCTCCTGTCCCCTGTGGTCTGCCCTGATCGAACCTCTGCCTCTGGCTGGGAGGTTCATCATTTAACTGATGGTCATCTGCTTGGCGGGTCGGACAATCACGTGTCATGTGACCAATTTAGCCACAGGAGTAACGATGTCCACTATCGGCACGTCTGGCTCTGACTCCACCCCAGTTTCCCCGCACAACTGAACCTGAGTCGTGTAGTCGGCCACTGGTATATTTGTTTCCCTTGGACCTCTGCGTCATCTGTCTACTGCCTGCTGCAGAAGACTCTGTCGTAAGCCGGCTAGTGGTGGGTCCTGCTGCTAGAAACTGCTTAGCAAGGAAACTCTCCACTAAGAGGGCTCTCTCCAACACCCTTGTCTGCGTTAGAATGCTGTGAGAAACAAAAGAAGCTCTAATCTATTGCCTGAGCCCCTGCTCAAAGGTTCGGGCCCTGAAGAACGGGTCCCGTACCATATCTGTGCAGTAGTGCGAGAGGTCTGTGAACCTCGCTGAATACTGTGTCACTGTCATGTTGCCCTGCCACAGCTGAAGTAGCTACTGTATACGCACCGCTCGAAGGGTGGCTAGTACAAACTCTACCCGAAACAGGCTCTCGAAATCTGCCCAAAGAAGTGTCACCTAGTCATGCATCTGGAGCATCAGGCTCCACCATCTTCCTGCTACTGCTTGAAGAAGTTTGGCAGCAAGGATAACCATGAAGTCTGCCGGCGTCCCCTGAAGACTCTCACCATAGCCTCCAGCCAATCCTCAGCCGCCTGCAGGTCCGTCTCTCCTGGGAACCTGGGTGGCCTCTGGCGCTGGAACTCATGAAGTGCGCTCAAGCGACGTGCACCCTCTGCTGCTGGGGCTCGTAGCATCGGTGGCCCAACGGGAAGTAGTATCGCTGGTTCCTCAACTGGAATAGAGAACTGTTCTGAGGCCACATCGCTCGGCGGGATGTCAGTACGAACGACTCTCGGGGCTCTAGCTAGTCGTCTGCGGGGAGGCATCTTGAAAGAAACAACGTGACACGGTCAAACGATTATACATGGTGAGCTGACCTGGGTTTGAGCTGATATTTAAATAAAACTTCTGGAAACACACATGCAATCGGTGTTTTCGTGCACAATGTCGGAATTCAGTTGTCAGGGTCCTGGTGTATGGATACGTCGGCCGCCCGCACCAAAACTGGACTCCCTGAACTGAAGACCACACTGGGTACCCTTAACACTATTGCTTCACAGAAAACAAATATTAGAGTTATAAGTTTTGCGGTAGAACTGACTCCTCTAATACCAATTTTTCATGACCCGTCCTTGGGGCCCATGTCGTGACTACCCCAAGGCTGCCTTCCATAGGCCAGGGGCTGGCGACGAGCACCAAAGGCGTAAATCCCAATAACTGGGGAGGCATTGCCTTTATAATAGTAAATAAAACACCACATAGTACAAGCGGAATCAAAACACTAAGTATAAAGAGAAGTTCTGAAAGGTAAATGGGCCAGAATACAAACCCAAATGAAAGTACATCTACAAATGAACAAGGTACAATAGCTGGAAGAACAGAATCGGCTCCTTGGTCGTCCTCCTCGGATCCTACCTGAAGGGTAGGTACAGATGGTGCAGCTCCTGGATCATCCACCACAGATCCTACCAGAAGGGTAGGTACAGATAGCCTCCACAACGCTATCGCCCGTCATCCTCTTCCGAGTGTCGTCTCGCTGTGAAGTCCACCTACAGGTACTGACTCGTCGTGTTATCAACCTCCAGGTATTGTCCAGTCCTCGAACACTCGGCCTCCGTCAGCACTTTCCGTCGTCTGCAACCAACACAACGAGGTGCGGGCATAGCCCGTGCAGGGGTGAGTATAACGATACTCAGTAGGGACCCCGAGACCCTCAATGTCTCAGTAAAACCAACAAGAATAGCCACAAAGAAGATATCCACAGATAACTTCAACTTAGGTATATGCCCATACATATACCTAAGTTATCAAGTAACCCATCTCAATCATGAGGAATCACAAGGATTATGAAATCAACGGATAACCACTACCCATGTATATCCCATACATATACCTAAGTTATCATGTAACCCATCTCAATCATGAAGAAATACAAAGGTCATAGACTCAGATCCAACCAGGATTTTCATTATCGAAACCACAACTGCTGAAGAGCTCCGTCTCTGAAGTGGGCAGTGGTCCTGTCACGACTCTGAGGTACTGCTCACTAACCTAAGACTGCTGAGGTACTCCTCCTGTCGAGTACCGCAGGTCTGCAGCCAACTACTGAGCGCTCCATCCGTTGTGGGTCTGTCACCAAATACCGGGTGCTCCCCCTAATAGCCTACAGAGGTACTCCTCTTTTCGAGTGCCGCAGGTCTACGGCCAACTATCGGGTGCTCTGTCCGCCGTGGGTCTATCGCCAAATACCTTGCGCTCCGTCCACTGGGCTAGTCAACTCACTCCATGTCGAGTCGGTCAAGCAGTCGTCAGGTCTCAGCTGGCTACACGGTCTCCGTATTCTGTACGCTCATCTCCGGGAGGGTCCGCTCCACAAGCTACAGGTCGATACTCCAAGTATCAAAAAGTCCCACGAAGAAGTATCTCAAAGGACCTCCTCGTCATAGGGGTCTCAACGCAACAGACGGCGCGTCAATCGGATGCCCGGTCTGTGAGTTATTAGCCTTTCCGTCCTAGGGGCCTGTTTGGTTTTGAGTTCGAACCAACCAGGCCGTATCTCAACTGTACCCCGAACTCACATAGGGTATACTCAAAGGGACCGTTTCTCCATGCGATCACCAACACCGCTGACAGTTCGTCAAACTAACGTCTAGTTTGAAAGATGACATCTTTTTCGTTCCATGGGCCAGGTTGGATTTCGGGTACAATCCAACCCAGCCACTATCTAACTGCATCAAAAAATTGGGAGGCGTATGCCAAAAGTTCCGTCTCATCAAGAGTAAATCAATGAGACAGACGACACGTCAATCAGATGCCCGGTCTGTGAGTTATTGGATTTTTCGTTCAGGGGCCCGGTTGGTTTCGTGAGAGAACCAACCCGACTGCACTCTGACGGCATCCAAACCTAGAGCGGAGTAAACCAAATGATCTGTCTCACTTATAGAAATCCAAAAAAGTCGACGGCACGTCATTCGGACGTCCGGAGCTCAAGATATAAGTGTTTCCGCTCCGAGGGCCCGGTTGGTTTCGTATCCGAACCAACAAGGCCGAACCCAAAGTATTCTGAAACCATGCGTGCGATATACCGAAACGACCGTCCCATTGCAAGGATCGCTACGCAACTGACGGTGTGTCGATCGGAGGTCTGTAGATCATGATATGGGCGAAAGACCATGAGGGTCCGAAAATGGGGGGTCCGGGCCCGGACCAACCCGGACCGACCCCCATGGGTCGGCCCGAACCGGGGCGACCTGACCCAGTTGGGCCCGGCCCGACCCGGCCCGTGCGGCGCGGCCCGGCCTGCTCGGCCAGTGCGGCCAAGCGGAAGCCGCGAGCGGGGTGCGTGGCTCCCCCACCCTCGCCGCTAATTGAGACCGGTGGCAACCGTCGCCGCCATCCCTCCGGCGGCGCGCCGGCGCCGCCGGTCGCCAGCGCCGCCGCGCCGGAGTGGCGTGCCTCCACCGCCTTCCGCAGACCACCAGACGCACTCCGGTGGTCCGTTTCTTCTGTCGTCTTCACCAATGGTCCTCCCGGGACCTGACCTTCACTGCGAAGGGATTCAAACCACATAGCGGCCTGCTTCGTCATCATCCGTTGATCCGCACATCGATAAACAAGTTGCGGAGGGTTGTCGGGCCGTGTTTGTTCGGCCCGCATCCTCCACGTTAGGTTTTTTCAATTGGAAAATAATAAACACATGATTTTAATCATTCATGATGGTATAATTTATCCAAAATAAAATATACGAACACCTTGCAATAAAAAACCCACGCACGAGAGTTTAAAACTTGAATGCGTGGCGTGACGATGTCGCGCATACTTGCCGCTCGATCCTGTGTGGCGTGACGATGTCGCGCATCCTTGCCCCTCGATCCCGCACAACATGACGATGTCACATCAATTTTTTTTCGATCCGCAACAACAAGAAAAACAAAAGGGAGGGGGACGGCCGTGTTTGTGCGGCCTGGCCTCCTCCCGTTAACTGATATCATGCGGTCCAAATAGACGCGGATAAAAGACGGAAGAGAATCACGTATAGAAAACACGTAAACCCCCTACCTTGATAAAAGAGATGTCGAACGTCGGCGTCACGAAGAAAGGATTTGAATATTTTAACGGAGATTTCATCTCGGAAACCATCGTGGAAGAGACGTCGCGGAAGAAGAATGTCGTGGAAGAAGATGTCACATCGCGGGTCGGTGTCCAGGAAGACGGTCTCCGAGGGCTCGGTGCTCCATGTCAGAGATCGTTCGTTCTTCGTGTTCTTCTTCAAAGGGAATGAAGAACTCAAGACATCCTTATCTTTTTCTCCAAAATCTCTCAAACAACTAAACACCAACCCAAGTAAAATAAGTTCTCAACTAATTTTATTAACACAACAAGGCTTTTGAAATTAAAGAGTTTGATTTTCAAAAACTTACATTTAACTCACCACATTAACTCCATAAGTTATTAAACTTAAGTTAACAAAAAATAAAAAGGGAGTTGAGGGGGTTTAGAGGATATGAAGGGGTGGGGTTCGTGTGGGCCCCACCACCCTCATAACCACCCAAGGGAGGTTGGGTGGTTACCCAACTTCCTTCTAAAGGATTAAACACTTAGAGTAAAATAAAAATTGTAGTATAATTATAAAATAAACTTCCACACTTTCTATCATCAACTATCATGAAAACGCAACTCTGGAATAGGTGTTCCTAAGAAATTACTGGCACTGCGGTTCCATAAGTGCCCTCAGAATTCGATTTCGGGCACCGGATCAAAAGATGTGAATTTCCACTCGTTCGTTCACTGGACGTACCAGAGCTAAACATCGGAAAATGATTCCGGGAACACCGGGTCTCGGAATCAGGCGCTGTCAGAAACTGGGTTCTTGTAAAATTTCAAAGAAAATTAAGAAAAAAATTTCCATGAATTTTCTGGGTCATTACAATGAATTGAATACAACCTCTTTCAATGATGGTAACATTGACATATGATGTTTGGGATATAATATTTAGGTGATTATTTTTGGAATCATGTGTTATTATGGTAATAATATTTAGTAAGTCCATTATTAAAGTTGAAAAAATATTTTATGATGTTCAAATCATGGTTATTTTTTATGATCATTGGATGAGTTATATTTAATTATCTTCTTATAATGCATTTATTACCTATAAAAGAGTTTTCTCTCCTAATCATATAAGCCATGTGAAATTGGATGATTGTCCAAGAGAGAGAATTATGGTTAAATTAATTTGACATGGATTAGTGTAATAACATTTTTAAAAAAGTGGTTGCTGGAACAAATTTGTTATGTCATAGTTCTATAATAGTGTGTTATGTTTTTTCTCAATCTGTTCTAGGTTGTTCTAGTAATTTGAAATCCAAGAGAGGTTGTTAAAAAGAAACTAGATGTGTGAAATATTATGGTTAATTGTGTTATTTTCTGGTGTTTGTCAATTTTTTTGTGTCCAATATTTTTTAAGAATACCGATAGATTCATCAAAGGAATAGAAAAAACCATTATGGTGGAAAATTAAGGTGTCTCTGACTTGGTTATCTAGTGATGTGTGCTAGTTTCACATTTAATTACCATGTTCAAGAATTGAACACATGTGGAGTATTTTCCCTATCAAAGTGTAATTTATGAACTGGTTCCACATGGATTTTTCACACCACAGTACTAAAGGGGAGATCCTTAAAGGGTTTCATGAAATAAAGGGAGTTTTCTTATGACTAAATTTATATTAACCATATATAAAGATGAAAAAATTTAGAAATGGATTAAAATATATGTCATAATGTAGGAAAAACCTACATGAACTAGACATGATTGATGAACCTGGGTAAAGGAGTCTTGTGATATTATAAACATTGATCTTTAATGTGGAGGAAATTCACAAATTGAGTTTCATGAGATTGATTTATTTAAGTATTTTGGAGAAGAAAATAATTGAAAGAGTCAAGATTATATTGTCTCACATGCATATATAAGAAAATTCTAAGATGAAATATATTAATTGAATCCATGGGCCAAATAAATTTTATATCATGGTGATACAGTCTACTTTTTCAAGCTACAGATGGGAAAATCATTGAACTTGGGAGACATATAAAAGATAATATCCATTAATTATATGGATAAACAAATTTGGAAAAAAATTATTAAACTATAAATCCATATTCAATATGATTTGGAAGCGACCTATAATTCATTAAACAAATGATGATTTAATCTTACATAGTGGGAAAAGGGGGAGTCGATGGAAATTATCAGAAATATGAGGTACACTCTCCCTAAAATCACTATAAAGGATATGTGAGTGTAATAGAATGGAAATATTCTAGATTTTATAATCTAAAAAACATGTGAAGTGTAGTGGAATCTTGTTCAAGAGACACAACTTGAGCATATACTCCTTCGAATATCCCTCTATGACGAACTTTGTAAAATTTGGTTTTCTGTTAATTTTAATTCCTGCATTCATGTTTCATATTGATGTGTGTTGGAATAAAATATGATTAATGAATTCCTACAAATATGGGTACACAAAATTAAAGAATTAATCGAATTTGTTTCACCATGTTTCACCGCTCTCCTCAATGGGTGTTTTGGGTTGGAAAAAGTTATATTAATGGGTAATTATTGTTTCAACTATATCATTATAAATTGTTTTTATTGTATTATTTAGTTTATGATAATTTATTCTGACTATATTGTGGAAGAAACAAATAGATCTGGATGAATAATGTGATATTCCATCACTAAACTCTAGGGTTGGAAGTTATTTCTTCTACTCTATATGGGATGGATGTCAGTGATGTGATAGGGAATACATGTAGATGATGGATACTGATAAAAATTCCATAAATTTGATAACTTGAACACATTAAAATATGATCTATATGAATGTTGTGAGCTACATCTATAGTAACTCCATGCGTGAGAAATTTTCCAATATAAAAGAAGGTGGTTATAAGGTGAATAATGTCATGTTTTATGTTCTATATAATATATTCAATGAATGTGAATATAGATGATAATTATCATGGAATCTTGAATTTAATAGTAGATTTTTATAGAGGCATATGATGTCTTAGGTAACATATAATGGGTATTGATATAATTAAAAGTATTTTGAGATCATTTCTATCTTTTTATACTCCGAAATTATTTCTCTAAAAGAGTGGGAATTATCTAAGATCACATAGTATTATTTTTTTAAGTAGGTTTGTGTAATATGAAATATGGGTGATTCTATAAGGGACATTAATCTATTCATGTAATGAGATAACAATTCTAGACAAGTAAAAAATTGACATCTCAAAAGGTAGAAAAAGAGAAAATGATGCTGATGAGGAACTTTTCTCTCACTTGTGGCTACAATATTCTTGATAGGAAAGGCTAGATTTGATGGAAATATACCCTTTAGTTTTTCTAATGTGGTAAAGTTGGATTTATTGCAGCATGGTGTGCATGAGTAATTTTTAGTGATGAAATTGATGTATAATCCATAATGAAGTTACCAAATCATAACATACATAAATATTACATGATTCTAAATGAAAAATCAAGACACATCACCAATATACACGCTCAATGACGATAAAGGTTTAGTGTATTTGGATACTAGAAACAAAATAATATTATTTCATCAATGATATTTAAAATCCACTATAAGGATAAAAATATTAATACCCTTATATCCATATCATAATTAGAACCGTTCAACAAAACCCATAGAATGAAAACATAAAAAAGGGTGGGCTCAGATTCTTAGTAAGTTTAAATATTAGAGATATAATTCATAGTAACATACAATTCTCATAAGGGTATAATATCATAATCATGTAAATGTCCTAAAAATAAAATATTCATTCCTAGAAAATTATATATAATAAACGAAAAACTTGGGTCACAACTTAATTAAATTGTTATTAAGGTTGTCAAAAAAATAATCATCATTCAGGAGTCATGACATAGAAACATGGAATTATAAGTATCATAAATCATAATATTGCATAAATTGTTATTCAAAATAATTTCAATTCATAATCTTTTGAAGATATCTAGAAGAAATAATACTCACACCTGAAAATTAACACATCCTTTCACAAATCATGTTCATAAAAAATATTATGAGAAGGAACAGAAGAAATCACACAGAAGCATTAAATTTTGACCATATATATATATAATTATGGTAATTATTATCACTATTTTTAGATAATATGTCCACATCACATACCCAATGCATTGTACATATATGACAGTTCTAAATATCACCTAATACTAATCTATTCATATATATACTACATGGTCATGGAAAAATTAATAAGTTTGTAAAAACTTTACCAATGGAAAATAAAATGGGTTTCATCAAGATTTCATAGTCATATTAAATAACAATTCTTAAAAAAATATTTATGATATCGTTGGATCATATCTCCATTGAAGAAAAATAAACATCAAAGGATATTTTCATGGAAGAAAACACATTTAAAAAATTACTATATCATTTCTTGAGGAAAATTCCATTTTCATTTTGAAAACACCTATTTGTAATCCATTTTTTATAATTTTCCAGAGAAAATTATCATTAAAATATTCCATTGAATATTACAAATTAATAATCAATTTAATGAATATTCATGATGAATAGAAATACTTTCTTGCGTTATATATTAAAACAAATATTTCATTCACATTTTTGGTAAAGTGTACCATATTATAAAAATGAAAATAATATTCAATTTAAAATAATTTATAAAAAATTAAATGTAATATAAAAATTACATTAGTAAATGACAAGAGAATAGTAAAAAATTCCTTGGAATCATATTTTTGAAAATATGGACAGGGAAGAAACATATTCTAGAACCAAGACAAAATAAGAAAGGTTTTTCATAATAAAATTTCCATTGTCATATTTAGTACCAAAGTGAGTAAAATTAGACTATAAATACAAACTTTCATGATTATATATATGAAAATAGAATATATGGGGTGTAAAGGATATGATATAAAAAATTTCCCTCAATTTAAATTTAGTATAGATAATACTAAAAATAAATAATTTTGTTTCATAAATCTCATCCCTCAAGTCTTATATTATGTCATACACATTAAAAAATCATTAATGAAAAATAAATAAATTTTTTAATAAATTAAGCATACATATTCTTACATAACATACTATGAAACAGTTGTTTATAATTTTTAATTATAATTTATTAATAATTCATCCTTAAAATGAGAATTCAGGTGAAAAAATTATAGGATCAAAATGATGATGTAAATTCTCAATATAATAGAGGGAGGGGTGAATTGTATACTTAAAAAAATACTTCCGATATTTTAACGATAGAAATGTTTAAAAAAGTTAAACAAGGAAAATTCACAAGACCTCTTAGTTATACAAACTAGCTTGATTCCAGAAATTTTGTTCCAGAAATGAAACTTAACAAATGTTTCCAAGAACAAAGATTCTACCCTAAAGCATATTGAATCTTATTAATCAGAGTATAAAAGTATAAGAAAGTATAATAGTTTTATCCATTTCTTTTTAAACAAAATATAGCAGAAAACAAACATGAAACAACACAAGTAACAAGCATGAAATCTTTTAACCCAAAAATTAGGGTATCAAACAACCTTGGATAAAGGTCCCTTCCTTTATACATCCAAGAAAGCATGTCATACCCACACTAGGGTAATCCCGCGATACAAATATTGGAGTCTGTCTTCCTATCCCCACAAGCCCTCAAACATCAAGGTATTAATCAACTCAGTCATCATATCCCCAGATGCCCTCGAATGTACTCATCCACATTCAGAGTCGCACAAATCAATTCTAAAGAATATTTTTAGTATGCACAAAGCAATAAATTCTATCTCTCTAGAAATCACTTCAATAGTTTGTAATCTCTAGACTGATCAACATTTTATATATCATTCAAATCATCTCCTATTTATGGGCACATCTTCAATGGTCGGCTCCCTCATCCAACAGTCATATTTTTACTTGAATTTCGGAGGGACCTCTACACGTGTCACTCAAAAAATGGTTGGTTAGATAAAGAAAGCATGTCATCATTTCAAAACTATATCAAGTGTAGGAAAAATATGGTTTCATAGACAAATTCATTTTTCGGAGACTTATAAAAAATAAATGTTCAGAGGCTAACAAAATAACCATTCTATGTCTATAATACATGAATATTCTAATTCTGTCTTCAAAAGAATTCAGAACCTGAATTCTATAGAATTCCGGAGTCTTAATTCAAAGAATTTGGAGTATGAATTCAGAAAATTTGGAGTCTGAATTCATAAGAATATGGAGTTTGAATTCATAAGAATTTTGAGTCTCAGTTCATAAGAATTTGGAATCTAGATTCAAAAGAATTTGGAGTCTGAATTCTTAATAACTCAGAGTCTAAATTCATTAGAATTCAGAATCCGAATTCGAATCCTGAAAACAGAATTCTCTATATCTGAGAATTTATAGGATTATGATGTTTTAGATATGATACAAAATTTTTTAGTTAGAAATAAAAAGAGTTATATTTTGAGAGACTAAAAAATGAACAATGAAAACAAGGCAAGGTTAAATTTCCCTAAGCAAGGAAAATTTTCTTTATCGAGATGAAACTTATGTGAAATGAAATTTTCCTTAAGATAGAGTGTTTTTTATTTTCAAAACATAAAGGATTGAAAAATTCATAAGGAATCCTTATTGACTCAACAATCTACCTATTTTTGGAAAGCACAAACATCCTTATGAAAATGAATTTAAGGAATTAGACATTTTTGGGACTGGTAGATAAAACTCATTTACCTTCACTTATGTATCAATGTGAATACATCTAACTCTCCCTTAGTCCTTGGAAACACTAAGGATCATATTCTAAATTTCTTGAATGAGATTATTCATTTTCTTGCATACCAAAATATTCCCGATGAAAACTCCCTCAGAGATGAAACGACCCTTAGGGAAATTTCTTATTTACTTAATAGTCATTTTGACAATCCGTTCTCCCCATTTTTGATTTTCAAAAAGGATTAAAGGGAATGAAAAATAAAATATGGTACCTGAAATATTAGTTCTAAATAACCAAAATATGAGAAAATAAAAATTTCATTAGGATTGAAAGAATTTGTACAACAAGGAAAATACAACAAAAGGTCAGATTTGAAAAAAAAAATATCTATCCTTATACTTAGACATCAACTTATTAAATATGGGTTTCAGCTTCTTGAGCTTTATATGATCCTCTTCTGCACGCTTGAGCAACAGATACTGATCTTTAGTTTTCTTCTCTAATAATTTACTTTTTTATTCATATACCTTAAGAGATTCTACTTGAGCCTTCACAAATTCTTCTTGATTATAATGATTCTCTACCATCTCAATCCTATGATCCCTTTCCCTATACCAACTCTGGGCAACTGAATACAATTTCCCATTCATATCATTCACTTCTTTCTTTCGAGAAGTCTGTTCCAGAGTTAGCTTTTCCTAAAAAATATTAGTTAGATCCTTGATCTTCACATCTTCAATGTCAAAATCATCCTTGACACACTCTTGGAATTAATCAAATATTATCATCTCTTCAACTATCCTCCTTGACCATCATTTAAACTTTTTTGCATGATCTTTTATGAGATTTATAGCTAATAAAGAAATATTGGAAGTCTACCTCGAGACTAACGTAGTTATCCATCAACATGGATTCTAAATATGATTTTTGATTTAAGGTATGTTGAATTAAATGGTATCTAGATTATATGATTTGAAATAGATGGATTTTTCCAGCCATATTTTTTGAAGAGTATACTACAAAATCATGTCCAAAAGAGGGCGATTCTGATTCAAAGATTTTGGTTGGTGACGATTCATTATCTATATCAGCAGCTTTCCTCTTTGATAAAGAAATCACTTAATTATTCTTCACCGCTGCTCTACTAGGTGTATCAACTACCACTTGTTTTACCTTATCAACCTTCAGAATGAATTCATCTTGATTAAGTGATCTGTGTTCACTATTAGATAGTAAAACAATTTCGTCTTCATGAACTTCATCTTTCTCAGCTCCTGGCTCAGCATCCTCTGGCTGAATGAAATCACGATTGGAGATTTTTTCTTTAGACACTTTGTTCACTTCTTCTCCACTCTTCTCATCCTTCCCTGGGGTAGAATGTTTTGAAGACGTGGCTTCAAAGGTTTGGAATGATAATCTTTTAGAAGGACATACCTTCTCATAAAAATATTAAACTTTCTTTATCAAGTCTTCGGTATCACCAATGCCTTCTTATTCTTCTTCTTCTACTTGTTTTTCGTGGACTTTTTCTATAGTCACATACTTCTTTCCTCGATAATCTGGTAAATGTTCTATCAGAAAGGATTCTGGTACCAGAATATTCTCAAATTATTTCTCAGTAGCCTTCACATGTGATTGGATAGTCTCAGCCTCATACATCTTTTTATTCTTCTTCCCCTTTTTATGATGCTTCTCAACCTCTTCAGCTGCATTTTCCTTCAAATATTTTATCTCAGTAGGGTGCAGGCCAAAATTAATCTCCCCTTCGTTCTGATTTTCTTATATTGTCTATATTTTTCTACTACTTCATTAGGATAATATTTATGTTTCTATTGCTTCAGGGGTGTGAACATAATTACCTTAGCCGTTGTGGTTTTTTCCTTCTCTTATACTTCTTTCACCTTCCACTTCCTTCCACACTTTTTAGAGGTTTCAGAAACCTATAGTTTCTTTTAAAGAGTTTCATCTTCCTCTTCATGAAAATCATATAATTCTTCGAATTCATTAGAAAAACCCATTTTCATCCCTCTCAATGTATCATCACTCAACAACATGACATTACAATCCCTCAACATATAACTACAAGAAATTTTTATGGATTATAAACACCGAACAATCATCTTTGATAGAATGGATGGATACATAATAATTTGCGATTTCGAATTCCCATTCTAAATATTCTCATTCACATTCAGTATTTACTTAACCAAATTTATCTTCCTTAGATTCACCAAGAAATCAAAATTATAGATGTCACTCTTTTTTCGAGTATCCTTATGACCTTTTCTAGGAATAACTAATCCTTGAACCCCCAATTCATGAATCTGAAAGTTTGTAGACAGGTGAAGAATATTCAAAGTCTTTACATTTTAATGACTAATACAAGCCATGGATTTTGCTGAATAAAACATCCTTAGACTTCTGTTAGAATTTTAGTACAGAACTCAGCTTCCCCTTCGTAAGGAATACCAACCAAGCTATAAGCCATGGTGTAAGAATGTGAATATTTATTTCCATAACACTTGAAAGAAAACATACACTTGCCTTCTTCCATAAAAAAAGTTACTAACTCCTAGAACATGACAAAAAAAATCTAGATATACCAAATCATGAGCTTTTGGTTTTGAAAAACATACACTCTCCCAGTCATTGAGTTAGATATTCTTGGAAACGATAGAGTCGTTTTTTCCATAAAACTTTGGATCAACTAACCTTTCTATTTATATCTGCAATTCATAGATTGGATTGAAAATTGATATTTCATCCTGATAAGAGACATTTGAAGACATTCAGAAGTAAGGAAGTCCTTATAAATTCAGAATGACATTTTGTAGGAAGGATAGAGCTTCAACAATCAATAGCTTGAAGATCGATGTGGGACAGCCTTCGTGTGGTTCCTTTATATAGAAAATTCGGGTGACGGTTCATCTCTCAAGATTTGTCCAATGGTTGAATGTTTCTTGAGAAGATCTAATGGTTGAGATGATAGCCAAAGAAGAAAATTTGGTCGAATCCGATCTTTTGAGTTTTTTTAAAAAAAAATGGAATTTAAGTATAAAATGAATACGAAAGAAAAAAATATAGAAGAAAATACCAACAAGTCGAAAATGATTACAAAAATTTAATAAAGGAATCATACCTTTTGGATTGCATGGAGGATTATTCGTAATGAGGTAACTTCTTCTTGAAGATCATCAAATTCCGAATATTTTGATTAAGAAATTTTTCAAAATGAAAATTTCTGTGATAAAAATTTTTTGTACGAAAATCTTTCTTACGAAAATTTTATGTACAAAAATCTATATTACGAAAAATTTAAGAAAGAAAATATTGATCACAAAAATTTTAAGTATGAAAATCTTCATTATGAAAATTTTATGTACTAAAATCATCATTATGAAAATTTTACGTATGAAAATCATTATTACGAAAATTTTAAGTATGATATTATTCATTACAAAAATTTTATGTACAATATTCTTCATTATAAAAATTTTATGTATAAAAATTTTCATTATGAACATTTTATGTATGAAAATATGATTACGAAAATTTTGAGGATGAGAAAATTTTAGTTTAACTAACAAGGAAATGTACTCCCCTATGAAAAGGAGTTTCTTATGGAAAGGAGATAGGTTTCAACAAGAAGTTAAAAATGAATATTTCCTTAAGGTTATCATCCCTAACTTCAGTTTAATGTATTCATATCTATTATAGAGTAATGGTTTTTTAAAAATATCTGGATGTTGATCTTACATTCCAATAAATTGAAGAATTATATCTCCTTTTGTGTGTGATCCAAAAAAAAAGTGATTCCCAATATCTATGTGTTTTTCATGCGAGTGATTTTCAGTTTTTTCACTTAATGAAATGACACTAATATTATCACACAATATTTTTGTTTTGGTAAAACTCATACCATAATTTGTGAGAGTGTGTTGAATCCACAACATTTTAGTACCACAACTTCCAGCTGCTACATATGCAGCTTCAGTAGTGGAATGTTCTACTTGGTGCTTTTTTTCCATGAACAAGAAACTGATGAATCTTCTATGAAATGACAAGTTCCGGATGTACTTTTCCTATCCATTCTACATCCACCAAATTCAGCATCCGAAAAAAAAATTAAAACGAAATCATTTCCAGAATTATAAATGATTCATAGATCCACGGTTCCATTTATCTATAAAAAATCCTTTTCACTACCTTTAAATGAGATTCATTCGGATTAAATTGATATCTTGCACATAAGCGTACTGAAAAAATTATGTCTGGATGGCTAGCTGTCATATAAAGTTGACTTCCTATCATACCTCTAGAAGATGTTTGATCTACTGATTTCCCAGATTCATCGAGATCAAGTGAATCTGAGGTACCAATGGGAGTACCTATAATCTAAGTGTTGTTATATCCATACTTTTTAAAAAAATATTTAGTATAGTAATGTTAGGATATATAGATTCTTTATGGTTTTTGAGAAATTTTAAAATAAAGAAAAAATGCTAACTCACCCATCATATTCATTTCATTTTTAGATTTCATTAGATCCACAAAAGAATCAGTTAAATATTACGGAGTTGATCCAAATATAATGTCATCAACATAAATTTTAAAAATAAAAACATTTTTCTTATCTCCTTTTATAAAAAGAGTTGGATCCATATTTCGCATAACATAATTATTTTGGAGAAAAAATCTTGTAAGCCTATCATACCATGCTCTAGGGGATTTCTTGAGTTCATACAAAGATTTGGTAAGTTTGAAAACATTTTCAGGTTGTTTTGTATCTTCCAAACCAAAATTTTGTTCAAGAAAAACGTCCTCTTGAACAAAACTATTAAGGGAAGAACATTTAACATCCATTTGAAAAAGTATGTAATTGCAGAATGCTGCAACGTCAAGTAGAATACGAATAGTTTCTAGTCTAGCTACTGGATCATATGTTTTTTATAGTCAATTAATTCTTCGTGATTATAGCCATTAGCCACCAATCTAGATTTATTTATTACTATGATTCCATTTTCATCAAATTTATTTCTGAAGACCCATTATACTCTAATTACAGAATTTTCTTTTGGTCTTTCAACCAAGGTCCATACTTTTTTTGTTTCGAATTCATTTAGCTCATCTTGCATAGCTTTTATCCAATCATCATCACCTAAAGATTCATTGGTTCCTTTTTGTCCTAATTTGGGAAATAATGCTAGATGTTCTACTTCATTTTGTAAGAAACTTTGAGTTCTTACGTGTTGATTTACATCACCAATGATACTATCACTATGATGATTCTTAAGAAACAATTGATCTGGGTTTTGTAAAACCTGTTCATCAATGTAGAGTATGAAATCATCTAGGTTAAATGTTTCAGAAATACCTTCTTGAACATTTTCCATATCAGAAGGATCTTATAATAAGGATGGATAATCAGTTTTTCAAAACTCATCCAGAGATGTTGGTTGAGGTTGTTTAAAAACAAAAGGATTAGTTTCAAAAAATTTGATATGTACTTTTTCTTTAACAGTACAAGTATTTTTATTGAAAACTCTATAAGCCTTATAAGTTCTCTATTAGCCTATGAAAATTCCTTCATAAGATTTTAGTGTGAATTTGTGTAGATTATCTTTAGTATTCAGAATGAATACCTTACAACAAAAAACCATGCAGTTGGAAAGTATAGGTTTTCTACCATTCCATAACACATGAGGAGTTTTATTAAGAAAAGGTCTAATAAAAACATTATTTATAGTATAACAAGTAGTACTTAATGATTTATCCCAAAAATTTATGGCTACCGAATATTCACTCAACATGGTTCTTGTAATCTCTTGAAGAATTATATTTCTTCATTGAACACCACCATTTTGTTGAGATGTTCTTGGTGATGAGATTTTATGAGTGATGCCTTTTCTACTAGAAAAGGTTTCGAAATCAGGATTTTGAAATTCACCTCCATGATCACTTAGAATAGTTATCAAAGTAAGGTTTTCCTTATTTTTAACTTGGGATCTATAACTTTTGGAATAATAAAAAGCTTTGAATTTCATTGCTAGAAAATAGACCCATATAAATCTAGTGTAATCAGTAACAAAAAAATAAATAATATTTTCATCCAATGCTTTCAGTTTGTGTTGGACCAAAAAGATCCATATGCACAAATTTTAATGCATTAGTAGTTGTGACTTCACAGACTAATTTAAAAAATGATTTATGTTTGTTTCTATATTGACAAAGATCACAATCTTTTAAAGAATCAAATATCTCTTATGGTATATCCTAAACTACTTTTTTATTAGAGATTTTGCATGTGACACCCCATGATTTCATAGTACGTTATTTCTTCAAAGTAATTCAATAAATTTCACTACACGCACAACACCGAGTTCTAGCACACCATGACATACCAAACATGCCATTCAAAAGCGGTTCTGAATAGTATTAACTGAATTTTGAACTTTATATAATCCTTATAATTTTATAGTCCATATTATGAGTTTCTTTGAAATAATTTAATAACAACTACATATTTTTAGAAAAAAGAATAATTTTTTAAAAAATTCAATTTTACAGCCTTTTAAAGGAGAATCCTTTTTAAATCCAATATTTTCAACTCTTATATATTCAATTTGAAAAAAATAAAATTCTTCTTTAGAATAGGGACATAATAATTTAGTTTCAATAATTTTTTGGTGATTTCCTGATAACTTTCATATTTGGGTGAATAGTGAAAAATACTATATTTTAACTGAAAACAACTTTTTTAATCAAAATAATTTATATTGATAAATTATCCCTTTTAATGGTATGGAAGTATATATAGATTATATTTTTACCATTTAATCCAATGATGTTCATTGTAAGTAATTTCACTTTGAAATTGGACATAAACAAGTGTCGAACTTTTGATAGTTATTAAAAATACGCCTTTTCGTTTTAATAACGGGAATTAATTTTAAATTAATAAATTCATCTTTTATGTTTTTAATTTGAAAAAATAGAATTCATTTTTGGATTTGGAATATTGAAGTTATATTAGGGTGAAATTTTGGTACATTTCTGATAACTTTCATATTTTGATGAATAGTGAAAATTACTAAATTTTAATTGAAAACAACTTTTTTAATCGAAATAATTAATATTGATAAATTATTCATTGGAGTGATTTTAAAGTATAATTAGATTATAATTTTACCCTTTAATCCAATTTTGGTCATTTTACACAATTTCATATTTAAAATGGACATAAGAAAGTGTCAATCTTTTGATAGTTATTATTTGTTAAAAAATTGTTTTTGTTTCGATAACAAGAATCAATTATAAATGGATTTCTACCACTTATGTGTTTTGAATTTATAAAAATGGATTATATATATATAATCAGTAGGTCCAAATTGTTTAAATAGATAACTTTTATTTTTAGACATTTTGAATAATTACTTCAGTAAATATTTTATTTATCATGGTTAAAGGGTAAATCCGGTAATAAGGGTAATAAATAATAATATAATAGTACTAAATTACCTTAAAACGTGTCCTAACCCTATTAGATGATACATTTACAACTATTTCCATCATTGGGTAAATTTTGGGACCCCATGGAGCAACATGTAAGTTATAATGACACTTTATATTAATTAAGTTATAGTAAATGCAAAAATGTCATAAGCATATTTCTTTTAGAAACAATTTTTTTACATAGGGTTATATATGTTTGATCTTCGACTATAAATATTTATTAGAAATCTAAAACTATTTCTTACATAATTTAATTTTATTTAGAAATTTTAGACATTGAATAATTAAATTTATTTATGACACAATAATGATACAGTATTTTCCCTACTAATAAAAGAATCAAATAATTGGTATTATAAAAGTAAAAATAAATATAATTTGAATGTTTTGATGACATAAAATAATTTTATTGGTTAATTTCACATGTTTGGATTGCTTAAATCAAATTTATTTGAATTAATAAAGTTGTTAAGACTTTAACAAAAAATCAATTATTGAATAGTGTCAAAATTGACATAATAGAGATTTTAAAAAAAAAATATTATATTATTAATTGATATTTTATTCATAAAATACTAACAATTGGAAAACGGACTTATATAATGGTATGTTTATTGTTGATGGACCACTTGGGGGTCTATTGGATGTATATAGTATGTTTATTAACTATATAATATAAAAATACAAAGTGACATGGTAAGTGTCAAACTAATTAACTAATAGTTAAAACTAAAAGATAAGGTCAATACAGTAACCCAAACCTGTCTAAAACCTGTTGGTTGTGTTGTTTTGGACCTATTCCTACCTTATTAGTTTAATAATTTACTTTGGTGTCATTATAAACCAAATATAAATTTATTATAAAATTATACTTTACGTTTTTCCAAAAGAGACCCTCCTCCCCCTTATAAAAGGACACCAATTATAACCAATTCCTCACACCTCTCAAGCCTTTTGTCTCGTCCAAACTCTGACCAACTAAGCTCACTATATCCCTCTCCTCCTCCTAGAAGCCTCACCTTAGTATTAAGGAACTTCAAGAGTACTTTTTGATTCAATCCAAAGGGAGTTACCGAAATTAAAGGTAATGATTTCTCTTAGCTTCGTTTCTTTTATTTAACTTATCCAACCCCTAAACTCTTATTATTATTATTTTTGAAACAACACCAGTATACTCTATATAATAGTATATTTTAATGAAACGTATTCAATCTACACTTACACACACCTCCATCTAATGGGTGATGAACATAATGTTTCTGTGGATGGCAACCAAACACCTCACGAAACGATGATTTTTCAATTATCTCCTACCACCTATCATGGTGTCCATTATGATGGAACTATTATTAAACATTATATTTATTTTATTTATTTTATATATATTCTTCTGTAATTACATTTTATTTCATACCATTATTTGTTTCATGTTGTATATTTATAAGATATTTCATTTTATAAAGTGCGGACTATCGCCCCCTCAAAGTGATATGACTCATTCATATCATACATTGAACGTATAAAGGAAGTTGTTAATGAATTTAAGTAACAAAAATAAGATATTATATTATACTTGAATATTAATATACATAGGTATCATTTCTTTTTGATTCCTTTTAAAATAAAAAATGAAATAGAAGTAGCATTCGTGCGTACGTATGGACTACCGTCTCCACAAACGCGATGAGATTCATTCCCCATCTTATACATTAAATTATAATTCTCATTTTATGATTAAAAATATTTTTTATAGACTTGATATCATTATGGATATGAATAATATACAACCTATCCGTAACAAACATGACTTATGTAACAAAACATATAAAATAAAACGAGTAAGTTAACACTCGAAACGACGATAATACTAAAATATTATTGACAAAGAAATATTAAAAGATCATATATGATATCATATTTATGTATATGATTTTTGTATAATTTAATAACAATGATTTAACTATTATACCGGAGTTTAACCTACCCTTGACCAAGGAAATGTACCTGGTAAGGGGTTTTCATCTCACTCCTTATTCCCGTGAGATTCATTCCATATTTCCACTATTACATTTTGTGTGGGGTATGTACAGCCCAAAACTGTATTCTTTGTGTAATAGACTTTAATATATGTGTATTTCCATATTCATTGTATGATACCTCTTTCATGCGGTGTATGTTTCGTAAGGTACCAAATTTGCAAGGGTTAATTTCACAATCTCTTTATTATCCGAGGTTGTTTTTACGTAAGTATCAAATGGGACATAATTTTTTTTCCATGTCTATGTTTCATAAAATGGTTTTCAAAGGGATTCTTTTAAGGGAATTTTTTTCTAAAACATCAATTCAAATGTTTTAAATATTTATTCTTCTAAATCGTTCTCATCAATGTCCATGTCTTCAAAATGGTTTCTAAGGATTTATTTATATGGATAGGAATGTTTTTAAAATGTTAATTCCTTTCAATAGATTCAAAGTGGTATGGGACAATTTGATTAAAAATTGTCTTTAAATTTCTTCCATTCTAAATTGTGTAACTTTTAAATTTTTTCATGAAAAATGTATATTTCTCTCAAAGAGTTACAAAACATTTTCATCTATGTAAACATCCTTTGATGGATTTTAAGCATATTTCTAGTTGATTTATTATGATACAAAACGTCCATATTGTATTGAAGGTTTTTTTATATTTTTGACTGTGGATGTGTTATTTTTATACCATTCATGGTTTACGGATAAAGTATTGATATTTCGTATTCTAGTTTTAATATAAATGTTTATGTTATGTTTAAACCTTTCATATGAGGAATGAATTGGACTTATTAAGTGACTGGTGGAGCCTGCTATATCTCTTCGATGCATCGGTAGGTCTCATCAGACAAACTAGTGTCTTGGAACAATCCCTTGACAAAATATTATTTGTATTCTTGGCACGAGGCCTTGATTATGTGGTTATGATAGTCTAGAATTATACATTCCATCATTATAAAAGTGGTTATTGATATTGATTGTGATTATTCGACTAGTAGAATAACCATGTGAATAAGTAAATGGAATTATTTCATATTATCTTTTCCATATTATGCTGAAGATCATGTTTAAAAAGATTTTGTTTTAGTTATACATTGCCTTGAATGTTTATGCTTATCTATGGAAGCTTCCGCTATATTTTTATCTTTACTGAGCATTTGAGATCACCCCTTTCAATGTTCTATTTTTCCCAGGATGTGAAGAAGTAATTTATGAATGACCTGTAGGGATAGTATGAGGGGATATGAAGACAAGTTGTCGTTGTAGTTTTTTTACTTTATAAAGTAATGTTAGACTTATGAATATATCTAGTGTTTCCAAGACTACTAAACTAATCAGTCTTTCAAGACTTAATCTTTTGTGATCATTCCAATGTTATGTAATAATGCACCGACTCAGGGTAACTGGGGTCAGGGTGTTATAGTTGGTATCAAAGGAAGTTTAGTACAAACCTTGGAAGCTAGATTTAGATAAACTCTGATTAGAGCACATAGACCAAAGATGGACATTGAGGATTAGTATAGAAGAACTTCCAAGAATTTTTGTATTGTAGATATTTTGTCAGTTTTCTGAGCAATACAACCCTGTCTAGATACGATCAGGTAGAGGCGGCTCTAGCACAGATGTACCTAGGGGTAAAACCCGAAAACACCAATTTGAGCTAGACTCAAATGGGAACTGGTGCACGACAACGGTCCATGCTGCACTCTTGGTTACGAAAATCCCAGGGGATATGGTTTGGATAATTTTTATTTTCTTTACAACCCATTATGAATGGTTTATGAGTATATACTTACTCAAAGAAAACTATTTTATTATTATAGATTATATCCATAAACTGTTCTATTTACATTAGGTATTTTACAAGTTTGGATTTATTCATTGCAATTCATAAACTGACCTAGTTTATGCTATTGTATAGAAATTTATCCCAATATAAGGAATGTGAACTCTAGTAATATTTATAATCCAAAGAGTAAGAAGGGTAATATATTTCACAGTATTAAGCCAACATTTAGAATGGAAATAGCCTCCCGTGTATTCTCAACATATTAAAAAATAGTATCATGTGTTAATAAGATAAGTAATGAATTCTCCGCATCATATGGCTTTGAAGGGAAGTAAGAGAAGAAAAGTTTGGAAGAGAGAAGGATGGATAAAGGGAATAGGGAAAAAAAGAATATTTCCATATGTGATAACTGTGGGAAAAAACACCCTGGAACTTTCCTGAATGGAGTGGGAGATTGTTATAAGTGTGGAGAAAAAGGACACCATGTACGTGACTGTAGGGGTAAGAAAAAGGTTTCAAATGTACAATGCTTCATCTGCAAGAAGTTGGGACACTATCCGAAGAAATGTCCAAATCATCATAGTATTCCCCAAATGTTGCTATTAGATAATAATCAAGTTATGATAATACCACAGATGAGAAGGAATGATTAGAGTTTTTATTATATAATTATGTCATTTGAGTTTTGTATCAACAATGTACTAGTTATAATAATTATGGAGTATATAAGGATTGTACTGTAGTAATATTTCATTAAGGACTTGAGATTGTGTGGAACAATGAAAAGTCACTCAATAGTAGGTTAATGTTTTGGGAAATATATGGTTGAGGGAATGATAAACAATAATACGGTTCTGATACCGAGGTAGCGATTTTGGAATAACACATGATTGATTTGGATAAATTATATTGGATATTCTTGACTACCTTGAAACTGATTAATGATTTTTATATTCTATCATTGTTGGAGTTTAAAAAAAATTGGATAGAAGGATTATATCCAGTATTCTATAACTAATAACGAATCGTGAACGTAATCATAAGGTTTTACGGTATTTCAGGATGTTGCAGTGTTTTAATAGAATACATGATGAAGGTTTTCACATGCTATTACGTGGAAAAAAGGATCATCATTGTGTTTACCTACCTTATAAATTTTGGGCTGTGAGATTGGACAGAAGTATTTTGGATAAGTCTAGTTTGAGATTATTTTTTAATTTCCATAAAAAGGACAACCCGGAGGTCGGGCGGCAACCCGTCGCATCCAGCAAGGCCGCGAGACTTGAACCCACAACCTAAGGGCGACTAGGGTGCATCACCTACCACTAACCCACGTGATGTCCTAGATTTAATAATGTAGTTTTTTAATGGTTCTTCTAGATGAATTATAAATTCATTTTTTTAACCCTATACAAATAGTATAAATACAATATTATTTTTTAGTTCTATAATCTTTTAGAGTGAAAGATGAGTTTGTGGTAGAACTTAGTTAAAGGATGGGACTCTACTTGTCAAGTATATATTTTTATTCTTCTCTTATTCAATGAATAAATTAATTATTATACTTTAATGGAGGGTTTCTTAAAACGAAAAATGTGTTATCCTAATACCATATGTTTTGTTGAACCGATGGTATTTTAAGTCATCATAGATTGAGTAATTTAAGGCCCTCAATTTTACAATTTTTTGTGATTGATGATCTCAATCACGACCCATAATGATTTAAGTTTTTACTACTATTATATGTCTCTAATTTCCACCAATGTTCTCTTAATCGAGATCATAATTTGGTGATAACCCTTTCATTTCATTTTTCCTCATATTAAGACAAACTTTTACTAACCTAATTTCTAATGTGGGTTTTCCCAAAAGTATTTTCTATTTTCATCCTTTTATTGTTTAAAAATAATTTCAAATTGTGAGAAAGCAATTTATTGAAAGAGGGAAGAATGTAACACACCAAGATTTCATAGTACGTTATTTCTTCAAAGTAATTCAATAACATTCACTACATGCAACTCCGAGTTCTAGTGCACCATGACTTACCAAACAAGCCGTTTAAAAGTGGTTATGAATAGTATTAACTGAATTTTGAACTTTATATAATTCTTATAATTTTAGAATCCATATTATGAGTTTTTTAGACATAATTTGAGAACAAAAACATTTTTTCAGATAAAAGAAGTATTTTACAAAAAATGAAATTTTGGCGCCTTTTAATGGATAAGACTTTTTAAATCTAATATTTGAATCTTTTATATATTCAATTTTACTAAATAAACTTTTTCCTTAGAATAGGTACATAAGAATATAGTTTCAATAATGTTTTTGTGTTTTTCTAATAACTTTCATATATGGGTGAATAGTGAAAAATAATATATTTTAACTGAACAAAACTTTTTTAATCAAAAAAAAATTATATTGTTAAATTATAAATTTTAATGGTATGGAAGTATAAAAAGATTATAATTTTACCATTTAATACAATTATGGTCATTGTATGTAATTCCACTTTTAAATTGGATATAAAAAAATGCCAATCTTTTGGTAGTTATTTAAAATTCGTCTTTCGGTTTTAATAACGAGAATTAATTTTAAATTCATAAATGAATCTTTTATGTTTTCAATTTGGTAAAATAGAATTCATTTTTAGATTTTTAATATAGAAATTATCTAAGGGTAACATTTTGGTACTTTTCTGATAACATTCATATTTTGATTAATAGTGAAAATTACTAAATTTTAATTAAAAAGAATTTTTTAATCGAAATAATTAACAGTGATAAATTATGAATTTGAGTGTTTTTAAAGAATAATTAGATTATAATTTGACCCTTTAATCCAATTTTGGTCATTTTAAGTAAATTAATATTTAAAATGGACATAAGAAAGTGTCAATCTTTTGATAGTTATTATTTGTTAAAAACACGCTTTTGGTTTCGACAACAGGAATTAATTTTCAATTAATTTCTTCCACTTATGTGTTTTGAATTTATAAAAATGGATTCCATATGTAGAATCAAGAGGCCAAAATTGTGTAAATAGATAACTATTATTTTTAGACATTTTGAATAATTACTTCAGTAAATATTTTATTTACCATGGTTAAAGGGAAAATCCGGTAATAAGGGTAATAAATAATGTTATAATAATACTAAATTACCTTAAAACGTGTCCTAACCCTATTGGATGATACATGTACGACCATGGGAAAATTTAGGTCTATTTGGGGACCCCATTATGTCATTTGTTTGTTATAATTACAATTTATATTAATTAAGTTAAAGTAAATGAAAAAATGACATAAGCATATATATTTTAGAAAAACAATTTTTACATAGGGTTATATATGTTTGATCTTCGAATATAAATATTTATTAGAAAGATAAAACTATTTATTACAAAATTTTATTTTATTTTTAAATTTTCGACTTTGAATAATTAAATTTATTTATGACACAATAATGATACAATATTTTCCTTAAAAATAAAAGAATCAAATAATTATTATTATAAAAGATAAAATAAATATAATTTGATAGTTTTGATGACATAAACGATTTTTTTGTTAATATTACATTTTAATATTTCTTAAATAAATTTTATTATAATTATTAATGTTGTTAATAATTTAACAAAAATCAATTATTTAATAGTGTAAAAATTGACATAAATGAATTTTTAAAACAAATATTATATTATTAATTGAAATTCTATTTCAAAAATTCTATGGATCGGCCAAAAGACATATATACTGGTATTTTTATTTTTAATGTACCACTTGAGAGTCTATTGGAAGTTTATAGTATGTTTATTAACTATATGATATAAAAATACATAGTGACATGGTAATTGTCAAACTAATTAACAAATAGTTAAAACTAAATGATAAGGTTAATAAAGTAACACAAACCTGCCTAAAACCTATACGATGAGTTTTTTACGACCTATCCCTACCTTATACTTTGAATAATACACTTTTGATCCATTATAAACCGAATAAGAATTTATTATAAAATAATACATTACGATTTTTCCTAAAGAGCACCCCTCCCCCTTATAGAAGCACACCACTACTAACCAAATCATCACACATATAATGCCTTTTGGATCATAACAAATCTGACCAATTAAGTTCCCTATATACCTATCCTCCTCATAGAAGGATTAACTTATGTTGAAGGCACTTCAATACACATTTTTGGTTCACACCGAAGGGAGTTACCCAAATTAATGGTAACAATTTCTCATAGCTTCTTTTCTTTTATATTACTTCTCCAACCCCTAAACTATTATTATTATTTTCTTTTCTAACAACAACAGTATACTCAATATAATAAGATATTTTTATGAAAAGTATTCAAACTACACTTACACAAAACTCCATCTAATGGGTGAAGAACATAATTTTTCTGTGGATGGGAAAGAAATGCCTCACGAAACGATGATTGTTGAATTATCTCCTACCACCTATCATAATGGTCATTATGATGGTAATTAAATATGATATTTATGATATTTAATTTATATATAAGATTCTGTAATTATATTTTATATCATACCATTACTTATTTCATGTTGTATATATATACGATAATTTCATTTGAGGATGTTCGGACTACCGCCCCCTCAATGTGATATGACTCGTTTATACCATACATAGAAACATATAAAGAAAGGTATTAATGAACATAAGTAACAAATATTAAATTTTATATAGTACTGGAATAAAAATATCTCTATGTATCATTTGGTTTTGATTCATTTTAAAATAAAAAATGAAATGGATGTAGCGTTTGTGCGTACCTACGGACTACCGTCTCTACGAACGCGTTGAGATTCATTCCCCATCGTATACATTAAAGTATAATTCTCATTTTATGATTAAAATATTGTTTAGGGACTTGATATCATTCTAGATATTAATAATATACAACCTATCCATAACAAACATGTCATATGTAACAAAACATATAAAAGAAAACGAGTAAGTTAACACTCAAAACGATGATAATACTACAATATTATTGACAAGGCATTATTAAAAGATCATATATGATATCATATTTATGTATATGATTCTTTTATATTTTAATAACAATGATTTAGCTATTATACCAAAGTTTAACCTACCCTCGACTAAAGAAAAGTACAAGGTAAGGGGTTTTCATCTCACTCCATATTACCGTGAGATTCATTCCATATTGCCACTATTACCTTTTGTGTGGCATATGTACAACCCGTAATTGTACTATTTTTGTAATACACTTTAATTAATGTGCATTTAAATATTCGTTGTATGTTACCTCTTTAATGGGGTGTATGTTTCGTAAGTTACCCAATTGGTAAGGGTTAATTTCACAATCTCATTATTATTTGAGGTTGTTTCTACATAAGTATCTACTGTGACATATTTATTATCCATGTCCATGTTTAATGAAAAAAAATTCAAAGGGATTCTTTTAAGGGACTGTTTTTATAAAATATCATTTCAAATGTTTTAAATATTTATTCTTCTAAATCTTTCTCATCAATGTCCATGTCCTAAAAATGGTTTTTTAGGATTTATTTATATGGACATGAATGTTTTAAAAATGTTAATTCCTTTTAAAAGATTAAAAGTGGTATGAGACACATTGATTAAAAAAATGTCTTTAAATGTCTTCATTTGTAAATTGTGTAACTTTTAAATGATTTCATGAAAAAGGTATATTTATCTCAAATAGTTTTATAAAAAAATTCAACTATTTCAACATTCTTTGATGGATTTTAAGATTGTTTGAAGTTCATTTATTATGATACAAAAATTCCATTTTGTATTAAAGTTTTTGTGATATGTTTGACTGTGGATGTGTTATTTTTATACCATTCATGGTTTATGGAGGAAGTATTGACATTTCGAATGCTAGTTTTAATACGATTGTTTATGTTATGTTTAAACCTTTAATATGAGGAATGCATTGGACTTAATAAGTGAAGGGTGGAGCCCGCTATAGCTCCTCGATGCATCGGTAGGTCTCATGAGACAAACTAGTTTCTTGGCACAAGGCCTTGAAAAATCTTATTTGTAGTCTTGGCATGAGGCATTGACTATGTGGTTATGATAGTATGAAATTATGCATTCCATCATTATGAAAGTGGTTATTGATATTGCATGTGATTATTCGACTAATAGAATATCCGTGTGAATAAGTAAATGGAATTATTTCATTTTATCTTTTCAATATTATGATGAAGTTCAAGTTTAAAAGGCTTTTGTTATAGTAATTAATTTCCTTAAATGTTTATACTTTTCTATTAAATATTATGCTATATTTTTATACTTACAGAGCATCTGAGCTCACCACTTACAATGTTTTATTTTTTCTAGGATGTGAAGAAGTAATTTATGAATGACCCATAGGGATAGTTTGAGGGGATATGAAGACAATATGTCGTTTTAGATTTTTTAATTTATGATGTAATGTAATGCTTATGAATATATCTAGTGTTTCCATGATTACTAAACTTATCGGTCTTTCGAGACTTGATCTTTTATGATCACGCCAATGTTATGTAATAATGAACCGACTCTGTGTAACTGGGGTCGGGGTGTTATATCACATATGTTCCTAAGGTTACAGTGTCTTAAACTTCTATTCCACAATAAAGAATGATCTTATATTGAAATATGGCATGGCAGATATTGTCCTATAAGGTCTTCTATGTTTAGTGTGTAAACTGCATCATGTATATTTGCAGAAAGAGTACAATTTTCCTTGGAATTGTGTACTATGCATCTGTCATTCTAAAAATTCAGAAGGTAAACATCATCACATAATTTTATTACGCTAATGAGGTTGTTCTTAAGACCATTTACAAATAAAACATTTGAAATCAATGTTTTTCCAACAAGAACAATGTTACATATATCAATAATTTCTCCCTTAGCATTGTCTTTGAAAGATACTTTTCCTCCATTCGTCTGGATAATATTTTCAAATAAATTTTTGTTACCAGTCATATGACGGGAACAACCACTATCCATGTACCAAGTAGTTTTGTTTTTACTTTCTTTATTTTCCTGAAATAAGAGCATTAGACTTTCGGAACAAAAACATTCTTGGCTCCGGAAACATTATAAAGAAATTTTTTTAATCCACATTTTCTTTGAAAAATAACTTTATGAAAACCAAAAGACCGATTTTTTTTTAAGAAATGATTTTTTTACAATGCTCACCACACTGACACTTATTGCAGAAATGAGCACTTTTAGAAACAAAATAATTGTTACTAAAAATTATATTTTAACTAGTATAAACAAATCCAGAATTATTAATTAGAGGAAGAATTTAGGAATAAATCTTATACATGTTTTTCTTCCATATGGTAAAGTTTAAAAAACACTTCATCATGGAAAATATTTTTGAATCTACTCAAATAACTAAGTTTTTATCCTTAAAAACATCAGTTTTAGCACTAGATTTAGGCTCAAAAACATTTTTCTTAGAAATTAATTTTTCTAGATCCTTAGAATGTTTATCCATCAAAGAATTAACTTCCTCTAGGATTTTTGAAATAAATTCAAAATCAATTGTTTTCTTATCATGATCTTTATAAATATGTAATATTTCATTAGTAAGAATATAAATCATAGTATTTTCATTGTCAATATTTTTTACATTAGAATTTTAATTCTCAAGGAACATTGCAAACCTAGAAAATTATTCATAGGTAGGTAAAGTATTATCTTCATCAGAAGAAGATTCTTCATCTGAGAATTCATAGTATTTACTATCACTATAACTAGTATTCAAGGCTACATTAGTTATGGATTCAGCATTGTGTACCTTAGCCATTAAAAATGATATATAATAGGTAACTTGAGACGTAAACCAAGATTCTTCCCTCCATAAGATTCGTAATATGAGGATTCTTCAGAGGAGTCTCCACCACTTTCACTCCATATTTTATTTTCTTTCAAATCATTATTAGCTTTAGCTTTGTATTACTCATTTCTATTCCTCTTAGAATTCTATTCATTTCTATCATTTAACTTAAGCATAAGAAAATCTATCCTTATATGTTCATATTTTTTTCATTCATAACTAGTGACTTGAGAGTTTTTTTTATCCTTTATTTCATTCTTATATATTATTTGAAAGTCATTCTTCCCAAATAACTTGTTCATCCATCGAGCAAGATTACCTAGTTCATTCTCAGAATGTTCACTTTCACTTGATTCAGATAAAATAGTGACATTCTTATATTTAGATCTCATAACTCTCTCAGGAGTCTTGGCTTTAATATGATTTGATGTAGTTGTAAATGCAACACTTCCATTCCCATTCTTTATCTTAACATTGTCAGCATCTCTCTTAATTCTAGTTTTATGTTGAATAAGAGTTCAAAAAATCTCATCAAGAGAGATCTATGAGACTTTACTATTCTCATCTATATTTGTCCTCTTGGATTCCCATTCATTATCCATGATGTCTATAATCGTGTCTACAAGTGGATCATCATCCAATAATTTTTCACCCATTGATTTTAATCTATTGAAAATAGTCATAAATATATGTTGTACCTAACAAATAGGTTATCCATAAAGAAAGAAAAAACCATGGAACTCAACTCTATGTTTAGCTCTTCTAGTTTCAATAACTTTGGAAGTTACAAAATAAGTTACCTCATGCTTCTTCCAAATACAATTTGCAGCTTCACAAAAATAAATCTGGATATATATATTCTAGGTCATGGAACATAACAAAGTATTGTGTACCATGTAGTTTAGTTGATATTCAAAATTTTCCGGATTAGTAAAAGTTATGACTTCTTTATCAGGAATATTTTAATCTCTAGTAAGCATAACAAAATTGTCCACACTAGTGTTAAGAACAAAAGTCTTCATACGATCTTTCCAATATTCACAATCATTCCCTTAAAAAATAAGTGTTCTAGTAGGATTAAGATTTTCACTTGAGCCAACATTCAGTCATTCCATCTTAAAGGTAAAAAAATCATTCCACGAAAACTTTTTAGTAATAAAATTTAGTAAAAAAGATAAGAATATCCTAGGAAAGGAAAATAAAGAACAATAAAAATCATGATCAAGAAAACATTTATATGAATATAAGTATTTCAAAGATCTCCTCTGATACCAATTGTAGGATTGAAATGATGATGTAGATGGTCAATATACAGGAGGGGGGTAAATTTTATACTTTAAAAATTCATTTGGAACTTTTAATGATGGTAATGTTTAAAAAATTTAATCAATGTAAATTCACAAGACCTTTTTGTTCTATAAACTCTCTTGATTCCGGAAATGTGTTTCTGGAAATGAAACCTATCAAAATTTTACAAGAACAATGATTCTAACTTAAAGCGTATAGAATCTTACTAATCATAGTATACAACTTTAGAAAAGTATAAGATAGTTATACTTTCATTGTCAAACAAAAACCAGTGGAAAATAATCTTGAACAATACAAGTAACAACAATAAAATATTTTAACCCAAAGAGTATGGTATCCAACAACCATGAATAATGTTCCTTTGATTTATACATTCAATAATTTTGGTCTTACCCACACCAGGGTAAGCCCTTGATATGAATATCGGAGTCTATCTTTCTATACATAAAATCCCTCAAACTTCAAGGTAGTTTCCACCTCTGTATTCCTATCCCTGGAAGCCCTCGAATGTAATCATACACATTTTTAGTCACACAAATCAATTCTGAACAAGTTGTTCAGTACCCACAAAATAATAAATTCTATCTCTCTATAAATCACATCAGCGGCATGTAATATCTATATTGATCCACGTTTTAGAGATATTTCAAATGAGCTCTTATTTATAGGAACATTTTCAACGGTCAGCACCCTCCTCCAACAGTCATATTTTTCTTTGAATTTTTGAGGGACCTGTTCATGGGTTACTGAAACAATGGTTGGTTAGAAACAGAAAGCACATCATCGTTTCATAACTATAACAAGGGTAGGAAAAATATGTTTTCTTAGCAGAATTCATTTTTAGGAGTCTATGAAAAAATAAAAGTTTATAGTCTACCCAAAAAACCATTTGGTGTTTATAATACATGAATATTCAGATTATTTCATCAAATGAATTCAGAACCCGAATTATATATAATTCGGGAGTCTAAATTTCAAGGAAATTAGGACTCTAAATTCTGAGGAATTCAGAGTCTTAATTCATAGAATTGGGAGTCTGAATTCAGAAAATTCAGAGTCTGAATTCATAAGAATTCGTAGTCTAAATTCATAATAATTTGGAGTCTGAATTCATAAGAATTCAGAATCTGGATTCGTAATAATTCAGATATTGAATTCATAAGATTTTGGAGTCAGAATTCATAAAAATTCTGAACCTAAATTTGGATCCTGGAAACAGAATGCTCTATATCTGAGTATTTATATGATTCTGAGGTATTATACAGGAAATAAAATTTTTTACATAGAAATAAAAAGTGTTAGATTTATAGAGACTAAAAAATGAACAATGAAAACAAGTTAAGGGTAAATTTCTTTGGGGAAGAAACATTTTCCTTATTGAGATGAAAATTATGGAAAATGAAATTTTCCTTATGATAGATTGTTTTTTATTTACAAAAGATAAAGAATTAAAAATTCATAAGGAAAACTTATTGAATCAACAATCTTATAAATTTCCAGTGAATGTTTTAGTTGTATAGTCCCAATACATGCAACAGTATCATGGTTTGATAATCTAGAGAATATTAGATTTTACATAAGTAACGTATTTAATCATTGTATAATATAATATATAACTTCACATAAAGTAGTGTTGAAATATTAATTCCATCACTTTATGGATATGGTATTTTGTAGGTACACAAAGGCGTGGGTTCCAAATTTCGATGAAATGAGAGAATGAAAGTTAAATATTATTAAAATTTATAAAATCATTATGATATAACAAATAATAAATAAATTCATTAAATCTATCTTTATTTATATTCCTTTTAATGAGAAAATAAAAAATGAATCACACCGCTATGTGGAGGTGGTAGTTAACACATACACATGAGAAATATTATCATTTCTCAATAGATGCAATGGTAGGAATTTATATAAGATATGAAAAAAAATTATGAAAAATTATTTCAGAATTATTATATAAAAATATTAAAATCCTCATAATAACCAAACATGAATGATAGATATGAAGATTTAAATTCATCACTACTCGATAATATCGTCTCTATGTATGCACGAACAATGAGTTTGTTTCCCATTTTCTAAATAGTGGGATGGATAATGGTTTAAAAAGAAAATATTATAAAATATTAGAATATTTGTGATATTGTATAAATCATTTTATGTTACAAAAAAATGATATAGATGTTGGAATAAGAAATAAAATTTAATGTACTCAATTAAGATTTATAACTCATTGTTGAGAATCCTCCATTGGAAAACACCTTACAGCTTAAAAGGATGATATTCTGACTAAACTTTTCCACTAAGTATGGGGAGCAATGTTAGGAACATATATGGCCCAATATTGGATAAAATATAACATTTTTCAGTGTGATTATGATAAGATACTTGATTTTCTTTAATAAAGTAGTTATATGATACACTTGAACATTTTTAATAGATTTAAATATATTTAAATTTTAGTGAAGACAAATAGATCCATTTTTACCCCTACCATCATAAGGAATATTTTTCCTCGGTTACAATTCATAATAAACAAAAATAATGTTCAAGTTATTAAATAATATTATTTATTTTTCTTCCATGTATGTTTCCATTTTATATATTCTATACCTATTAGTTAAAAAATTACTTTTTAAAAAAACTTTCAAAATTTTTGGAATATATTTTTTTCAAAATATGAATTTTTAAGTATAAAAACATTTTATACTAAAATTAAAAAAATGGTTATTAAATTGACCTTACTTGTGTTATATTTAATCAAAAACAATAATTAAATTTTAAAAATAATTAAAATGGTATTTTTAAATAGTTAAATTGATTAGATATTTTTCTATGAAATCATTATTTTTCACCTTTCACTAATAAAGTAATATTTATTGAAAATTCCCAATATTTTACCTTATGAAGAATTTGACATGATGATTTTCAAATGATATCCAATTTATAATTTTTTTGGAAAAAATTATTCAATTTATGTTAATAGTGTTTTAGGGTTGATAGTGTTATTTGAAAATATTGGCTGATGGAGTCAGTGGTCAAGTTCCAGGGTGACTTATGACAACTTATAGTGATAATGATCCACGAAAAGGGAATGGATGATCTGGAAGTGGTACATAAAATTAAAAATATATGGTGGCATCATTTCGAAATGTTTTCTACAAATTTTGGGGTAAAAAATATAGAGAATGTAACATTTTTAAAGAATGTATTATTTGACGTATTTCCCCATAAAATATTTAAATTGCATGGATATATTAAAAGAATATGATTTTGAGAAATTTTGGTGATTCAAGAAGGTTTAGAGTTTCCTGAAGGAGTTTTTTTAGAAATATAGTAGAATTATGAATGAATTGTAGTATGATATGTGATTTTGAGAAGTAGTACAAATGGAAAATTACTAAAACGAATGGGAGTTTCTTGAAAATGAAGTGGAGAGAGATTGAAATTTTCAGGAAGGGGATAAAAAATCATTTAATAAAAGGATACCTAAAATTTTAATAAAATAATACTTAAAGAAAATCCAAAGGCTCATAATTCAAGAATTTGATTCTGAAAGGATTCTTCTTGAGTGATGGTTTTTATAAGAACCTTATTTTCATATAGAAATGATTCTATGAGAAAAAATTGTATGATTTTTAAAAGTTTTGAGTTTTTTGATATTAGTGAGTTTCAAAAAAAATTCTGGGATTCACGAAATCATAAATTGTTTTGGAATAATTTTGACATTTCATGAAATTTGGAGATGGGTGTCAGGAAAGTAAATCTAACCTACACCAAAATGGATTTCCAAATAAATATGTGATACATTGGTATTCATCCAGTGGATTAATGTGAAACATAATGATGCACAAAATTAGGGGTAAATCATATTTATTCAAGTGAACAAAATAATAATAATCTAAAGGAGAATTGAGCGTACATTAATTGATAGAGTATTGAGCTTTTAAATTATGATAAGATGTAAACCAGGAGGGACAATGAGTCCATTCAAAATTTTTAATGACAATGGGATTTATAGGATTTCATATATTGGAATATTTCATATTTATAGTCTTTATATATATACCAGTGTTGGTCAATCTGATGTTTTATGAAAAAAAATCTACCTCATTAGTAAATTATTTCCATAGAATATTGGAACACTATTTTAATTAACTAACTCCATTGATTATACTAAGAGTGAACCACTAATTATAACCATTCCATATGATACAAACTATTCCCTCAACTAGGTTAAATATCTTTATGGTGGTTGAATCAGGGTATTATAGATTGTGACATATTGGAATAGGTTCTAAATATCTATGAGGGTGATTCAAAAGTTAGAGAAGAAAAAAAATTATGGAACTAAAATATGGATTTTAAAATGCACCACGATGAGTCTATATATGAATTTTTTGAGAGATATATTGTTGTTATGGAATACATCAATTATATCAGTTAAAATATTATAGATGTAAAATTTTTTAAGTGTATATTAATAAGACTACAATCTTGCTTTAATCCAAAATTCTCTTTATTGGATGAAAATATCCAATGGAACTGACACTAGTTAGCATGCATAGTACTCTTCTCGCATATGAGTTGAGAAATGAATATATATAGTATGTTGAAAATTACATATTGAATGTGGTGATAGTCAAATCCATTAATAATCTACGTAATTAATATTTCATTTAAGAAGAACCGAAAAATGTAGTCATGTCATTCCTTCCTCAAATCCACAAAAAAGAAAATAAATTTTTGATTGTAAACATCCACTCTAATGATTTATATATGGAATGGTAGGACATCTTGGAGAATTTTGTATTGATAAGACTTATTATATTGATGATAATGAACATGAAATTCACATGAATGTGTATTTATCCTAGGTGAAAGGGGAAAATATCAGGAGAACTATCCTAAAAAATAAAAATATTCTTTCATTAGAAAATGATGGTTTTGAAGAATCTGAGATTGAAGATATATAAAACTACAATGATCATAGATAAAATTATATGGTTGTAGTTTTAGGTATCTCCCAGAAAAGGGCGTAAAGTGTTAACGTTGAAGAAGAAGTCATATGCATTTTTTTCAAACTAAAATAGAATACTCTCTTGAGGAGATAGATGCATGGGGAGACAAAACTATAGAAAAAGAGTTGTTCATGATTCCATGAATTATATGAAGTAGAAGTAAGGAGAAATTGTTTAGATGACGGAATAAATTGGAAATCTTATTTCTTCTATTATAGATAATTTTGAAATGTTCATCGAGTACAAGTTTAAAGATGAATAAAACAAAAGAGGGATCAATGGTTTGGTTAAGATGGGAAATGATCACATAACATGTATCGATGAATATAAAGAGGTATTTATCATCCATATAATATAATTATAAGATTATGAGTGACTCTTGACTCCCTATATCACATTATGAATGATGATCAATCTGGTGATAATAAAAAAGGACGTAGAGCATAGGGATCCAACAAGAAAGAAGAAACAATCATATCCAAATAACAAGGCTGGTAATGGGATTAATCAAAAATATAAATCTATGATGATTGATGTCAGATCATAATCACTAACTTTGAGGTTAAAAATTAAATTTTTTATAAATTATAATTATAAGGATAAAATAATCCTATGAAAGAATGATCTTTTAACAAGAAATAGTAATACACATTGTGTGAGGTGTTATTTTTATGGACATATTAGAAATTATAAAAATTTATAATCCATAAAAAAGGTAATAATGGGAAAAAGAGAGACTAATGATTACAAAAAATAATTTCAATAATTGAAAAAAATATTTTGATGGATATAATTTTTTTTCTGGCAGATTGAGAATCATGTACATATATTTCTCATTACCTATGGAGAGGAGGGTTCCAAAGCAGGTAGAATGTGGTCCTAAGTAGAAACTCAATGAATCATACAATTATCTATAACACCAAAATTTATCTATATCTCTAAAATATGACGTTTTTTCATCCTAATCTATGGATTATAAAGAATATAAATATACACCTAACATGGAGTCAATTCTGTGGTTCAAAGACTAAAGAGATATGTAGGAAGTGGTTTAGTGATTTCCCATAAAGTATAATATTGGGTTGTTGTTCAAATATGTGATATTGGATGCACATCCGATATGATAAGAAATAAGTATTACGTTAGAGGCATATATTATTTCAAGGATGATGTTGTAATATTTTTAAATGATGAGGGCCAAACTTTCGTTCTCTTAGGAAAATCCAAATTTTCTGGGAAAGATATGAGATGTGTTGATATCTTGGTTGTTGAAGGTCTTTTCTAGACCTTTTTACTTGTAAGTAAATTGTGTGACTTGGGTAATTATATAATATTTACCATGATGTTGTGTATCATAAATCAAAAATATTATATATTTGTTTTACATATAAAGTGCGTGAAGGTTAATCTCAACATTTTGATTGGAGAAGATTATATCTCCTTCTAGTCCAAGGGGATGAAAATAGGTTATGAATTATATTTTTTGGTCATCTATTCCAACCATCAAAATAGGATAATGTACAATTTTTGGTAGTTCAATATCTCTATAGGAGATCATGTGATCATACTCACATGTGTGATTATTTTCAACAAGGAAATATTATCATAAATATGTAACAGAAAAAAAAAGAATAAAAGTAAACCAGTGTTCTTGAATTGGTGCATGAAGATTTTTTTCATCCTATATCATTGATATCTATTTATGGGAAGTTACATGCTATTATTTTCATTAATTAGTTTATTATAATGGTATTCATATTTTTCATTCCCACAAATTTGATGTGTTCAGTTTCATAAAAAAAATATCAAAGGGATGATAATAGGATTCATGGATAGAATATTATACTGTTTTGAACTGATATTGTTATATAATTCACAAATATCCTTGTGGAGGATTATCCTGAGAAACATTGTATAAGGAATCAGTTTTGGGATTTTATAACTCCTTAATAAAATGGACTGGTGGATTATAGATATCATATAATAAAATACAATGTCTGAACAATGATTACTAAAAAGGACATACCATAGAAATTATGGAAGGCAGAATTCATGACATTGGTCTATATATCCAATAGGTATTTGCTATGTTGGAAAGACTATAATACATTTTATGAGTTTTCCTATAGAATGAAGCCAACATTGAAATACATTCGTGACTTTGGAAGTATGTTTTTTATTATGAATAAGGAGAAAAACCAAAGCATTGAATATCAAGGAAATTAGGGATTATTACATGTATTCTCAAGAAAAATAAAATCATATAAATGCTTCAAAGAAACTGGGAAATGTGGCTGAATAGATTGATTCTGCTGTAACAGATAATGAGTAGGATATTTTAAAATTCATAAAATAATTCTTAGATGATTGTGATGAGTAGGTAAGAAACTCAAGGGGATTATAAGTGAAAATTTGGGATTTAGAACAAGAAACTAATAAAGAGTAAAACGACATCGAATCTATATTTAATTAGATTCCAAAGAGTCGTGATAGAATTTACAACAAAAAAATCATTGGTGATGAGGCAGCTCCTGCTCAAACATGTAAAAGGATGAATTCACAACATTCTTCATTCTTATATTAGGTATATATTCATTTTTTTAAACATGAACTGGGAGATGTGAACTGGGCTCAGGCTCTGAATGATGTGCTTGACCAAATTGAGATGAATCAGAAATGGGATATTGTTTTGAGATAGTTATATAAGAATAAAATCAGGACCAAATGGGTATTCAAGAATAAAATAAATGAATATGGATTCTTACATTGAAACAAAGGATGACTATTGTGAAATAGATACTCCCATATAAAGGAAATTGATAAGAATGTGACATGTTTACAATATTTTAAAATTCTTGACTATTTCTATATTCTTGGACAGCCCCGTGAAAAAAGAATCAACGTTTTATAAATGGATGATAAGCCTGATTTCATTACTGGGTATTTAGAATATTATGTTTACATAGAGAATCCATGTGATTTTATTTTCCATGAAGATGATAAAAAATGTTTTTTTGGCTGAGTAAGGTGATATATTAGTTGAATCTATCCTTGAGAGCATGATTTTCAAGAATTCTAATATTTTTTAGGAATCATGGTTTCTTGGTCAGTGGAGTCAGTTATGATATCTATATGAACAATGAATAGTATCAAAGGATTATAAAATTGGTATATATTGACAAAATAATATTTTATAGATCATATGAAGCACATTGAATTATTTATTCAAAATTAATGAAATGTGTGTTTGAAAAGTCAATGATTGGTGACCTAACCTTTTTCCATGGATTACATGTGACAAAATTTAGAAATAGAATATTCATTTCTCAATAAATATTTGAAAAATAGGTTACAAGAATATTTTGAATAGATAATTCCAAAGAGATGATGACATTTTAATGAGATTATTATAGAAAAGAGATTAATAACACCTAATATAGGAATATCATTGGATACCTATTGAACATAATAGTAACATGAGTCGATATTTTTTACCCAAATTCCATGAGGCATGGTATAAAATAAATCCCAGTGACTGATATATACATGACGTAAAAAATAATACTTTAGTATATCTTGGGAATTATGGATTTTAATTCATTGTACAATGAACCATATCCCCATGAGTTATGAATCTCTACAAATATAGATTATGATATTTCAATATATGATATAAAATCAAAATTTGGTGGTTCATTATATCTTCGTGGATTGTATTTTAATATTAAAATAAAGAAAAAATATTTCATTTCATTACGTACAATAGATTCAGAATATATTTAGGATACAAAATATTTCATACAATAATTATAGATTAAACTCCAACATGATGATATAGGAGTTGATGTGAAGTTATTGATTGCAATCCATTGAGATAAATCGTGTTCTATAAATCTCATAAAAATTATTGTCCATCACAAATGGAAATAGAAAATTGAAAAAAAATATCATTTTATTAATGATAAATTGGGGAATGTTCATGTTAATATTTAATGTTTGTGTACAAAAATGCTGGTTGTGGACATTATAAGGAATGTGTTACCAAAAATGGAATTTAAGATGAATTAACTATCTCTTGGAGTTTAGTTGACCCCTAAAAAATGAAAGAGTGTGGATGTAGGAACCTTTATCCCAGAGGTGTGGTGTTTTTTCCACTATGTGATGATGTGATTTTTATAATTTTTTAGCTATAAATAATAGTCCATTGGGTCCATTTACTAGGGGGATACCTTGATTAATATAGGGGTGAAATTGGTCGGGGCAACGAAGTAGAGGGAGTAGAAAAGTAAGTGAGTATTAAATGTAGTAATTATAATGAAGAAAAATCAAAGTTAATGCGACTAATTAATTGGTTCACGATGAAAGTAGTTTTCTATTATATGAATGAAGTGCTTCATGGATGAACACATCATTCTACTCATGTTTACCCTAGATACTATGGATCATGTTTGATAAGAGTGTCTATTATGAATGTCAGTGATCATCATAGGTAATCAGTAGAAGATAATATTGTTATAATATTGGATATGTTTTAAAGTGTTATAAATGGGTGAAAAGTTTCCAAAAAACTCAAAGGGTAGATTTTTGAGAAAAACACCTCAATGTGATTTTATAGTGTTTTTTGGTTGAATGTGTTTATCGAAAACATAAGATTTAATTGATATTTGTAATGTTTCAGCATGATTTATGACTTATTATGCTGAAAATTATCCATGAAAAAGTATTTAATTCTCTGGATGTCATATATAAAATGCATGTATAAGGTGGTATCATTTTAGAGTGTTTCCCAAAATTTTGGGGGTCCAAAATATAGATGAAGGGACATGTTTGGTAAAAATATTCCATGTATTCCTTATTAAAAATGGAAATGTTTTGGATTTTTTGAATTTTGGGTGTTTCATAAAAAAATTTGATTCAAGAAGGTTTGAGTTTTGTAAAAAAATGTTTCATGAAAACCAGCCAAAGAAAGAATGAATGACAGTAATCTATGAAATTAAAAAAAAATTCATGCATTGAAAATTTACCTAATGTTTCCTAATGAATTGTTGTTCTATGAACATGAATTAAGTGTTTTGAAAATATATGGTGGTGATGTTGATTATTTCGCAAAGGGGAGGCAATGTCAATTAATTGTCTACTACCCAGAAATTATGAGAGAGGAATCTGTGACGACAATAAAAAGGCTCTGAATTCATGAATGTGTTTCTGAATGGGGTTTTATTGTTTTAAGGTTTTAATAACAACATTAGTTTAAAAAATAATGGATATTTGGTTAAATATGTATATACTTCATGAATATTGTGAGTTTTGTTAATGTATTTAGTTTCATGAATGTTGTGGGTTTCAAAAATGAAAAACATTTTGTGATGATTTGTGAAATTTCAAAAACATTATAAAAGGGTATCATGAATAAAAAAAATATAAAAACCCTAATTATTTTACTAGAAAATGGTTTCTAAAGTGGTAATCATTATGTTTATGAATGTGAAATATAATGATGCACCAATTGAGGTGGAAAACATATTAAAACCAGTGACAAAAAGCAGAATCATCTGAAGGATTAGTGAGGAATCCCTAGTTGAGAGACTAGTGAGCTTTCGATAATTATTAGAGGTGAACCATGTTGGATATTGTGTATGCTAAAAACAATTAAAAACAAATTCACTATAGTGGAATTGAACGATAGGAAAATTACGTTTTTATTCTCCTTGGATGTAGCCCTATGTGGTGGAATCGAGTAAAATCAATGTTTCTCATTCATGCTTTCACTTATCCTTGTATATTTTTATGAGAAGGTGAGAGAAGAACATTTTGGTTAATGATAATGTAAGATCATTTGGGTAATTAGTTTTAACCTATCATACCCTAATTCACACCCACACTGTTAGAGAAGTTAACTAGGTCAGGATAATATAAAATAAAATTTCTTAAATTAGAAGAACATAATTACACTACATTCTCATTAAAAAACACCACTTTTAAAGAAAGTATATTTTAGAATCATGAAATGGATTCATGGAAAATTGAATGGTTAACTACTGTAAATTAATTTATAATTATTTATGAGTAGCACCATTATATTAATATTTTATAATGTGATTACTGTTATTCATACCCACTAAATCACCAACTCTGATATAAATGTTATATTTAAAATAATAAAACTTTAATAACATATCGCGGTCCATTTAAACTCAATTATTCATACTTACAAGGATATCCAATAAATAAAATTAATTTAAAAAATAAATATATGCTAAAGTCTAAGAGTGTTACATTTTACCAATATAAGAATGTCTCCACAAAATTTTCATCACTAAAAAAATTCTTGAGGATACTCTTTCCTAATCAAGTCCTGGAGTTCCTGTATAGCATTCTCATATTTGTGGTTTCATACAATACATTTACCATCTGAGAGGTCTTATTCTATTTTTTTGTAAAACCCAATATCTCTTATGGTTTTTACTCGTTATAGAGATCATTATATAGTTCATTAAACATGATTTCCTCAAATTTAAAAGATTTTTTATGTACTTCCTTGCTTGTGATATATGGAAACATCATTTTCTTTATATATAATTGATGAAAGATTCAATACATTAAAAAAATGTCCTTATACAATCACTAATTTTTAAGGGTAAAAAATGAAAATGGATTAAAATTCCCTTATTTATTAGTATACTGACCTAATTATATGGATAAATTTACAGTAATAGCTTCTCACTAACTTTTAATTCTGTATTTTTTTATACCATTGTTAGCATTTCTCTTATATCAACTCTCAAATGCCTTGTTTTTTGTTAAATTAATCATACCCCATGAGTCATTTCCTCATCTTCCCAATTACCCAATTGCTTTATTTCACCATCTTCATGCTTGAATATTTGATTATATCACTTCATTCCATTATGGGATTAATAAGGTGCCATATGATATCATGGAGGAATGATATTGTGGTCTGAAAATTCCATTATTGGAATGTGTTGATCCCAAAATCATTTTTTTATATTGAAAATGATCTAATTATATAATATAGGGTTTTAATGGTACTCATAGATTGACCATATTATTGAGGATAATATTGAATGATAATGTTAAATAATATATTCAATACAAGTTGATAGATTCTATTGAAATTCAAGGTAATCCACTAATCATGGTCAGATATAATTGAATATAGTAATCCATTAAATCATTCAAATTTGATTGATTTATATCCTGGAAATATTTTCAAGAGAAGTATATTCTTTGATATCAATGAAATGTGTTGAATTCATAAGGTGATCGATGACAACCAAAATTAACAAAATGCGATTCAGATTTTTTGGGGTGTTTAATGATGATATTCATGGTGATGTTTTTACATTCCCATTATGTTTTAGTAAATGGATGAAACAAAACTTTTAAAATATGTGTCTCAACCTTAATATTGTTCCATACAATAAAATGAGATACATACTCTCTAATAAACATTTTCATGTTATTCCACCAAAAATACACTTTCAGATCTATATAAATTTTCTTAATTCTAGGATGAATATGGAAAAATAACTGATGAGCTTCATCCATCTTCTCCTTCATCATGTCTAGTATAAATGTGGAACATACTCTATTTATCGAACATTATAATTTCAATATAGTCATGGTTTATCTTAGGAAAATTTCTCACCTTATTATTCTATTTGACATCCTTCTTCTGAGCCCCTTTAATCCTCACATGGATGGATTATTGTACATTAATCTGAGAATTGTTTTATATATCCCCTTTAATAATTCTTTCAATGGATTTATTATTAAAATTACTAAAAAATGTATCATTTTAAATCCTAAAAATCAAAAAATTTGCATGTTCCATCCAACTCAAAGAATCATGACCCATGTTTGCAATCCTAGGGTGGTAGTGAATTGAAAAGTCTCAAACCCTAATCAATTAAAACACTATCCTTTCATTAAAATATTTCTATTTATATGTGAATATATAAATACATATTCAATAGTTTATAAATTTATATATACATATATATAATATTTCTCTCTAAATATAAATTCTCTATATTTTCAATGAAACATTGCCCGCTGAGGGATCAAAATAATGAGTCAAGTAATTGGGTTATAAATTTTCAATTGTTGTGAGGCATAAGTTTTCAAAAAATCCTTATACGTTAGGATATATCTCATTCCTATATCTGGTAAATCAATTTAAATCACAATATCATATCCACTATAGGATAGTGTGATCATAGGTGAAATGACCAAACTTCTTTTAAGCACCCTAAAACGTTCCTCACAATCATCAATCTATAGGAATTTGGATCCCTTTTATGTTAACATGGTTAGTATAATTTATATTCTTGAAAAATTATTAACAAATAATAGATAATATTTATTCAATCTTGGAAGATAATGGATCTTAGTTAATATGGTTGGTCGTGGCCTTTGGTAAATAACTTCTATCTTGAAATCATCATTCAATATACCCTCTCTTGGGATTATGTGGACAATAATGAATTATATTATATCCAAAATTAATATGAGGAATTTTTTTATATATATAATCCTTCCATAGGGTATTAGACATAATAAATTATGATCATTATTACATACCATTCTTTTCAAATATATAATAACAACAATTGTGAAGACCAATATAAACCAATAATTATAATCTCTATAGACTTCATTCATTAGATCAATCATGATAAAGAGAAAATTGGAAAGGCTAAACAGAATTAATATAAATTCATAATTCCAATACCTCATAAGGATGTCCTTCACATCCTTATTGTTTAAATGAACACTATATTCTATAGTGTATACAACACTTGATTTTGAGGTTAAATAAATCATAAAATATTATTATTTAAATATGACCCATATAACATAGACTTGGAATAGGAAGGTATGAATATGGTTAAATAAAATATAAAAATACGTATAAAGTTGAATTTATTTTTATTCTTAATAACAAACAGTAAACCTAATTGTTAATAAAATCATTCCGTAATTCAAAAACATTTTCCTCCAAAATAGTTTCATATTAAATTTATGTGGGGGAATTTAGGTAATTAATTATATTTTTAGGAATTTTATTTTACAACTTATATATAATTTTTATATAATCATATCATATAAAAAGTTTGGTGTAATGTTCTACATTTTTTAAAAAATAATGACTTTTATGTGAATAGTAAAAAAATACTTTTTTTCATGATGCTACTATTTATTTTCATTAAAATTTCTTAATAATATTTTGATGTTTAAAATATTTTAATATAAAACACCATTAGTTATAAAAATAAATTTCATTACATATTAACTAACATTAGTCATTTTCTTTGTATAAAAATACTTTTAGACATTAAAAGGATTTTTTTTATCAGAAAATAGTTTTTTATCACGCTTTTTGGGATAATTATAAAATGAATTTCTTAAAATTCTATTATGAATTTGTATATTTCATTTCTTATTTACAATTAGTAGAATTAAAATTTTATATTAACATCAACATATTATTTTTTCATAGTGAATAGTAAAATAGTTAAAAGATCATCATGGGCAAAGAGTGAATCGGGTATTTATGGTATAACATAATTTCATAATTGTAAAAACTTGTCCCAACACATACATTTAACATATTAGGTTAAATGTAATTTATTCATTTCCATCAAATTCCTAAATATATGGAATATAAAACCATCTTACCTATGTATGGTGGACAACTTCCATGTAAATCGATGTAATTCATTTTTCATCACCACCACTCATGACTATTTTTAAAATGAGTATTCTATTTATATTATATTCATGATATATTTATAATTTTTTAAAGATAATATGGTATATAATTTTCTATAATTCCATTACTTTCTAAATGGTAACATTTTTCAATCCAACACATGGATTACCACCTCCATGGCGCAATATGATTTATTTTTCAGGTGCACATCCCCTAGAATCTATATATATGGGAATTTTATGGAATATTTTGGAATTTATGTCATAATTAACATTGTATTAGGATAAAATAACACTTAGTTTCCTTCCATAATGATCAAAAAAAATTTATGATATTACACATGTATACGTATGACATTCCATCTCCACGATTTTAATGTAGTTCATTTTTCATAAATATATTTTACGGTTGGTTAAAAATTTTAATTAATGTACAAAAATAATTACTATTTAATTATTATTATTTCGGAGATTATTAAAAAAATAAAAAAATTTACCATAGACAATCTATTGATGTCATTTTGGACATTTGTGTTTAATACCGTGACAACATCTGATGTGGACAAAATTAATTAAGTAATTAAATATAAACATGTATTAAACAATATTTTAAAATTATTTAAAATGAAAAAGGTTATTAATCAAAATAATAATTAACATATGTTTAATATTATGCATGATAATGAATGTCTATGAAAAGTTATATGTGAGGTAAGGGTCTTAGAACTGATCTTTTTTTTATTGGGTCATATTACTCCTTCATTATCATTGAAATTCTAGGATTATGTGAGAAATTAATTTCTGATTATTTTTCTGTTATATTTACAACTATTTTATTGGGATTTACATTTGATACACATAATAAATTATTTGATTATTTATCACATCAATTTTATTATCTTTGTTATGTATTTCGTCTCAATTCTCATTCCATTGACTCGTAATTTATATTTTGAACAAATTTACATTTTTATAGTTTGTATAGATGTAATTTTACATATTTAACATCAATAATTATTATTTTATTAGGATGAATGGATCAATTAATGTTTATTATTTCAATGGGTCTTCATTTAAAAGTTAGTAAAGTAGTAAGAATTTATTTTACAACTTAATTTTTTAATGGGGTTGGCTAATTCTTTATCAAAGGAATATTATAACCCACCATTCATAAAATCAATCTATTTTATCATCTGGGGAAAATTAATGGAATTCCATGTTTTATTAAAATATTTATAGTCTTCGACACCTGAATCAAGAAAATTAATGTTTTATAGGAATGCAGATTTTATATATGTCACAACCCCTCCCACCAAATATTCCACAATGAAGGGAGATAGATAATGTCCCTTGATTCCTACCTTCAAAAGTCTTTAGGTTGGTGACTAATATAAAGGGTATAAAAACATAGCAATAATGGATACATTACCCTCTATAAATGAACTGGATCAAGATATGGGATAAATAAACACCACATCACTCCAACAAACCTTATAAAGGTAATCAAAAAATCACCCCACAATGCCCTAATAAAATAAAAATGATACATATAAAATTTTTCAAAGTAAATACCAAAAAAGAACAACTTTGACAATGACTCAAAAAAACTAACTTAGCTAGTAATGTCTAGATCGATCCCCAATACCCTCCTTGAAACCTAAATACTATTTATATAAATAGGGGAGAAAAACAAATATACTCAGTAGGGACATAAACTTGGCCTCAAGTGAACTTTTGAAAAGATAATACTAATTCACTAGTAAAAAATAACATAAAAAATCACTTAAGGAGTTCATCTAACCAGACCCACCAAGACCATCAATCACTCACCAAATCATATATCAAATATAATAATATATCATTGAGATTGTAATAAATAAAGGAACCATGATTCCTCTTCTCCTCTTTTATACTTCTCTAATAACCCAATTCTGAATGTCATATGCTACCATCCATTCCACCTATAACATAACCTCCAACCAACACACATTTGGGAAACAAATCAATTCAAATCATAAAGACACCCTGGATAGAAAATCACAAATCACCTCGAAGACAGCTGGGACCACAGGTCATGTCTCATACTGAAGACACTTGGGACCACTTTTCAAATAATACATGAAAACACTTTCAATAGATATCATGTATCACACAATGTCATGTAGTATAACATGCTACAACTGAAGGAAGAGTGTTGGAGAGGGAGTAACCATCCATCCACATTATTACTATTGGGAAAAAATCCATCAAGGAATCATCCAAGCTTTTTTTGGTGTGATTGAATTTTTTGAAAAAGTCATATGAACAAGAAATATAGTTTTCGGACCACAAAATGTGGTACACAAAATTTTTTTTGAAATCATCACAAAAACGATTCTTGATAACAATGTTATGCAGCTTATAAAGAACAGCATGTGGACAGTGTAGGGAAAATAGTTTCCATGAAGGATTCCAGTTCACAAGAGGTTGGAAGTTAGTAGATGGATTTCTCTACATGGGATGGCTCATAGTTTATGAAAAAATATGTGGTTATTTGTGGAGAAATGAAGGGAATCATTCATGAAAGCGATCATCCACCATGAAGGTATGAAGATGGTACACAGATAGCATAAATAAAATATTTTGTCAAAGTAGTAGTATGTGTTGGAGGATGTACTATATCAACAATTTATTTAAAACAAAATAAATAAATTTTATGTATTTATTTTTATATATATGTACCGAAAATCACATCAATAAGAGAGAGTGTTATTCATTTTCAAACAACAATGATCTAGTATATTATGGCTAAGGACTAAAGTTGGTCCAGAGGAAGAGATGTGCTATGTGAGGTGGTTCATAAGGGTCTATTCCATGAAGGGTGATGTAGTTTTGTTGAAAAATTACTCAAAAGTATTTTTAAGGGGCTTCGTAGCCCACAAAGGAATGTGGTTTGTAGAGGAGGAGGTGGTCTTAAAAAGAAGGAGTTGCCCTCAAAGAATAAGCGGTTTGTTGAAGAATAAGTCGGTAGATGAACCAAATTACGAGAAGTAATGTTAATTCATAGTGGCAGTATGTAGAGGTGTTATAAAGAGGTGTTATATAGAGATATTACATAGAGATAAGGTAGTGTGTGGGAGAAGAAGGTTGTTTATTAAATAACATAAATAGCTTGAGAATGTAATTTCCACAATCTAAAAATACAAAGAATAACAGATTTCAACTATGGGAGAAAACTTGAAATCAATATATAATATATCTATATTTGAGGATGTGTGAATTCATTTAAATGATGGGACATACAAGATGATAAACTATGAGTGTATCCCTTCCAAGAGAAGTTATGAAATGAGGAGGAAGAAGATGATGCATTCCACTGGTAGTGTGCCAGAGAAACTAACATAGGGGGTGACCTTTGGTAATGTAGTGATCATACCCAAAATCTTGTAATGTTGGTGAGTCTAGGCATAGAGGTGATATCGACAGATCATCATTATTGGCAGTGACCCTTAGTGAATTTGGAAAAAATGGGATATTGTCATTGTGTTCACCATGGATGTAGCCCAATGAGGGTGAACCAAGTAAAAATATCTATGTGTACTAATGATTTCTTTATTTATTTACATTAAATGCATTATCATAAGATTAAAATGGAAATTAGATGATCAAAATTAACATTAAATGGAATAAGAAGTGTCCCTTTTAATTAATATTTCATGTTCCAGTATTGAAGGAAGAAGTTTCAAACTAATATTCATGCCTTGATTCACCCCCCCCCCCCCCCACTCTCAGGGTATCAAGGATCCTTATTGTACATTACAATTGGCATCATTGCGTAGGTTAATTTTATCATATTTTTTTCTCAAAATTGGATAATTCATTTTTTTGGATAAATATTCAGACTTCTCTTATATTGGGTTTCCATTGAAAAGGGAATAATTTCAAATAATAAAAATAAATATTTGTAATTCCTTGGTGTCGATGTTTCTATGGAAAGACCGTGATTCAGTTTAAGGAAAAAAATGGTGCACCGAAGAATGATTTTGATAAATTAGAATGTGATGCTATTATCTAATAAAATAATTCACAAGGAATTAATAGAGAACCTAACGTTTCAATGTATTTTGGTACTACTAATGATGAAGAATTTGAATGAATACCAAAATTGGATGTTTTCCCCAATGGAAAAGGAATTGGATCCGAAACTGGATGAAGAAAATAAATAGAATTATATCCAGATCCAAGTGTTAGAAATTTTAGTCAACATGTTGGATGGTTTAAATAAAATAATTCTAGATGTTGATACTAATTTGGGGGAGAATAATTATTCATAAGATGAATAACTACAAAAAAATGTATAAAAATATAGAATAACTCGAATTTTATGAAACGGGAAAGAATATACTCTGACAAAAAACTCAGAGTCAGATTTCTAAGAATGGTCATCTTGGTACACATCTATTAGATATATTTCAAGATAACCAAAGGATATAGTAAGATAATGCATTCTATGAAAATTCTATTCCTCAAGACAAATTTAAAAATAAAGGAGGAAAGTGAAATTCTCGATAAGATCAACTGAGAATTGGAAAATGAGATGAGTTATGGAAGTAATCTCAAGTGATAAATTAATGCTCACCTTGAATCAAGGGATATGAATATTCAAAAAATTGGGATAAGAGACATAATTATTGATGAAATATGTAAATAAATCTAAAACCAAAGGTAAGATGAATTTGAAGGATGCTTTGCATTTACTAGTTGATTATCATTCAATTATGAGGATGAAATGAAATGAAAATATTCTATTCCTGAAGAGAAATAAGAAAATATTCTCCCATCTAAATAGTCATATAGTTTGGGGAAAACCTGTATTGGATATGATGAACCCTCTCCCATGAATGACCAAATGAGAGTTGTGAACAGTTCCCAAAATAGGAAAATTCATATTGACACCAAAAATAAACCTAAAATGTTTTTTATCGAAAGTAATGATAAAATGTTCTATTTCTATCGATATATGGTCATACATAATGATTTCATTTAGAGTATTTGGAATATATTTCATTCATTTAAAACAAAAATATTTCTAAATATGAGAATAAGAAGAAGCATCTTGAGAAATGTGATGAAAGAGTAGCTCATAAAAAATTAGCAATGGATTGATACTATTGTGGAAGAATGGGACGAACCATTAATACTTTTCAAGATTCCTAGAAGATCATTGTTTGAATAAAAACACAAGATGTATCAACATATCTACCAAGAAATTATGACCCTGTTTATTTTTTAATGGGAGATGTTTTGTAAGTTCTAACCATGGGAATATGGAAAGATATAGCGACAGGAAGAAATCATGGAAAAGGGAACTAGAAAAGAAATCCCCAACTCTACTGGTGTATAATAATAAATCCTACAATAAAAATCAAAATTATTTGTCAAAAATACGTTTAAATTATCAGATGATACAAAAGAAGCTCAATGAAATGTGTATCAATACACTCCTATGTTGTATTCAAAAAGAATTATTTGAATTAATTTGTACATCCGTAGATGAAAAGAGGATAAGTAACTCTGGTTAAGAGACAGAAGAATGTACATTCTGTGAAAGAGACACTCCAAACACATTTGAGAAATTTAAATAAGGTAAGTGATAAAAGAAAACTTAATAATGAATGACTCTATAAATTCACATGTCATGATACAAGTTGAAAAGTAAAGGAACGAGAATGATCCCTCCAATTAATAAATAAGAAAGACCAGAAGTCTATTTTTGAGATTCATGCTCATTGAAAGATTCATGAAAAATGGAATTTGAGTGGAGCATCAAAGAAGGAAATTTTTACTAGTATACCTAAACCCCAAATTCTAAAAATTTCTAGGCCTATAGAATCCAAATATCATAATAAGGTGCTTTATGTGGGTAAATATTTATTAGTGGAATTAACAGAACAGTAGATGTTGGTTGGGAAGTTGGAACATTCACAAAAATAGTACAATGCTTTGTAGTAAAGTATCAAAGGTATGATCCATATAGATTAACCATAATCCTATTATTGAAGATTCCAAGTTTTCCACTCTCCCTATGTGTATAAATTCTACTAACTGATGTTCAATTTTATCAGTTTCAAGGGGAGATATGATCCAAGTGGGAGTGGCATTAAAAGATGAAATGTGGGTATGTGATATTCTCCACAATGCAACTGATTCAAATTATTTAAGAGTGCTAATGAAGATACCTGGAAGAATTTCTTGAAACTATTTAATGGTCAATGGATTCATGAGATTTATAGAAGTAATTTAGTGCAGTGTAAAGTGACAATGTTATTAACATTATCTCTTTTTTCCTACACAGATTTATAAATCTGTATGCTTAATGGTTTTTTATGGATTGTTTCTAAGTGGTAAATTCACCCAATAAAAATATCATTGAAGATAGCTATAATAGGAAAATGTTATTGATCAAGAGAAGTTTCTAAATCCACTAGTCACATGTGAAAAAATGGTGCAGGAGAAGAAGAAAGTTTAGGGGACTAAATAGTTGGACTATATCAAAGGGGGAGCATCTTATCTCCAAATCAAATAATAGATATAAATGATGAAGAGAGGATTAATGTTTATGTTCATGAAGAAAAATTTAGGGAAACCCGCAACATTCCGGTATTTCATGGTTATCTATTTTTTCTTACGATATGGTATCAGTTGTTGTAAACATGATAGTAAGAAGCTATGAGATAAGAATAACAACATTTTTAACCATTAGAACCCACATTCCGATGAGTAACTCAAAATATAGATTCATCTTAATAATCAATACAAATGATTTGAATCATTAAAAAGTAGAAGTTTCTCATGGAGATATGATTACAAGAGCACTATTTTTCATAGATTCAATTGTTAATAGAGTCCCCTGAAGAATTGAAATATTTCATGCTGCAAGAATCCATGGAACAATGTGAAATTATAAAAGATATGACTCAGATATAAAAATTCCTAAAATAATCAATGTATCAATTCATAGTTGATAAATAGAGTCAACGATTTTTGGAGGATAGTGATGATGAGGGAAGCACCTTAAAGGAAGCTAAAAAGGTGATATACGGGTTGAAACAAGCACCATGATAATCATATTCAAGACTGTATTAGTTTTTGAAGATGTTTGGTTTTCTATGTGGTGGTGTTGATTAAAATATACATGTCATCCAAGATGGTAATCAAAGGATGATAGTGATGGTAAAACAAATATTGAATGGAACATTTAGTTCTCAATCTAAATAATCCAGGTAGGGTTTGAGAAGATTTGGAGTGGATAATTCCATGAAGATGGCTACTATGGTGGCTACATAGATGAAACTATCATGGGATGATGAAGTCAATACATCCAATGACATAAAATATAGGTAAATAATTTGAAGTATACTATACATTACCATCATAATACCTGAATATTTTTTTCCAACATTCCAAGAAGCACATTATCAATGAAATCCCAAGGAAATACACTTACCTGTAGTAAAAAAATAATATTTTTGTATTTTAAGGGAATAGTGGATTCTAGTTTCTGTACAATGAATAATATTTTTCTGAGATAATGGGCTTTATAGATGTAGACTGGAATGGTTTGCTGGGGGATAGAAAATCAACATCAGGTGGAGCATTCTATCTTGGATGATTGTGTATTTATGGGCTAAGCTAGAAACAAGATTTCATTCCATAGATCAAGAATAGACTGAATATATTGAGTCTAATCCAGCATGCAATGAATTATTGTGGATGAATCATCATCTTGAGGATATTTTAGTTGAAGTGGTCTCTGATTTAATTCCATTGTGTAAATTCAAGTGTTATAAATCTCCGAAAAAATCAATCATATCACTCAAAGTTAAAGATCATTTAAATCAAGTATAATTTAATCCTGGAGTGGTGGAACAATGTATATTGACATTGGATTACTTTCCCAAAGAACTATTGGTTGTAGATATTCTTACAAATGCCTTACTAAAATAAGAAATTGATAGTAATTATCTTTCTCTAGGATTTTAGTCTACTCCCTGCTCTTCAAAAAGTGTGGATTTGGGACCCCCTCCCCCTCTCCCCCCCCTCTCCAGAAGTTATAATGATTTTTTCTCTAATTTACTAGTATTTTCTATTTAACCAATTATAGAAAACAAGGAATAGATATTTAGGTTCATTGAAAAGTGGGTCATGGGGATTTTTTCTATTAAAATGGATAAAATTTCGTAGTCAATAAAAGAAAGAAGTTGTTAGGTGGATCAGCAACATAGTGGTAGGTAAAGCTATTAGGGGAGCTATAATGTAGGGGGTATTTAATCTGATGAAGCTATATGTGATCGATGAAATGATATATATCATGATAGCTGAGGTTCGTGGTGAAATACTAGGAGTGTTTTTTGAATGAAGGAATGTGATTCATTGATGTAATTTACATTATACTATTATTTCTTAAGATGTGGATTTATAATTCTATCTTAGTGTATGGGTTGAGTAAATCCTTGATCTCTATATTAGTCTTAAGAAGTGGATCATGATATAAAATGGAAGGACCATTAATAACATATCAAAATGATAATAATTGTCAAAAAACCAGAAGGGAGATATTGTTTTGAAAAATCCATCAAGGCATCATCTCAGTGTTTTTGGGTGTGATTGTATATACTTACAATGCCAGATGACTACAAATGAGTTTTTATTGTGTTTACCAAAGTTAGTGTTTAATTTGGAATAGATTCCCAGTGTTTTCCATGTTTTGGGGCCTAAATAGATGGTGGTTTTTATTGTAATGGAATATTTTCCACATAGGGGTAAACAGTTCACAGATCTTGAAAGACAGTTCACAGACCACAAAAGGTGGTACACAAAACGAATTTTGTAAATCAGTAAAGGATGGATTCCACGTAGAAATGTTATGTGGACCATGAATCATGGTATGGATACAGTATATGATAAATGATTAACTGTAAGGCTCATGGTTCATATGAGTAAGTCAGTTAGTGTAAGACTTACAGTATATGGGATGACTCATCATTCACCAAAAATGTGGTAGTTATTTTTAGATTAACGAAGCGAATTGTTCATGAAAGAGATCATCCTCCATGAAGGAATGAAGATAGTATATGGACCACATAGCTAAACCATTCATGGATGGATCAGTATGCGGTGAAGGATATACCACATCAATGATTTATGTAATACAGATTAGTGGATTTTAAATCTCTATTTTGATATATAAGGACCACTAATACCATAATTAAAAGAGAGTGACTTTCATTAGAAAAAATCATTGATCTGGAAGAATTAATCATAGTATGAATGTTGTTCTCAAGGAAATATTTAGCTACGTGATGTGGTTTATGAGGGTGTCTTCCATGAAGGGAGAAGAAATTCATAGGATCAGTCCATGAAATTGTTTTTTTTGGGATTTGAAGCTTGAAAAGAAAAGTGGTTTGTGGAGGATAACATGGTACGTGGAAGAATAAATGATCTACCGAAAAGAAACGATTCGATGAAGAAGTAGTCCAAGGAAGAAATAATTCTAGGGAATTAGACGCAGCTCGTAGAGGTGGCACACAGAGGTAATATGCAGAGGTAATACCCAAATGTGGTGCATAGAAGATGTAAATAGAGTTGTTGTGCAAAGGCGGTATGGGGAGACTATCCAAGGAAGAGGGGTAGTCCACCGTGGAAGAAAGTTGTTTGTGAAGGGGAATAAACAACTCATGAATGCAATTTCAGATAACTAACAATATGTGGAAAAGTGTATTTAATATAAGGGTGAAAACAAGGATTTAAAAGAGCATCTATTTAGAGTTGATTATTTCTGCATTCATGAATATAAAGGGAATTGAATGTCTTTAAACTCATAGTGGATACCTACCAAGAATATTGAGAAATGGAATAGGTTGATGTTGATACATTACACCAACATCAGTGCATCAAGTCACCCAAGCCATCTAACAAGAATACAACCACATGTCTCGTCTGTTTCACAGCCACAATGACTACAAACCATGACCACAATGTGATAAATTCTGCACCAAAACCAATTCACCCTGACCGCTAAACCATAACATCTAATCCATATTCACTATTCCACAACCACTACTCCACAACCACTATGCCACAAAAACATCATCACAACATCTGCACCACAATGAATAAATACCCACATGAAATCCATGATAATCAACCATCACATCACTACTACACACACTAAACAACTTTTCTGGGAAATATCATCACCCAAAAACAACTGAATTCCACAAAAAAAATACATAAAAATTGCATATCCACAAGCAACAGAAACACATCCTAACATCACATTTATTCATGGGATTAATAGCCTTACTTTCTCATATAAGCATGCATATTATCAAAATAACTGGATTTCATGGTAAACCAATTATTAGTCGAATTTATGTTCCTTAATAACTTATTTAGGGAGTGATCATATAATGACTCAACAAGAGCCATCAAATATATCAACTACAGTGAAAGAAAGGCATCCAACAACAGCTCTTTTATGAAATTTCAATAGGCAGGTATGACAATATAAAAAATGTTTAACTAAATATAAAAACATGTGACAACTCCCCAAAATAATTAATTTTATACATTCAAATTAATTATATGATTACACTACCCCTTTCAAACCCCCAATGGTATGAAAAATCTGGAAATTCCAACGTATATCGATTCAAAAATTGTGATAATAAGGAAACCTAACACAAAGAAGCTCTTTGACCTCACAACACATTGTAAGGAGATGAATAAAATGACCCAGAACCACTACCAAACAATAAACTGGTTGTTCAACATACACAACACCTGAAGATCATCTAAAATCATAGAAAATACACAATCCTAACCAAACTGAACCACCATAAAGAACATTGAATAATAATGGAAATGAAATAGATCAGAATGGGGATAGAACTCACGGGGGATGGAATACGAGAAAACAGTTATCGAAGAAGGGAAGAAATATATCAAGCCCCGTTGAAGGAAACCCATGATGCCTCAAGAGAGAATCGTCTTCTTACTAGAATGAGAGATGGATCATAGAGTTTAAGGGAAAATCCCAAGGAACACTAACTCTTAATGATGAAAGGAAAAGGGAAATTTACATAGGGTATTAACCAATTACGTATTGTATAAATGATAGTGATATATCTCACAGAAATATGCATCATATTTTTATTATTTAACCCCTATAAATTTACACATCATGTATCATTCCATGATGAATCCCTATAAATATATAAAACACCATGAAATTTTTTAACACATTTAGATGGCGTGTAAATCCCAAAGAAGCACTATTGCACCATTAGCCTCCACTGAAAACTCTCGTAACCTCTTCTCAACACCTCCAACCACTAAAAATGGAAATATAATGGACTTTAGAGGAACATACACTTAAATTAGATACCTCTCAAATGATTATCACCGTAGATAATCCAAAACCATTCCCAGAAGAGAAGGGGTAAAAAAATCACCCTATGAGATACCTCTCAAGAATCTCTTCACACCTAAAACTCTACCACAAACCAAAAATTCCAAACCAAATGTCCACTGCAAACTAAAAAACATGAAACCACCTCTCAGTAGTAAAAAAGATTCATCATATTGTACCATAAAAAAACCACCAATTTTTCATATAACCTCTACATAACTACATTTTCATTAAAAATTGATTTATTTTGAATTTTATATCTGATAATTATAATTAAATTCTTTCAAATTTATATATTATACTGTAAAAAGTAATATATTTTTTTATCTAAAAATAATATTTATCTTAGGGTTAAATTTTGGTATTTTTCTGATTATATTTTATTTTCAATGAATAGATTAAAAATAAAAAAATTCATATAATGTTATTGCTTATCATTTGAAAATCCCTTTAATATTTTGAGGATGATAATTTAAGGGGAAAATAATGGATGTGAATTAATCTCTAAAAATACACATATCCAGGGATTTTCATTCTCTAAAATGGAGTAACATTTTTTTCAATTTTCATGAAATTTGGTTTCTCAATCATTTTCATTAAATAAACTTTCACCATTATTAGATCTAAAATGACTTCTATTCTTATTATTATATCCCCTAGAATATTATTTCAGGGTAACTGGTGTATTAGAACATGATAAATTCCCTCAGGCCTCCGAATTTCCATTTTCAAGGATTATATTAGAATATTCATAAATGAAATTACTGAGTCTATATTTATAAGAAAATAATGGTTATAATAGGATCCTAACTATCAAATATCATGTATACTAATGACATCCTCCAACTTGGCCAATATAAGAATAAATACATTTCAGTTGTCAAATTATTTTTTCCTCACTACGAGGAAATGCTTGGAGATGTAATTATCTAGAACAAATCCTTCACTGTATTTCGTGATGGAGTTCTTGTCGCTATAAAAAATATTATCACTACAACATTAAAATAAAAAATGTGACCCCCATTATTTACCTATATTAGAGACCCCATATTTTTGGGTAAGGCGAGCCTATATCAACTTGAGAACATATGATCTAGAATCATCAATTAATTGGATAGTTATAAAGGGAAGTCCATGTCTCGGGATAGATTGGTTTTTATGGTCAACTCAATTATCACAACTAATTTTTTTGTACTTCTATCTTCATAAGAGACCCAAAAGACAAATCAATGATATTAAAATTATGATCAAAAATTTTATCTATAATGGATTCGTTCATTAAAGGAATTGGATAAAATTATTATGGAAGGAATGAATCAATCCCATTGACATGTGGAATCTTTCAATCCAAGATATATGGATCTTTAATGATGGAATCCCTAATAAATTTAATTATTCCGATTTTTATGGAATCATATATTTAATTAATTAAATTTATTTTCTATAAAAGGAAGATGAATGGATACCTTCACTATCACACATCATCTATTTGGCCTTTCATCAGGTCTTCTTTTTAATGACATCCTTTGAAATTATGTATTGATTGTTTGTGGAAGGTCTAATATAAATTTCTTGAATATCATCTTGATGGATAGATAGCTCAATAAAATAATGGATTTCCATGCATTAATGAACTATATTTCCTTTTTTTAGATTTTAAAATTCACCATAATCTCCTATGACATTTCTCTTTCCTAAATATGTTTGAAAATACAGAGGTTTTCATATATGGATACTGAAAATCAAATTTTGAAACAAAACGGTTATGGTCAGTTCAATAATAACGATCATTATAATATTTAATGTGAGGGATCCCTTAATAATCCACCCTAGATTCTAAAATGAAGAACCAATTTATTTATCTTTCAAGGATTTTCCTCAGTTGGAAGATCTAAAAAATTAGTTTTCCTGCCCATAACCAATTATTGAGATTTAGTAAAAATATTTCTATGGACTTTTATTTATGTTTTATGGATCAGGAGAATGTGTAGATCCTATTTGTGGGTTGAAATTTTTTCCAAGAACTCTAGAATAAATTTTGAAATCTGTTAGTCATTAAAATCTATACAAAAAACTAACAAGGACATCTCATGTTTTCAATCAATAAGGGTTGATTAAGTGACCTAGAGTGAATCCTTATTATGGTGGATATAGATTCTATAATTTCATCTTTCTAGAATACTAGAAATTCAGTTGTTATTTATAACTAGCCTCCATCCCTCTATAAAAGTACTATTCTACAAAAAGACCGGTTTATACCCAATAAATGTGTAAACATGATCCATAGAAATAGTTTTATAGACCTTGACATTATAAGAATATTGAGTATTCAAGGAAGGAATAGAAAACCCTTTGTCTTAAAATATGTTAATTTTATCACAATTATATCATCATGGATAATGTTTAACGTTGAAGGTTTTTCCTCCAATATACATGGAAAATTATGTTGTGAGGTGTTTTCTACACCCACCTTGGATTATCCAAGGTTTATTTCATCACTATATTGAATTGGACTTTAATATGAAGCTAAACATTGGGCCCAAAAACATTCTATCAAACATGATATAAACCATTACTTGAATCCTCTATTTATATATCGTGATTCTGATATTTTTTTATTTCCCCAAGCCTAAAACAAGAACTTTCCTTAGAAAATGGTACCTGATTGGATAGAATTTCCTTTAAATTCAATCCAACATCACTTGATTTTATCACATGCTTATAGGAAATCTAATTAATATGTGGATTCCTTATCAATGATAAAAATAATGGAAGTATTTTTGATGTTTTTCTATAGAATAATAGATTATTTTTCACTATTGTTTAATATAGACATGCATGCGGAGATTCACTCCCATCTTTTTAAATTCCCTTGTATTTATTTAATTATTTATTATCTTTTTAATATTAGTTTTTACGTATAGGTTCATCGAGTTCAAAAAATGAATAGGTATTTTTAGGTTAATCCTAAAATAATATATTACTTATTTTTTTATAAATAAGATTATTAATTAAATTTGAATCAATATTATACTTCATCCTAGTAATAAAATACATTTAGACATTAATTTTTTTCACAAGAAAACCATTTTTTCGTCATGCTTTATGTGATAATTATAAAACAAATCTACCAATTATGGATATTAAATTAAGTAAAATGGATTCCATATTTGATAGAAGTATAATTATTAATATTTTATAGGTTCAAAATAATTTTTGTTTATAATGAATATTAAATATATTGAAATTTTTTCACCTGAGAAAAAAAGGGAAAATAGGGTAATTAAATCTAAAAATAATACGATATGCACTAGTAATTGAACCTAAAACATTCATGTATACTATTCGATGAGATTATTTCATCAATTTACATCTTATTATTACATATATGGCCCCTTGGTTATATTAATATTTTATTTTCTATAATATAATATTTATGTAAAATAAAACCACAAAAATATTACATTATTTCATTTAATAACTATAATATTTTGTGACATGAGAAAAAATAACATTTTTTATGTTATAAATAGTACTTTAAAATATTATTTTTTATTAGGGGAATTAATTTATAATTTTTATTGATGAAATAATTACCATAAATTCTTATGGAATATTGACATAGAATTTTTTCAATTAACAAAAAAATAAATTAAATTATTATAAAAATATTAAATGTTATATAAAATTAATGATTTATTTAATTATAATTTTTTTAGAAAAATATGATATTTTAGTTATATTTTAATGGATTATATTCGTATTCATAGTCATCATATTGATTTCATTATCAAATTATAAAAACACTTCAAAAATGATATTAATGCTATTAAAAAAATTATTAAATGATAAAAAATTCGTAAAAATATATCATAGAAAAACAGAATGGTATATCGATTAAAATATAAATTATTTCCCATTAAATTTTCAATAATCGTTTTATATTTATTATCTTGATCCTTAGAACATAAAAATTTCTATGTCATGGTAATTAACAAAGAGAATTAACTCTTGTTAAAATAAAACAGATATGTTTTAAAACATAATATAAAATGTTCAAAATTTAATTGGATGTTATTATTCATAACCATAATAATAATATATTATACATATTTCATTATTAGAAATTGTTATCATGTAATTAACATATATTAATTTTCATATGTTAATAATTTCTAAATGTGACCCTACTCTCATTTATAAAAGGAAAAATCCTTTGATATTTTTTTCCCACATAAAAAATACTTTTGGATCATCAAAAACATATAAATACACATTATTTACTTAACTAACCATATTCTGATATGATTATTTTATTACAAAAACCATCCTAGTAAGGATTTTTGTGTAAACCTAATGATGTTGTCCATAGAAGAGGTATCTATCCTAATTGATCGTTTTTGTTTTATTTCTTATTCCACCTCCATAAAATCACATAAAACACTGATAATATAATATAATATTTATATAAAATATAATAAATGTTTTTATTATAATTTCTTACTCTATATCCATGTCCACATTCATCAAATGGGAAATGAAATAGTTGTTTGTCTGTACAGTGGACTACAGCCTCACAAACCGATATAATTCATCTTTCATTTACATCAGTAACATATTGATTTAGTGAATCTTTTATAATATAACTGATATTAATAGAATATTTAACATTATTTAATGAAAATATATAATATAATTTATAATTATCCATTCATTTATGAATTATAGTTTTGTTCATGAGTATATGTAGATTAACACATCCATAAAGTGATGTGATTTATTTTTCATAACTTTAACATATGAATAGTATATAAAAAAGTTCTTAATGAAATAATATGAAATTTATTTTATAATAATATTTTTTAAATATAAAATAATACATTTTTCTCTATCATGATCATTGAAAAATGGAATCTTTACACATGTGTATGTATAACATACCTTCTCTAGGATTTTAATGTAGTTTATTATTCTAAAAACAAAATTTAAAGTTGGTTTTAAAATTATAATTAATATATAAAAATTGTAATTATTACTGCATTATTATTCTACATATTATTATATAATGATCCCCTTTACCATAGTCAAACTAAAAAAATCAATTATTACATTTGAATGGAATATCGTTAAAACATCTAATGTGAACATAATTGATTATGTAACAATAAAAAAAGTTATTAAATAAAATAAATGGAATAAAAAATAGGAAAAAGTAAAATAATTAACTAAATATTTAACATAATTTTATTATTTAGTAAGATATTAACATACATTATAGGTCCAACTAGAGCTAAGGGCTTTCAGAACTCAATATCGTTTCACTGGGGTATATTACTTCTTCATTGTATGTGATATTATATGATTTTGTGTGTATTAAATTTTTATAAGCTTATTTTTTATTTAAATTTTTTTTCTCTTTTAGATTTAAGAAAATCAATTCATTAACTAATTCCCACTTCAATGGTATGATATTTTTAATAGATTTCATCGAAAGTTTCATTCCATTTATACATATTAGATATTATTAACCTATTTCATTTAATGTTGTTTATATAAAAAATATTTTAAATTTTTTAACATAATAAATATTTATTAATTATGAATATGGGATTATTTAAAATTATATTATTTCATGGGGTCACAATTTATATTTTACCAAGGAGGTATGAATTTATTTTTCATTCTCAATTTTTTGGGATTTCTTTAATATTTGTTAAAGGAATCTTATATACCATCCTTCATAAAATAAATTCAGTTTACTATCATCTAGATATTTTTGGAAACTATGTATTCCATTCAAATATTTCTTATCTTGGACAATTTAATTCATAAATGGTATGATTTGAAATAAAATATATTTTATTTATCTTTTAAATGGATATATTTTTCTTCAAGGTCCACATTTTTTCAAATATATTCACAAAATTAATTTTTGTTACTGAAATAATTTACTGAGGATGTTTCATGGTATCCTTGACAAATTAAATGTTTTTAAATTAATCTTGAAAATGTTTTTAATCGTATGTTTTAAAATTTCATTATTAAATGTAAAATTAATTGTTTTAATGAAATTTTATGTTAACATACTTCCCTACTAGCATAACTATCTTATGATATTTAGACTCTTCTATATGTTTTCAATGGTTTTACAATGAGAAGATATTTTGTTGGATGTTTTTTTTAATATTTCACTTATATATTATTTTATCATCGAAAATAAATGGTTTTATCACATAACCAATATTATCTCTTATTAATTTTCTTTGGTTAACTTTCTCTTGAAATATTTTATTTATTTTGATCATTATAATACAAATTTCTATTAAATATACATATTATTTTTATCATAGATATAATAATTTACTAAAAAAATACAATTTTTATTATTTTAATTTAATTAATAATGTAATGAAAATACTTAGAGACACAATGAAATTCATTGGGCCAGGAAATTTAAAATTTCCATCACCAAAACATTGTATCTTTATCGTCTCCATTAATCTAAACCCCAATAGAGGTCTAAAGATCTTGTTTAAATTTAGTAAACAAAAAATTAATAAATATGTAGCATTATTGATTCAAAATCAACATATAATGTAGCATTTCCCCATTGATTTTTTATATAAGTATCCGAAGTCAGACCCCTCCAGATTTCCCACACAAGCTCGAAGAATCAATCAGAAATTTTGATAATTATATTCTGAGTGCTAACCAAGAGATATGGTGATTCCTTTGACATTGTAAAAATCAACTGAACTCCATTACTATGATCTAAAAATACATACTTTGATCAATTTTTTGGGCCGATTATTTCTCTCTCACGAATGCAGGGGGAGAGAGGAGCTCCAAATATATTATAATTACTTTCAACACATATAAATGAGCTCCTCGTCTACTAAAATATTGAATGTGAGAAATACCATGTTAGGGTTGGTGGACCCTAAATATATGACGTACACTGAATTATTAATATATAGAAGATTAAAATAATGTTATTTCATCATACATATTATCTATATTTAATCACATAATTGTTATATATTGTAAATATATTATGTGATAAACCCGTTTCATTTACTGAAATAATAATTCTTGCCAATGTTAATTAAACAATGAATTTTAAAATAATATTATTTTATCTAATATTATTTCATTTATTTACATGAACACTTATAATTACTTTTAACAAATAAATTAAACAAAATGATTCAATAAACCAATAATAATGAAATTATTTGTATTTCCAGGATAAATAAATATTGGACCAAAATCAGATCCCATAGAAGGGATCACCATGTCATACATATATATTCATCATAATAATGACGTTTATTGAATGTGTTATTGTGATATATCCTCTAGGATCCAATCTAAACAGTTGTGAATAATATTTGAAGACTAATAGAGGAATCATTAAACCAATCTTGGCCACTAAATAAACAAGTTGTAGCCATAGAAATGGGAACAAACCTATATACATTCACTTTTTAATATAATTTATTATGTTATAAGCAACACCAAATGAAGCTTTCACAAGAAAACCATTTTTTCGTCGTGCTCTATGTGATAATTAAAAAACAAATCTACCTATTATGGATATTAAATTAAGTAAAATGGATTCCATATTTGATAGAAGTATAATTATTAATATTTTATAGGTTCAAAATAATTTTTGTCTACAATGAATATTAAATATATTGAAATTTTTTCACCTGAGAAAAAAAGGGAAAATTGGGTAATTAAATCTAAAAATAACACGATAAGCACTAGTAATTGAACCTAAAACATTCATGTATACTATTCGATGAGATTATTTCATCAATTTACATCTTATTATTACATATATGGCCCCTTGGTTATATTAATATTTTATTTTCTATAATATAATATTTATGTAAAATATAACCACAAAAATATTACATTATTTCATTTAATAACTATAATATTTTGTGACAAAGGAAAAAATAACATTTTTAAGTTATAAATAGTACTTTTAAATATTATTTTTTATTAGGGGAATTAATTTATAATTTTTATTGATGAAATAATTACCATAAATTCTTATGGAATATTGACATAGAATTTTTTCAATTAACAAAAAATTAAATTAAATTATTATAAAAATATTAAATGTTATATAAAATTAAAGATTTATTTAATTATATTTTTTTTATAAAAATATGATATTTTAGTTATATTTTAATGGATTATATTCGTATTCATAGTCATCATATTGATTTCATTATCAAATTATAATAACACTTCCAAAATGATATTAATGCTATTAAAAAAATTATTAAATGATAAAAAATTCGTAAAAATATATCATAGAAAAATAGAATGGTATATCGATTAAAATATAAATTATTTCCCATTAAATTTTCAATAATCGTTTTATATTCATTATCTTGATCCTTAGAACATAAAAATTTCTATGTCATGGTAATTAACAAAGAGAATTAACTCTTGTTAAAGTAAAACAGATATGTTTTAAAACATAATATAAAATTTTCAAAATTTAATTGGATGTTATTATTCATAACCATAATAATAATATATTATACATATTTCATTATTAGAAATTGTTATCATGTAATTAACATATATTAATTTTCGTATGCTAATAATTTCTAAATGTGACCCTACTCTCATTTATAAAAGGACACATCCTTAGATATTTTTTTCCCACATAAAAAATACTTTTGGATCATCAAAAACATATAAATACACTTTATTTACTTAACTAACCATATTCTGATATGATTTTTTTATTACAAAAACCATCCTAGTAAGGATTTTTGTGTAAACCTAATGATGTTGTCCATAGAAGAGGTATCTATCCTAATTGATCGTTTTTGTTTTATTTCTTATTCCACCTCCATAAAATCACATAAAACACTGATAATATAATATAAAATTTATATAAAATATAATAAATGTTTTTATTATAATTTCTTACTCTATATCCATGTCCACATTCATCAAATGGGAAATGAAATAGTCGTTTGTCTGTACAGTGGACTACAGCCTCACAAACCGATATAATTCATCTTTCATTTCCATCAGTAATATATTGATTTAGTGAATCATTTATAATATAAATGATATTAATAGAATATTTAACATTATTTAAAGATAATATATAATATAATTTTATAATTATCCATTCATTTATGAATTATAGTTTTGTTCATGACTATATGTAGATTAACACATCCATAAAGTGATGTGATTTATTTTTCATAACTTCAACATATGAGTAGTATATAAAAAAGTTCATAATGAAATAATATGAAATTTATTTTATAATAATATTTTTTAAATATAAAATAATACATTTTTCTCTATCATGATCATTAAAAAATGGAATCTTTACACATGTGTATGTACAACATACCTTCTCTAGGATTGTAATGTAGTTTATTATTCTAAAAAAAATTAATGTTGGTTTTAAAATTATAATTAATATATAAAAATTGTAATTATTACTGCACTATTATTCTACATATTATTATATAATGAACCCCTTTACCATAGTCAAACTAAAAAAAATCAATTATTACATTTGAGTGGAATATCGTTAAAACATCTAATGTGAACATAATTGATTATGTAACTATAAAAAAAGTTATTAAATGAAATAAATGGAATAAAAAATAGGAAAAAGTAAAATAATTAACTAAATATTTAACATAATTTTATTATTTAGTAATATATTAACATACATGATAGGTCCAACTAGAGCTAAGGGGTTTCAGGACTCAATATCATTTCACTGGGGTATATTACTTCTTCATTGTATGTGATATTATATGATTTTGTGTGTACTAAATTTTTATAAGCTTATTTTTTATTTAATTTTTTTTTTCTCTTTTCAATTTAAGAAAATCAATTCATTAACTAATTCCCACTTCAATGGTATGATATTTTTAATAGATTTCATCGAAATTTTCATTCCATTTATACATATTAGATATTATGAACCTATTTCATTTAATGTTGTTTATATAAAAAATATTTTAAATTTTTTAACATAATAAATATTTATTAATTATGAATATGGTATTATTTAAAATTATATTATTTCATGGGGTCACAATTTAAATTTTACCAAGGAGGTATGAATTTATTTTTTTATTCTCAATTTTTTGGGATTGCTTTAATATTTGTTAAAGGAACCTTATATACCGTCCTTCATAAAATAAATTTAGTTTACTATCATCTTGATACTTTTGGAAACTATGTATTCTATTCAAATATTTCTTATCATGGACAATTTAATTCATAAATGGTATGATTTGAAATAAAATATATTTTATTTATCTTTTCAATGGATATATTTTTCTTCTAGGTCCACATTTTTCCAAATATATTCACAAAAGTAATTTATGTTACTGAAATAATTTACTGAGGATGTTTCATGGTATCCATGACAAATTAAATGTTTTTAAATTAATCTTGAAAATATTTTTAATCGTATGTTTTAAAATTTCATTATTAAATGTAAAATTAATTGTTTTAATGAAATTTTATGTTAACATACATCCCTACTAGAATAACTATCTTATGATATTTAGACTCTTATATATGTTTTCAATGGTTTTACAATGAGAAGATATTTTTTTGGATGTTTTTTTTAATATTTCACTTATATATTATTTTATCCTCGAAAATAAATGGTTTTATCACATAACCAATATTATCTCTTATTAATTTTCTTTGGTTAACTTTCTCTTGACATATTTAATTTATTTTGATCATTATAATACAAATTTCTATTAAATATACATATTATTTTTATCATAGATATAATAATTTACTAAATAAAAACCATTTTTATTATTTTAATTTAATTAATAATGTAATGAAAATACATAGAGACACAATGAAATTCATTGGGCCAGGAAATTTAAAATTTTCATCACCAAAACATTGTATCTTTATCGTCTCCATTAATCTAAACCCCAATAGAGGTCTAAAGATCTTGTTTAAATTTAGTAAACAAAAAATTAATAAATATGTAGCATTATTGATTCAAAATCAAGATATAATGTAGCTTTTACACATTGATTTTTTATATAAGTATCCGAAGTCAGACCCCTCCAGATTTCCCACACAAGCTCGAAGAATCAATCAGAAATTTCGATCATTATATTCTGAGTGCTAACCAAGAGATATGGTGATTCCTTTGACATTGTAAAAATCAACTTAACTCTATTACTATGATCTAGGAATACATACTTTGATCAATTTTTTGGGCCGATTATTTCTCTCTCACGAATGCAGGGGGAGAGAGGACCTCCAAATATATTATAATTAGTTTCAACACATATAAATGAGATCCTCGTCTACTAAAATATTGAATGTGAGAAATACCATGTTAGGGTTGGTGGACCCTAAATATATGACGTACACTGAATTAGTAATATATAGAAGATTAAAATAATGTTATTTCATCATACATATTATCTATATTTAATCACATAATTGTTATATATTGTAAATATATTATGTGGTAAACCCGTTTCATTTACTCAAATAATAATTCTTGCCAATGTTAATTAAACAATGAATATAAAAATAATATTATTTTATCTAATATTATTTCATTTATTTACATGAACACTTATAATAACTTTTAACAAATAAATTAAACAAAATGATTCAATAAACCAATAATAATGAAATTATTTGTATTTCCAAGATAAATAAATATTGGACCAAAATCAGATCCCATAGAAGGGATCACCATGTCTTGCATATATATTCATCATAATAATGACGTTTATTGAATGTTTTATTGTGAGATATCCTCTAGGATCCAATCTCAACAGTAGTGAATAATATTTGAAGACTAATAGAGGAATCATTAAACCAATATTGACCACTAAATAGACAAGTTGTAAACATAGAAATGGGAAAAAACGTATATACATTCACTTTTTAATATAATTTATTATTTTATAAGAAACACCAAATGAAGCTTTCACTTCATGCAAAACTGACTTGGCTTTCGTTATAAGCAAGAGAGACCATCCTCGATATTTTTCCTTGTACGCAATAGAGATTTTCCCTAAAAAATGATATTTTATTAAAATATTATTATTTAATGGGATATAAACTAGACTTTATGAATAGTATTAACCACATTTTGAATTTTACAATACTGTATCATTAAACTTATGTATTTTTTATAACATTATATATGAAAAGAATCTATTTTTCAGATAAAAGAATTATATTTAAAAAAATAAAATTTTACTGCCTTTTGATGGTGCACCCATTTTAAATATAGTTTTTAAAACATTTATAGGTTATATTTGAAAAAATAAACCTATTATTTATAAGAGGGACAAAAAAATTTAATTTTTTAAATTTTTTGTATTTTTCGGATGAAATTCATATTTTAATGAATAGTGAAAAATACTACATTTTAATACAGAACTGTATTTTTAACTAATTTTTTATTTAGTTATATTATCTTTATAATTGTTTTTAAAGTTAAATTGTATTATGTTTATATAATTTAATCTCATGTTGTTCATTGGTATTTATTTCACATTTAAATTGGGAAGAAACACATAAAAATCTTTTGATATGTTTTCACTTCATAAAACCCTGCTTTTTGGTTTTGACAACGGGAATTAATGTTAAAGTAATATCTCCCAATAAATTGTTTTGAATTATATAAAATGGATTCAATATTTGGAATTTGTGGGTCGAAATTATTTTAATATGTTACTTTTATATTCGGATATTATGAATAGTAACTACAGTAATATTTTTTTATCATAGTTAGAGGTAAATCAGGTGGATTAGGGTTACTAATAATATGGTAAGGACCATAAATTTGTCTAAAAACCTTCCAAAATCACATTATATGAATAAAAGTATACCCATAACATATTATTTTCGAAACGTTGTCATTTAAGTTCCACTTTACAATGAAAATGACATAAATATTAAAAAACCCAATGAAAATGACAAAATATTAAACTCGTAATTCTTATAAATTTAATAATTTTAACCTAGGTATAACTAATTGATATTTTAAATAATAAATATTCCATAGAAATATAAAATAATTACCTAAATCATGGTAATTTGTTTTTAATTTTTAGTAAATAAATAATTTAATTAAAATTTTATACATTGATGATGTAAAAATTAATTAATTGGTGAGAAATCAACTAATCAATTTCTAATGAAATCATAATAAGTATAAAAATGTCTAAAAACATGAAAAAAATCCAATTTTTCATGTATATATTGACCATAATCATCCAAGGTCAAGATAGTTACCATTTGGGGCCTTATAGTATAGATTATGAACTTTATATATTTTTTCAAGTAATATTAAAGTTGTCACATTCATACTTTAAGAAGTAAAAGATTTTTAATGTTTGATTTCATGGAAAATAAATTTGACTACACATATTATAATTAAATATATTTAATTTATATTCATTATTGAATTTTATTTTTAATTTTTAATCAACAAATAAGTATAATAAGTAACTATATAAAATCATTATAGTAATCATTTTATTAATGGACATATCAAATAAATGTCATTATCAACCTTAAAATAAATATATTTTTTGATAATTAATATTTCTAATGAATTTTATAAATATCTTTAACCTCAAAGTAATATTAAAAAATATTTTTTCCATGTTTACATGTTATACTTGTATTTTTAAAAACCAATAATTTGAATAGTGTCAAAATTGACACAATTGATTGTTTGTCAGAATAATGTTTTATTAGATAATTTAATAATAATAAAACATTTTTAAAAATTTACAATAATTATTATATGGTCAAAATGTTCTAAATTATTTTTTTATGATCTAATTTACATCAAATAAGTAAATATGTTACACTCTTAATATTGAAATATTTGTTACCCTAATTAAAATGAAATCGAATAAATAAGTGTTAAATTTCATATATAAGGATTTAATAGACCTAGAAACTTGTCCAAATATATTTTATGATGATATTATTACCCTATATCATATCATAATATAAATTTTAACATTTTTTATTTTTTTAAGTGGTGTTTGATTTTATTATAATATTAATATTTTTGAGGATTCGAAAAGTGCCCCCCACATCAATTATAAAAAAGTGCACTTCCTCCCAAGAATCATCACTTAATTTTGAGCCTTCAATCATAGAACCCCCTACCAATTTTTCTTATCAACTTAACTATTTTAATTATATACGTTCTTTTCTTCTTCAATAGAAACTCTAGTGCTCTAATAAGATATTTATGGGAAGCATTTCGAGGAAGAGGTGATCTCTTCCACCGATTATTTCATACTTCATTCGTCTTATACTTCCTCGTCATTAGTTTTTTAATTATAATGTAATAAAATAAGTATCACTAAAATACTGATAAGTTATTATAAATATGAAACCACAATATTTCACATTCTATCTGTCCCATGAAAATAAAAATCGCCGCATGTGCGTACGTACGGCTTACCATCTCCACGACGTGGTTTAATCTGTTCTTCACCCCCACCTTACTCGGATGGGTATAATGAAGGAAATAATAACTATATAGAATTATTATAGAATCATATATATTATGAAATATTATAAACCATCCACTTCAATTCCATTCAACAATTATTGGAATGATATCATCGCTCATGCGTACGTATGGCCTACCCTCTCTATGACGTGATGCAATTCATTCTACATGATATTCATTAAACAAAGAATATATACATGAATTAAAGGAATAATAATTATATATATAATACTAATATAATTTTTTAAATTAAATAACTATAACCTAAAATAGTAATAGGAACGTATCCAACAAAACATGCATAAGAACCTAAAGAAGATAATAGCTGAATAAAGAGTAATAAAGAAATGTTACTATGATATGGATGAAAATTTGATCATAAATTTCATCATAAAAATGATTATGAATCTTGAATAAGTATGTAACACTATTTAAATCATTATATAATAGGATAGACACATACGTAGCATATAAAACCTAAGGTAAGGGATAATTTTACAATCTCATTTTTATCAAAGACTGTTTATATGTAAGTACTTACTGGGTGTATATTTATTATCCATGTCCATGTATTCTAAAAAAGTATTTTTAAACTGATTAATATTTATTATCTATTTTTAATTTCATTTTTACACATTTTTTACTTCTACTACATTGTAAGGTGGGAATATTTCTTTATTTACCATACTAGGTACTTTTTGGCTTCTTCGACAAAAGTATGAGTAAAATGTTTTTTATCTTATACGACTTGAATGGATTTTTACTATTTTTTGACACCTTATTTAAATTAATATTCCTTTACAATATTTCAAGATTATTTTCAACTAATTTATTTTCTTTTAAAAAGTTGTGGTATTTTGAGATAAGAAAAAAAATTTAAGAAAAAGATATTTTCCTCAAAAATTAAGTACAAGTGTTTTATCAAAATTATTTTCCAACAAATTTGATGATCATTAAATAGGGTTATGGTTAAATACCTGTTATTACTATGATTTTATTATGGTGATGATGGAATGATATTTTATATGGATTATGTTATGATTGATTGATGTTTAATGAAACCCATTTTATTTCATTGGTTATGTTATAATGAATGATTTGTGTTTTTGTGGAATATGTACGATGATTTCATTATGAGATAGATGGGACCTATATCTCCCTATAATGCATTGGAAAAAGATTAATATCCAATGATATAAAAATGGATGGAACTATAAGTAAATATGGATCATTAATATAGGGCAGGAATGACAAGTAAACTTGGTTTAGTAAAGGGAATTGTCCTCTATGATTGTCTTGGTAGAAATGCCTGGGCAACTATAGAATTTATATTATGAGTCTATTTGTTTTACATAATTTTATGTTTTATTCCGATGATATTATACCATGGATAGTGTTCCCTTATGATATATACCTTACGAACTTCCAGGATTTGTTTCATGACTCGTGATTTTGATATTTAAACATTATATTCATTTTTTAAAATTTTCATGATTATTGTTTGTTATATGTTCTCAATCATTACCCTACTGAGAATTTTAGATCACTTTTTTTATGTTTTCTTTTCCCCATGATATACAGAATGGTTTTAGGTAGGAAAATAAAATGGGATGATCTTTAGGGGAGATGTTAAAGATCTTTCACGAAATTAAAATATTATTTTCCTTGTTTCCAATGACATTATACTAATACAGTGATTGGGAATATGATTGTGTCATGTATTATGTATTCCAAAAAAGTAATTTAATATCCATACATGTCAATCTTGGTTCTTTAGAGTTTGTAGTAGAGTGCAGGTTTAGATATCCTTTGGAATCTAGGATGTGGAAATCTTTAGTGAGATCCATAGAGATATTTTTATGGTATGTCAGGGGATGTTCCTAAGGGTATGTATGAATATAGGTTACGGTCATATAATAATGTTAATAATAATAAATAAACTAGTATTAAACATCATATGTTAGTGATATAACATTCTCCCCCTTGATTATGTTTTTTCCTAGTATGATTTTTTCCTCTCACATTATTCTTTTTGGGTTTTAGAAAATGGTTGGAAACCAGATGATTCATGTTAATGGATAATATGATTGACAACAAAATGATATTATTAATGAGAAACCAATTTAAATGGGAGATGGAATGAGAAACATTGTTATTATTCCTAATCATAAATCATATAATATGATCAATAATCACAACTTTGGTGAGTTTTCGAACCTAGTAAATAAGAGAAAGATAGATTTTCATGGTCATCATAGATGAAAGAAAGTTAATTTTTCATCATTTAAATCAGGTGGGAAGAGGCATCACGGATAATTTTCTAATGGAACTGGAAGACACCTTTGGTGTTGATAACAAGTACGAAAAGCCAATAATTTTAAAGGAAAAGTTTTAGTTAAAATAAAGGATAAGGATAATGGTATTGTGAAGGCATCAACAACGGTTAAATGTTTTAAATGTGGAATTTATGGTCATTATTCAAATTGATGCCCTAATGGAAAATCTCATGAAGAGAATAAACATAGAAATATGGGTAGTATTTATGCTGATGATGATAAAGATACTAAAAATGATATATGAGATGAAAGAACTATTGATGGATAAAATGATAAAGCTCTGTCAATTGTTTAAGAAGGTAGTGGAATGATTTCATGTTTATCATGAATAATGTGGTATAAGTAATTCTATGGTACTATGGAATAAAAAAACATCTATGTAATGTTACAATATTATTTTTACAAATGTAATTGAAAGTATACGTTAAATGGTACAAGTAATGATGGGAAGTTATTCATATATTTTTGCAAAATGCGTGATATGTGAATAATGATGGGATAAAGAGATAAAGAGTTGTTTGATAGTATTAATGACATCAGGACTGATATAAAGAAAAAGTGATATCATGGTTTGAGTATATAAAATATTTTGTATTTTTGGTCTATGTAAATAGTTAATTTGATAAAATATGTGTTTTTACTATGGTAGTATAGTAATTTATATTAGTACAATGTTTTAAGAGATTACATGATTAAGGTATTCAAATGTTTGGAATGTGACAACCAAGAACTACATTATGATATATGAGAGATAAATATTAAGTCAATTTAGTTAAAATCTTCCTAATGTATTATATTTTTAGTTTTTGTAAGGATTATATGGTTATCCATTTATTGATAGTATGAGTCATACTCTAGTTGATGTTTATTAGATCAATATATTATCTCACTATAGGTAGGCTTACACCTATTTTATTACCTAAGATAAAATATTTGTTGAGACATATGGAATGAACTACCGTTATATTTCATGATATTCTAACACTTAAATAATGAAATTCAATATCATTCCATTAAATAATAGATGGTGTGGAAATTGATCAGGGAACAACAAACGATGATATTGTACTGAAATCAAGAAAGTATTTCTCCTCATGAAAAAATTCATCATATTTAAGAAAATGATCTTGAGACGAAAAATCTTATAATAGTAACATCTTATCTGATGACTCATATTGTCTCTTAAATCATCATAGAATTAAGGATTTTGGTAGTTAACATTCTTCAATCCTTATTCTCTATCACTATCCATCAGATCTAGATGGTTAGTTTTCTCTTCTATATCAATGTTTTAACTTCCCACCTATGTCATCCTATGTGGAAAAATCATGAAGAGTTACTTTGGATAATAATTATGTTTCTAACATAACTTTTTTAAAATGATTTTTTATTATACATTTTTATGATGTATGTTTTCTTGGAAGAAACTTTTAAGTAGTGAACTATATATAACCCTGATGAATTTTGAGGGAGAAATTCATTTTAAGGGGGATAGAATGTAACATCCAAAATTTAATGAGATACATTTTTTATTAATTTTTTAATGTCTTTTGTTTTATGATACACAATGTTTAGCTTTCACAATACACAACACTATATTAGCTTGTAGGATATGTGACACTATACTTAGTTTGTGTTACACACAATTTCTGGTTTTTTTTATTAAATTCACTTCAGGAAACACTTAATGTGGATTTTGTTCAATTTATAAATTATCTATGTCTGGATTATGTTATACACAACACCAAAAGAATATTTCAATACACTCAACAATGAATTGTCTTGCCTTAAATGCAAGATCGACCTCCCTTGATAAATTGCGTTGTACGCAATACCGAGTTTCACTAAACAACGATATATTATTAAAATATTATTATTTAATGCGATATAAACTAGTTGTTATAAATATTATTAATAACATTTTGAATTTTATATATCATTATAATTCATCTTATGTATTTTATAGAACATGATATAATAAAAAAATCAGGTTTTTTGAGAATAGAAGTATTTTTCCAAAAATGTAGTTTTACCGCCTTTTCATGGCGCACAAATTTTAAATATAGTTTTAAAATTTTTTATAAGTTCAATTTGACAGAAAAGACTTATTATTTTGAATAGGGACATAAAAATTTACTGTTTTGTAAATTTTTTTATTTTCCTGATAAAATTCATATTTTAATGAAAACGGATAAATACTGCAATTTAATTCAAAATTCAGTTTCATTTAAATTATTTGTATTGATAGATTGTATTTTTAATTGGTTGTAAAGTTTAATTGGTATATTTTTATCATTTAATCAGATTATTTACATTTTAATTAATTTTTTATTTAAATTGGACATAAACACAAGAAAATATTTTGATTAGTTTTCACATCATAAAACCCCGTTTTGGATTTTGACAACGGGAATTATTCATAAAATTAATTTCTACCAATTATAGATTTTTAATTATGAAATATGGATTCCATATTTAGAATAATTAGGTCTAAATAATGTTAATATGTTATTTTTATTATTTGATATAATGAATATTAACTATGGTAAATTTTATTTACCATAGTTAAAGGTAAACTGGTAAAATATGGTAACAAATAATATAATAATGATAGTAAAATGATCCTAAAACCTAAAAAACACAGTAGATGAATGAAATTTTACAATTAACATCATAGGATCTAAAATAAAAAATTTAAGGGCGCCTTAATAATGAAAATGACAAAAATATTAATAAAGTCAATGAAAGTGAAAAAATGATAAACTCAAATTTATTATAAATATAGTAATTTTAATATCAAGGTATCTTAGTGGTATATTCAGAAATAAATATACCATTGAATGATAAACTAATCATATAGATCATGGTAATTTATTTTTTATTTTTAGGAAATTAATTATTACCTTAAATTTTTATTCTTTGAGGATGAAAAATTATTTAATTGATGAGAAATAAATGAATCAATTTTTATTTAAATCCTAAAACCCATAAAACTATCTGGAAACTTGAAAAAATCTTATTGGTCGAGTATATATATATACCATAATCATTCAAAGGTCAGGATATTTTCCATTTGGATACTTATAGTATAGATTATGAACTTTATATTAATTTATTTAATGTAATGCTAAAGTTGTCACATTCAAACTATAACAAGTATAACATTTTAATGTTTGGTTTTATGGAAGAGAAATTCTACTAAATGTATTATCATTAATGATATTAAATGTTTCTTCATTATTGTTTTTTATTTTTATTTTTTACTTAAAAAATAAATATATTAAATAATTACCCAATATCAATGCAATAATTATTTTATTAATGAAGATATCATATAAATATTAATAAATATATTAAAATAAATATATTTTGGGATAATTAATATGTCAAATTAATTTTATAGATAATCTTTACCACATATAATATAATAAAATATTTTTTATGTTAACATGTTATATTTATATTTTTAGATATCAATAAATTGAATAGTGTCCAAATTGACACTATTTATTGTTTAAGAAAATAGTTATTTATTAAATTAATAAATTAAAAAAATTAAAAATATATAATAATTGTGATATGGTAAAAAAGGATCAAATTAATTTTTTTATGATCTAATTTAAATATAATATGTAAATAGTTTACACTTTTAATATTGAAATATTTGTTACCCTAGTTTAAATGAAATTGAATAACTATGTGATAAATTGAAAAGATAATGTTTAAATAGATATAGAAACATGTCTAAAATTTTTTAGTTTATGATATTAAAAAAATATATCATCTCATCTATAAAATTGAAAATTTTGGAGGTTTTCATGTGGGGTTTCAATTTATCATAAATTTCTATTCTGGAGATTTCCAAAAGTGCCCCTCACCTTAATTATAAAAGGAAACTTGCTCCCTCAACTCTTCACTTAATAGTGAGCCTTAAATCTCGGAAACCTCCTAAAAATTTCTCTTATAAACTTCTCTATTTTCATTCTAGAGGTTCTGGTGATCTTTAAAGGCCATCTCTAGTGTTCTAAGAATATATTTTGAGGAATCACGTGGAGGAAGAGGTAATCTCTTATACAGATTCATTCAAACATATTTGTTTCTACTTCCACTTCATTAGTTGTCTTATAATAAAGTAATAACATTATTATCACTCATAAAATTATATGTCATTATAATTATGAAACAACCATATTTCACCTTCTATCAATCATATGAAAAATAAAATCACCGTGCATGCGTACGTACGACTTACCGTCTCTATGCCATAGTGTCATATTTTTTCCACCACCACATTACTAGTATGGGTATAAATATGGAAATAATAAATATATGTGCTTATTAAAACATGATACTGATTCTGGAATATTATACACCATCCACTTCAATACTATTCAACAAATTTTGTGAATGATATCATCACTCGTGCGTATGTACGACCGACCATTTACACAATATGATGAAATTCATTCCACCTGATCTTCATTAAGACATGATTATATACATGAATTGAATGAATAAATGTAATATATATTATTCAATAACTGTTATCTATATTATATAACGATAACATCAAAATTGGAATAAGAACTTATCTAAGGAAACATGCATAAGATCATAGAGTAGTTAATACCTGAATAATGAGTAACAATGAAATGTTACAAACAAATAGTTTAGAGGGAATCTTTATTTTTTACTATATGAGTGTCTTTTTTACTTCTTTAACAAATATACGAGGATAATGTTCTTTTATCTTATATAGTATGAGTATATTTTTATGGTTTCAAGACACATACTTTCCATGGAGATTCCTCTACACTAATTCAAGTTCTGTTTCAACTATATTATTTTCTTTTAAAATTGTGCGTCATTTCAAGAAAAGAAATCATTTTTTAAGAAGAAATGATATTTTACTCAAGAATAATGTTCAATTGTTTTATCAAAGTTATATTCCATATAAGATGATTCTCTTTAAATATGGTTATGATTTTATTCATATTAATTTTATGCTTTTATTTTGTTAACTATGGAATGATATTTAAATGGATTATGTTAGGACGGAATGTTGTTTAATGAACCCCATTTTAATTCATGGGTTATTCTTTGATGAATGATTTATATTTTTGTGGTACAAGTAAGTTGATTTTATTATGAGACATGTCGGACCTGTATCTCCCTCTAATTCATTGGATAATGATTTATATCTCATGAGATAAATATGACTGGAATTACAAGTAAAACCAATTTAGTAATACAGGGTGGGAATGACAAGTAAACCAGGTTCAATAATGGACTTTTTCCACTATGATAGTCTTGGAAACAATGCCTTTTCTACTATAATAATCATATTATCAGATTATTGGTTTTCCACAATTCCATGTTTTATGTGAATTATATTTTACCATAGAAAATTTTCTTTTTGAATTTATTCATTACGAACTAATAATATTGATTTTGTGGCTCATGATTTTAATATTTGAACATTATGTTCATGTTTTTACATTATTATGTTTGTTGATTGTTTTATGTTCTCAATTTTTACCCTTAATGAGCATTTAAGGTCACCCTTTTTAGGTTTTATTTTCCCTAAGATATAAATTAAGGTTTTAGGTATGAAAACAAAACCAGAAGATCTTTATGGGAGATGTTGACAATCTTTCACCGGGTTAAAGGATTTTGTTATATTTTTACAAAGAAACTAACTAATTCAGTCTTTGGGAATATTTTTTTCCATGTATTAAGTATTCTGTAAAAGTAATATAATGTCCATGTAATCCAATATTTGGTCATTAGAATTTCTCCTTGAGTCAGGTCTGGCTGAAATTCACACCATATATAATAGCATGAGATACTACCTACTAACCTCTACTGGAGTTTGGTCTGGGTCAAGTTCTCTGGTATATAAAATATTTCATTTCCTTTTCCTTTTTTACTTGAATTATTATTAAGTTCATATTATATCATTATTTATTTAAAAATAATGAAAAAATGGTTCACCAAATTTTGATCCTTATGGTCATATACTCTACATAAAGAAAAATAGTATTCCCACCCAATCGACACCATTACAAATTCTATAATTTTTATCACAAATATTGGTATCTTTATCACATCGCCTATCACAAAATCATGTTGCATGTAATGAATCCAAAATTGTATGGCATAATCCAAGGAATGTGATTCCTATAAAGGGCCTAAAATTAGGCCCGAGATGTCATACCCACATCCCATCAGGTTGAAAAAAATAGAACCCAAATCATATTAATAATAACATTTAATTTCAATTGTGTCACCCAAATGTGGAATAAAATAAAATATAAAAGCATAAATCCAGTATAAAGTCTTTTCCTTTGAGGAAATATGGATTTTTCTTGTATGTGGGTTAGCTATACCCAATAACAGCTCATTTCAATATTTATATTCCTTTATATACATTTATATTATCTGTAAATAGTAAATGAAACCAGAAATGAATTCTCTAATGCCATTTTGTAACATCCCAGACATGGATTCCACTAAAACGTGCCCCAATCTATGACTTCAACATAGCCTCAATTATATATCCCAGAATTCTAGATTCTATGAACTAAAAGTCACATTTTATGGTGTGTCTATAAGGAGACTAATCCCTCATTGCTAAAATTTTACACATTGAAATATATTCCAGTCATGTAGCAGATGAAATATAATAATCAGACAATTGACAAGTGAATGGAATAAATAAATAAATTCATAAGTAATATCATATAAAAATGATGATGGTACATTTAATACCTCTACAAAACTACCATGTATACATGGAAGGAGTCGAATACTTGAAACAAAACACCAAAAATATAAAAAAAAATATTGAAAGAATCATGATACTCAACTCGGTCCCATTCTATACTACCCCTATGATTAAATCAAGGACATATAGAAGGGCACTTTCTCTTATCCATACCTACCATCATATAGTCTTTTTGGGTACTATCAATGGCTCAAAAGGGTGTGAGATATAATCCCAATAGGTAACCACCCAAATGTCTAGTTCCATCTAGTCAGTGAATATAAATAAAAAAATAGTGTGTAGGTAGTAATATAATATATAAGGAAGTATATCTATTAAACAAATCGTAATGGTCTAGGCTCTCATGGATACCCATCCTCTTTTACCTACGTCGACCATAGACAAAAGTATTTGAATAAATAGTCTATCATTTGTCAATATATATTCAAGTTACATTTAATAAGTATCATTCAATAGAAATTTCATAGAACCTGGAATGTAGCCTAGCATTCCACATGAAGATATGAAATAAAATATTCCTAAACAATCCATCAATCATGTGTAAGGAAATGTATATATCCAATCTTGTTCATTGGCTTGGAAAATGCATTATATAAATCATTTCATATATTATTTAATTAAGAACATGATACCATCCTTGGAATTCCATATTTTGAATCTAGGTATCACTTGAGGTGTATCATGAACCAAAACATTACAAGCTTGTCCAAGGTATTCCTCATGGGAATCATAATACCGCTCTGGGAATGGTATATCATCATTTCCATTCGATTATATCCTTGGAGGTCCACTAAGGTAACCCAAGTGTCATTGATTGAATATGTGATGAAATACAATCCAACTCCATCCATGGAAAACCATGATAATTCCATGGATCACTCATCATATAATAGTCAATCTCATGATTCTATTATTGTCACTTCACCGGGGATTCCAAGTGTCACTCTGGAATATAATGAGTCAACCCCTATAATTCCATTTTTGGAAGTCCAATAGGGAGTCCATGTTTCATTTGGACATAAGAAAGGATGTAACCAAATGAGAATATTCATGGAGCTTTTATATGAACCCATATGTCGCCCAGGAATATATTAATTCAATCAATATCACTTAAATATTTCATATCCATTACACTGATAAATTCTATGAAATCACACCTCATAAGCTGGATCAAGTCATGGATATGATTTAAAGGCTTTCCACATAATTTCCACACATGAAAATATCATTGTAAATGGAGATTCAGGCTTAAATAAGAAATTAAATAGAAAGGGCCCAGGGTACTGTTCATTACATTACTTATAATTAGTTAATTTCTAAAATAAGATTAAAATTCATTGAAATTATAATAGAAAATTCAATATCAAAAATCCCCTGGAAATGGGTAATAGTAACACCTCAAAGGTATCTCTATTTAAAATCCACCCATGTTTCCAAATTAACTAAAAAAACATGTGTAGATTCCATTTTAGGTTTCTTATTTTCAATTATTTATTCAATGGGTTTTGTTAATTACGTAGGCCATACCTATCAATTAAAATCATCTATTAAATCCAATAGCCATGGATTTGCTCCAATAATTAGGCATGTAGAACAAAGGCATATATAAAAACATATCTTGATTAAATAAAAAGAATGAGATGACCTATCATAGGTCTTAAGTGCAGTGATCATCCAGTCACATATCCTTATTGGACTCAGATCATGAGAAAATAGAAGAATGTATGAGGAATAGGAAATTAGGTCTTATTATCTTGCATCTAAATAGTGTATCTAATACCTAGATGAATAGACAATTACACAAAAGGAATTGAGAACATACCAATGCTAATCCGATGAGATAAATGATGCTCAATTCTGTTATCTGTCGAATAACTGATGGAAACACCTAGATTTTTCTTCAAAAGGTATTTTCATTTGTTGTTTTAATGAAATGAAAAAAATTAGGTTTATGTAATAATAAATTTTATGATTGTTTTTTTAATTTCATCCAATGTACTGGGTCACACGGTTTTGCTACACAGTTATCCAAACCATGCTCCAACTACTTTCCCACTATTGTAAGAAGGTTCACATTGACTGCTTAGAGCACAAGGTCTGGTAAACCATATGAAAACCATGAAAAAACAATATGTCAAAAGTCTGTATCTTTTTAGTTTATTTTACTCCTCAAATCACATGGTTTCTCAAACAATGTGTGCTTCTATAGTCCATTTTTCATCCATGTGTGGTTTTATCTATCCATGCTGTCTACCTCACATGGTTTTTAATAACCATGAGTCATGCCTTCCTCATGATAGATCTTGTTCCTCGAGTTTGAATAATCCTTGGATACCCCCGATACCCCCATTACATCAATGGTCATTAAAATGTTTCTATAATTAATCATTTTAACCATGAATTGATGGAAATTAAATTATTTCTTATATCCATAATAATTGGGTTCTAACAAAAATCATTTATCATGAATTCTAAAATAAAATCATCATCCCAAGAATGTTAATATGGGGTGAGTAAATAAAATTTAAAACTCGAGGATCACGTAGCCTTAGATACAGTGAAATATTTTACCCAATACACTACACCACCACCATTACATTGACCATTCAAGGGGCATAATAATTTAATAATGAAACATAGAACTAACATAGTAATCTTTAATAAATTAAATCAATCGGTCCCCTATCAGATGAACGGATAAAATGAAGAAAAATAACCGAATAAAGAAAAACCAAATTCTGAAATACACACTCTTTAATACATCAAAATTCTTGAATAAATAAAATTATTTTTTGAAAATTTATTCATGTCCAAAGGCACAAAATACTATAAGGATGTTCCAAAATATTTTCACCTTGTGTTTGAGAACAAAAAATTACTTTATAAAAAATCCACTTACTCAAGCATAACAAATATATTTCTTTTTAATTTTTTAAAAATATTGATATATTTTCAATAAACTAAAACTATGACATTCATTCAAAAACACCCACCTGAGTTTTCAAATTATTGAAATTTTCAAAAAAACATTAATATAAAAAATACCCAATATATTTTCAGAAAACAAATTAAACCTTTTAAACAATAATGAATTAATATTTTCTAATAAAAGTAATTCATTTATTAAACACACATTTTTTGAAAATAACAATTTTAAATTATAATCTCCCTGAAATGGAGGAACATTACTAAACCATCAACACCTAATCCATAATATCAATATATCCCAAGACAAACCCTGAATCATCCCCCTCAACTGGGGATATCTGAGGAGTGTTCCAAAAAACAAACGAAATGGGTTATAGTTTTATTATTTACTCAAACTAATATTTTGATAAACCATTTTCCATCTATAAAAAAAGTCATAATACCTTTTTAAATTGATGGATTGGTTGCTTCATATGTGTATTTGATTATCCAAGTCAACTATACGCCATTGATCCATTTTCCATTACATACAAAAATGCAACACAAATACAAATTAAAGTATAACTATACAAATTTGGATCAATAAATGATCAATTTTAAATCCCAAATAACCAGGAACTCAAGATAAAAATCACACTGCCCATGGAAACACAAGTGTTAGGGTAGACAAGTGCTAGCTAGAATCTCCCCATACTTACCTATTGAGTTAAAATATTTCTCTATAGATTGATCTTACCATGAAATCCCAAAAAATGGAATTACAATATATTTCGATCTTATGGAGAAAATGAATCTACTATAATACAATTTTTGACAAACATGAAAGGTCTATCATTCAACAAACGTCTAAACTATCATTCTAGTATCCTAAAGGGTGGTCACAATCCCCACTGGCTAGAAAACAATACTTGGGAATAAAATGAACAAACATTGGAATGGTATTGCCAAATAATCTGAGTAAATAATACAACATGAATATAAAAAAAAATGCAATGACCCACTACTATGATGTAAATCCACAACATAACCAAAAAGATAAAAAATAAAATTGGACATAAATAATAAATGTAAAATAATATAGTGATATAAAATATGTACCTCAATATATCTATGATCAATGAGTGGTCCAAAAAAGAACCAAGAACCTGAAACTGAGATATAATTGACCTTTTTGAAAAATAAATTTTTTTCCCACAATAATCCATTGAATCTATGGAAATCCATTTTAAAAATATTATATAAAATGATTATTTGGAAAAAATTATAAATTAGGTTTTTAAATTCATAATAAAACAAACCACTTGTACACATACAAATAACCACCATTTTATAGAATAAAAAATGATAGTTAATAATTTTTCTCAAACCTTTAAACATTGTAGAAAAAAACCAAAACACCATTTTCCACATCCCTAATACATCCTGAAAATATCATTTTTGTAAAAAAATTAATTGAAAACAAATATCATTAAAAAATCCAAGAAGTACCAAAACCCTTTTACTTTTATAAATAAAACATTATTTACTTTATAAAACAAATCATTTTAATGTAAAACCCAACACATATAAGTTAATGTCTAAACCATACAAAGGTACCCTACAAAATGGAATCATAATCGAGTAATAGTATTTATACAATTGATAAAACTAGGTAAATATAATTAAATCATTGAAAAAAAATCCCCTAAAGTGTCGAAAAGGTAATACTATCATTGGAATCCCCCCTCGACTATAGTAATACAAGACCTAAACTGGAGACCAGTAAATTAGGATAGAAATAATGAACCTTTTATGTCTCTAAAAGTCCCATCAAACTATTCACGATGTAAATATCCCAGGAATTCCATCATCCAATAGATTAAAAATATAGCTTTCATAAAGTCATGATACTCATTCTAGGCTATCCATATTAGATAATCTAAATAATACTCCATTGTTAACCTAATATCCCCAATAGGTTTTTACCATACATAGTATATAAAATATATCTCAACAAATCCCATGAAAATTCACTTAATGAGGTGAGAATTCATATGATCACATGAAATGAGAATAAATTTTTTTAAAAATACATGCCTCACCTCCCACACCCTCACAAGAATCATCTCCAATCACATGTGAAATAATAATAATCATAAAATTCATACCAATACAAATAATACCCCATGTCAACATAATTGACAAATGGAAATGTAGTCTAATGGGTCTCACATAGGGATTCACAGATTATTAATACAATTTTAATGTGAAAAATGGATAATTAAAACACACTACATGAGATATTGATACCCACATCAAATTATTATTGTCACAAGAAATCTCTTTTCAAATACTACTAAAAGTATATATTTCAAATCATGTTGAAAGTCCATTTGAACCATAACCGTTTCATAAACATTGTTATGGAGGCCATTTTGCAGTCTAGTAATTCTTTCTTAAGGTGATTTCAGACAGCCAAAGTCCAATAGTATCATAAATATTTCATCATAGGGTCATGTACCCACTTTTATAAAACAAATCCTTAAAAATAAACACTCCCATTTAAAAATTGTAATCTACATTAAACACACTACCTAAAATATTTGAATACTTTTTTACAAATTCAAATGAATAATGACAGCCTCATGGAATCTAAACTAAATTCATTCCAAGTCATTATAAATTCTTTAAAACCATTTTAAAACCCAAAAAGATATTACAAAGAGTTATAAATTAGTGAAAAACATTCCCAATAATACTTAATAATTTTAATGCACCGCATTTAAATTTTCATATGTATTTGGATAGAGAATTAAGCCCATTCCATGATTTAAATATAGTTAAACATTACCTAATATTATAGAATCATAATGAAATAATTATAAAATGAAAAAAAATTAAGACACACCATGGAATTTATAATATATGATTCAAGTGCATTTCATAGGTACAACAACCACAAATCAATGACGTGCAAGCTAAAATTGTCAAAAACGATTCACCAACATTGACAGATTCCCAAACACAGATGAATATGACTATAGAGTCCTATCTCAAACATAAATATGAAATAACGCTAAAATTATAGTAGAAAACTTTGACATAGGGTTCAACATAGCTAGGGGAGTGTTATCGAGAAGAGAAAAGGACCAAAAATAGAGTATGATAGAAGAGGATTCTTCATTAGGAATGATCAACCAAAAAATTAAATAAAACAATGTATATTATCATTGGGAAATGGGATAACATTAGATGAGAGATAAAACACCATATATAGAGGGGGTATTGGCAGGTTAAAGAAATGTGACATAGGAAGGAGTGAGATGGTTGATATTTCATAAAAATATTTAATGGAAAATCATATATAAAAAAATTAAAATTTTGGGTGTCGTTTTTGTTTTAGGAACACGGTTTATATAACAATGAACCAACTATGTTTTCCCTACTCAGCAAGGTAGAGGATCCCACAATATTATCCAATGCAGGTCACTTAGTCAAGATAAACATGCTCATACCATCAAAAACAGAACTATAAATTGTAAACCTATTACAATGGTTTTTCACTTATTAAACATAACCATGCAAAAACCATGTATAATCCGTATTAACATTGAAATTTTAAAAATGTATCCAAAAAATATCGAGAAACCTCCACATATTAATATTAATTAAATTATTTAATTATTTAGTGCCATAGTGAAATGATGTGTTTCAAAATAAGGTTAGGAAAGTTATAGATCCCACCTTATATATGATTATTATTAGAAGTTTTATTTATTTTCTAACACCTTTTCATATATTTTCGGTGAAACAAGTTTAGTTATTCAATTAATATGTATTCTATTGGATGAGAATCCCAGAATTGTTAAATAAATCATGGCGTGCATCCATGGATTTCTATATTATGTCTTATTATATGAAACATGAAAATATCGAGATTTATTGGAATTTTTATGATTCATATTGGGATAGAGATTTTTTGGACCATACTTTCCTATGTGGAGGTGCATTCATCTCAAAAAAAATAGTGTCAACTGGATGTGTAAGAAATTGTGAATAATTCCACTGAGTAGAGTAGTGTTGTGATATATTTCATTGATTAAGTATTTAACTCAACAAATTTTGATAGAGAAATAGTTGGAAGATATTACGATTGAATTTTAAGAGCCAAATGTTATATTTTTGGGATAAAAATACTGTGATTAATCAGATTAAAATTATAGTACAACACAACTTTTTGAGGAATATTTGGAGTACATATCAATTTATCAAGGTATATTCTGAAAAAATAATGTTCATAAAAGAATATGTTAGATTTAATGACCCTATTAATGACATAATGACAGGACATTGGCTACAAAGAATTTTGAGACACATCAGTTGAAACATAGTGTTTAGCCACCACCCTCAGCATGAGGAGGTACAGATGGTCACCTCTCACCATTGAATATATTTCATTACATGTATTTTCATTATTAAAATATTATATTTCACATTGTTTTCATTTTAAAAATGGGGTAAATGTTTGAAATTCAGGTAGTGTTTCATAATCGGATAGTTAGTGGGACATCTGATCCAGGGAAAAATGCAGTTTAGGTGTAATGGAATGTTGATATATGTAATATAGAATGGAATAATGCATGAAATATGTCAGGTAAGTCCATCAAGAACTTTTTTTCTTAAATGATAATTTATTATATATACTTAGTGTGACGGATGAGTTATTGTTCTTCAATTTATTTGAATTTATGATTGTGTGGTGATTTTAATTTTAAATTATATTTACAAAAACTCCAATGGAAAAAAATATTGTGGCCAATGTGTAATGTGCCTATTATCAGATAAAATGTTGTTGTTTGTTAATAAATTTAGGTTTATTTAATGAGTTTAAAATCATATGGGAGTGTTTAAATATAAAAAAGGATTCATGGAAAATATTTGTTAATAGTAGTATTTTCTTGTGGTTGGATGATATTTTGGTGTCTATTTATTTATAAGAATATCAATAGATTTAACAAAGGGGTCGAAATTTCATTCTTGAGAAAAGGAGGGTTTATATCTATATTAGAGATGGTGTGGCATGATATTTCTTCATGTAAGTACTATGTATATAAACCATGAACATGCGATTTTTTCACCAATCAATGTGCTTTTCATTTGTTTCTTCCATATTCTAGTTGCACATTCTAGTAGGTGATTGAAGAACATAACAGGGATCCACATGAGAATGATTATTTTCCAATATATACCCAGTAAATCCCTTATTTTTGAGTAAACATAAATTAAGATAAGTGTTAAAATCTCCTTAATCCCATATGGAATACCTATATGAACGTAAAATTTAATGATAACCTAGGAAAAAGAATAGTGAAATTTCATGATTATGAATAGGTTGAGATAATAAATTACACAAATTGATATTCCTCAAAAGGGTATAGTTAAATAATTTTGTGAATAATTAAAGTGCTTTTTTAAGGATATAATATTATCTCAAGAAGGATTGAGTGAATTTCATTGGGGATGTATGATTGTGAGAATCCAAGGACCTATGTGATGTTATACTTGCACAATGCAGTGGACATTAGTGACCTATAATTGGGTGACCATTAGAAAATGTGTAATCCATGAAAGATAGAATTCATTAATTATTTAGAGATTCCAAATTTGACATTAATTATGAATTTACCAATAAAAATTCATAACAATTTGGAAGAGAACTTCAACTCATGAAAACAAGGCAGTCTTCATCTAATATAGAGATAAAGAGTGGGTCAGTATAAGTTATTAGGGGGAGGAAATATATTTTCCTAAAATAATTTTTAATGTTGATGAGCCTGGAATATAGTGGTTTTGGTTAGAATTATCTAATCTGTTTAAACATGTAAATCATGATGAATTCGGGTTTTATAGACACACCATCAATGTATCCTCTATAGACAATTTTTTTGTAGTGAAGCGATTGTAATTTTTTTTGTTTTTCTGTTTATTTCAGGAATATGTGTTTATTGTGGATGTGTGGTTGAATGGATCATTTTTATGGAATTCCTACTAACATGGATTAAAGATAATAAGTAATGTAAATAATCCAATCTATATTTATAAATCTCCACTCAGGGTATCCGAGGATACAAAAAAGTTATCTATAGTAGAGTTTACATGAACCAAAAAAAAATTATTGAATTTAAAATTAAATTGTTTTAAGATTCATTGATTCATAAATTTAATGTATTCTTAATATAAATTTTTATTTCAATATTCCTATTTAGTCTTTCAAAATATATTCTGGAGCATTTTCCACTAAATTTTTGAAAATAGGTTCATAAAAATTATATCACTAGAAAGACTGGAAGAGTGAATCTAGTTAATGATGAAGTTGTTGGTATCATGGGGAAATGATAAGTAAAAATATCTACGAATAATTTTATGGTCTATGGGATTAAAAGTGTAAAATATTTTACATGACATCAAAAGAATATGATATTAGTAAAATAGTGGTATGAAGTTGGTAATGGAATAATGTTTTGAAATGAAGTGTGGAAATCACTGAAGGTTCCATGGTTAGAGAGATAAGTGTAAATTATGCCATGATTTATCTTACTGGATGAGTAGTGGGAGATAAACTTTGTATAAAATTATCTTATAGGATATTATATTTGGCAATTGGCAACATGGGATCCTTATTGATAAATATATGAATGTTTTAGAAGAAAAAATATTCTAATTACATATCATATAGCATTCATATGTTTTGAGATATGTATACATGAAATAAAATAGAATAAAATAGTAACTTTGAGTGGAGGAATAAAAATTATTATATGATTGAGCTTCTATATACAAAATCCTAGGGACCTTTTTCGGTGAGGACCCATAGAGGATCATAATAATTTTTTACATTCATTGTTGAATCTATGATGAAAGTATGTGTATAATTTATGAAACATAAATAAAAAGTGGATTGAATATTTGTTAATTGAAATGATATGGTTGAGAGGGAATCCTGAAGATAGTTAAGTATTTTATAGTCTATAATAGTGGTGATTTTTCCTGAATAATTTTTCATAACTTCTATTTGAACTGGGTTATTAGGCCTAATAATAATATTCCATGGATTCCTGAAAAAAATAACATTGATGAGGGTATGGATAGAACATTTATGGGAAGGGAAAAGTGTATGACACTATATTCTAGAATTCCATTGAAATAATGGTTTATAGTACGGACCATGGTTTCATACATAATCAATATGGTTCCATGAACAATAATGGGATATGAGTTTCTAGATGCATTATACATTGATAAACCAATAAATTTATCTCATTCTAAAATCGTTTTTAGTTTAGACTATTTTTATTTAGATTCAAAATAAAGATATATCCTCAATGAAAAAATATTATGCTTATTTTTGGGGTTATATATATAAACATAATGTTTTTTGACTTTCATATGATTGTGAGAGAAAATCCATTAAAAGTAGAAAGGTTCTTCTTAATAAGAATTCCCTAGGGAAGCACACGAATTTGGAAACATATGATGTTTAAGGTAGGTAATCTACATCAATCCTAATAATTTGAATGTAAATTTTAGAGGAGTTCAAATTTTAGAGAATTTATTTGGTTCTGAGCCTATATAATGTTCCCAAATTCAACTGTAATGTTCAGAGGGCAGTACACAATATTTCAGTATAATAATACAGAAACATATATCTAAAAAAATGGAAACTGGTGAACCTCAGTCATGAGTTTTCGATGATAAAATTATATATGTTTTAATTATAGATAGTGAAGATCAAAATGAAGAAATATATAGATTAGAAATATTCATTTTACTTTTATATAGTTATATACATGAATTGATGTTTTTTGTTTTAATGTTATTAGGAGAAACATAATAACCTATGAATCAATAAAACAAATTGATTTTGATTAGTGTATATTGGCAATGAATTTGGAAATTTATTTACTTCATGTTAATGAAACCTACATGATAATTTGAATTCTACATTGAAGGAATGAACATAAAAACCAATGGGTTTTCTTGTTAAAATAATATGATGTTGGAAAAATAATTCATAAAGAAAATCAAATAGTCTAAATGAATTAGTATAATGAAGACATTAACTTCTTTGGAAAATTTTATCCAATAGTAGAAAATTTTACCATTCTGAAAAATTTGAGTTTGGTTTCAACCATATAATTACATCTGTAACAAATTAATGTGACGATATTTTTCTTCAGTGTTATGTGGATGAATAAATCTATATAAAGATAAATGATTGTTTTATGGATCAAATGAATGAAGAAAATATATGAATGCTAAATATAATTATATATGGTTACAAGAATTAATAATTGAAATAGATCATTATGTTTGACTAATGCAGGGAGTATAATGGTCTCATGAAAAGTAACATAGACCATAAATGCTAAAATGAGTACAATAATGGGAACTTTCTCATTTTTTCAGAATTCCATAAAATGAATCTATTGGGTATTTCTGTCCAATGTATTTATTGTATATGTGAATATATTTCTATAAAGTATTACTGAAATAACATAGTTAAACAAAATTTTCAAGAGTAATTCACATGATTAGATGACTAAAATATTTGTTCCATAAAAGATGATGTATATCTATAAGTTTATTCGAATATTTTTGAACATTTGAAAATACATTTCAGCTTTTCTAGACACTGAATTTAAAATTTTAATGTAATAGTCCCCATGAATGGATGATGAGGTGTGTCACTTTGTGAGAGAATGAAATGGTTCAATGGATGGAATCCTTATATATGAAATGGTTTACACTCAACCATTTATTTCTCATGATGTGGGAGTGGTAAGCTAGTGCATGGTGAATCTAATGAATGATTTATGATGATATTTGAATTGGGTTATCTAACACCATAATGGAATGGTTGATACCTATATTTTATGGGGAGAAGATTATCTATTTCAAGGGTATGTTGTTGAAAACATTCTGGTTGACATTGAATCATTGGAGTGGAAAATATGATATGTTTTCACAATTTATAGAAATTCGATCATTGGGATGTATTAGTTTCAAATAGTTATCAAGATCTCCACAACTGAAGCCAAAGATATTGAATAAATACAAGAATGTTGGGAAATGATTTTGTTTTACTATCTGATTGATATATTCTGTTGAATCTAGAAGCATGGAACACTTTATATTGATAGTAAAATATTCAATCCTCGTGAATAAAAATTCATTGTTACATAAGTAGAAAATTTATGTTTACCAAAAGTAATATGATATCTAGAAGATGTTAGAAGATGGAGACATATTATTTTCAATGATTTCTAGAAAATAATACCTAACATTCATGTTCAAAAAGTTTATAGTTTATGATACTGTAATGTTTATTTATTACTCTGTTGAACTTGGGTGAGTAAAAGAGAAGAAAAAGATTTTTATTTAGGGAAATTTTAGGATTTTTTTCCAAATAGTTTAAGGATTTTGAAATAGCCCTTATATAAGTCTTAATGTAATATATTGTTTTGATTTTTTAATCCCATTTAAGTTTTTGAATAAGTTACCACAAAATATACATTTTTATTTACCCTTTTTTCATGCATGAGTTGTGGTAGAGGGTATTTTGTAGTTGGCAGTGTATTGGTGTGATGTTTTAAATTTCTATTGGATACTCAAAAAGGGGCCAGTTCATTGGATGATGAGGATGAAGATTTATTTAAAAAATAGATCTCTCTAAGATTATCGTTTCTACATTTAAATCACTCATAGAAGGATTTTTGGACGATGGAATGATGAATATGAATAAATATTATACTACATATGATAGGTGATGTTGTTGATTAAATTAATAAGGTATCAAAATAATCATCATGAAATTGATGGAGCCATATTATTATAGAAGGATAGTGCACATATTTGACCAAGTGAGATCCTATATAAAAAAGATGGGGAATATAGTGTGAAACATATTATGAAGTGATTTTTGATCCATTGTGTTATTGATTTATGTGTTTAAAAATTAAAAATGATGGAAATATTGTACGTTCAATGAAATAACGATTTATGATTCTTCTCTTATGGTATTAGGATAAAATTATAAACATCATACAACTGCTTATGTTATTTTCCAATATTAATTGATTATTTATTTTTCTCTTTAATTTATAAGTGAGTTTTGAATTTTTATCATTGATTATTTTTATCTTATTTTAGTAATTTAGGTGAGGTTATTCTTTCATGTACTGATACATTCATGTTTGGGGAGGTCTACCATGTGACCTGGCTTCAATGTTATGGTTTTCCTATTAATGAATATCCAATGGAATAATTTTATAAGGTAACCAAAATATCCATAATATAGACTATCTTATTCATCATGTAATCATTCCATAAGACCATATTTAATAATTTTTTGGATACATAATATGTTCATTTGAGAGGTGTTGTGAACCTATTATATCAAGGCCAAGGGATATCTACCCCTTGTTATAGTGATCTCACCTCTTAATCTCTTCAAGATCCATTAGGAAATACCTATTTACCCCGCAAATGAAATATCCACATATTTTATTATGTGAGAAGAATAATTAATTTTATCAATCCCAAAGTCATAATGGGGTGAAAGCTATCATTAATACCAAGCGTATATGCTAAATGTAAGATGAAATTTCCACCCATTAGTGTTCTCTTTCTCAATTTTTTTCATTCTAAAATAATAATCAACAATTTTATTAAAAATTTTGTTAAAAAACCTATGAAATTGAATATATCAATATAATATATAAATGGATTTATACCTTTTCATAACAATATGTGGTTATTGATCAATATAAAATATACAATTATCGATTGTTTAAATTGGTGATCTTTTATGTTATAAAATTTTAGTTCGATACAAATACTTATTGTGAGAGAACATAATTTTTGAATGGTCATATATTTTTAGGATCCATCAAAAAATTTCCATGATTATAAGATTTAAAATTTTTATATCATAAAAATACCCACAAATACACCAATGTATTGGAATTATATCATTATAGAGAGTCTAATAAATGAGACTCTGTCAGGAAATTATTATAGGAAACAATTTTTTGAATTGAAATTTAATCCCTATAAATTCCTCTTTTGTGGATATTATGATATGTTATAGGAAAATATTATCCTATTTTTCTAATATATGATACTTTAAAATAACAGTGGGAAATCATGATAGATCTAAAAAATTACTTACGACCATTTTCTATGTGGGTGATCTCTCTCATTTGTCTTCATTAATAATATAATTGAATTATAAACATAGATTGATTTTAAATATAAATGATTATATATAATATGATAGATATTGTATTTCTGTTTATTTAGATAGATTTTGAGGAAATAAGTTTTCATATTCATTAAAATTGTTGGTTGTTATGGTTTCTTCGATATGGGTTTCATTTGGGGCCATTGAATTGGCATGATTATTTTGTGGGGGACCCATAGTTTTATATGGCATGTTTTGGAAAATGATTTATGCATAAGGTTTAATTCACATAGTTTATTTTATATGGGTTAACTCTATATGTATAGTTTTTCTTTTAATTAAGGATGTTTGGTCAGAAAGGTAATGTTTTTAGAATGAGATTGGGAATGGGTCACTAAAAAATTAAAATACATAATTGATATAAATAAATGATTAAAGGGTTATAATGTTTTAGTTTGGATATTGAGGTTGATATTAGATGTAAAGATCATGGTATTGGTATCTATTTTAGAAAATCACTCCATGGTTAAAAAATCAATTTTGATTATTATAGAGAGTAGAAAACCAATGTGTTATTTTTCAAAAAAAATCTATTTTATTGGTTATAGTTTTTTATATTTTTTGGGATTTTGTGTGTTTAAACCGTTATGAAATTTGAATATAGTATGTTTTAAGCTATTATAGTTATCAATTATGGGAATTTATTTTGATATAAATTCTATTACATGGTGAAAGACACCACATTATTGTTTTCATTCTAGGTTTGTCTTGTTATAGATGAAATATATTCATTTGGACTCAACAACTTGGATCAATGATATTTTAATTGATATGTATATAATTATGGTGGGATTGTAGTAATGATATGTGAGGTTGTTTAACAGAATTGATTAGATCAAATGTATTGATCCACATTGACATGGTCCAAGTAATTGTAAACTGAAATGGTGTAAACAAAATTGTATGAAATGGATAAAAAAAATCGTTATTGTTGTTACGAATTATCTATGCGTTGGTTTTTGGGTAATTTACTCTACAAATATTATCATATTCCAATGAAATAAATTATACATCTTTAACCTGGTGTTTTACATTGTATGAAATTTGTTTGGGTCCATAATGTGGGTGGTCGACATAATGGTATGTCCTAGTGCAACACAACTTGTCTAAAAAATGACTAACCACTCCTATGTATTAGATTTTTCTAATGGTTTTTGATGGGAATAAAAAAAATTTGTTATTAAGATTGAATTTAAGGGTGATCATAATTTTGATAGATAGCTATTTGTGGTCATGGATGTGGTTAAAAATATAGTTCTTATAATGATATCGTATTTTTATAAATGTATATTACATCATTTTTCAAAACATTTCATACATTATACTGACACACGCCCAAACAAAGTATTTTTTTAGTACCTTTGGAAACATGGAAAATAATATTCTAATCAGGTGAAAGATCTTAAATGGTTCCCAAATAGAAATTACTCCTTAGTACCCCAACATAAAACCATTATTTAAAACATGAGGAAAGGAAACATAATAATTGTTGATCTCAGATTCTCTTTAAGGGTAAACATTGAAGATAAATAATCATCTCAAGAGCATAGGAGTGTAGAAATTGGAGAATAAATTTTTAATATAAAACCATGCATATCAAAGATCGTAATAATGAATTTTGTAATTAAATATTTCTATTCCATAAGACACGAATCATAAGGGAGTCAGGAGCATAAACCATGAAATCATATCCAATGAAAAAGACATATAATTGTGGAATGAAATTAAACATTTAAATTTGTGTATATATTTAAATATTTATAGGTTTAATCATTAAATTAAGGACATGAAATCATGACCTTAAATATATTAACATGAAAACAAGGTCCACACATAAAATTATAGACCTGAAAACCTCGTCTATGCATATAATTGTGAACATGAAATCAGGATTATACATAACATTTATAACTCATGAATCAGACATGTTGACATAATACATTAGAGGGAGATATAGGTCCCACCCATCATATAATAAAAACCGTACATATGGGTTCCATTAGAAAAAAATCATTCATTATATTATAGTCTATGGAATTAAATTGGTTTCATAAACATCATTCTATCATAACATAATCTCTAGAAAAGAAATTTTTTTCATTAATATCATTCCTTCATATAACTAAAAAATTCACTCAATGAAAAAATATAGTATCATTGGATCATATGCCTAGTAAAACATAAGTATCACCCAATAAAATTATCTTAGATGGAATATAATTTTCATAAATAACTTGAAATCATTATTGATAGAATTATCATTTCTATTTTGAAAGAATTTTCTTTTTAAAATTTCATGCTATTTTAAAAAGAAAACATTTTTTATTAAAATAACCCTATAATATAATAAGTTAATATTAAAGATAATAAATAAAAAGTAAATTTTATATATTTTTTCATTTTATATATTTTAAGAAAATTTTCATTTCATACATTTGCAGGAAATGTCACAATGTTACTCATTTAGAAATCAAAAAATATATATTCCTTTTAAACCTGTAAGTAAAAATTAAAACACGGTTAAAAATAAATTTAAACATAATAAGGATAATATTAAAACAAAATTGATAACATTTTTAGAATGTATGTATGTAGAAGATAAATATTCTCTAATGGATATTTAAAATAAAACATTCTCAAATGATTATGAGATTGTGAAATAAAAACCCATCACTTTATAATAATTATAATATAATTCCACTTGAAAGAAATAAAATTAAATAGATATTAAAATACCATAATATTATGGATAATAGTCATAAAATACATTCATAGGAATTAAATACACCATGTATAAGAAACAAGTAGTGTATATGTCCTGTGTCCCATAAAAATAAATGTAGGACCTAAATCTCAAACATTTTATCTTGAATCTCATCGTACTCGTGAAATAGTAGACGATGGGTCGGATAAATATATAGATTGATGAAATTAGTTGGAAATGAAGACTTAATTTGTAGTACATATAAAAGAAATGATAAAATGTTTTACATAACCACTATTTTTAAAAACTAATAACTATGTGAACAACTGGAATATACTTCTAGACTATAGGTTATGGGTGATAGAAACTACTATAAAAATCATCTGTAAAGACCTTTTCAACAACATCAATCGATTTCTAGTGAACTGCATGTTTGTATTCCTAAAAAAATTGTAAACTCTTCTTGAAGATCAGAATCTTTGATATTTTTTAACCTTTGAAACATTGATGACTACATAGGTAGTATCTTTGAATGGTCTACAAATTATAATTTCAGCACTTGTATTAGAAATCAATTCTAAAATTATAAAATAAATTGGTAGATTAGGATTTTATACATTTAACAAAATGTTATATACCCTTCTATAAAGATGAGTGACTAACCTATACACTTGTTTAAGACACATAGGGGTTGGTTTTAGTATACATAGATGAAACTATATAAACAAGGAGTATGTAATCAAGTTTATATTATCCCTAGTATCACATGGACAACTAATCTTTATACTATATTAAATCCAATATGAAATAACAAATATTTTAAGTCTTTTTAGTTTTAGAGGTAAATTTTATATAAAGGAAAACACTATATTACTCAGATAGATTGATATTAGCACATTTTTTCAAATCAATTTAATTACATTGTTAAATATTTACAAATATTCATAATATTGAACCTTGTTTATGGCTTTCATATAAAGAAATTTGGATGATAATTGATCATAAAAAATAAATTAATTTCAATTTTCAAGTTCAAAAATCATTCAAACTATTTAGGGAAATGTAATTTTAGGAGAATTATGTTTTAGAAATGGTGTAATAATCACCTTCTCTCCAAACCCAACATTATTATTTCTTGACATGATTATTTCCAACTTTATTTTCTTCCATTTTCATTATTTTCATGTGTGTTTTTATTTATATATTTATGTTGGACCTTACTACTCAGTTTTTTTATAATTTTTATATTTTATAATTTTGTTATCAGGTCTATAAAAGACTATTAGCTCATCTTATCTATTTTTTACGTTAATATTATATTATTTTTTCACTCCACATCTAGCGGAGAGAACCATTTTTAGCCTTAGAAATGATAACATGTGTTCTGTATAGTTTATATTTATAAAAAAAAAACTAAAATCCCATGAAACCTTGGAAATTTATATATCAAAAATATCTATAGTATATTTTTGTGAATCTATTAATGTGATCAGTTTCATAACAAATAAAACTCCATTATTTCAAATCTCCAGAGAACCATCACCCCATCCATCCGGTGAGAAGAAAATTTTTTCGAGGCACAAAATCGATATATTGGTAGACTATCATCCCTTCCCCAGTCAAAATCACTCCAACAATTCATGTTACCCCTACCAAATGGGGACGTGTGTTCATCTTGTTGGGATAAAGACGCCTTCAATCTATCAAGAATGAATGGATGAATCTACCTATGTCATGTGACCTCAGAAACTGAGGAGGCCCTCTGTATGGTTCCAACACCATCTCATGGAATTTTCTATAAGACATAGCCTAGACCATTCTTAGAGAAAATCCATACACGAACCATGAGAATTTTTGGATAATCACGTCATAATGATTCCGTCTTGATAATCAGGGAAACTGAATCATTTTGATGGGAAAGAGAGGATCATTACAATGGAACCATGATCCCTAGGGCCAGATCTCCAAAACAAATGAGGGATTACATTATAGAGGATCCAACATAAGAATTTTTTTGATTCGTAGGTCAACTCAGTATAACATTTCCCCAACTTGGGGATCTCTATATAGTGTAATTACCTACAAGCCAGTTTCATGATCGTAAGCTTCACAACATCTATCATCACAATCAGATTATGTAAACATGTTAGAAAACATTTTCCTCACATGAAGTTAATCCATACAGTGTTTTGGTAAAATTTATATGACCCTAGGTTATATCCAATATGGGCATGATATGTGACCTTAAATGAAAAACCCCACTCTTCATTACTGTATGTTCTAAAAATGCATTGAATCAGTGGACTCAGCTCTATGACCCTGAACTGTCATTATCCCCTTGTTCTGAAAATGATGGCCATAAAATATTTTCATCTCTATAATTCGAGTTATATAACGTTAAAATAAAAATTATAACTTCCTCAACATAGGATGATATGTAAAGACCCAGAAATTTCAAGGAATTTTTTTCTTAAATACTTGTGGAATTTTACGAGTCCATGGCTTATGACGGCACTTGATTCCGAGGCCGGTGTGCCCAGAATCAATTTCTAAAGTTTTAGCTCGGGTATGTTCAGTAAACAAACGAGTGGGGTTTTCTATCTTTTGAACCGGTGCTCGGAATTGATCTCCGTATGAACAGATGAACTCGAAACGTCCGTAATTGCTTAAGGGGACCTTTACCATAGTAGCATTTGCACATGAGGAGAAGTTACTTATTGTGGTTTAATTAAAGAAGTACAAAAAATTGTTTGTACAATTTTATTCTATATCTTAAGAGATTAATTCCTACCATGGGTAGTTGTTAGTGGGGCCCACACCCACCCAACTTCCCATGTGTTGATAATTGAACGGTGGGGCCCACACGGGCCCCAACCATTCACCTCCCCCTAAACTCCTTAACCCTCTTTAAAATCCAATGTTAATGTTGAGAACTCTCCCATATTTATCAGACCTCTTTCCTCCTCCTCTCTACCTATATAACTCTTTCCAACCAATTAATTTAATGAAATCAAACCACTTAAACACCTTAACCCTCTTTAAACTCCCATGTTAATGTTGACAACTCTCCCATATTTATGACACCTCTTACCTCCTCCTCTCTCCCTCTTTAACTCTTCCCAACACATTAATTTAATGAATTCAACAACATCAATTAATTAAATGAGGTGGTGTAAATTTTAATTTTAAATGGAATGTGATAATAAAATAATATGAGAAGCCTATTATTTTATTTTGGGGAGAGCATTCGTTGTGCTAAGAGAGAATGGGGAGAGCTCTTGACATTTTTGGAGAACACCAGCCTCCGATGAAGAAAGAAGTCTCCTTCGACGAAGAACGTCGATTGCACTAAGAACGACAATGCACCTTCCATTCACTTCCCCACGACAAGTGAGGAGATTTCGCTTCCTCCTCGGATGCACTCCATCTAAGAATACAAAACCTTACCTCACGATGCTATCTACCGTGACACCAACGTTCGTCATTAATTGTTGAGATAGGGGGTTGGATTAATTTATTTAAAATATATTACTCCCTCATCCTCATTGTAAACAAGTGTATACCTTGGCCAATTTATATCACTTACGTGGAGGGAGCGGGATGAATGAACAAAGCTTGACGACCCTTAGTTTGATCTTGATTAATATTCTTATAATTGGCAACCATAAATGGAGGAGGCACGACGTCGTCGCGTCGTGCCAGGAACGCGTCAAAGGAAGCTGGCATCGTCATGCCGGTTGTGCGGAAGGATCTTTGGCCTAATACGTGGGCCGCTTCGGCGGAAGAACCAGCCGACCCGTCGGTCGGCCGGGCAAAGGGGAGCCACGGTGCCAGGAGGGCTTCACGCGAGAAAATCGGTCGGCCTGTCAGCAGGCCGGGTGGAGCCATACCGTGGAGCCAGGGGGGCACCGCGGTGAAGAATCCCATGGCCCGCCATACGGGTCGCGTGCGCCAGAAGGCCGGATAGCCTAGTTGGCTGGTTTGGGAAGGGTGACACCACTTGGTGCCACCAGTTCGGGCAACCGAGGGCCGCACCCAAGCATCGGACCGCTCGGCCTTCGGGTTGAGCCAGCCAGGTCGCGCGCTTTGAGCCAGGCCACACCACTTCAAGCCGAGCAGCACCACTTCGAGCCGGGTCGTGCCCTTTGGGCCAGGCCGCATAACTCACTGGGCCAGTCTGACCCCTTCGCCGGGTCGGACCCGCCAAAACTGAGTCGACCCAACCCGTCAGCCCATCGGGCCTAACGGACCGGGCCCTTTGTAACTTAAATGTGAATTTCGTAAAGACTGCACGTCCGATCGATGCGTCGTCTATGGAACAAGGAACCTTACAACCAGACAGTCCTTTTGTGATACTCTAGGTGATTTTTGGAAAAATTTGGTAAATGGCTGGGTTTGGAACGAGCATATTTCCAACCGGGCCCCTAGAACAAAAAGGCCAATATCTTTCAGACTGGGCGTCCGTTTGACGCGCCGTCTATCGCGTTGGGTTCCTTTTGATGAGAAAAAACCTCGGGATACATCAACTATGTACTTCTTGACAGTTTATGTATTGAACCCTTTTTACACGTGGAGCAGACCCTCCTAGAATCAAGTACGCTGTTTGTGGGAACCGTATATCAGGCTACGACTGCGATGACGACAACGACTGTACTTGGATCTTACGTGGGTTCGGCAGTGAGGATGACTGTACTTGGATCCTCCGTGGGTTCAGCAGCGATGAAGACTATACATGGATCCTGTGTGGGTTCGACAATGATGGTTTCTGTACTTGGATCCTACGTGGGTTCGACATCAATGACTCTTGTACTTGGATCCTACGTGGGTTCGGCAGAGGAGATGATTTAGAGGCTACATGTAATCAACTCTACCCCTCTTCGTGAGTAGTATACCTATGTGAGGTGAGTCTTTTCTTTTAATCATTATCATTTGTATGACTAACTTCTTTCCTATGTGGACTAGATCGTGCTTGGACTAGGAAGTTGGAGTCGTACTGAGATTGATGAAATGGGTATATGTATGGGAATATACCTAAGTAGAGTTGGTTGATTCTTCGTGTTTGTATCTTTCCATTGTGGTTTATCCTTTGTGGATTCTGGGGGACCTTCGGAGGGCTCAGGTCCCTACTGAGTATTGATGTACTCACCCCTTCATGGGCGTTGCCCGCGCTATGTTTTGTTGGTTGCAAAAAATGGACAACCCTGATCATGGTCTAGGGTTTTGCAGTTGGACGGTATCTGGAGGTGGAACACCTGGTGAGACATAAACGGAGCGGACGGAAGAACCCGAGGTACTGACAAGACTATTTGTACCCACCATTCAGGTGGGAATTCTGGAGGACGACTAGGTGGTTGATGATTTACTTTACAGCTATTGTACTTTCTTTCTCCGTTGTACTGTACTTCTAGTTGGGTTTGTATACTGGACCATTTACTTTAAAGAACTTACTTTTGTACTCAGTTTACTTTGTGTTTACTTTAGCTTGCGTACTCTTTTGTGTTTGTTTACCGATATAAAGGTAATGCCTTCCCTTTTTTTCGGGATTTACGCCTTTGGTTCTAGTCACCTGCCCATGGCCTATGGAAGGCGGGCTTGGGGTAGTCACGGCACGGGCCCCAAGGACGGGCCGTGAGAAATTGGTAACAGAGGAGTCCGTTCTACCACAGAACTTAGGAACCTGATAATTTATTCGGTGTGAAGCAATAGAGTTAAGATTATTGAGTGTGTTTTTTAGTCCAGGGAGTCCAGTGTTGATGCGGCGGCTGACGTATCCATACACCAAGACCCTGACTTCTGATTTTTGAATCAGTGCTCAAAAACCCTGATTGCATGTGTGTTTCAAAAGTTTTCTTTGTGATTAGTTTGTGTCAGCTCACCAGGTATACTGTTTGACCATGGAAAAACTGTTTCTTTTAAGGATGGGCCCATGAAGCCTGCCAGCTAGGGTTCCTAGTTATGTACTGGATGGCAGCCCACCGAGTGACGAGGCCTCGATGCAGGGCCCCATTACAGCGGAGGCACCAGCGGTATAACTACCCGCTGGGCCAATTATACCACCAGCCCCAACAGCGAAGAGTTCATGCCGCATGAGTGCGTTGCACGAGTTTCAGTGACAGAGGCTGCCCAGGTTCTGCAGAGAGACAGACCCTCAAGCAGCCGAGGATTAGCAGGAGGCTATCATCAGAGTCTTCAGATTGGTAGGGATAACGCCTGACCATATGGTGATCCTTACCATGAGTCTCATATATGCAGCATTAGGTATATGGTGGAGCCTGATTCTCCAGGTGCACGATAAGGCATCTCTAGTTTGGACGGACTTCGAGAGCCTCTTCCGCTCGTTTTTTGTTCCATACACCCTCCATGCAGTGAAAATCCTGGAGTTAGTACAGTTGCGGCATGTCATCATGGAAGTATCCTAGTACTCTGTGTAGTTTACCAACCTCTCACACTACCCCATTGACATGGTACTGGACCCATTCTTCCGGGCCCGGACCATCGAGACGGGACTGAGGCATGAGATCAGGGCTTCGATGATCTCACTTAGCATTCTGATGCATGCAGGAGTACTGGAGAGAGCCCATCTGGTGGAGAGATTTCTTGCTCAGCTGACTCTAGCTGCGAGACCCATCATAGGGTGATGCGTAGCGGAGACTTATACAGCTGAAATTATACAGATTCCACATAGGTCCAATCATACTAGACCATTCGGTGGGAGACCTCAGGATACTAGTTTGGATGTGCGGGGCACACGCATTAGAGCCATTCATACAAGAGGTAGGCAGTTCTATGCATATAGCGGGTAGGGACACATAGATCGTGACTTCCCGAACCGCCATGCAGAGGAGCAGTAGATAGTAGAGGGACCTCCCAGGCAGAGGCAGAGGATTAACCATGGCGGTCCATAGGGAGCAGGTGGACGAGGAAGAGGAGCTGGCCAAGCAGCGGGTGGTGGATGACACTTCAAGGCTGTACCACCACCACCACCAGGAGGACCACCCTAACCACAAGGACCCGGCAGGCAGGGGCAGGCTCAGCTCCAGGCTGTCAAGGAAAGTGACCATGACACACCTAAGATGATTCTAGGAACTATTTGTGTCTACTACACCTTTTCTGTAGTACTTATACAAATAAGAGCGAGTCATTATTTAATTAACTTTGCCCTTGTTCGAAGATCAGAGATTCCAACGAAGCCGCTGGCTCGATCCTTATGACTAGAGAATCCTACGGGAGAAGACTCGATGATTACGCACTAGTGCCGACAGTGTGAGCTTACTCTAGGAGGTGAGATCTTCGGCTGGGATCTTCTTGTAGAGGCATCGAGGCCTTACGACATCATCTTGGGCATGGATTTATATCTACATACCATGATCAGATTGACTATATTAGGCGCAAAGTGTGGTGTGTCCGCACAGATGGGAGAAGGTTCATCTTCACTGGTGAGAAGGGAGCCTTTCCAGCAGAGGATAGACTTACGCAGAGGAGGGGGCAGCTGATCACCCATAAGTTGGCTAGTCTAATCCTAGGAGCGGTTGATGTGCGGAGTCCGAGTTTTCCTGTTATGGTGGATCAGTTTGCAGAATATTTTCCTAAAAACGTTTTAGGACTACCTCCTCCCAGAGAGGTAGACTGCTACATTAACATGCACCCCAGAAAATCAAGGATATCTACTCCAGCATATCGGATAGCTCCCACCGAGCTTCGTGAGCTATGGGTATAGCTGGATGATTTACAGGGAAAGGGTTTCATCCGACCCAGTGTTTCACCCTGGTCTTCTCTGATTTTATTCCCCAAGAAGGTGGATGGTAGATTATGACTATGTGTCAACTATCGTCACCTGAATCAGGTGACTGTGACGAACAATTATCCACTCTTGGGGATTGATGACCTCTTTGATCAGCTCAAGGGAGCACGATGGTTCTCGAAGATAGACCTCAGGGCAGACTATCATCAGCTCAGATTTTGAGATGAGGATGTGCAGAAGATGGCCTACAGGTGTCGGTAAGGCCACTACGAGATCTTGTTTATTCCTTTCGGCATAACCAACACACCAGAAATGTTCATGAGTCTCATGAACAAGATCTTACAGCCTTACCTCAATCATTTTATCATAGTCTTCATCGACGACATAGTGATTTACTCGAATTCTGAGGAGGGGAACACCTACCACTTACGAGTTGTACTGGACACACTATGAGAGCACCGGCTTTATGGTATTCGCTTGAAGTTCCAGTTCTGGATTCGAGAGTTTTACTTCTTGGGGCATGTCATCTCAGAGGTGGGAGTTACTTTGGATCCTGTGGATATTGAGGTAGTACTTGATTGGGAGCCACCCAGGAGCGTGACAGTGGTGCAGAGATTCCTAGGTCTGGCTAGGTACTATTAGAGATTTGTGCTAGAATTCTCCAAAGTCGCATAACCGCTTTCATCTTTGAGGAAGAAGGGGAAACCCTTCATGTGGTTAGATAGATATCAGCAGAGCTTTCAGTAGCTGAGACAATGATTGACCATTGTGCCCATCTTGAGGATACCGGAGGAGGGTGTTTGGAACGTGGTTTACTACAACGCATTAGGGACCGGACTCGGGTGTGTCCTGATGCAGGAGCAGGAGGTGATCGCCTATGGTTCAAGACAGTTGAGGCAGCACGAGAATAACTACGCTACCCATGACCCGGAGTAAGTAGTAGTGCTCTTTTCCTTGAAGATGTGGCGACACTATCTGATGGGTGAGCGCTTTATGGTCTACTCTGACCACCAGAGTCTCAGGTGCATATTCTTGCAGAAGGACCTGAACATGAGACAGCGGCGATGGCTCAGGTTCCTCCAAGACTATGAATTTTAGATGGTCCATACTCCTGGTAAGTTGAACATTTTGGAAGATGATCTCAGTAGGAGATCGGGTATTCAGCTACTTGGATAGGTGATGGAGCAATTAGCCACTTTGAAGATATCCTTTGGGGATAGATATGGGGAATCCTTTCTACAATCCCTTACAGTCACTCCTCCACTAATTCAGCGGGTCAGAGATGCACAGCGTGAGGATGTTGACTGTGACATGAAACATGCTCATATTTCCACAGGGTAGGTTCCTGATGGATTTTTTGAAGGAGGAGAGCACGTCATCCTTTTCAGGCGGCGTACCATGGTACCAGTTGCACTGCAGGAGGAAGTGTTGCGGGAGTTTCACACTTCCACTCTAGCAGTACATCCAGGAGTGGTGAAGATGTACTAGGACCTCAGACGACAACACTGGTGGCCAGGTATGAAGAAGGATGTAGTAGAGTTCATTTCACTATGCCTCACTTGCCATCAAGTGAAAGCAGAGAACCAAGTACCAACAGGCTTGGTTCACCCCTAATAGGTTCCATAGTGGAAGTGGGATGAGATATCCAGGGATTTTGTGATGGGGCATCCAAGTACTTCTAGAGGACATGACTCCATCTGGGTGATCGTAGACCGACACACCAAGTCGGCCCACTTCCTACCGATCAGAGAGTTGGGCAGAGTAGAGAGGTTGGGATGCCTCTACATTCAAGAGATCATAAGACTTCATGGTGTGCCTTCTTGTATCATCTTCGATCGAGACACTCGATTTACTTGCCATCTTTGGAAGGGGTTGTAGGAGGCATTTGGGACGCAGCTATGCCTGAGCACTGCCTTTCATTCTCAGATGGATGGCCAGACGGAGAGGAACATTCAGACACTCGAGAACATTCTCTTTGCATGTGTCCTTGACTTGGGTCGTAGTTGGGAGGACCAGCTACCTTTGGTGGAGTTTGTGTACAAAAACATATTCCACTCCACTATCGGGATGGAACCATACAAGGTATTGTATAGCCGACCTTGCAGATCACCTCTGTGCTAGACTGACCCTAGGGAGTCAACACTCATAGGACCAGAGATGGTTCAGGCTACGATAGAGGAGGTGAAGATCATCTAGCAGCGAATGAGGACTGCATAGATCATACAGAAGTCTTATGCTGATAGGAGGTGGAGACCACTAGAGTTTGACGTTGGTGACCATGTCTTCTTACGGGTCTCACCTCGACATGGATTACATAGATTTGGTCAGGGCTGCAAGTTATCTTCACGCTTCATCAGACCATTCCAGGTCCTCAGCAGGGTAGGCGGGGTGTCTTACCGCCTGGCCCTCCCACCTCAGTTGCACCGATTGCACGACGTCTTCCACATACCTCATCTGAGGAGATACGTGCATGACCCAACCCACATCATTAATCATGGGGCATTGGAAATTGATGATAGGGATACATTCATGGAGGTCTTGGTGGAGGTCAATGATTGACATGAGTGGGTCCTACGTGGATGGTTGTTTCCTATGGTGTGCATTCGTTGGCATCACAGGAACCTCCAGGAGAGCACATAGGAGCGAGAGGCTCAGATGCGTGCTCAGTACGCTCATTTGTTTCCCTAGATTATGTTGTAGCTTTACAGGGATGTAAATCTCTTAGGTGGTAGTAATGTAAAGACCTATAAATTTCAAGTAAATTTGTTTTCTTAAATACTTTGTAATTTTACGAGTAAGTGGCTTCTGACGGCACTTGATTCTGAGTCCCGGTGTCTCTGGAATCAATTTCTGAAGTTTTAGCTTGGGTACATTCTGTAAAAAAATGAGAGGGTTTTTCTATCTTTTGAACTGGAGCTCGGAATTGAAATCTGAGGGCACCAATGAACTTGAAATGCTAGTAATTTATTAAGGGGACCGTTACTGTATTCTCTTTTTCATGGGAGGAGAGGTTAATTATTTTGGATTCATTAATGAAGTAAATAATTTTTTTTGTACAATTTTATTCTATATCTAAGGAGGTTAATTCCTCCCATGGGAAGTTATTTGTGGGGCCCACACCCACCCAACCTCCCATTTGTGGTTAATTGAAATGTGGGTCCCAAACGAGCCACAACCTTTCACCTCCCCCTAAACTCGTTAACCCTCTTTATACTCCCATGTAAATGTTGACAACTCTCTCATATTTATGAGACCTCTAACCTCCTCCTCTCTCCCTCTTTAACTCTTTCCACACATTAATTTAATGAATTCAACCACATCAATTAATTAAATAAAGTGGTTTGAATTTTAATTTTTAATGGAATGTGATAATAAAATAATAGGATAATCCTATTATTTTTTTGGAGAGATTTCATTGTGCTAAGGGATATTTGGGAGAGCTCTTGAGATTTTGGAAGAACACCGGCCTCCGATGAAGAACGATGTCTCCTTCGACGAAGAACGCCGGTTCCACAAAGAACGACAAAGGTACCCTCGATTCTCTTCTCTAAGACAAGTGAGGAGACGCCTCTTCCTCCTAAGACGCACTCTGTCGATGTCTACAAATCCTCACCTCGCGACGCCGTCTACCGAGACACCGACGTTCATCATCAATTTTTGAGGTTGGGTGTTTGATTAATTTATTTAAAATATATTACTCCCTCGTTCTCATTGTATTCAAGTGAATACCTTGGCCAATTGCTATCACTTACACGGAGGGCACAAGCCGAATGAACATGGTCTGATGACCCTCCATTTGATCTTGTTTAATATTCTTAGAATTGGAAACTGAAGACGGAGGAGGCACGATGCCATCACGTTGTTCCAGGAACGCGTCAAAGGATGTCGGTGATGTCACAGCTGTTGTGCAGGAGGAACCGCAGCCCTCTACGTGGGACACTTCGATGGAAGAACCGGTCGACCAGGCGAAGGAGAGCCACAGCGCCAAGAGGGCACCGCGCTGGAAAAGAGGCCAGCCCATCGGCCGGGAGGGCGGAGCCAAACCGCGGCGCTAGGAGGGTGTCTCTCTAAAGAAACCCGCTACCCGCCATGCTGGCCGCGTGCGCCAGAAGGCCGGACGGACTAGTTGGCCGGTTTGGGAAGGCTGGGACCACTTGGCGCTGCCGGTTTGGGCAGCCGGGGGCCATGCCCCCATCTCAGACCGCGTGGCCTTCGTGGCGAGCCGCTCGGCCAGTTGGTCGAGCCAGCCGGGCCAGGCCGCGCCACTTTAGGCCAGGCCCCACCACTTGGTGCTGGGCCGCGCCACTTTGGGCCGGGCCGTGCCACTCATCGGGCCGGTCCGACCCCTTCGTCGGGTCAGGCCCGCAAAAACTTAGTCGACCCGACCCGTCAGCCCATTGGGCCTAACTGACGGGGTACTTTTTCAATTAAAAGTGAATTTCGTAAATACCGTATGTCCGATCGACGCGCCGTCTGCAGAAAAAGTATAAATCAACTCTGGACTTCGTGATAGTTGATGTATTGACCCATTTTTATTCCTAGAGTGGACCCTCCAGGAATCGAGTACATTGTGTGCATGAAACCTGGAGTTGGCTGTGACTGCAACGACGATGACGACTGTAGTTGGATCCTATGTGGGTCCGGCAGCGAGGATGACTGTACTTTGATCCTCTGTGGGATCGGCACTGATAACAACTGTACTTGGATCATACGTGGGTTCGGCAGCGGCGGTTACTGTTCTTGGATCCTACATGGGTTCAGCAGCGACGACTTCTATACTTGGATCATTCGTGGGTTTGGTAGAGGAGATGACTCAGAGGCTACATCTAATCATCTCCACCCCTATTCGTGAGTAGTTTACCTGTGTGAGATGAGTTTTGTCTTTCAGTGATTATCATTGGTATGATTGACTTCTTTCCTGTGTGGACTGGATCGTGATTGGGCTCAGAAGTTGGAGTCGTACTGAGATATATGACTTAGGTATATGTATGGGCATATACCTATGTAGAGTTGGTTGATACTTCATGTTTTTATCTTTCCTTTTTGGTTTATCCTTTGTGGATTCTGGGAGACCTTTGGAGGTCTCGGGGTCCCTACAGAGTATCGATGTACTCACCCCTGGACAGGCATTTCCCGCACTACGTTGTGTTTCCCCTACTAGAATCATTATTGTACTACACTATGTTTCATAACTACATGTGGCTTTATTACAATCATCATAACATATTTTTCAATTTTCGGACATCTGGCCTCCAAGCCAAGATAAAAATACAACATCCACTCAGACCTTTTTCCAATGTTAGGATCAAATATTTAAGACCACAATTTTTTTTTGTTGATTGTTTTTTTATACATGATATTAATTCATCTCTTTCACATTAGGTCTTCCCTCTTCCATGACACACCATAGCCCTATGTGAAAAACATCTATAGTCCATACATCATGGATATAAACTAGTTTCCTATAGTCCAAAAAAGATTAATCAAATTTTTTTACCATGGACTAAAATATATGAATTTAAATTTTTTTTATTTCCTATAAAACTATGTACATCTTGGGATATGTATTGATGAATAGACTTTCTGTGTTTAGGTACAACTGTAGATTTACCATGAAGCCATCTGTTATCTACAATGGAGTCACCCCAAAATGTACCATGGGAATCCTTCCAGGTAGGAAACACATTCAATTAAATTTACCATTCATTCATTCAAGATACTTGTAACACCACAAGCTTCCACATTATGCTTCTTCTTAACAATTCAATAGCTTGGACTATACGCAACATGAGTTCGAGTACACTACGACCTATCAAAATAGGCTTTTAAAAAGTGTGTATCAATAGTATTAACCACATTTTAAATTTTTTTATCCCATATAATTTTAACAATCATTTTATTTTATTATTAGACATAATTAAATGATATGTTCATTTTTTCAGATAAAAGGATTATTTTTTAATATAATGCAGTTTTTGCTCCTTTTAATGGAGAACCCTTTACAATAACAATATTTGACAATTTTATATATTAAATTTTTTAAAATTAAGTTATTAATGAGAAGTGGGACATAAAAAATTATTTTTTATAAATTTTTCGTGTTTTTCTAATAACATTCGTATTTAAATGAATAATGAAAAATACTGCATTTTAATTCATAACTTATTTTTCATGTAAATTATTTTTATAGTTAGATTATATTTTTAATTGGATTTAAAGTTTAATTGGATTATGTTTTTATCATTCTATCCATTTTGGTTCATTTTATGTAATTAATTATTAATATTGGAAATAAAAACATGTTAATCTTTTGATAGATTTTAATACTTAAAAACCCGGTTATTAGTTTTGACAGTGGGAACTAATATTAAATTGATTTCTTCTAATTATGTGTTTTGAATTTGGAAAAATGGATTCTATATTTAGAATCAGAAGTTCCAAATTGTGTAAATAGTTACCTTTAATTTTTGAGAATATGAATATTAACTTCATTAATTATTTATATTTTCCATGGTTAAAGGGTAAATCAGATAAATAAGGGTAAAAAATTATATTATAATAACATAAAAATAACCAAACATGTATAATAATCCTATTGAATGTAATATGAATGACCATGAACATCCATAGGATGATTTTTGGACCCCATGGAAAAACTTTGTTGTGACAATGACAGGTTATAATAACAAATTTAAATTAGAGGGAAATATAACATAAACATGTATCTTATTAAGAAAAAATCTAATTCAAGTTATATAAGCTATATATTCTACTATAAATAGTCATTAGAAATATTAAAAAAAACTTACATCATGGTATTTTATTTGAAAATTTTAGACATTAATAATTAAATTTATTTATGACATAATAATGGTGAAATATTTTCCTAATTATTGAAATAATCAAATAAATTATATTGTAAATATTAAAATAAATGTAATTTGAATTTTTTTATTCAATAATAGAATTTTCAAGATGACTATTACCTGTTATGTTTGATTTAATGCTTTTGGTTATAAGTCATAAATTTATTATAAATAAAAATGAAATCAATTACTAAATATTGTCAGAGAGTATAGGAATTCCACTAATGGGCGACCAGAGGAAAAACCCTAACATTGTAGATCCAGGGACCCTTGATGCTAGATAGTTCGCAGAAGTAGTTGCGGGTCGAATTCCTCACACTGAATCAAAGGCCTCTGATAATCTTTCTCCATAAATGTATAGACATAGAGGTCTATCAGAGATTGCATTATCAAAAGATGAGTTACAAAAACTTTCTACTGATCTTTGATTTTCCCTTGATGGATGTTTTTTCACGCAATGAACTTTGCACATTTTTCAGCACAAAGCCTTGGAAAACATTGGATTCATATATTTTCATATTGGTTTATTTAATTCATGGCATGTTTTGTTTCGTTTTGCTTTGGAAAAAGATTTTTATTGGTTCTGGACACGAGGTACGTGGTCTTTTGGATGGTCTGTTAGGAAGGTTTTCATGTGGACTCCAGACTTTTATATTGGTGTTGAACCTCTCATTATGCCTATATAGATTGGGTTCTCTGGTTTACCTCTTCATCTATTCAAGTAACGTGATATTTTTTCAATTGTCGGCCTCTTTAGACTTCCAATTAGGATATATTCTACTACCTCGAATCATTATAGACCTTATATTACTAGGATATGGATACCACACCCCTAATAGTGGCACATGGGAAGCACCTTGAAGTGTATGACACAGAAAATAAGGATCGAAATGATTATTCATATTCTGGAGACTCCTTAAGGGGCTGATGATCTGCCTATCAGATTGATGACTCCTATTTAAGCTCAAGATCTAGAAAGGGAAAAAAGAAATGGTTGATGTTGATGGCTTCATTACCCATAATCCAAGATAAAATATAAAACGTATAGACTATTCCCAACAAGAAATAAATATTGTTATTGGCGCTCTGGATCCCACCAAAAAGGATGATTTTGATCGTCCATCCCCCATGATAATGGATGATTCCCCCTACAACCCATAATTGAAGGGCATTAATCTACCTCCTCAAATTCATCTGACTCATATTTCTTTGAGTGTGATCCTGAAAATGACCCTGCTGAATGGGATCTATACCAACTTAAAGAGAAGTTGGATATGTCTGAGGAACATTGATCTTGGATGGATGATAATGATACATGTGAACTTCGACAATAAAAAAATGATGAAATGATGACTAATAAGTACCTAAAACTCAGAAATAGAATTTTTCTTATAGTGGTGGAAGAGTTTAAAAAGGATCATCACTTTTAATTCAATGCTATCTCTTGGGAATAATTTTTTATTCAATCAGTCCCTGTCTTATTTGTAGCTCTATGGTTTTGCTTTGCATCGTTCTTTCTTGTTTTCATTACACTTCTCCTTTTGTTAATGTTTCCTCCTGGGACGTTATTGAATATTTTTTCTATTCCTCTTTAAGAAACCTACTCGGGATGTACCTTTTTACAATGCCCTTCAACTAAAATAGCCTTCTTGGATATTCTTTGGCTTATTTCTGGCTTGAAGATGAGATGTGGTTTCTTTAATCCTGGAGATTCATTTTTGGATCTGCTTGTGATTTTTTTCAGCACTTCCTTTCTTCAGTCCCACTGCTTTATTAAAGCACATGGATGACTTTTATGTTTCTTTTGTGGAGGAGGAGTTCTCACTGGTTATAATGAAAAAAATTTCATTGAGGAGGTGACCTATCTGAATATATTTTTATCTTCTCAGATGTTATTTGATTCCCTTAAACTTGTGCAACATTGAAGCCCATCGTTTTGCTATGAGAATCCTTAAGGTGTCTTTGGTCTATTTACCACATGATAGCAGGTACTTCTGATTTGATTCAGACCGCAGTGCTAAACTGCATGTCAACATGATCTGCTAATCCCTAGATACCTTGCAATCTCTCCTCTATATCTGATGAGCAAGGAAGATCTCTAAGAGCAGGTCTGGATGCTTCTTTTTTATCTTTTATTCCTCAATGTTAAATCTGAATTTGTCTATGTAACTTTGATTTGGTGTAAGCATATTACACCTCGAATTTTCTATGTAACCCTTTGATTTAATAAATTCCTTTGGCATGGACTGACTTTCCAGTTCATGTCACTCTCTCTCAAAATTACTAAATAGTGTCAAAATTTACATAAATGAGTTCATAAAACAAATACCATTTTCAAAAATGATATAAAAAATTAAAAAATATATGATTCGGTCAACTAACACAAATAATGTTAAAATTTTCATTAATTATCCCCTCTTGTTTCTCTTTTAATTTTATAGTTACTATATTGGCACTATAGTATAAAAATACATGGAAGCACGGTGAGAGTTAAACTATCTAACTAAGGGTTATTCCCAAAAGAATAGATTAATTTCATGACCTAAACCTGTCTAAAATTCATTGGATGAGAGGATTTATACCCATCCTCATAATATCTTAGAAATAAATATCTTATGAGATATCAGATACCAATAATTAATTTATAATAAATTCATATTTCAAGCTTGTCCTATAGTGCCCCTCATATCTATTATAAAAGGACACTTTTCCTTTTCTTTTATTCACACCTACAATATCCACTGACATAGAACAACACTACCCAAATCTCCTTCCAACCTCCCTCACTTAATCCTAGAGAAAACCCTTTGGGAATAAAACCAACTTAATGAGTATTTTTGTGCAGTTCAAAAGGAGACACTTGTAGAAGAGGTAATCCTTATATCCATTATTTCAAACTTCTTCTCTTCTTATACTTCATCAAGTTAAGTTTTTACTATACTAAAATAATAACTCCATAATATTATATTTGATGAGATATTTTTATGATTATGTTACAACCATATTCCCCCTTTTACCCATCCCATGAAAAAACAATATCACAATCTATGCGTACGTATGGGTTGTCGTCTCCACGTCATGGTGTAACCTATTTTTCATCTATAAATTATTTTTATCGGTATAATGACGAATAAGTATATAATGATATTGTTTCTGTAAAATTCATAATCCATCCAATTCCATACAATTTTACATTTAAGGAAATTATATCGTCGCTCGTTCATACGTATGACGTACCGTCTCTGTGACACGATGAGACTCGTCTCCCACATCCACCATCCAATAATGATATATATATATATATATATTATGAATAATTATGAAATATATTACATAATAAGGCTACTGGAATAATATATATATGTGTGTGTTTTTTTTTGTGTTTGTGTAAAAATATTTCATTCACTTATTTCCATTCAATGCAATTAGAAAATGAAAATGGTGTTCATGTGTATGTACAGACTACCATCTACATGAAAGGCATAATCCAAGTCATATATTTATCTATTATATATATTTATATTATGAATACATAAGATATATAAATCATATCATACATTATTTATGTAAGTAAAACATGATCAATGTAATATTATCAAGAATAGAAAGTCAAAACACGTATGATAAACAAAGCGATTATTACCCCAAATGTTTTATTAACATGGAATTGTTAATAAAAATATAATATACTTCCATAAAAGATTAATATATGATGGAATAAATATTTTTTTTATTATTATATAAGTTAGTAATATATTTAGGAACATTATATTGGAGTTCTGACATGTATAGTGTGCATCAGACCTAAGGTAAGGGTTAATTTCTTAGTCTCATTATAATCTGAGATTGTTCATGTGTAAATATTTACTAGGAAATATTTATCATACATGTCCATGTTTTATAAAAATGTTCTCAAAATTATTATTTTAATTTTTTATGGAAGGGAATCTATAACTAGATCATCATTCTAAATGTTTTATGGATTCATTTTTCTTATTCTTTTTTATTCTTGTACATGTTTTGAATATTATTTTATTGATTTATTTATATTGACATGATTGTGTTAAAATTTTAATTCATTTGAAAGGTTTCAAAGTTTTATGGGACAATTTTATTCAAAAAATCACTTTTAAATTTATTCTTCATTAAATTGTGTGACTTGTAAATGATTTCAATAAACTAGTGGTCATTTATCTAAATGTTTTTACCAATTATTTTCATTTCTGTCAATATCCTTTATTAGATTTTAATCTTGATTGATGTTGAATTATTAAAATAAAATATTAAATATGTTATTGAATTATTTAAGATAATTTTCATTGGGATTGTTCTATTTTATACCATTCCTGATTTATTCTTAAAATATAATCATTTCGCATTATAGTTTTAATATGAATGTTTATGTTATGTTTCAATATTTTCAGAAGATGAATGAATTTGACTTAGTAAGTGATAGAAGGGACCCTCTATAGCCCCTTGATGGATCAGTAGGTCTCACAAGACAAAAGAGACATGGACATGGTCGAGGACTTTCCCATTTTTTGAGATATGATTTTGAACTAGTCCAAACCCATGTATTTTTAGATTTACTGGTTCAGGAATTGAAGATAATTTTTAGATGCCTTACATTATGAATTCATTAATTTTGAGATTAGTTATTGGTATTTCTTGTGATTATTTGGCCATTAGAATATCCATATGAAAATTTAAATTAAATTAATTAGTTTATTGTATCTATATTATGCTATAGGTTTTGTTCAAAAGGGTTTTTTTCAGTTTTTTACCTTGATCTAAAATATTATTATTATTTATGATAGCTTCATCAGTAGTTTTTATCCTTAATGAGAATTTGATCTCACCCATTTCTTATTTTTATTTTCCCAGGATTTCGAGAAGTTTTTTTAGATTGATATAAAGGGTTAATCTAGTGGAATAGTGGCTTTCTCAAAGGATTGTATATGTTTTGTCTTATGTTACGAATTGCGATGTACTGTTAATGTGCGTAATATATTCTCCAATACTACTAAACTAATGAGTCCTTCTCTTCATGATTCATATTAATCATGCCAATTTATTAAAATAATGCACTGACTCTGGGCTTCTGGGGTCGGGATGTTACAATTCCCTCTTGACATGACATGAGGAAGGGATGGTGGGAAGCTCGGTGCATAAGACCCACACACTCCATCTCCCAGTCACATGCTGTTAAACTATGAGATATATCCTGATCACACAACATTAAACAATACAATGAATTTTCCATATAGTATAACATTAAAATTCATGTTCAGCTTCCTCGCCATATGATATAAAAATATTTTTCTATCTTACATATTTAATGATGTAAAAAAATTAATTCATTTTAGGCCTTCTCTCGAGAATCTATTTCCTTCGTGTCATTCACCTACCATATCATCCATTCGATTAACATTAAGCAATACAGATAATGCATCCCCTAGAAGAAAATTTTAAATTTCATTCAGATAGATACACCCACCCAATATGCTTTAGGTCACATTGGCATATTCTAAGAGTGATATAATCTTTTAGAACATTCAATCATTTCATTTCAACACTTTACATATACATTATTTGGATCCTCATCCTACTACATGCCTAAAAGGAACCCCTAATTGAAATGGTTCTTGACCAAAATTTCTCACTTATCATCCTTAGCCAATTCCTCAAAGTACAATGTATGAAATTTTGAGACAAGCATTATGTATCGAACATGGTCAGTGGTGGAAACACATGTTTTTGACTTTATTCCAAGAAAACACAATAGATATTATGTTTCAAACATGATTACTAGATATCTTGTATAATAATTTAGATCACCTTACATTCCAAATTTGTAACATCTTGATTTGAACACCCCATTCCACTTTTTTGGGTTGAGTTAAACACTCAAGATGTTATCCCATTTGTGAACTTGTGCATGTTGGAGAAGAAATTCACCTATTAAGAGAACCCCATTCTCCCTCCATATATCCTCTAATTTTTAATAATCTTGAGAGTGATTGATTTCCTATTTTAATCGAGATATAGAAGACCCCAATGTTGGAATTTTTCTCAATTCATTCCTCAGAACACGGTCTGCCTAACCCTCCTCGTCTTCATTGCACCCAATTATTAGAGTGCGGGCATTTGTTTAAATAGGAAAAACATGTCCAATAAAGAAAATATCATTTTTTAACATCATCCAAGATGGTATCTTGTTTTACAGACTTCTGTTTTACTGGATTTAGATCCTGAATATAGTTAGGGGTGAAAATTTATGTCTGTTTGAAGTGAGATGGCCAAAAGGATTATCTGTGATCCCATTCCTTGAGATCCCATTTGTGGAGGATAATTCATGATGATCCATTGGCAAACATCCATTAATTATAGTCTAGTATTGGAGGTCCCATTAAGGTAGGTCTCATTTGCAATTTCTTCATGGAAACCTCTATGATGTGACATTCAGATTCACAGATCTCCCTTCACGAGCATGTGAAGTGTTGGTATTAATCTCCAGGAAAGCAACATTCAAAGTAGAGAATCCTCACCCAATAATGAATCTAATAAAGCTTTAGTAAGTTCTCCTATATTCACCAAACAGACACCCTATAAATACCCTATCTCCTGCCATTATTAATAATAATAAGAGACTTTGAGCTGCGAAATCACGCTCTCAATTTGTGAATCACTAATGAGCTTTGGGAATTCATGGACCTCATTTCACCATGGTTACTTCTTCACAAATAAGGTTTCACCCGAAAGATAAATTATTTTTGAACCTCAAAATCTATTTAAAAAAGTTTTTCCCCCCCAATTTGTAGCTCTGCATTTTTTTAGAATACTCTCATGAAATATGATCATATTCATGAGACCATGTACTTCACAAATCCCTATCTTTCATGAGACCCTGAGATCCACGAATACCTATCCTTTGAGATACCATAAGATACATGATGCTCGGTATTCCTCGGGATATTGAGATCTATGAAGCCCAGTCCTTCTTAAGACCATGTGATCCATGAATCCTAATCTTTCAAGAGACCCTGAGCTCCGTGAAGCCCTATACATCATGAGACCCTGAGTTTCTTGATGCCCTATCAGTTGAGTGACCCTAAGCTCTATGAATCTCTATCATTTCTAATACCCCAAGGTTATATAAATCCTCATCCTTTCTAAAACCCTGATCTTTTTGAATCCCTAACATTCATGAACCTCTGATGTGACATCCCTACATGGATTCCATGCATCGGTGCCCATAGACGGATCTTCGTATGACCCCAAGTGTTCATCCCTATATGCCAAAGGCTACTAACTAGAAGTGAAGGTATGATAAGTCTTTCATAGGGATACTATACCCTCATTCATTGAAGTAATACAGTATACGAAATAAATAAACATCATCAGAAGTAATATATAACAATAAACAATAATAATATCTCAAGATAGTCAAAGATAGAAGCACAATATCCAACAGAAATAGAAGACATTCCATGATTAAGTATGTGTCAAGTGTCTTGACTTGAAACTGGAACTAAATACACTGAAGACTCCCATGTGGGCCCTTATCCAACTTAGGTTCCCTCATCCTAGATTCATCCCTAATCCACAAACTACATAAGGTCCTTTTCCCTTAAGTTTTCTAGTAATAATAAAATCTATTTGTGTACTAATCAGGTAGCCCGAGTTGGGTATTAGTACAGCTTGGTAGGAAACCACCAAAAGTGACTAAAATAAATTATTTCAAAAACATGTGTATACAGATTTTAAAATTAATAATTACAATTCTAAATTAAATATTTATTACATTGTCAAATATTCTTTATTTAACCACATAGCCTGCTGGGTTTTTGAGAACTCTCATACCACAATATGTGCATCATCCAGTGCCAAAGTCTAATCTATCCCAAATGGATAACATATATCTAAAATCCATAACACTATTCAGTATCACAATTTACATATTATACAATACATAAAATATATAAATCAATCTGTCATTTGTAATTTTCCACTAGGTCTCTAACATCAAGGATCTAATGTGAGTAATATTGATCAAAGCACAATTGATTTATATGAAGAGGGATGGAATGGTCTCATGGTTAATCCATTGAAAAAATACCAGATCTCTCAAATTACATTGGAAAAAAATAGAGGCTCTCATGGTCTTACTCTCAATAGGATAACATGGTCCTTTCTTACATGCTCAAATGGTCATTCTCAAGAGGCAGCCACGGTCCTACTCATCAATTCCTCGATCACACCCCAGTTATTACATGTGTTACTCCATGTCAAAGAAATCAAAAATCATTCCATTAATTAATTTAGCAGATAACTAATCACATAATTTCCATTAATTATCCCAGTGATTAATTAAACATATCTATTTCCATTGACAAACCAAATAATTAATGTTAGGTTCACACAAGGATAGATACCTTGAGAGGGGGTGTAAATCATGTTATGATAAATTAAAACTACTTCCCCTTTTAATCATGTTTTGTTGTTAGAAAAAAACACTCTTCTCTATATCCTTCCCATTTCAGAGTATGTATGAACCTTAAATCTTGCATAAGACAATGTAATTTTACATGGTTCACCCTTACTAGGCTATGTCCAAGGAGCATACAACGATGATTTTCCAATGTATCAAATCCACTATAAGTGAACTGCTGTTTATAAGTTCTATGTGGACTCACGATCCCTTATGGTTTAAAACCATTCATAATTTGAGAACTCACTGATCTCTCAACTGATGTGAGATCACTGCTTCTTTAAAACATTTAATAACAGTTTAATGACTTTTAGGTCCTTTCATTATCTCTATTGTGTGCATCGTTCACTGAATGAAGATGCTCTCTTGATGTCCAAATTTCATCCACTGGTTAATACCCCTTTTCCATTGATAATTAGGAAACGACCATTGGAAATATCTTCAAAAATATCCCTACTTTGTGAAGCTCTTAATTTCAAAAATGCCAAACATGCCTTCAAGAAGTACCAACTTTTTCGAATAGTAAACACCTTAACAAAGCTTACTTCTACATAGAGCACCCTTCTTAACAGAGTACACTGCTTTGCATAGCTCAATCCTTTACGAAATATAGGACCTTGTAGAGTTCATGTCATCGCAAAGAGACTTCCTTCCCAAAGCACTCTAAGCCAAAAAGGAACACACCACTTTTGCAGAGCTGGATTAGCCACCGCGAAGCTCCTACCTTTCACAATGTACACATCCTTTGTGATCCTCCTTTTCAATTAGAGAGATATGATTTTTTTGTGAAAACATCTCTAATATTATCAAGTGTCTCGTGGCCTATTTATACCTAATTTCACTAACTCGATAACCTTATATCAATTCCTTTGTGCTGACACTACAATGTTCTCTCTCAATGCTCTTCACATTTGTTTTTGTCAAAGCCCTTAGTAATAACAGAACTCACCGTCAACTTTCTTCCAGTCTCTATGAAATCCAATTCATTATTCCGTAATTTTATAAGCTCAATAATTTTCCATATTTTTATGATATCTTCAAGGAAATAAAATTTTTCAATGCTCACCAAACTCCAAATTTCGGACCCAAAAAATTTGGCAAACAATGGAAAATGATGCTCACCTAAATGTTTGTGAATTCCGCTCTATTGTTAGCACGAAACATTATAATTTTCTACCCAAGAATCCTTTCATATTCCCATTGATAATTTTTTAGGAAAATGAACACATCAGACTTAGGCGAATTTACAAATACCCATGCCAGTTTTTATATTCATAAATTAAAAAATGTAATACCTCTTTTCATCAATGGCTCTTAGTGAGATGGGTCCACAGAAATCTGCATGCACAAATTCAGTCACTCTTATTGACTTAATTTCATTATAATTGTACATTTTTCTGATGGGTTTCCCTTGTTGAAACGCATCACATGTATGATTATGGTCACGTGATAGCTTAGGGTGGTCTCTAGTTGCATCCAACATTACTAGATCTTCCAGGAATAGTTGGAGTAAATGACTATATATCTTATGTGACAACTTTTTTTCTTCCCCTTATGACAGAATGCACATATCGTTTTCTCCACTTACTAGGTATAGACTTCCCTTTGTTCATTTTCCATGTAGAACCTTTTCATCTTCTTTTCCATTGAAGATACATGTCTTCTTATTAAACATTATAGAAATCCCACAATCCCATAGTTGGTTGACGTTACAAATATTGTGACTAAGACCTTCAACTACTAATACATCAGCATGTCTTATCTCTTTTCCCCCAAACCTATCATTCCCTATGATAATAATCATTAGACCATAATCATTTCCAAAATTAAAAACTTCATCACTTTCATACTTTATTGATGTAAAAATATTCTTATTACTTGTTATGTCGGATGTGAAACTGCTATCAAGGATCCATACACTGGAACTGCCTAATGCATTAAGGGGAAATTTAGCAACCCCCTTCTTCTCTGCTCTTTTCTTATTGATCTATATTTTTTTGTTTACACACATCATAAATTGAGAATCTTAATATACCTCAGAGTATGATGGGACAACTTCATCATTAATGACAATAAATCGGTTCTTTATTTTCAACTCACGTACTGGTTTATTGATCTAGTACTTGTGAATAGTTTGGTTCTGCTTTGGCACATTCATTTTCATGTCTGATACACATTATTTGGCCATATGTACAAATCATCCACATGAAAAACCAATGTCCCTCAAAATTTATTCTCCATTATCGAGCTCTATTTGGATTCCATTATTTTCCATGTAGTATATTGTTCCTCTTAGCGGTGGAACACACATTTTGTGAGTGTCCCATATTTCCATAGCAATAGCACCCGATATTTGGTGCAATAATGGGTGTCACATATGCACTACTAGGTTTCCCTTGGTTTATCTGAATCATAGAATTCTCCTTCATACCCAAATTAACCTTCAATTTCAGAATGGGTTCTTGTGTTCTGACTTCCATTTTCACATATTTTTATTTTTGGTCAATCCCCCCATCAACCTTATAATCTGATCATAATTGATGATTTTTTTCTATAGAACCACTATTCACCATTTTCTTCTTCATGGTTTCTTTATTGATCTGATTTCCTGATGTCACAGTAGAATTCAAAAGTTTTTTTGGAATCTTAACCTTTTTCCACAAACTGATAACTTTTCCTTCTAGTTCTTCAATATTCTTGATTCAATGTTTCATTTTTTTATCCAAGCCATAGATCTCCCTTTTTTTCTTCATACTTTATTTTATACTCACTAACTAATTTGGAGTCCTCTGGTGTTGATGAATTGATTTTTTTTCAAATTCTTCCATCAACTCAGACTTATCTTCATCTTGCAACTGCATATAGAGTTTGGTGTCACAAAAAACATTGTTGGCCTTCTTTGTATTTTCTCTTCAAACATCTATCTCTTAAATAGAATCATATAACTCATATTTCATATTAACACTTCTTTCAACTTCTACTTATTCATCAATGTTAGTTTCTTCCTTTTACTAAGTACTATCGACAACTATCTCCATAGAATTTTCTCTATGATCTTTGAAATTCCATATCTCTTCATTCTTCCCAACCTCATACTCATTTGAATTTTCATATTATGTTTAAAAAAGATTCTTTTTATTTAAGATGTTTATCCTAAAATCATTCATTCCATTCACATAGGCTGAAGGCTTCTTCTTGGGAATTTCGGCTTCATTGACATCAACATCTTCTTGAAACTTTTTGAGACACCATGCCACAAGATGACCAATATTTCCACATCTAAAGCAATAAAATTGATTTCTACCTTTAATCATTCCTTTTCCTCTATGAAGATTTCAGGAAAAGAATTACATCACCTCATCTATCTTTTCTTTATCCTTGAAATATCAAATTGTAAAATTCTTCATGGCTTTCAATGCCACCTATTTGGATTTCCCCTTTTCCATAGCATCATTGTCATCATTTTTCATTTCTTTTGATACAAGGGTATTGTGAATGATATCAAGTGTCATCTCTTTTAGATATTTTTCATCCAATACTGAAACCTTTGGGTTGAAGCGAGGTGTATGTTTCCTAAGAATGTGCTTCCAAATCATTATGTATTCAATAAATTCACCAAGACCTCATATTTCTTCCACTAAAACATTTACTCTATAAAATAATGCATTAAAAGACTCATTGAAGTTCATTCCAAGAGCTTCATACATGTTTCAAAAAACATGAATCTTTTCATCTCTTAACCTTGAATCTCCTTCATATATATTCTATATCTTTTCCCACATGGCTTGTGATGTTTTTTATGACATTACCATCGTATAGATAGAATTGTATAGGTATCCCCATAAATCACTGATTCCCTTGGTGTCAGACTCCGATTCTCTATGCTGAGCTTCTGATAACACACAATTACTAATATCAGATGTTATACCATAAATTGCTACTATAAACACATCCATTCCCAAATATCAGATGTAGTGTTTGGTATGATTCTTCCATGGATGAAAATTGTTCCCATTGGGGATTGGAATCCATTTATGATTTCTGAACTCCATTTTAGAGATAAACACTAATATCAACCTTTCCCTTTGATACAATTTTTTAGTCTACAAGGAAAGATTCCTTGAGAAGGGGTGGGGGTGAATCAGGGAATGAAACATTAAAAAAACATCCCATTTTGATATGGTTTTGTTGTTAGACAACACCCTCTTCTATCAAACCTTCTTATTGCAGAGTAAGAATGAATCTTAAATCATGAATAAGAAAAATGAATTTTACTTGGTTCACCCTCACTGGGCTATGTTCAAGGATAATACACCGATGATATTCCGATGTGCCAAATCTAATATAAGTCAAATGTTGTCTACAAGTTCAAAGTTGGATCACTATCCCTCCTAGTTTACAAACATTCAAAATTTGGGAACTCACTGCTCCCTCATCTACAGTGAGCTCAATACTTCTTTAGAATATCCAATCATAGTTTGAAGACATTAGGTTTTTTCATTATCTCTAATGAGTGCATCCTTCAATGAATGTAGATATTCCTTTAAAGTCCATGTTTCATCCATTAAGGAATAACCCTATGCGACTATTAACTAGCCCATGACTATTAGAAATACCTTTGCAATTCACTGTAGTTCGTGAATATCCCAATTTCGCAATGCTCAAACAAGCCTTCGTGAAGTACATTCTTCTTTACGAATCACACCCCTTCGCAAAGCTTTCTGCTTCACATACCACACTGATTTGCAGATCTCAATCATTCGTAGAGCTTATTTCGTAACAGAGCTCAATTCATCAAAATGAGACTTCCTTTGCAGAGCACAATGAGCCAAAGTGGAATACACCTCTTTCACATAGCAAGATTAGCCACCGAGAAGCTCCTACCTTTTGCGAATCACACTACCGTCCCAAACCTCCTTTGTGATTCTAGAGCTAAATATGTTTTTTGAAAACCACTCTACTCTTATAAAGGGGATTGATTCTAATTTATTGGAAATCCCACCTAACTGATATCCAGTCACGCAATGTCAATTCCACTTCATCTCAAATAGAAATGCTTTGAAATTTCCGCTGAAATTCTTTCTCTATCGTAAAGCACTATGGAAATTTTTGGATCATGAAGCTCATTGTAATCATAGAGCTTTCTGTCAATTAATTTGCGCCACAGCCATTATGCACCCTCATAATGCCCTTCACCTATACTAGTTGTGACACTATTTGTAATCATAGATATCACCATCAACATTCTTACAAACTCTATGAAATACTATTCCTAAATCCCACCTTCAAGAAACACGATCCTTTTCGATATTTTCAAGATATCTTCAAGGAAATTCACTTTTTTCAATGCTCAACATTCTCTAAAATTTTGACCCCAAAAATTTGGACAACAATTGAAAATGGTTCCACCTTGTATCTTCTATTTTCTATTACCTCTAGTTCTTTTATTTCTTCATCATGGTTCTTTGTCTACATGGATTGTCGGTAACATCTTTGTAACTCAAGAATTCACCATGGAACCCTGCTTAGTCAATAAACACAACCAACCCAAAAATACTGTAATGTTACCTTGAGGGATATTTTACAAACAATTAACAAACCATATAAATTTTCATTAAATGGCCTAATGATTAATTAAAAACATTCATCACCATTAATTAATCGTTAAAATTTTCATTAATTAAGCAAACGATTAATTAATATCTTCCATTTTCATTAATTTACCCAATGATTATTTACTGACATCCTCATACATTAATTAACCTAATGATTAATTGATAACTTTAATCTCTTTAATTGATTTAACAATTAATTTTCAAATAACATTCGTTAATCATTTCAAGCATTAGTTAACCATATAAATACAAATAATTAATTAAACAATTAATTATTTAATAAAATATTTATATCAAATAATTAATTCACCAATTAATTATTTCCAATTCATAACTCATTAATTTAACATTTAACCCAACAATGAAATGTCCCAAATCAACAATTTAATATATCTCAAATTAATTAACAAATTACTTATCTCATTCCCACAATTCAATTTATTCAATCAAACACATAATTTCCCAATTAATTAACTAACCACATTATTTAATTTAATTTAATAATTTCAATTTCTTAACATCTCAATATTTTTTAAAACATGAACATATTAAATCAATATCAATCTAGAGATTTGAAATATAGACCATCTACATTGCAAGTGGAAGAATCAGTGACAAAAAATCCTATGTCTGTGAAAGAAGTTGGCTTTTGAATTCAATTAAACAGGAACCAGATAATCTACTAGCAATGAATCAAGAAGATGATGAATAACTAGAAGAAATACCATAATAATAAAGGTCTAAATACCAAATATTCAACATGATATCACTTTTGGATTGAAGTGGTCTCGCAATAATCAATAGAATAAGACCTACAGTAAACAGGGAGGTGTTCATAAGATCTTTAGTCAAATACAGTGGTGCAAGAACTGTGTTTGAATGAATTCATCTGTGAAAAAGGTGTCCTTGAAAAAGAAGAGAGGGTCCCAAATATTTTTAACAAAAAATAGGGGAGTCTATAAGGTTACATGATAATGGAAATTATGTTTTAACATGATTGGAATTAGAATTACATTACATGAATTTTATTCCATGTCATGGAACAATTTCTAACCCATTTACTAATATTCAAAATATATCCCATCACAATCATTAAAAAACAAAAAATAAAAAAATACACATGGTGTAATATGTTTTTGTAACATGTGAACATGTGGTGAAAACAACATTCCTTACATGTCAACACATTGTTATAAAAAATTTCATGATATGTCGACCCATGGTGAAAAACATTTACAAGGTGTGTATATTTTCTAAGTGGTGCATAATTAAATCCATGATTTAAAATAATGACAACCCATCTTGACAAAATATTTAAAAAGAGTCATACCTTGAAAAATATGGGATCTTATAATCTCCCCACCTTATAAGATCTCATTCTCAAGCTACACTCCCATGCATCTCTAATATTTTATGTCAAAAAGATTAGGCCACTAATCTTGCATATTAGCCTCCATTTCCCATGTCTCCTCATGAAAAAGTTAATGTAGCCAAAATACATGAACTATAGCCATGATCATTCCCCCAAACACATTCTCACTACGATCTGGCACGTGTATCATATTTTCCTTAAAGGATTCATCTAACTCAAGATAAATATCATCAACAATGATCACATGTGACGGTTCTGGGTTATACAACAGAATTTGTGATTCATGAAAGACACCATGGATAGTGATTTATTTTTGTGGAAGATCTTATATGTACACCACCATCCCGATTCTCTCCACCACCTCAAATGATCTTACAATCCTAGGTGTAATATTTATTTTTCTTTGTATCCTATGGAGACCCAACATGGGTGACACTAGAAGAAACAATTGATCACCATCTATAAACTCGAGGTGTTATCTATTTCTATTAGCATATAATTTCTACCTACACTATGTCATATCAATGCATTTCAAAATCAACAGAACTTGCTCCGACATCAATTGCAAGAAACTCGGTTCCAAAAACTCTGAGTAACAAACCTCCATCAACAATTGCAGTGATCTACATGGTCAAACAAAAATATTATTGGATTGGTTAAATATATTTATTTTCATATTAACTATTATTATAGAAAACTCCAGTGAATCCAAGTGCTTCCCCCAAACCAGTTGAAGTCAAGGACATACACCTGTTACATATCCTCAAGCACTTGTATAGTGCATTCTGACTACCTAGCATTCTATTGGTGGAAATATGTACCCAATAAATCATATTTACTGATTTAATTATGTAGTCCCTACTATAAGCATGATGTAAAATGTGAATCGTGATTAGAAACTATATTATGTGGCACCTAGTGTAGATGAACTCTCTCTCAAACATACATATCCTCTAGCTACTCCACTGAGAAATTCCCCTACATAGACAATAAATGTGATAATTCTTCAACTGATTTACAACATCCCAGATTGTGTCATTATTTCTTGTATTCTTCAGGATAACCACCTAAATGTAAATTATTATTTCATCCCATGTCTGTTTTGGAATAAAAAAATTGCTGTAGAAAACCTCCAGGTCGTTGATTCGTGACCATCTCCTACTGAATGGTGTATCAACATGTCACGATCCCTATTATTTCCGTTTTCATTCACGAACACCAAAACTGTCATTGTAGGTCACAATAAATTTTGTAAACACTTGGATGTGCATCCCACTTAGAGACATGAAATTCCAACATTAGCTCCACTCACAAGATTATAGGCACAAAAACATGATTCCTAACATAGAAGATCACATCCTCTTCTGTGCTGTTATTGGAAGGTGACACCCCACCTTCATGTCATTCCCTTAAGAAAAAACACTCAATATATTCAAACTAGTTGTATTCTATTTGTATAAAACGTATTGACTCTATTGAGACTCATAATGGATCCATATTATTCTAAATCTCTTAAACTATCACATGCATTTTAAACAGTAAAGCAATCATTTTCCACTCAGCACATGACTCCTCAACTCATGAGTTTGTTTTTTCCAACATAATGATTCATACTCACACATCCCATTCCTAGGAATATATGCCTACTCAAAATTGAATGACTTCATATACTCAACACAAATTTTCTGCCATATAATAAAATTTTTCTGTTAAAAGATATATCTTAGTCTCTTATGATCTGTATAGAACATAAAATTTTCACCCAACAAGTAATGTCGTCAACATTTTAGAGAATAAACCACTACTAGAAATATAATGTCATGTGTAGGGTAGTTATATTCATATGACTTCTACTACTACGACCCATACACTAAGACGTGATCTCCCTGCACCAACACTTCTCTATGTCTGATCCCTGAAGTTTCACTATACAACATGTACTCCTCACCTGGCATCGGTAGGATCACCATTGATGCTGAATTCAAACACCACTTCAAGTCCTAGAAGGCCTTATTGTATATTTCTATCCAACAAAACATTAACCCTTTCTTCGTCAATCCAGACATCACTGATTCCAAATGGTAAATTCCTAGATGATTCTATGATAATATCTGGAATAACCCATAAATTTCTGGATATTGAAAAAATTATTAGGTTTCTCCCAATACCCATATTACAAGACCCTATCTAGGTCTAATGAATCACCTTGTTACTAAGTGATATGTTGGAATTTGTGTAACAAATTTATCCAAAACTGGCACTTAGATATCTTGGTGTGTAACTAATTCTCTCTCATTTTAATCTAGAAATTGTTATGATTTTGGGAATGATTTTCATGATTCTTGGATTACACCATGATGTCATAAAAAACAAAAATTGATCTAGGTACATGAGAATGATTTGGTTCGTCAAGGCCATAAACACTATATGTATGTTTATAAACCCAAATGGCATCATGGTGACCTCATATAGGCCATAGCTGCATCTAAAAGGATTTTGTTGTATATCTAAGGTTTGAAATCTCAATTGATGATACTTATATCATAGTTCAATCTTTGATAATACACAACATCCTCTAATGTGGTCAAAAAGATATTTGATATGTGGAATAGGATATAGTTTCTTCAAATTCATACAGTTGAACTTCTGGTAATCAATGCATAAGCACAGAGTCTCATCATCATTCGCTGAAAAAAACAATAGAGAACCCCAAGGTGATGTACTCCATTAGATAAATGGTTTATCCTCCAACTCTCCCAGATAAGTCTTGATCTCTCGAAGCACTATTGTTGTAATACTTTATGGTGAAATCGATACTAGATCATCCCCTAGAATGAGATAAATAGTGATTTTTTATGAGAAAAATCCCTCAATGTTTCCTCTTGTAATGTTTTTGGTGTGATTGGGTTTTTTTCTGAAAAAGAGGGGTTTACAGAATCTGCAGGAGGAATGGTTCACATAGAGATGATAGTTCTTAGGAAGGCCAACAATACGTGGATGTCTTGTGGTATGTTGGAAAGCCTGTCTTTTCCAAAAATGATATGGTGATTTGGGTTTCTATGATGGAAAAAGGAAGTACAAAGACAGCGTAGGGAAACAGTTAGCAGAATACTTGGTACACTGTAAAGACTTTATTGTATCGAATATTCATGGAGATCAGATTAATGATATTTTCATGTATATTTTCTTATCTAAGGAGCATTAATCCATTAATTAATTATATCAATTATAATAAGAAAATATATTCTCTTTGGAAATTCGGTGAAGTTCGAATGTGGTTCATTAGGTATAATTATATGAAGGGTGATGTTGTTCGCAAGGAGTATTCCATGATAGTAGAAGGAGTTCATGGAAACAGTTTACAAAGAGGTTTGTGATGTTCTGAATCATGAAAAAGAAAAGTGTCCATGTAATCGAAACAGTTCATGGAAGAGGAAGCAATTTACAAGAAGAACAAGTACACTGAAGCAAAGGCGGAACATGAAGGTGGTATGCTGAAGTTGTATGTAGGGGAAATTTGTAGTGTTAGTTCATGGAGAAAGTAAACAAAAGATGTGATCTGCGTGGAATATTCCACAGAGATAAGTTGACCACGGAAGAGAACATGGAACGCAGAGGCTGTACATGGAAGTATTATGAAGAGGCTATTCGTAGAGGTGGTTCATAGAGGCGGTACATAGAAACGGCGATCCACAAGTCATATGCACTATGCAGTGCTTTGCAGTTCGTGGATGAAGTAGGTTGTTGACAAAGGGACATAAACAATTAAAAAATGTAATTACAAAAATCTAATAGGATGCGGAAAATTGGAATTCATATGAAAATGAAAAATAGACTTCAATATGGAATCTATACATAGCTAAGTATTCACGATTTCATGAAAATGAAGGGACCTTCATGTCCTTACACATCGTTGACCTATAAGTCCATAAACTATGAGTGGATCCCATCAAACCATAGTGAGTAAACTAAGAGGATGATGGTGAACCTTTCCACTTGATGTGAGCCAAAGAAAGAGATATAATAAGTGACCCTTGGGGATATAGTGGGAAGACCCTAAACTTGGTAAAGGCAGTGAGCCTATGGATAGAAGTTATCTATCCCAAATATCATTATTTTTTGTGTCCCTTAGTGAATTTTTTATAATCATCATAACAGTGATGTCTGTTTCTTGGATGCATACCATTGAGGGTGAAGCATGAAAAAATATATGTCTCATTGTTATTGATTTATTGCTTTAAATTTAGTGTATTATAATCATATAAAATTGGAAAAGGTCGTGATAAAAATTATCATTAAAGAGAAAAACCAGTGACCCTTGTAATAAGGATTTCATGATCTAGTGGGGTTTGAGTATGTTTTAAAAGAATATCCATACACTGATTCACCCACATCTATAGTTAGCTAGACAAATTTTGGGCCTAACATAATTCCATATCTCTCTTAGGTGGAATCCCTGATAAGCATTTAAGAAACACATCCCTAAATATGTCCACCTTGGTGGTAAGAAATCATGTTTCATATATCTATCATCCAGCAATAAACTTGCAACCTAGGATATGAGATCTCCATGTTGCTGAGTAATTGGACTAGCTTAGCCTTCCTGGATATCCCACTCTCGGTGGTGAATATAATGGTCACCCTTAAGATATGTAAAATTCACTCTCCTATGATTACAACCTATGTGGCGTGGTTATGAAACTATCTAGTCAATACATATAATTAGTTCAATTCATTTCATTACATGAATATATAGATCCAATAAAAATGATACATCTCAAACTAGAGATAACATACTTTTCACAAATAGATGTATCTATACCATACTCCCAATAGAGTATCTATTATAATTACCTCACCCGCAAAATCCACATCCTAGATTAAACAATTAATAATTTTTGCAGATAAAAAGGAATGATAGTCACTAGTGAAAAAAGAGGAACTGTTTAATATATAAGCTACAGAAATAGAACATCACATTGTTGATGGACTAGCCTCTCTATCCAAAAGTGTAGTATAAGAGGCATGTAATTTTTCTTCCCCTATTAACTATAAATTAGTTTGACTTCACAGAGTTTCACCACTCAACTAATACATGATTTCTTTCCCATTAGCACCACATCCACTACCTCTACCGGCTCATCTAGTAGAAATCTATATAACATAATGATATGGTGCAGATAATACCTTTTCCACACCCTGATTCACTCCAGATCCTTCATAACATACCGTCTATCTAGGTTTCCTACATAAACATGGTAAATGTCCCATTTTTTATAGGTTTGACACACTATTAGTGGTCAGGGACAATGGTTTCAAAAGTATCCAGACCTACCACATAGGTGGGAAATCACGAGAGAAAGGTCCTGAGTAACTAAATTTTATCCATCTCCACTTTATTTTCCACTTATTTTGATCATGTTTCCATAAATATGCTTCCTACTCTCGGATGAAGAACCTCCTGATCATCCAAAAGGAACAAATTTTCTACCACTGGAAGCCTACTACTGCTTACCCTCAATAATGAGAGCATGATTCATCTTTAGAAAAAGTTTTCATCATGAAAATATTCACTTAGGACCTAATTACCCACATAATCCCATGATGAAACCACTTTTATGTAGTACCATTATCTCTTATAAATGCTGGATCAAAATCATGAAAATATGAAAATCATCAAGCATAGTCCATTACATATATACTCCCATAATTCTACCTCATAAATTTAGTTACTCCCTCCTACCTCGGGGTATCTATGTAAGTGCTCCAAGAACCTCTCCATGTGGTCCTTCAAAAGAATACCATCAGTATGTCTTTACATGTCCTAGACATACCACCAGCACTTTGTTGGTACTCATATCATATAAGTATTCGGCTTGACCATTTTCTCAGCATTGGTCTCTAAGTGATCATTTAAAGTCTGGAGAGTCTCAATCCAAATCGCATCTCCTTTAGGTCCAACATCTCCTATAAAACATAGAGGGTGTTGAAACTAGAACTCCCTTATTAGATCATAGATGATCTTCACAACCATCTCTATGTCTCTTTCCATGAATTTCATGAAGTGACAAAATTTCTCTTGGTACTCCTCCCATACATCCTCATTCGTTACTACACGTGCCTCAGGCTCCACCACTATAGTATTTTTCACTGTACTATCCTATGGACGTCCACTCATCAAGCATCATCAAAGAGGCATAACTCTACGATTCCAAACACACACCATAGGAAATATTTGGGAACATTAAAAAGATTATTAAAAAATAAAATCACAACAAGTCACAAAAAGCCTTTTTTCCAAAACTCCACATGCTGCAAAACCATAGTGTTATCACTACCCTTAACAATTTCACACCGCGGTCCATGTTAACAGGGGTAAACATATTCTCATTATTCACATTCCATTAGACACCCATTTATTCAAATTTTCCATCATTATTCAATTTTTAATTTTATATGCAAGAAAAACGATTCATGTTCAACAACAAATCCAAAACCCATTTTCATGAGCTTTACTAAAATTATTCATAACACAAATAATAAAGAGTTCCCAAAATGATTCTTGTTGACTAAAATCTTATTCCATTCTAGGCCATGACTCAATTCTCAAAATTTCAAAAACAATAACCACATCACACCAAATGTGTATCATCCAAGGAGAAAAAATATTCATATGTAACATAAAACAACAATAACAACAATACCACCGTGAGTAAATGGGTTATCTTTCATACATGGGTTTGAAAATATTAGGAACAATATGTTTTCTAATCCCTGGAGCATTGTATTATCAAATTATTCATTCCCAAAAAGTAATAAAAACAATAATTAAATAAAATCGGAGCTATAAAGCCACTTTATTATGGACAGACTCTGTTTTCATGCACTAATTCCCTGAGTTAGACCACCATAGGATACGAGGAATGCCTCACAATACTCTATAGCCTATCAACTATAAGTGAAGGTCTAATAAAAAAATTAATTAGGAGACTACAACCACTTTTATTAGAGTAATACACCAAAAGAAATAAATAAACAATATAAGAATCAATATATGACAATAAAAATTACCAATATCACAAGATAATTGAATAAATAAATACAGTATCCAACTAAAATATAAAATGTGCCCTATTAATGTATGTTTCAGGTGTCTGAAAAGAAAACTATAACTAAATACACCGATGAATTACATGTGAGTCCCTAACCACATCTGATTCCCTCATCTATTATCTATTCCCAATCAGTAATCAACCTGATTTATTTTGCCTTAAAATTTCCTACAATAATAAAATCTATTTGGGTACCGATCATGAGCTCATTTCGGGTGTGAGTAAAACCGAGTGGGCCACCACTACGGTTGTCTAAAACATATCCAATCAATAACAAGTGGATGAAGTTGTATAAAAAAGTGAGTAAAATTCTTAATAAAATAGTTATTATATTATCAAATATTATTTATATAACCACATAAATATCTAAGTTCCAAGAACAAATATACCTCAATATCCACTTCGGCCAATGTAAAAGGCTAAAATATCCCCAAGGGATATAATATATTGAAAAGGCATAATAGAACTCAATATCATAATTTACATATGATACAATACATAAAATATGTAAACCAATCTGGTATGAGTAATGTTCTCTGAGGTATCTATCCTCAAGTGTGTAATGAGAGTATGATTAATAAATGAATTATTTCTTGAGAGGAAGAGGTGTAAATTCTCTCATGGTCTTTCCATTGGAAAAAATCCAACTTATCTCATGTTCTCTTGGAAAAAATGGAATCTCTCATTTTCTTCCTCCCAGTAGTCTCACATGATCCTTCTCAACAGGATCACATGGTCCTTCTCAATAGGATCTCATAGTCCATCTCTACAATTCATCAGTCAAATCAGGGTTTTCACATTTTAAACTACATACTATCATAATATCAAATCATTAGATAAATAAATTTATCAATTAATTAATCACATAAATTTCCATTAATTAACCCAATGATTAATTAACCACATACCTTATAATTAACTAAATGATAAATTAATTAATCATAACCCTTTTCATTAACTAACCCTATGATTAATTAATCACTTCCATCTATATTAATTAACCCACCAATTAAATAAACACTTCCATTTTCATTAAATAACCCAAATAATAATTAATCTCTTCCATTTTCATTAATTAATTGAATGATTTATTAATCACATCAAACTCTATTAATTAACCCAACAAGAAATTGATCACTTTAGTCACATTAATTGATTTGAAAATTAATTTTCACAATGAATCCATTATTCAATTCAAGAACTAATTAACCATAAAAAGACCAAGAATTAATAAAACAATTGACTATTTAATATAAATATCTACAGCCAATAATTAATTTCCCAATAATTAATTCCAATTCAAAATTCGTTAATCCAACATTTAACCCTAATATTTTATATCACAAATATAAAATTTAATCTTTTGATAATTAATTCACCAATTAATTATTTCAGTCCCACATTTCAATTTATTCATAAAAACCAGTAATTTATCCATTAATTAGTTAACCACATTAATTATTTAATCGAGTAATTTCATTTTCTAAAAACCTCATAAAATTTTACAAATTTAACATAAAAAATAATGATCATGATTCTAGGATTAGAATTATAGACCTTCTTCCTTGAAAACAGAGGAAATAGGGGTAAAACCCCTATGTCTGCGATAAAAATCATCCTCTTAATTCCTTTCAGCAAGAACCTCATAATTTTTTTGCTATTGATCAAGAAGTAGATGAATAACTAGAAGACAAACCATAAAAATATAGGTTTGGATATCCTAGATCCAATGTGAGATCACTTATGAATCGATGTGGTCTCCCAGAAATCAACAATAGAGGACCCACAATAAAGGGCGAGGTGTGTTGAGGGTATTATGTCAATGTATGTGGTTCTTGAATTGTATTTGACAAATGGTTCAGCTGTGCGGGGAATTTATGGAAATTAAGAGAGGGTCCCAAAGCTCTGCATTATAGAATAGGGTACTCATGAAAGTTATGTTATGATGGAGACATTATTTTAATATGTTAGGAATTAGAATTACATGACGTGAATTTTATTTTTTACTCTGTAAAAATTCATAAACAATTTTTTGATTTTCTATGGAAATTTTCTCAAACCCATTTAAAAAACAAAAGAAAATAAATTACATGGGGTGTAATCTACTTTTTTGACACGTCGACACATGTTGAAAACTGCTTTTGTGGGGGGTATGACCCCCATTACCCCAATGGGTATTAGTGATGGGTTTTAGTGATGTCACTCCAACCTAGTCACTTCACAACCTTCACTAACCCCCATTAAAATTAGATATTGACATTGCCGACATTATCTTCTATGTAAAGTAAAATTTTATTTTCCACTTATATAGCCCCAACATCCACCCCATAAAATTCTTTTAAATGATATACTCCTCAACACTGCTTGAAATACCTTGAATTGAACAAATCTTATTGGTCCCTTTCCCATGTCATCAGTGGAGAATCTTATCATGGATTCTATGAGTACCTTAAGTCGAAACACTCCTAAATCAACTATTGAAAACCCAACACCAGACTAGCAAGTCATATCAAACTAGAAATGGAAGCTCTTTCATAAGTCCCACCCCAGAAATTTCTTGGCATATTCTTCCTAATAGTCCACACTATAAGAAATTAAATAGTAGAATACCCTATAAATCTTGAATATTATACCTTATGCATCAACAATAAGATCGATCATTCCCAGATCATGATAATACATTTTTTATTCCTCACTACATGACATTAAACTATAAAATAATCTATTATTCATGAATAAGATGCCTTATGTGTCAATAATAATATGCTTCATGATATGATCATGAGAATATATTATAGAGACCTCTCTACATGACATTAAAATGTATAATAATCTAACATACATGAATAGGACACCTTATGCATCATGCCTAAGATGCCTCCTTCCATGATCATGATATTACATTTCATTGTCCTCACTACATGACATTAGACTACAACATACCATGTCATTCATGAATAAGTTTGATTTTTCATCTCTAATAAGAATCCTCATTCCATGGAAATGAGAATACAATCAATATTCCACACACCATGAAATTAAACTATTTCACACACTATCATTCATGAATATGATTCCTTACTCATCAAGAATAATATGCCTCATGTCATGATATTAAGATGGCATTCTGTAGTCCCCACTACTTGAAATTATACTTTATAATTCCTTTTAACTAATGAAAATGATTCCTTATGAATCAAAAATAATATTCCTCATGCCATGATTTTGAGATGACAAACAAACAGGCACAATGAGCCTCCCCGTTAGATGTGAGAGCCAATCATGTACTTCGACCCACAATCAAGTCGGGATTCCATCCTGAATCAACATGAGGGCGATGAATGGGTAGACCTAGAATGTAATCCTCCCCAAATCCCTTAACCCATCAGCAATCGGATATTCTATCATGACTCATGAGGGGGTGGGAGGATGGGTAGCTTCAATTTGTAATCCCCACACAACACTTCTATTCACATGATGTTAAATTGAAACCATACCTTATTAAATAAACATATGTTTCCCTCATTACCCAGTATGAGGTAGAAATAATTGGGAGATTACACACATAATCACCCACCACATGATCTGTTCTCTTAGAATTTCCTAGCTTTCTATCATGCATCAGCCCCATGCCATCTTTCTCATGTGTTTGATATAAAATTCATATAGGTAAGATCAATATTTAGGCCATGTAACATTCCAAATAATATTAATAATCATGGGACGTGAAGATCAATTCCTATTTCCGAAACCATCCATTATCGACACTCCATTCACCACACGAGATTCCTCACCACATGATGTTGAACTACATGGATCAGTACTGTTAAAGAACATAAACGGATATATCAAAATACATAGGTTTTAATACCTGTCTTCTAAAAATGGTTATGTAGGATGCCTCTATGAGGATCAATCCCAACATTAGAACACTAGTTATCTCCCCTCCTAGGGATGCACCTCCTAGGTCCCCCTCTATAGGGTCTTCTCATCCTTTGGAAAACTTCTAGGTGTTTATTCATCCCTCCTAGGGAAACACCTCCTAAATCCTTATCCATAGGAAATTACGATCCTTTGATAAGCTATTGGAAGTTACATCATCAATCCAAGGTAGAAACCTCCTAGAAATACCAACATGGGTTGTGTTTATCCCTTAGAAAATGTTTAGGAGGGCGTCATCCCTCATCAGGGCACATCTTCTGATTCCACACCCATGAGGTTTTCTGATCCATTAGTAAACATTCGGGTATTAAATCCTCCCTCATAGTGATGCACCTCTTAGATATTTCTCAATGGGGTTTTCTAATTGGCTAGTAAACTATCAAAGCATGAAATCTTCCCTCCTAGAGATGCACCTCCTAGATCTGCCTCTGCAAGGTGTTCTGATCCACAATCATGAATCCTTCTCTCTAGGGTGTTCTAATCTAACCATCGTGTTTCCACAATAAATTATCCGTCTTCCTATATCAATAGGATGTTAAAATAGTTCCTTGATCCAAATAAAATTGGTGTTTTGATCTCTGTCTATAAGACATGTGACTTTTGACCTGGACCATAATACCTACCCATGGATATGTGTGGGATTCTAGAGGTAATATGCATTGGAAGGATTATTCCCCTATAGATAACTACCTCATGGCTTCCATGGGATTCCTCAGGTTTCATTACTAAGATAACTCATACGGGATGCCTTGAAATTTAAAAGGATAAGACTGCCCATGGTGTCAAATGCCTAATGATTGACATGACATGCCTTGGGTTAGATTCCTAAGATGCTCCATGGTTGATTCTATCCAAATAGGAAGAGCTTGTTGGTGTCAAGAAACCCACCATCCAGAGATTCTCAGACATGATCAGCATTACCATATTAACTGAAGAAAGATCAATTACAATCCAGCTATAATAAGTGTATTTCATAGTCATCCACATAGAGATGGTATTGGTAATGAGTTCGACAGACATGAATCAAATGTATAAGAGAGACCCAAACAAGGTAAGGTGCTCCAAAGATGAATCCATGGAAGAAGGAACTGACATTGTTTCACACCATTTTAATCAAGGATCAGACATCATAGACCACGTTTATGGGGGACACCTAGCTTTGTAAATAAGGAGTGCATGAAAATAAATTCACATCGTTGTGGAAATTCACTCTCCAGGTATAGAAGAGTAAGAAACATGCACCCTTCATCCAATTTTCTCAAATATTTTTCATTAATGGTATTAAAAATCATCTTGAAGTCCTTAAGAACTTATATATTCTCAACACTAATATCTTCCAAACAAAATTAAAATGGATCTATATTGTATTTCCTCACAAATTTATAGTGATGGTACACTAATTCTCAATGTATTCCTATAAGAGAATGTTCAAAAAACTCCAAGATTTAATTCATTAGAACACACCACCTTTTGGAGCATGAATAATATAAATTTCCTATAAATTATTGACTAATATCCATTTATTTTGAGAAATTATTTTCACGAATCTATATTATCATACATTATTATATTTTCACATTTATGTTAATGCACAAACCATTCCTCAGATACAATCATCTAGTTATCCAATCCCTTTCATGATAACACTTCGTCAAGAAATCTTTCTCGAGATAAAAAACATATCTAAATGTTAAATATCCATGAATAACCATCGTTCTGAATTCAAAAAACAATAAATAATACCTTATACTTTATGTTGAACATCATCCAATAATCTAGGGATGTTTCACCCTCCATCCCATAATTTTCCAGATGGAACCATCACATCAAAGAGATTCTCCAATACATCGAACATGATCCAACTAAATGGATAATATTCGATTAAACACTAGAGAAAATGTCCTCACTCAAAAAATTCACTTGGAAAAAACATAGTAATATTCTAGTCACCACCACTCTTCAATAGGTTATTAGATCCTCTCAAAATTTAACCGTAAAAAATTGGAAATTATATGAAGAACAGATGTTTCTAAACCTGAAATGATCTATTGATAACATCACTAACCCCTCCTTATGGGACCATGAGTTATATACCTCCTAAATTTGAACATTAAGAAATAATAGTTCTTGGTATCAAAACCTTCTAGTGGGATTTCCTTTATTTTGACAGATTTATCCATCCAATAGGACATACAAACCCTCTCGAATTTGCATCAACAATATTAAATTATGGTTGTTTCCACGTCCATTAGATCAGAAAACTATTCATAGATAGTGCAAAATCATTTTCTATAAAAGTGAGTTCCCATATAATTTTAATATATTTAAGGGTTTTTATTTATTTCCTAAGAAAATATAAAACTTTTACACCAATCACAAAAATTACACCCAATTAATGGATTATGGAAGATGACTCTTACTAATCAGTTAGACTTTATATGTTCCAATAAAAACACAATAGCCACTACTATCTTCTGATGACATCTAGTGAAGTGATAAAAGAAAAAACCAAGGGAACTATATATTATTAAAATAAGATTAATATATATTCTCAATAATGGATCAAAACCCAAGAATCATGACCCTTTAGTGATATTTTGTTATCCCAAAATCCATATGGAACCACTCCTACATTAGATAAATTGACATCACAAAAGGGAGAAACTACTCAAAAATAATACATGAAACCATAATTTTCCACCATGTACTACAACCCATCTTTGAGACCACATCCTAAGGAGGAGGGAACCAAACTGATCACATAATGTTCCATCTTCTCATTCTCTATAATAGAAGCATTCCAACCACCAAATTAATACCAACATCAAATCAAATCGTCCCCTACAAAATTAAGGATAAGAACTATGAAGACTAGAAAGACCATCCATCACATCGAGTCATCATTTACATCAACTTGATTCTTTCCATATCAGTATCATTCATCTAGAAAAAGAAAAAGTGAGATATCATATAAAAAAGACACATGAAAGTAAAAATTACAAACAAAATGAACACTGAGAATACAATGTTATGATTTTATTCATATGTCAATGGGAGAAAAGCTGAATAAATTTCTTTTAGTTGAAAATATAGTACATATAAGTTACAAGGTAAGACAATATTTTTTGAAAAGTTACTTTGAAAAATGTAAGTCTCATTAATGTTATCTTCTATAGGTAACACCCTCATTCTCCACCTTTTTCAATGATTTTCCAAACCCAAAACTTCACCATTGAAATCTAATCCCTACAACACCTAGATGTAAAAGCCCTTATACATTTTAAAAAAATATGTCCCTAATTAATTTTAATTTTTTGATTTCATTCATTCAACAAAACAATTATTTTAAACAAACCATGACATACTAGGAATACATTATTACATGAATGCTTTAAGCTACCTATTAAATTGGTGACTATCAATACGATTTATTAAATTAAGAAATATATATAAATTGCCTCCACAATATATATATTTATTGATAAATTAATAGTAAATAACCATTCATTTTTAGTAAATCCAATTTACTTTTGAAACATATGACTTCTTTATAAAAGTTATCAATTTTTCTAAAAAATACTAATGAATAATTTGTAGAAATTTTATCAGTTTTATAAATTATTATCTATAAAATGTAGATCATTTTTGAAATTAAAATATATATTTTATCATGGGGTAAATATTTGATAATATTTTGAAAATATTATTATTCCAATGAATAGAAAAAATTGATTAATTTAGTGAATACTATATGGATAAAGATCCATTTTCGTTTAAAAAGGTTTCATAGTAAAATTAGTTTTCTTATATATTAAAAAATTCATTATGACCATTGGAAAAAAAATTATATTTTAATTTTTTATAGAAAAGTTATACGTTGTTTCTGATTAAAATGATGAAGTTTTTAATAACACGAACAAAGTGGTATGATGAAAACTAGCCTTTCTATCCACTGTAACATATCATAGAGATTTCGCAATTAAATGAGTTCACATTAGGTTTACCATTCTGATTCTGAATAATATCATGGTGTCCACGGTATGGATGATAATGAGGGGATTAACTATTTCACAATCATTCAAGTTAGGTTCAGTCTTTTCAAATGGAACCCAACAATTTTTTGTAGCTGGAAACACCTAAAAATTCCCAAATTCAAGAAGTTTCATGAACATGCTTTCCAATGGTAGGTGGTTGTTTTGAAATGGCCCCAATAATGCTTATGGAATCACATTGGTCGAGAGGATTGGAGGTCGGATCATCACACCTATTTGGGGAGAATTATTTCCAATTCCATGAAAATACTATAGATTTGATATATATATACGATTCTTTTTTTTATTCCCAAGTATGATGTGGATCACCCTAAATTAAAAATTAATCATTAGCATGCAGGGATTTGGAATAATCTGTCTATATCTGAAGTTCCCCATCAATGGAGGGATCTATATTCATCCAAGGCCCTCCATCAATGGTTCCATTTTATATAGAGATTAGGTATTATCATATTTTTACATTATGATTCCAATTTTAAACCATATAGTGAGGCACTATGGAGTTTTTCGTCATCCAGTGTGATGAGAGTTGTTTTTGTAATGAACCGACCTAGGTTGCCCTCAAAACAGGAACTCGACCCAATCCATAACATACCTAAAGTGACTTACTAATCCCCATGAACTGGAGACAGGAACCCTAGAATCAAACAACAAACTCGAAGGAATTATTTCACCCCAACCAAAAAACATATGACATGTATATAGACGAAGAAAGAAGAAACAACCAAATTCGAAAAGATATATGCCATAATTATAATAAAGATAATTGAAACAAATTACTGAAAAAGTATCCAAAACTCCAAGAGACAATTCCAATAGAAAATAACCAAAACCAAATAGTTACTCCATGTGGTGGAGTGGAAAAACTCACATCATTTCACCATGAGCTACACAACTGAGCTAACAAAAAACATTGTTTCCCCATTGTGGCGCCTTACCTTTCCCAGCATTGGAAGACATACAAAAGGTATACACACTACCAAGGAGGTGGGCAGGGTGTGAGATAATAGAGACAATAGGATCCCACCCATGCGTTCTATATCAAGTCTCTATATAACAATTAATGTATGATCATTTTAAATGAAACACTACATGATATGAAGAAAAACAGTTTTATAGAAAAAAATGGTAAACGTTTCCCTTTTATCATAGAACTAAAACAAAATCAGGTACATCGATTTCAAAGAAAAAAACTTCAAATCATTTTTCACAAGAATCAACATGAATAACGAGGATAAAATAGTAAAAATACAAGTGATACAAAACCACTGTAGTAAAAAAAGGTATCACAATACTAAAGAATACAAAATGTTAGGAAAGAGACAACACATACCCAAAATCTATGAAGAGTACATTGTGGTACTTGAATCCAATGATCTACATTCTAAGACTAGGGAGACACCCCAAAAATTAAACTCAAACATCATATATATATCTAGAGCCAATAATCTATACAATAGGAAAATATGAACATCATAGAAAGTGAACCCTCACAATTTAAAATTGCATCAAGATAAACATTCCACATAGTACTCAAGGTAACCCTTGTGCTCATTTTCAAAAACATATTGATGTTTTGAAAATCATTTCAAAACTATTTCACAAATCCATTCAAATACATTGAAAATACCCTTTCTCTTTACATTTATCTATAAGCATGAGAAAACTATTCTTCATTAAAAACTCTTTTCATCACACAAAAATCAATCATGCCAATTACTATTATAAATCGGTTTATAAAAATTGAAAAATAAGGTTCCCAAACATCGGATACCAATGGAACAGACTACCTAGAAACTCATATTGCACATGCCTATAATGGGATCCATAAAAACCCTAAGAATTATAAAAAGTACCTCGTATCCAATCAACATCATTAGATTTATGAAATATAGAAAAAACGGGTCTGTTGAAAGGAGGAAACCCACAATCCTTACGAAAGAATGCTCGTAACACCACGACCAATAAGGGAATGTCCTCTAGAATGAGATTGAAAAATAGATCTAAAATATGTAATAGATAAAACACCAACATAGACTAATAGATTTGATAGTACACCCCAAGGGTGCGACCTCGATCAAAGATAAAAAAGAAGGGAAAAGATCTCTTACCCAGAGAGAAACACCACAACCATAGTGAAGATCGAATTCCAATCAAATCATTATAGAATGATGGGAGTGTCCTAGAATATCCTAGTAATATCCATGGTTCAAGAACATGAGATCCTAGAACGAAAAACTTAAATGAAATAGACACGCACATATTTTAAAAATTGTACATGGGAGGCTACACGGCGTGTAACCCGGTTACACATCTTATAACCCGGTTACATGTAATGTAACCACAAAAGCCCCACATATATGAGAAAACGTGTTTCCTTGAATTATAATCCATTATTTTCATCATTCACAGTGTGAAAGATATATTTAGGTCCTGTAACCTATCACAATGTGATGACTTTCAGGACTTTCATCCATCAACACATACAGGACGTGTAACTAAGTTACACATCGTGAAATCCTCCAAAATCCAGTAGAAAAAGTGGTTAAATATAAGAGTCAAAAAAATATATGAATTAAACATTTCATGTATCCTAAAAATTCATTTTAATACCAATTTAGGAAATGAGAAAAGGAAAACCATGATGAGGTTAAATACATACCTGATAGATCAATAACAAGATATTATAAACTCCCCACTATAAAGAATTTATGTCCCCAGGAAGTCAGGTATGAGATGTAAGACCTAGAAAAAGATGAGGCAACTTATCCCTCATCATTGAACCATATTACCAAGTCTCATGATAATCAGATCCATGTTTCCATAGTATCCAAACCAATGGGATCGACTTCCCACACAATAATATCACTTGAGAGTCAACGACCTCAACTGGATTATTTGAAACAAAAACATCTTCCTCTAACTAAATATCTCCCCAACTAAAAAATTTGGGATGATCAGGATGGTACTTCTTCAGATGATATATGTGGAAAAATTCATGAATACATATCAAATGAACTAGAAATTCAAACTAATAAGCAACCTGTCAGAGCTGATCAGTGACATCAAACGATCCAACATATATTGGATCCAACATTCTTTACGTTTCAAGAAGACGGTGACCCAAACAAGGAGAAACATTTATGAAAACCCAGTCCCATACATAAAACACCATTTGATGATTATTCAAATCCATATATGATTTTTTTACTAGGCTATAACCAGACACCGATGTACCACCTGAATCATTGTCGACATCTCCTGGACCAAACATGGTCCAACTAAAAATACTTCTCCCACATACGCCCAACAAAGAGGCGATCTTCACAAGCAACCATACAATGACCTAAAGGGTTCCTTACTTATTGAAGACTGATAAATAGTGTTTTAAATGAATTCATCGAGTCTGAGGTGGCAATCCCATGATAAACCAAAATCAATGACATTGGCACAAATTATATTTTCTAAGATATGAATCACACGCTCCGTATAACTGTCTGTCTTTGGATGGTATGTTGTGCTCAAATTGACCTGGGATCCTGTTTCCTCTTAGATATAACTCCAGAATCTTGAGGTAAATGTAGTATCCCTATCTGAAACAATAGCATTAGGATTCCCATGTAACCTCAAAATATCATACACAGACAGGTTATCTAGATCATCAACCATAGTGGTATCCTTGATCGGAATGGAATGAAAAGACTTCATATACCAATCATCAACCAACCAGATAGAATTAGTCCCTTCAGGAGTCTATATAAATCCAATAACCAAATCCATGCATAACTCATCCCATTTCTAGATCAGCACTAGGATTGGATAAAGAAAACCATAGCATTTCATCTTCTCGTCTGTTATCAATTTGAATGTGTAACAACGAGACACATAATCTGCAATGTCACGCTTCATACCAAGACATTAGAGGCATCCTCTCATGTCTTAATACCCCTTTTTGTCACCTATATGGATGGGCCACAATGATCTATGACAATTAAACGAGTCTAAAATTCTCACGAATTGGGGGATCACAAATTTCTTCACAATTTGGAGTATACCATCTGAAAAAAGAGACCTCGTAGAAATGGTCTCCCCACAAGAAATGCATCCTCAAATTTTCCTAAACTCACTATCCTATAACTAAATATGTAAAATATACTCCACGACTGATTATGATAATTGACCACTTTTCAGAACCATGCATAAAACATCCTCCTGAGCATTTAGGTGAAACTGAGTCAAAATACCCCTAAGGTTCCACACCTTTGATTCTTGAATTTCCTTTGATGGTACATTATGCTAAGTTTTTAAATAAATACATTCCCATTTCTCAAGTTCTAGGTGATACCGAAGTCAAAAATATGATGTTATTCTTCCCATCATCTCTGTATAAGATTCCTGTATTTCTGAGAAATGATATATCTCAAACACTTATGATCATAGAATAATATAATCCCTCCTTAAAAAGGTAGTTCCACCAAAAACTAAGTGAATGAATAACTACTGAAATATGTAAATTTTTAGTGGGGTAATACTTCTCATGATATCAGAGGTGAAGATAGCCGTAAGAAACCACATGGTCATCCTGTATAAGTAGTCACCCAAAATTTGCAACAAAACCCTAACTAAATATCAAGTAGCCTTTATTGGTCTCAGGTAATAATAGGATAGGATAGGATGTCAAAAGTTATTTCATTTCATCAAAATAATGCACACACTTCACATATTGGGTGAATTTCACTACCTTCCTAGTAAGAGAAATTAATGGTGATTCCATATTAGATAAATCCATAACCAACCTTTCGTAGTGTCCCACATGAAAAATGAATATTCATATCTCAAATACATTCTGTAATTTCTTCGAAGACTAGGAAGTCTTTACATTATCTGGATTTATTTATAAGACATGTTTAAAAATATTGTTCCCTAATAACTTCACATCTTGAATACTAAAATGTCAGTTTGAATGTTTTCCATACAAACATTCACATCTTATAATTTCCATAACCAAACATAGATGGTGCCCATGCTCGCAATCAGATTTAAAATAAACCATAATATTATCCAATATCACTACCAAAAAATGTATCAAGATAATGTAAGAATTTCCAATTCATTAAATACATAACAACTGATAGAGAATTAGTTGGAAAAAATGTGATTAAAAGTTATTAATAATGTCCATACATTCTCCTTAAATTTTTCTTCAGAACATCAGCCTCTTGAACGCTGATATGATGATAACATAACCGTTGATTAATCTTCATGAACCACTTTTACCCCTTAAACAAATCATGCAAATAATCCACATGAGGTAGTGGATATTTTTTCTTAATAGTAACTTGTTTCAACTTCTGATAGTCCACAAACATCTGAAGTGAACAAAATAATTTCTTGGTAATGAGCATGGGGGATTCCCAATTTGTAACACAATGGAAAATAAACCTTTTTACTATAGTTCATCCAAATAAATTTTTAACTCTTTTAGCTCCACGGGTGCCATATGATAATATGGGGTCGATATCATCTGTGTACCAAGCATCTAGTCGATCTAAACTCTACCTCTTTCTCTAAAGGATGACTGGAGAAGTCATCTGGGAAAACATTAGAAAAGTCCAGAACAATAATAAAAATTTCAAAAACATTAAAAAAATCATATCACTTGAAATGACAGGCAAAAAACTTCTGATCTCTAGAAGGGAAGGCCCTATACAACCTGATCTAGGGTCCTGCTCTACCTGAAGCACACGAGTGCTCTCATCAAAAATGAGAAACAAAAAACATCAATGATAACAATCAACCTCATCTTGATGAGTGAAAATAAAATCCATACTAATGAGGAAATCAAATATATCCAAATGAAAAGTGAGAAAATCTCAAACCAACTACATATTGGAAACCCTTAAAGAACAATAAGGACATTGAAACCCCTTCCTCTCCTCTTTCATAGAGGTGTGACTTACTCCATTTGAATGGACATAAGTTCTATTGTATGTTTAAGAATATCAATAAAACATATAGATATAAATTATAGGGATTTACTGGTATCAAATAATATAATTTCTATAAAAGATGAATAAGAATAGTACACCTCACTATCACTGAACCTATATCGATTTCCACTAGACACTCATCTACTTATTGAAAATACCTCACACCTGAGGCCTGTAGCTAGAGACCTGTAGAATTTGAATTGTATGACTAAACTATATTATCCTTTAGAGAAAACGAACCCTGACCATAACAAACAATATTCATAGCCTCGTTGATGCATTGTATATTACTAACATATCCATAGTTATTGCATGTCTTCGCAGGAATATGACTCAAAATTATAGTTTGTATGACCTTAAAACACTAATAGTAGGTTAGAGGAATACTAATATCTATAGCAGACAGTATGGATGAGGATCTATGTTGGGATGCACCACCACCACTTCTGTGATGATCCTGCCACTTATTTTTCTTCCCATTCATGCCACTGAAGTAGCCCCTAAATGGAAGAGATGAGTGGGAAAATAGAATTTTCTTTCTATATCAATATATTTAATCATATATATATCCACCATATCCATATTGGTATAAAATTTAAATATAAAAACTTGTGATCTGATATCCAGTAGAAAACCCTATAGGTACTTTTGAGATGTCAACTAGTCACGCTTCATCACGGATGAAAAAAAACAAACAAGATAATCAAACCGATTGGTCTATATGGAGACCTAACAATATTCTTGATGAAAATATAGGTAGTTAATAAAATTTTCCAACATTAGAGACTATGTAGAAAACTGTTGGTGGAACAGTGTTTTGCAACCCTTTCAATCAAATTCCATGTGTCTGTCTGCCTGGACCACAGAATCCCACAATCGCTTTCCAGAACCCTCGATCCTGAACGTTGCACACATTACCTTGATAATATTATGTGTCTCTATGAATTTGAATGTTTTATCAATAATATCCATCTATCCCACTACCTCTTTAGGTTGATTCATTCCATTAATTGATGGCGGCTTTTCATGCAATAAATCGCGTCACCAATCTCTCTCTACTCCAACACATGGAAATACTTCAAAACCCATTTTTTGAACCCATGGTGCATCTTTAAAAACCTCATGAACTGAGTGTGTGGTAGTCTCGATGGTATTGTGATCCAATGATGGATTTATTTACAGAGAATCAGCTACACATTCTTGAGGAACTCACATAAGATGTCTCAAAGGCATACTATTGCACACTGAAATAGAAGGCATGATCAAAAAATAGATTAAATATAAACTGAAACCAAACAACACATATGTGGAAACTATGACTTAAAAAAACCCAAAACTAGAGACACACATCCCAACATTCCATGTTTACTTGAGTCTCATCATAAAATGAGTTAGTTAGACACTTATCACAACATACCTCTCAAGATCCAAATATCGTATTTCTAGTATAATAGATGTCCAAAGATATGGAATATCAAGGATATACCTCATCTGATACCAAATTGTAATGAACCATTCATGATTTCCCTTAAAACTAGTATCTAACCTGATCTAGAACATACTAGAAGGGCATTCTGGATCCCTACAGGCTCGCAACCAGAACCCAGGCATCAAACGAAAAACAAGTTGGAACGATTTGTCCCAACCTGAATAAGAAACATGGAATATATATATATATAGTAGATGCAATAAGATATTTTTGAAAAAAATAGATATATTCCACAATAGTAAGAAAGACTGTGGAAACAAATGACTGTAAAAGTAGCTAAAAAGACAAGAGAAAAGTCCAACTACAAAGGGAAAAAACCAAAATAGGTGCTCCATGTGATGGCATGGAATAACTCCAACTATCTCACCACCATCTACCCAAGTTACCTAACATAAAACCACACCGCCTCACTATGTTACCTTTCCATTCCCATCATCAGAAGACATAAAAAGGACTATGCACACTAAAGAGGTGTGCAGGTTTTGAGCTAACATGCTCAATACGATCCCACACAGGTGTTCTATATTACTTCTCTATATAACAATTCATGTATTCTACATTTAAATTAAACATTGAATTATAATTATTAAATCAGTTTTATAGAAAACATGGTAAACATTTCCCTTTTTATTATAGTAATAAAAAAAGTAGGTAGGTATTTTTAAAACAAAACTTTTTCATATCATTTTTTACAAGCATAAACATGCATATCAATTCTAAAAAAATACAAAGTCAAGAGATAAAAAACAACAGTAGCACCACATGCATCATAATACCAAGGAGTATGAAAGTTTAAGAATAAAAATACTCATACCCAACTTCTATGAACAATGTATTGTGGTACCCAATGCCAATGATCTATACTCCAAGTTGATTGAGGCACCCATGAAAGTGAAACCCCAATATCAGATATGTACCAGAGCCAATAATATACACTATAGGACAAGAGGAACACCCCATAATGTGAACCCCCACAATAGATGATGGGATCAAGCTAATCCTTCCACCTAGTACCCAAGGTAATCCATGTTCTCGTTTTCACATGCATCTCAATATTTCAAAAATAATTTCAAAACCAATTCACAAATTCATTTCATTTATTTGAAAATACCCTTTCTCTTTCCCTTTAACAATAATCAGGGGAAACCCATTTTTCTTTAAAAACTATTTTCCACACACAAAAAATCAATCATTTTAATTCCTTGTATAAATATGTTTATAAAGAAAGAATATTAAGGGTCATTAACATATGATAAAGATGAAACCACCTACCTCAAAACTCAAATAGCACAAACCTATAATGAGATCCAACAACATTGAAAACCAAAAAACCTCTTAGAAGGCCAAATAATCAAATACAAATCCCACGATTGATCTAATTTATAAAACAAGGGGTCAATGGAATGGAGGAAACCCACATACCTAAAACAATGAATGGCCACTACACCATGAAAAACAAGAGAATGTCTTATGGAACCTAATCACAACATGAATCTATAATAAAGATGAGAGATAACACTAACATATACCAAAAATTCTGATAACAAAACCCATGGGTGATACCATGATCGAAGACAATGAAGAAGTGAAAAGATCACTTACCTGGATAGATGCACCACAACTAAAATAAAGATCTAACACTGATCATATCATTCTAGAATGACAACAACATACCAAAATCACAACTGAATTATCCTAGGTCAAAAAAATATATCTTGGAAAAAATGAAATAAAATATCCATACGCCTGTTTTGAAAACTATATGAGGTCCATTACGGGGCATGAAACCTGGATACACTGCATGTAAGCATCAAAGTCCCAAACATGCTAGAAAATCTATCACCTTGGATTAATGTTTTGCATTTAAAACTTTCATAACATGAAACATATCTTCACTTCATGTAACATTTCATATTGTGAAGTATTTCATGACATGCATCCAGTAACACTTATATTAAGTGTAACCTAGTTAGACATTGTTAAATCCTAGCCTATAAAAAATACGGATAAAGCTGAGAGTCCAAAAAATATTAGAATTCCCCATTATATGTATCCTTCTAATTCATTATTTCCCCATACAGACAATGATAAAATAAAATCCATTATGAGCTTAATGATGTCCTTGATTGATCTGTAACATGATATAGTAATTTGGTTGTGGGGATCAAACCCATGAGTCAGGCTTCCTATATATCCTCATGAAATAAAATAACATAGTTTAATGCCAATTTACAAGAAAAATTACCTTTTAATGCAATGTGACAAAGTCCAAACCATGTATTTTAGCATCATGCAGTAAAAAAATCTGGTTAGATTGTGACTAGACCTTGTTTGGTGTGGGACTTATATCAAGGCGTCCTGAGGGACCCAGAAGAGATGTTGTCTCCAAGAAGGTGACATGATCTTATGGGGGATATATCTCAATAAGTATGGTGATGAAAGTGTCCATGATGGAATATGGCCCTCCAAGACTTATATAACCCTATGAAGATGTCTCTCAGAGAATATCAAGGAATATTTGTTCATTGGGTTGGGACCTCAAGGAGGTTTCCATCATATCCCATCTAGTTGGGAATTAAATCCCACATAGTTCTGAATAGGGTTATGCTTATACTGAAGAGTAGGCCCATTTGGGTATGTATGGTTGGGGATTACACCGAATAGGCTATCTATTTGGTTGGATTGGATATGGTTGGTGAATATAATGTATAGAGGACAATTTGAGGTCTGGGATTGTGTGGATGTCATGATTACTAGTAACCTCTAATCCAACATGATTCATGCACTCTGTGAGAAAAAAATACGAAGCAATATATCTAATGATCACATAATCCACATTTTCTTCAATGGATTGATACTGGATCCCAAAGGTAAAAATAAAGATATTTGAATGTTCTCATAACATATTTTATTTTTAAAAAAAAATTATTATCTCATTTTATGATTTATCATTATACGTCCTGGGAATGAAAGGATGCTGAATTGTTCCGCCTCTCATAAGAAATTATTGCTTCTTAATATAGGAGGGGTTTCATATGATTCGCTTATAGGGAAGAGAGGGGGATATGAATTAACCATTGAACGGAAAAGATAGTTTGATCCTCTCCCTCCCCACATATAATGAGGATGTCCATGTGAGAACCTACATGTTCAGGACCCGCATTACTATATGATTGTAAAATTGAAGAAATTCTAAGGTCCCCCTTATTATGATGATAAACAACATCAATCCTCTTACCATGTAAATGTAGACTCGAGAGGGAACATTGATGTGTCCAATGATATGATCATACAAATCAACTAGTTTTGGGAGGGGCCTTGGCTTGACTCAATTAGACTTGCTCAGGGAGGGGCTAATGTGGGGACCGATGGTATGATGGAGGGATGTTATGGGAGGTGGAGAGTATAATACCCAATGATTCCCCATTCCGCATAGAATTTTCTTATACATGATATAGTTCCCTAGGCATATCATGTTTCTATGGGGGTGATGGTGCCATCCACGTAGTGTTTCACTATGAATAACTCAATTCTTCCCACATTTCATTTTTCTAGAAATGTCAAGGTTCTTCATGTATATCATTTTTGTTTGTGGGCTGAGGTTCCTCCCATATATTGTATTATTATTTGGGGTAGGGATATATTCATGTATCTTTTTACTATATGGAGGTATGGATCGCAAATTTTCCATATACTAACACATTACAAAATTATGTCTATAAAGAGGTCATGCATTTGTGAACAGTCGGGTGAGTTTATATTCTTCCATAATGTTATGTAGTGGATTTACCTTCATGTAATCGATCTATCTTGCACATTATCCCAATTATCTTCTATTTTTTCAATTTGGACTACTATTATTTGTTCCCCAAAGGGGTATTTTATGGGAAAATAGAGGAATTGGAAATAGGGGTGGTCGGTCATCCATGTTGGGATAAGAGGCTTCATTTATGAGATCCTAATTAGGAAATATTATCCCATTAATTTTTTATTTCATGAGGTAAGAAAATACAATCATGGAATAAAAATGATTCATCATTTGTATGGGCAGTCATTTGAAGAGGTGGAAATCACAACTCTGGGACACAAGTGATCTTTTTTTCTTTTTTGACCACCAATGGCCACTAGTGCTTCAGGAGAATGATTTATTTCCTGGGACACCATGTGGAGTTGCAATATATATATATAGAAATTTTTTCTATGCATACCCCAACCTCCTTCATGACATAACCTCCTCTTCTAATGTTTTTAACAAAATTAATGAATCCTAGTTAATTTTTTCCTTTACCAACTGTATGGAATTCTTTTCTCTTGGTATGTAGAGTTTTCAAGACATAACAAATTCCCTTAATAAAATAGGAACTGATCATCAAAAGGAGGTGGTGGTTTTGATGAAGACATTGGTCATGTTTTGAATCAGTTTGCTGTATGCATATGGACATGCATTGTTTCCCACACCTATATTTAGGGGCTCAGATCATTTTTCTTTTACTGAATCTTCTCTTAAAATAGAGATCTCATGAACTCTCATCACTTTCCACTTCCCCAGATAGTTTTCTCCTTTGAGGAATAAATTTCTATGTACTCGAAGTCGTCATCTGTGAATGGTAATTTTTCACAGTGAATGGGTGGTTTGAAAAGAGAAGACTAATAAACATGTGAACTACTTGCCTTGTTTATTTATAGGGTGTGGGTGATGGTTCACAAGATTATTATTTGCATGCTGATTATTTGTGTAATGATGTTTCTCGGCTTGGTGCATCATGAATTAGTATTTCATTTCCTTTTATAATTTATTATTTTTAGGAATATTAATCCTTATCTTCTTATTTTGTTGTAGAAAATATAAAGCACAGACCCTTTACAAGCTACTCCCATAGGTTAGGATACTCTTTCTGTCGTATATGAGAGGATGAATGAAATTATTGATTTTTTTGGAAACAATTCCAAAATCATTGTTGACCAATACATCAATCTTTATTGAGAACATTTATTGCCATTAAAAAGGGATATCCAATTTTATATAAACTTCTTCTTTATTTATTTTGGCTGCCATCTAATTTTTTAATATTAATTTCACACCCAATAAATAATTTTGTGGACTATATAATCTGGGAAAAAAATATTCCATGTGCCAACATCTCAGAAAAGGGTCATTCATTCAAGAAAACACCTCCTTTAAATTTATTTTCAACTACACAAACCTGTTTCTATAAGAAATCATGCATGTTCTAGATAAAAATATCAATTTCTATCACAAAATTGTATAGAAGGACATGACATGAGAGCAGTTTTGGTGGTTGTAAAAATAATACATCCCCCCCAGATGCACATTTATCCTAGTCTGGGAGTGGACTTTCTTGTTTCTCCATATTTATGAGGAATCAAAATTTGAGTTGAATTTTGTGTCCTTGTATGAATATATCTGGGTATTGCAGACATACTCTCATTAGAACTGACCATTTCATCCATTGTTTATTACATTATGGAGTCTGATGCTAATATCTTCAATCTAGTTCTTGGGTAGGTTGAAAATAGTCTTTGGGATGTTTGACAAATATTTGGGGTTCCCATAATTTGTGATATATGTGATGATTTTATGCCACCCTCATCATCATGGTATGACATGTAAATGACCCCCACCCTTCCAAGAAGCTTATTAACAATTTGAAATATTTATTGAACGGTGGCCCTCACACGAAGAAAGATGACTCATTTTCTAATGGGATCAATGATTTTATTATGCTAAGAGGTCATGAGCCTTGAACAAGTAGGCCTACAACGTTCCAAACTCTAGAGAACTGAAGGTGTATCAGTTCCTATTAGACCATACATTTAAAGGGTCAATTTAATGAGTGGGACAGGAAGATCAACCCCAATGTTGACCAATTATTATGATAGGTATCCATTCATTCTGTGTTTCTTGGTGGATGAATACTTCCAATGCTTGAATATTATACAATGGACAAAGCCACAAACAATATAATGGTGGCTCAGTTGGCCACCGAGAGGTGCATTAATCATTCTATCCTAGTTTTGGAAATTATATTTACTTTTTTGGGACACATTAGTAAGGGGATTTAACCATATCGACCAGTGGACTAGTTCCAACACTTCTGGAATCTCAAGATATACCAATGGTACCAAACCATTGGTATAAACTCTACCAATGGTAATCTAAATTTTCACCTATAATCCCATTCGGAAAGGCCTATACTAACAATTCTCAGTTAACCTTTGGAATATGGTGATTTGAATTTCACTTTATCCAATGGTTCATAGTGAACCATTGATATAGACATAACCCAACAGTTTTAAAATGTCGTTACAGATTTATACTAATGGTTCAAACCATTGTTATAGGTCATTCGAACTTTTTTAAAACCATTTGGATTCCTCTATACTAATACTTCACTAGGAACCACTGGTTAAAGGCTGTACCAGTGGTTATAATACCATTGGTATAGACCCTCCCCACCCTAATTCCATGACCATCAGTATCCCCATAATGATGACAGAACATGAAATTGATAACACATAACCTACAATTGATATCATAGAACCTACAATGTAAGGAAATCAGAACATCATATAATAGAAACTAAAAATAATTAAAACAGAACTTTCAAAGCAACCAACATAGAATATTTAAAGAGATACAACATTAATAATTTGATGATTCATTTATCCATGGATAACGATCATATAAAACATCAGATATATTCACTCAAAAAAATGATCAAATATCAAATGTCATAAGTAACAGTAAAAAATGTAAAGGATCAATTTTTCCCTCATCACCATCACTATCGTCACCATCATCCTTATCCTTATACTCATCCTCAGTCTCATACTTGACCTCAACCTCATCCTCATCCTCTTCCTCATCCACATCCTTATCCTCATCCACATTCTTGACCTCATCCTTTCCCGATTTCTCACCATCATCTACACTAACACCACCTCTAGGAATTTTAACATCCTCACCACCACTATGGAAACTAACTGGTGTATTATATATTCTAAGAATCTTCAAAAAATATAAATCATAATATGTAACGGTCTCTAGTGGATTTAATGGACATAAAACATCCATCAGTTTCATAAATTCTACATTTTCCCATTGATTATATTCATCCACCTGCATGGCCCTTTTCTCATTTTCTGCCTTAGCCTCTGTAGAGACCCAAATCTTGACATACATGAAAATTAAATTTCTTTTATATAAAACATAATACATGACAAAAACAGACTCCCAAAGACCGTATTACTTTATTGTCTTTGGAAACTCAGAAAAAAATATTCTAATCATGGTGAAAGATCTTCAACATCTCCCATAAATTTATTGCCGTTTTTTTACATAAACCCTTTATTTATATCCTGGGGAAATGAAACCATAAAAATGTCGCATTCAAATGATCAGTATGGGTAAACAAGGAGAACATAAAACAATCCATAAAATTCTGAACGTAAAAACAAAATCATAAAATCTAAACATCACATTCTTGAGAAATGACATAAAACATGGTAGTACATAAGGCATAGATCATAAAAAACATTAATCATGATAAAATATCATGGGAATAAAAAATTTAATTGTGGAAAACCATTAATCACATGATATTATTCCCATAGTATCCAAGGCATTGCTTCCAAGACCATCATAGTAGACAAAGTCTATAACTGAACCGGGTTTACTTGTCGTTCTAGCCCTATATTACTAAACTGGATTTACTTGTCATTCCAGCAATGTTTATCTCAAGAGATATAAAACTTTACCCAATGCATTGGAGGGAGATATAGGTACAACCAATCTCATATTGTAATAATTCTTACGTGTGTGCCACAAAATAAACATAAATCATTCATCATAAACCAAATAATAAAATGGGTTTCTAAAACATCATCCCATCGTAACAAAATCTATATAAAACAAATGGATATCATTTCATCATAAGAATAATAAAACCATGAAAATAACAGAGATATTATAATTTAATCATAATCATACTAAATAATTTCATCTTAGATGGAAAATAGTTTTGATAAAACACTTGAACTGAATTTTTGAGGAAAAAATCCTTTCTTCTTCAAAATCATTTTCTTTTCACAAAATGCCATGAAATTTTAAAAGAAATTTTTTTTTGAAAAAATTAATGAAATATTGTATAGTATGCTTCATGAAAATAATGCATTATGAAACCGTAAAAATATGTTCATGCCGTATAAGTTAAAAAACATTCTCCTCATACTTTTTCTGAAAATGTCCAAAAGTACCTCGTATGGTAAACAAAAGAAAGATTCCCTACATTCCATGCAGTAAAAGTCATAAAAGTGTAAACATGACTTTACAAATACATGGAATAATAGTAGACATTTAATGAATTAATTTTTAGAAAACATGGGCATGGATGATAAACATAACCCCAGTAAATATTGACGAATAAACAATCTCAGATAAGAATGAGATTGGAATAATTATCACTTACCTTAGGTCTGATATGCTTTTTACATATCCAAACATCCTATATATTGATTTAAATAATGTAATTGACTTATTATAGAATCATATTCTTGTTATGATATCATATATGGTCATATTCTTATCTTCATATTAGTAATATTTCATTGCTACTTGTTATTCGGGTGTTCATGGATTTATGTTCTTATTCGTGTTTTGTCGAATAAACTCTTATTACTATTTTTAGGATATAGATACAACATTTACATAATGGTATTAGTGTATTATATATCATATTTATTCATCCAATGCATTTTTGTAATCATTATTCAGTGAATATCATGTAGAATGAGTAGCATCACATCGTGGAGATGGCAGGCCGTACGTATGCACGAGCGATGATATCATACCCATGATTGTGGAATTGTATTGAAGTGTATGGTGTATAATATTTCAGAATAAATATCACTTTACAATAATCATATATAGTTATTTATTCCATCCTTCTACCCATCCAAGCATTTTAGTAATGAAATATAAGATTACACCATGGCGTAGAGACGGTAAGCTATAAATAAGCACGCGTGGTGATTTAATTTTTTCACAGCATAGATAGAAGATATAATATGGTTGTTAGATATTCATAATAATATATCAGCATACAAGTGATACTGGAGTTATTACTTAATAATGAAACAACTCATATAGAGGAAGTAGGAGAAGAAATAAGTTTGAAAGAATCAGTAAAGGATATTACCTCTTCTTCGACGCGCCTCATCCTAACCTCCTCTTAGGGAACTAAAGATGTTCTTTGAAAAAGACCAATACCTCTAGTAGGTTTCTAGAGAAGTGGATAACAGAAATGGATAGGGTTTTGATGAATTTTAAAGCTCAAAATTGGTGTGATGTGGAGAGGGACGAGGTGCCCTTTTATAAGGAAGGAGAGGGGCATTTTTAGAAACCTCTTAAATATTAATGTATAACAAACTGAAACCCCTCTTAAAGACTTCCAAAATGACTCAAATTAGAAGATGAGATGATATAGGGTTGTAATCTCATTATCCAATAAAATTTAGACATGTAGGGAATTTTTTTAAACCTTATCAACATGATTTATCCTTATTTAATCTATTTAATTTTATTTTTGGTAATAGTATATTAAATTTTAAATAGTTATAAATAATAACTTATGTGTTTTGAATTGTACATAATTGGAAACTTTATGAAATTTTAGAGCATATAAATTTCAATTTATAATATTTAAATAATTTTGTGATTTTTAAAAATTTAATAATATGTTATTTTTATAAAATAAAAATAGTCTCAATTTTGACACTATTCAATTATATGAATTTAAATAAAATCCACACAAAATATATATTCGAACCAAAATATTTAATATATCCTAACATGTACTATTAATCTTAAAAGTTTGTGTATCACATTAAATAGTTCAAATAATATTTATTTTAATAATTTTAATACAATTTAATTGATATTTCAATCAATAAAATAATTTCTACATCACTATTGTGTCACTATTAATGATAATTATTTAATCCCAAAAAATATTAAATTAATTCAAATGATGTAGATAATTTTATTAAGTTTATATTGAATATTTATTTTTGATGTTTTATGATGTTTATCACTAAATTAGAATTATTACACTTATAAGATATACGAGAGTGACATGTTGTCACTTTCTTTCATTTTAATAATAATTACATCATTTTCAAGGTCAAAATCCCATGAAATGAATCTATTGCGACCCTTAGGTGATTTGGGTCATCTTATATTCATCTAATAAATTTTTTGAAGGTGTTATGGTAATTTTATAATGTTATTTTTACCCTTAATTAAATGATTTACATTTAATAGTGTTAAATAAAATCTATCGTAGTAACTATTCATAATGCATAAAAATAAAAAGTATCATATTAACATAATTTGGACCTAATGAATTCAAATATGGAATCCATTTTTATAAATTCAAAACACCTAATTTGAAGTGTTTAATTTAAAATTTATCCCACTGTTGAGAGAATGGGTTTTAAAAGTTAAAACATTACAATAGATTGAAATGTTTTTACCCATGAATTAAATGTAAAATTAATGATAATGAAATACATAATATTAAATGGTAAAAAGATATTCTATTTTTACTTTAAAACCATTCCATATTGTAATATAACCATATAAACTATCTTGATGAAAAAAGTTGTTTTTAATTAAAAGTTAGCGTATTTTACTATTCATCAAAATATGAAAGTTAGTAGAAACATATCAAAACATTATCCAATGTAAACTTTTATATCTTGATTAAAAATAAGATGTTTATTTTGTAAAATTTAACTCATAAACTTTTCAAAAATTAGATTTAAAATGGGTGCTCCATCAAAAGGCTGCAAAACTGCATTTTTTGAAAAATATTTTTTTTATCTGAAAAATTGATTTTATTCTCATACCTCATTCCAAAACATGTGTAAGATGAATTATAATGTTATAAAATTCAAATTTTTGTTTATACTATTCATAAAGGCTTATTCAAAATAATATTATAACAATATATCATTATTTAGTGAAACTTGGTATTGCGTATAACACACACTATTGAGGAAGGTCGCTCTTGCGTGTAATGCATGCCAAGTTAGAGTTGCGTATAGGGAAAGCTTCCTTTAGTGTTGCGTATAAAATACTAAAAATATATTTCAGTGATACATTGATTAAAATATATACTCGGTGTTGTGTAAAATGAATTTTATTTTAAATAACTTGAAATTGTGTGCATCGCAAGCCAAGAATTATGTTCCGTATACTACAATCTAATATGATGTTCTGTATAGCGCAAGCTAATATTGGTGAAGCATACAACAAAATACATCAAAGAAATTAAAAAAAATAAAAATCATAAAATCTCTGGGTGTTACATTATACCCCCCTTAAAATGAATTTCTCCCTCGAAATTCATCTGGGTTATAAGTGGTTTTCTACTTGAAAGTTTCTTTCATAGAAACCCACATCGTAAAAAGGAATACTAACACTAAATTTTAAAAACTAATGTATGAAACCTAATGGTTACCCAAATTAACTCTTCACTGGGTTTCCATATAGGAAAACACATTTGAAAACATGGACATGGAAGAGAAATCTAACTATCATGTTCTGAAGGAGAGTGGTAGGGAACATGGATAGGAAAAATCTAACAATCACAAAACCATAAATTTTTTTGATATAACGTACCATCTAATTCATTGGATATGATGGTTCTAGGAAAAAAATTTTGGTTTCCAAGATCATTTCCCTAACGTTGATCAATTTTTTTCATAAGGATAAATACTTACTTGATTTTAGAGTAATATCATTGTTTGTCATTTCATAATCAATTTCCACTTCATCTCCTATTTAAAGAAGCGAAGTTGAATTTTTCATTCATGAAGTGTTAGCAGATCATGTGATAGAATGATAGGTCATTCCATCTGTATTTATCACTAAAATATTAGCACAAATTATTAAATATACATAAGTCTGTCTATGGTGAGATTAACCGTATATGATTCCAAAAATGGACTTATACTTAATCTATCATACCGATTAATAAAATAAAACTAATTTCTACTAACCAGGGACTTTCTGTAGGCATGTGGTAGGCGATAAAGTCATGTCTCACTTCGGTTTTGGGTAAAATTCTCATAGCCCTATCCGATGAGACCGGTTGTCACCCATCCTACGGGTTGTCCTTTTTCTAAAACTATACTATTATAATATTTCATAAATAAAATCAAAAGGATATAGCCTTAAGCAATACTATATGATGCCTAAGCCCACGGGGGCTGGGTGAGTTGGTTCAAGGCAGTGGCATCCCATTGTTGAGGTTCCGGGTTTGAGTCCTCGCAAAGGCAACGTGCACCATACGCCAGCGATCCTCTCGTCCCCTAGAATCAGTGGGAACTGCCCAAGCCCAAGGTTGGCCACCTTGGGCCCAGCTGGGGACATGCGATAGGGGGTGGGGTAAGATCGCCTCGATACCCTCTAAACTAAAAACACGTTTTAAGCCCGCGGGGGCTCGATGAGTTGGTTAAAGGCGGTGGCATCCCGTCGTTGAGGTTTCAGGTTCGAGTCCTCTCAAAGGAAATGTGCACCAGACGCCAGTGATAGTCTCATCCCCTCGACTCCATGGGAGCTAGCCCAATCCCAAGGTTTTTTCACCTTGGGCCTAGCTGGGGACGTGCGACAGGGGTTGGGGTAAGGCTACCTCAATACCCTCTAAACCGAAAACATGTTTTCCCATGGGGGCTGGGTGAGTTGGTTCAAGGCGGTGGCGTCCCATCGTTGAGTTTTTGGGTTCGAGTTCTCGCAAAGGAAACTTGCACCATACGCCAGTGATCCTCTCATCCCATCGACTCCATGGGAACTGGCCCAATCCCAAGGTTGGACACCTTGGGCCTAGCTGGGGATGTGCGAAAATGGGTGGGGTAAGGCTGCCTCAATACCCTCTAAACCGAAAACATGTTTGCCCGCGAAGGCTGCGTGAGTTGCTTCAAGGCGGTGGCGTCCCATCATTGAGGTTTAGAGTTCGAGTCCTCGATGACGAAACGTGCACCATATGCCAGCGATCCTTTTGTCCCCTCAACACCGTGGGAACTGGCCCAAGCCCAAGGTTGGACACCATGGTCCGATCTGGGGACGTGCGACACGTGGTGGGGTAAGGCCGCCTCAATACACTATAAACCGACAACACGTTTTCCTGTGGGGGCTGGGTGAGTTGGTTCAAGGTAGTGGTGTACCGTCGTTGAGGTTCCAGGTTTGAGTCAGTGCAAAGGCAACATGCACCATATGCCAGTGATCCTCTCATCCACTCGACTCCGTGGGAACTGGACCAAGCCTAAGGTTGGCCACCTTGGGCCTAGCTGGGGAAGTGCAACAGGGGGTGGGGTAAGGCTGCCTCAATACCCTCTAAACCGACAACAAATAAAACCCCGCGGGGGCTTGGTGAATTGGTTCAAGGCGGTGGCGTCCCGTCATTGAGGTTCTGGGTTCGAGTCCTCGAAAAGGAAACGTGCACCATACTCCATCGATCCTCTCATCCCCTAGACTCCGTGGGAACTATACCAAGAACAAGGTTGGCCACCTTGGGCCTAGATGGGGACGTGCGATAGGGGGTGGGGTAAGGCTGCCTCAATAACCTCTAAATCAACAACACGTTTTAAGCCCGTGGGAGCTCGATGTGTTGGTTGAAGGCAGTGGCGTCCCATCGTTGAGGTTCCGGGTTCCAGTATTTACAAAGGTAACGTGCACCATACGCCATCGATCCTCTCATCCCCTCAGCTCTGTGGGAACTGGACCAAGCCCAATGTTGTCCCCCTTGGGCCTAGCTGGGGATGTGCGACATGGGGTGGGGTATGGCTGCCTCAATACCCTCTAAACCGACAACACGTTTTCCTGTGGGGGCTGGGTGAGTTGGTTCAAGACGGTGGCATCCCGTCATTGAGGTTCTGGGTTCAAGTTCTCGCAATGGAAATGTGCACCATATGCCAGCGATCCTCCCATCCCCTCGACTCCATGGGAACTGGCCCAAGCCCAAGGTTGTCTACCTTGGGCCTAGCTGGGGACGTGCGGTAGGGGGTGGGGTAAGGGCGCCTCAATACCATCTAAACCGACAATACGTTTTCCCGCAGTGCCTGGGTGAGTTGGTTCAAGGCAGTGGCATCCCGTCGTTGAGGTTCCGGATTCTTGTCCTCGAAAAGGCAATGTGCACCATATGTCAGTGATCCTCTCGTCCCCTCGACTCTGTGGGAACTGACCCAAGCCCAAGGTTGGACACCTTGGGCCGATCTGGGGACGTGAGACATGTGGTGGGGTAAGGCCGCCTTCATACCCTATAAACCGACAACACATTTGCCGGCTGGGGCTTAGTGATTTTGTTCAAGGCGGTGGTGTCCCGTCGTTGAGGTTCCAGGTTTGAGTCTGCACAAAGGAAACATGCACCATACGCCAGTGATCCTCTCGTCCCCTTGACTCCGTGGTAACTGGCCCAATCCCGAGGTTGGCCACCTTGGGCCTAGATTAGGACGTGTGACATGGGGTGGGGTAAGGCCACCTCAATACCCTCTAAACCGAGAACACGTAAACCCCCGCTAGGGGTGGGTGAGTTGGTTCAAGGCCGTAGCATCTCGTCGTTGAGGTTTCGGGTTCGAGTCCTTGCAAAGGAAATGTACACCATACGCAATTGATCCTCTCGTCCCCTCGACTATGTGGGAACTAGCCTAAGCCCAAGGTTGGCTACCTTGGGCCTAGCTGGGGACGTGCGACAGGGGGTGGGGTATGGTCACCTCAATACCCTCTAAACCAACAACACGTTGTCCCGTGGGGGATGGGCGAGTTTTTTCAAGGAAGTGGCGTCCCGTCATTGTGGTTCTGGGTTCGAGTCTTCGCAATGTCAATGTGCACCAAACTACAGTGATCCTCCTGTCCCATCAACTCCGTGGGAACTGGCCCAATCCCAAGGATAGCCACCTTGGGCCTAGCAGGGGACGTGCGACAGTGGGTGGGGTAAGGCCGACTCAATACCATCTAAACCGAAAACATGTTTTCCCTTAAGGGCTGGGTGAGTTGTTTCAAGGCGATGGCCTCATGTCATTGAGGTTTTGGGTTCGAGTCCTCGCAAAGGCAACGTGCACCATACGCCATCGATACTCTCATCCCCTCGACTCCATGGGAACTGGCTCAAGCCCAATGTTGGCCACCTTGGGCCTAGCTAGGGACATGTGACGGGGGGGTGGGGTAAGGCCGCCTCAATACCCTTTAAACCAACAACACGTTTGAGATCGAGAACTTCTCTATCCAAAAAGTAGAGAGTCTCTCTCTTGAACTCCATATGGAGAGCTCCAATCATGGTCTGGTGCAGCTTATCCCGATCAGATTTGTTGATGATATTATTGGACATTATGATATGTTTGCAGTGTGTGGTTGTAAGCATCCTCAGGTCAGAAGGAGTGTTGGAGGAGTTCTTTCTGATGAGGATCACTCATTTGATCAAGGTAGTGAGGAGGTGATGAAGCCCAAGTCAGAGGACCGTGGGTCTGTTTATGGTGGACTGTGGTTTGGTTTTAGGTGGTTTTGTCCAACAACTATTTCGATGACAACCCTGGAACGATGGGTGTAGGCCATCTTGGGGTATGGGACCACAGTAGTGGCTGCTGACAGATCAGTCTTCCCGGTGGCGGTGTTTGGCGGATTTTTCACCCAGGTGGATGATATATCTCCCCGGTGGCAGATCTGGCTCCCCGGTGGTGACGATGGATGTTGGGGCTGGTCGGATCGTGCAGTGTGTCGGGTCGTTCGACCCAACGGTAGAGTAGCTTGTGAGGTATGGGATCCTGGTGTCAGCGATGGTGGATCTTCTTGGGGATGACATGCTCTGGTGATTGGTCACCGGTGTTGCTTGAAGCGACCTCGGGTTGCAGTATAGCAGAGGCTGGTGATACAAGGAGCTCGATTTTCCATGACGGCAATCGAAGGCCTGACGGTATTGGCTGATGACAGGGATGATGAAGACCACAGAGGTTTTTTTGAGGCATTTCAGGTCATAGGAAGATGATGGAAGAGATGGAACCCGGTGCAAGTTGGCATCATAGTCGGTGGCTCGCGATTATGTCAGCGAGGCCCTTGATGGATGACTTTGAGATGCGTTTTGGGTATTATGGCTACAGGCTGGCTAGCTGGCACGTTTATGGAGATGCTCACCATCACAAGGGGTTTGCCAGCGAGACCTCGGGATCATAGGATGACCTTGGGATGGGGTCCTCGGGACGTGGGGTAGGTGTCCTAGGGATCCTGAATTGATGACGACTTTGGGATGCCCAAAGTCAAGACTAGAAACAGTGTTGTGATTTCATCTTGATTTTTATTTTTATTGGCCTGCTATCTTCCAGGGTTGGTTTTTTGTGGGGCTTCAGCCCGTGTATTGTTTGGATTTGGTGTTTTTTTATTTATGGGGTTATTGGGTCTCGATGTTGTTGGGTCTTACTGTGTCTAGGGGTATTTAGTGTACCTCATTATTGTTTTCTTGTACATTATCTTTTTTAATAAAATTTGAAGATCATGAGTTAAACTCATGGTCTGCACCATTTGGTATATATGATGACTAAATTAATCCATTCCAACCTTTAGGCTTATCGAAAATACTTCCATCCAATCAAATAGTATAATAAATATGATTACTAGAAAGGTCATCTTCCAGGAATGTGAATACAATCATTTATCCCCCATATATCAAAAGATATATCTTTTTTTGGTCATATTCCAAACACATGAATACCTTAATCATGTATTCTCTTGAAACATGAATTACCAAAGAATTTTTGTGAAACGCAAATACTGTCAAAAGTCAACTCTTTCCACATACCAAAATCCCAAAATTTTTATATACTCAAACCATGATATCACTTTGTCCTTGTATCAGTCATGAGATCATTAATACTATCAAAAATTTCATTATCTCTTTATCCATTCATTATGTGCATATCATCTTCTTTACAAAAATATTTCATTTACTTTTCGTGGTTACAGGTACCATATAATTATTGAAAATCACAATAAACCAATACATAGATATTCCAATATTCCAAGATACTATAAATGAGATTCCACAACATTATTTTGGAAACCCATTACATAAGCACTTAATCATTACACTACATTATTGTCATACTCAAATTTTCCAATAGTGATCGCATGTGACTTCCCTTTGTCCTTTTCCTTAAGAGGTTGTTGATATCGATCATCATTAACCCTTGGATTATGGCATTGGTTAGCATAATTCCCCATTTCCTTGTACTTGTAGCACTAAAGTGTTGGTGGTGCGTTCTCTGTAATCTTTTCTCTATTTACATAATTAGGTACCTTTTCCCCATTACATCGACACTCATCTGCTCGATGACCTTATTTTCCACAATTAAATCATTTTCTATACCCTTTAAAAAAATCCACCATGATTCTTTCCACACATTGAGCATAAAGAAACATTCGTCTTCTTTTCACCATTGTTTTCAGATTTTTCCTTGAACTCCATCTTTCATTTCTTGTCATAACCATGAGATGGATATGTAACAACAACTTCCAGTTCTACCTTTATAGCACAACGCACAATTTCTTCATAGCGACTAAAGTCATTTATAGATAATGCCCTTTGAAGACTTGGTTTTAAGCCACTAAAGAATCGATCAACTTTACATTCAGGTTGGATGATAAAGCCAGATGAATACCTTTCAAGCCTCATAAAATTCGCCTCGTATATACCAACAGATTCATCATCCTTTTTCTTAAGCTCAAGGAAGTCATTTTCCATCTTTGTTCGGAAAATATGAGGGAAGTACTTATTGAAAAAACATGTTCTTGAACTCATTAAATTCCATGGATTCTATTTCATCTTGGGTCTTTATATTCTTAATTAAGGTATGCCACTGGTCTGCTTCACCTTCTAACCGGTAAACAGGAAAAATGAATTTTTCATGCTCTGAATAGCGAATTATGGAAAATATCTGTTCAATGGTACTAATCCATTGTTCAGCAACATGTGGATCATAAGACCCACTGAAAGAAGGTGGACGTTGCCTCATGAAGGACTCAACAGAATATTATTCCTTTCTCTACTCATTTGGAAGTCTAGAATGATTCATAGCTTATGTAAGTATAGCAATAAGATTTTTCACCCCATATCCCATAACATTGGTTTGTTCCGGAGGAAAATCATCACAATCTCCACTACATTGATCAACATGGTTCCTTCGGGTTTCATCCATCGTCAAAAACCAAAAAATAATAGTGTTAGAGGCAAAAATCATGCTAGAAAAACAACATAATAAAGGGGGAGTACCTTCAATATATTACATATTAGGATTAATTCTATGATGATTACCATAATTCTAGGACTATAACATATATGTATACTTATCCTTAGGGATATCCCTATACATACCTTAGAAATATCTCTAGGGACCTCACTAATGTTTTCGCACCCTAGTCTCCAAAGGTAGAATAAACCATCTCTCTGATACCAACTGTAGAGACCCAAAGCTTAATGTACATGGACATTACATTAATTTTTCTGAAAACATATTACATGTCAAAAAAAGACACCCAAAGACAGTATTTGTTTAGTGTCTTTGGAAACTCGAAACAAAATATTCTAATCTTGGTGAAAGATCTTCAACATCTCCCATTAAGTTCTTCCCCTTTTTTCATAAATATTTTATTTCTATCTTCGGGAAAATAAAAAATAAAATTTGTGAGCTCAAATTCTCAGTAAATTTAAATATAGAGAACATAAAACAATCCATAAACATTTGAACGTAAAAACAAGAGCATGAAATCTAAACATCAAAATCATGAGAAATGACATAAAACATGGTAGTACATAAGGCATGGATCATAAAGAAACATGAATCATGATAAAATATCATGGGAATAAAACATGTAATTTTCGTAAACCATTAATCACATTATATGATTTTCAGAGTAGCCAAGGCATTACTGCCAAGACCATAATAGTGGACAATGTCCATTACTGAACTAGGTTTACTTGTCGTTGCAGCCCTATATTACTGAACCAGATTTACTTCTCTTTCCCTCCATGTCTATCTCAGGAGATATAAATATTTACCCAATGCATTGAAGGGATATATATGTCCCACACATCTCATATTGAAATCATTCTTACTTGTGCCATGAAATAAACATAAATCATTCATCATAACCCAAAGAATAAAATGGGTTGCATAAACATCATCACATAATAACATAATCCATATAAAACAAATGGAAATAATTTCATCATAAGAAATATCAAACCATGTTAAAAATAGAGACATTATAATTGAAACATACACATACTAAATAATTTCATCTTAGATGGAAAATAGTTTTGATAAAATAGTTGAAATGAATTCGTGAGGAAAATATCCATTCTTCGTCAAAATCACTTTCTTTTAACAAAATGCCATGCAATTTTAAAATAAAGGTATTTTTTTGAAAATAATCATTAATTCTTGTAGATTATTCTTTATGAAGATAAGGCGTTATGAAACCATAAAAATCTGTTCATGCCGTATAAGTGAAAAAAACATTCTCCTCGTACTTTTACCGAACAAGTCAAAAAGTACCTCGTATGGTAACTGAAGGAAATATTCCCTACATACCATTCAGTAAAAGTCAAAAAAGGGTAAACATGACTTTAAACATACATGTAAGAATAGTAAATATTTTATGAAATCATTTTTAGAAAACATGGGCTTTAATGATAAACATAACCCCAGTAAATACTTACGAATAAACAATCTTTGATAAGAATGAGATTAGAATAAGTATCCTTTACCTTAGATATGATATGATTTGTAGGTATCTAAACTACTTGTATATGATTTAAATAATTCCATTGACTTATTCAAGAATCATATTCATTGTTATGTTATTATATATGGTCATATTCTTATCTTTTTATTAGTAATAGTTTATTGCTACTTGTTATTCGGGTGTTTAATGATTTTTGTTCTCATGCGTGTTTTGTCTGATAAATTCTTATTCCTCTATTTAGGTTATAGATAAATCATTTAAATAATGTTATTATTGTAATATATATCACATTTATTCATTCATTTAATTTATATAATCATTATCCGGTGAATATCATGTAGAATGAGTCGCATCACATCGTGGAGACGGTAGGCAGTATGTATGCACGAGCAATGATATCATTCCTATGATTGTGGAATTGTATTGAAGTGTTTGATTTATAATATTTTAGAATCAATATTTCTATACAATAACCATATATATAATTCTTGGATCCATATAACCATCCATGTATGTTAGGGATGAAATAAAAGATTACACCACGGCATGGAGACGATAAGCCGTATGTACGCACGCGTGGTGATTTTATTTTTTCATAGGATGGATAGAAGATAGAATATAGATGTTTCATATTAATAATAAAATATCATTATACAAGTGATACTGGAGTTATTAATTAATAATGAAACAAATCATATAGAGGAAGTAGGAGAAGAAATAATTTTGAAAGAATCGGTAAGGATATTACCTCTTCTTCAACACGCCTCCTCTAAATCCCCTATTAGCACCCTAAAGTTGGTCTTTGAAGAAGGCCAGGACCACTAGTAGGTTTCTATAGAAGTGGAGAATTGAAATGGGTAGGGTTTGGATGTCACGAACCGTCCTCATGTCCCGTGTCGTGACTACCCCAAGCCCTACTTCCATAGGCCAGGGGCTGGCGACTAGCACCAAAGGCGTAAATCCTGATAACTGGGAAGGCATTGCCTTTATAAAAGTAAAAAAACACCACAGATTATAAGTGGAAGTAATACACTAAGTACAAAAGAAAGTGCTGAAAATTAAGTGGGCCAGAATACAAACCCAAATGAAAGTACAGCTACAACTGAATGAAAGTACAACAGAAAAGACAAACAGCTGAATGAATAGAAGCAGCTCTTGGGTCATCCACCTCGGATCCTACCTGAAGGGTTGGTATAGATAGCGCAGCTCCTGGATCGTCCACCACGGATCCTACCTGAAGGGTAGGTACAGATAGCCTCCACAATTCTCTTGCCCGTCTACCTCCTCTGAGTATCATGTCATCGTGAAGTCCATCTCCGGGTACTGACTCGTCGTGAGGTCCACCTCCGGGTACCATCCAGTCCTCGAACACTCGGCCTCTGTCAACGTTGTCCGTCGTCTGCAACCAACACAATGAGGTGCGGGCATAGCCTGTACAAAGGTGAGTATATGATACTCAGTAGAGACCCCGATTCCCTTAAGGTCTCACTAAATCGAACAAGGATAACCACAAAGAAGGATCTCAACAGATAACCCTTACTTCGGTATAATCACATACTTATACATAAGTTATCAAGTAACCCATCTCAATCATGAGGAAACACAAAGGTTATTAAATCAACGGATAACCACTACCTAGGTATATGCCCATACATATACCTAACTTATCAAGTGACCCATCTCAATCATGAGGTAAACACAAAGGTCATAGACTCAGATCAAACCAGGATTTTCATTATCGAAACCGTAACTGCTGAAGAGCTCCATCTCTGATGAGTATAGTGATCCTGTCAAAACTCTAAGATACTGCTCACTAACCTAAGACTGGTGAGGTATTCCTCCTACCGAGTACCATGGGTTAGACACCCAAACAAAATAGTGCCTCCCGCTATGGCCTGCCACCCCAACACAGTAGTGCACCCCCCTAATAACCTGTAGAGGTACTCCTTCTGTTGAGTACCGTGGGTCTACACCCAAACACAGTAGTGCTCCATCTTCCATGGGTCTACACCCAAACATAGTAGTTCTCCATCCACTGGGCTAGTCAACTCATTCTAAGTCGATTCGGTCAAGCAGTCATCAGGTCTCAGCCGGATACACGGTCTCCGTACTCCGTACGCTCGTCTCTGGGAGGGTCCGCTCCATGAGCTACAGGTCGGTACTCCATGTATCTCAATGTCCCATGAAGAAGTATCTCAAAGGACCGCCTCGCCATAGGGGTCTCAACGCAATAGACGACGCGTCAATCGGGCGCCCGGTTTGTGAGTTATTAGACTTTTCAACCTAGGGTTCTGGTTGGTTTCATGTATGAACCAACCCGTCCGTATCTCAATTGTACCCCCGAACTCTAATAGGGTATACTCATAGGGATCGTTTCTCGATGTGATGACCAACACCACTGACGGTTCGTCAAACGGACGTCCGGTCTGAAAGATATCGGCTTTTCTGTTCCAGGGGCCCGGTTGGATTTCGGGTACAATATAACCCAGAAATACTCCAATTGCATCCAAACCTCAGTTCAATTATGCCAAAAGTTCTGTCTCATCAAGAGGAATCCAAAAAAGTTGACGGCACGTCAATCGGACGTTCGAAGCTCAAGTTATAAGCGTTTCAGCTCCGAGGGCCCGGTTGGTTTCGTGTTTGAACCAACCCGGCCATACTCAAAGTTTTCCAAAACCTTGAGTGGAATATACCTAAATGACCATCTCGATCCATGGATCGCTATGCAAATGATGGTGTGTCGATCGGAGGTCCGTAGCCCAAGATATTGGCAAAAGACCATAAGTGATCCGAAAATGGGGGGTCTGGGCCCAGTCCGACCCGGCCAAACCACCCTTGGGTCGGCCCGAAACGGTTCGACCCGACCCAGGTCCAGGTCTGAACCGGTAGGGCGCGGCCCAGCCTAGCCTGGCGCTGGCGCGGCGCCTGCGCGGCCAGCGGGGAGCGGGGGGTTACAACCTCCGCTGTTGAACGACCCGGAGTGGCATTAAGTCGCGCCGCCCAATCCGGAAGGCCTTCGGCCATTCCTGTTTCTCTTCCACCGCTGCGGGTGAGCCGCGGCGGTTTGCTCTGACGGCGTGCTGCCTTCGGCGGACCATCGGTCTCGCTCCGATGGTCCGTTTTGCCTGCCTTCTTCCCCAACGGTCCTCCCGGGACCGGATCTTCACTGCAATGTCTTCAAATCGCCTCTCCAGCCCATTCCGTCATAACCCATCGATCCGCACATCAAATAAACAACTACAGAGTCTTCAAATCTCCTCTGCGACCCCGACTTAGGCCACGGTTTCATTCGGACTCAACAGCGCGATGCGACGGCACCGCGCTTCTTCGTCGTGTTCCTCTTTGTTTCCACAAAGTGCCATTGCACCGCGCTACCTTTGTTTGTGCCACGACAAACACAACATAAAGGGGGGAGGAGGGTCGGCCATGTTCATGCGGTCCAGCCCCCTCTCGTTAATCCGATATCAAGCGGCTATGAAATTGATGTTGGACGACAATGAACATTTATGAACAAAACAAACCCCTACCTCGATGAAGTCGTCGAATGAGGATTGTTGCGGGAAAATGTCATCGCGGAAGATGACGTCACGGAATGAGGCACCGTAAGTATCATCGGCATTGCGGTACATGGCGTCGTGGAGAAGAGAATTTTCAGCATCGTCTTACACGGCGTCGCGGAGAAGAGGATCATCGGTGTCACGGTACACAGCGTCGCGTCGTCGATCTCCGAGGAATCAGCGTTCTTCGTCGTCCTTCGTCGGAGGCTGGCGTTCTTCATCATTCTTTGTGTTCTTCAACAAGGAAGAACCTTCATAAAAATTGAAGTCTCTTCTTTGTTCCACACAACGAAAAAACAATAATAAAATAAGGTTTCTCTTATTTTACTCCTCATGTAAACCCTTTCAAAATTCGAAAAGAATCCATGAATTAATTAGCGTGTGTTGACCCATTAATGAGGCGTTTGATAAACAAAACAAATTTGAGAGTTGACTTGTCATTAAGTGGGGGTTCAGGTGCATTACTCAATTAATGGTGGGTTTACAAAATTAAAGACAGAGGTGAGGAGTTATGGAAAAAGTGAAGGGGTGGGGCTCATGTGGGCCCTACCTCTCTTTATTCTCCCAAGGGAAGTTAGCAACCCAACATGTCTCACTCCATCTCCCACACCTAAGAGTTAAACCACATAAGAGAGGTAAAAAGTGTTGTGACACAAAACATACACCACATAGCAAGAAATAAAAATAAAATTGTAAAACAATTATATTTTTATTCCTCACTCTTTTTTTAACAACTCCTCTCGAGAAAACGCAACTCTATAATGGGTCTTCTTAAGCAATTACCAGTGTTGCGGTTTCATTAGTGCCCCGGATTTCTATTCCGAGCACTGGTTAAAAAGTTAGAAAAACCCACTTGTTTTTTCACTGAACGTACCCAAACTAATCTTCGGAAATTGATTTCGGGAACAACATGCCTTGGAATCAGTTGCCGTCAGAAACCGCATACTTGTAAAATTCCAAAAAAAAAATAAGAAAAAAAATTCCTTGAAATTTCTGGGTCTTTACATTACTCCCACCTCAGGGATCTACATCCCTGTAAAGCTATAACACAAACTAGGGAAACAAAAGTGGTACTAAGCACGCATCTGAGCCTTCCGCTCCCATGTGCTCACCTGGAGGTTCTCGTACTGCCAGTGAAAGCGCACCCGAGGAATCGACCATCTACATAGGATCCGCTCCTGTTTGTCTTAGATCCCCACTGGAACCTCTGTGAATGTCACCCTACCATCGACGTCCTACTTCCTAAGGTCGATGATGTGTAAAGGATCATGCACGTATCTCCTCAGCTGAGATACGTGGATGACATCAGGCACCTGGGGCAAATGAGGTGGAAAGGTAAAACGGTAAACCACCTCGCCTACCCTGCTGAGGACCTAGAAAGTTCTGTTGAACCTCGGAGATAAATTGTCGCCTCGGCCACATCTCCATAATCCTCATCGAGATGAGACCCGTATAAGTATGTTATCGCCATCCTCGAACTCTAGAGGCCTCCATTCGTGATTAGAACTGAAACACAAAACTCTTACTGCCACGTGGGTAAGGTTGGTCTTCCCAAGTGTGATCGACCAAACCCTCATATGCATGAGTTTATCGTGTGCTTCCTGGGGTTTCCTTTTCGCTGACCAAGGAAATATCATCCCGACGTTGTAGTTATACCGCAACCTTTTTTCCTAATACAGTAAATTTGAGCATGAACTGTGAATCCAATCCATACCGAGACCAACGTCATAAGGCCTCAACGCTGCCCCCATGAGATTACAACCGAAACTCTCTCCTCGAGGGTCAGACCACACTGTTGGCGTAAGTGTGATTATCGAGTCTCCTCCCAAGGTATCTCCAGATGTGAGGGTAAAGTCTACAGCTTACCGGAAACTCTAGGTCTTGGACAAGATTCGTGGATGGAAGGAATGATTCATATCAATGTCTGTTACTACGGAAGCTATTAGTGGACACAGACCATCCCTAGAATAATTTTTTTAGCCATTGATTCACACTCCTTGACCCCATGCAGCTACTCTTTTTCCCTACATTTTAGATCCATGAGCCAGGCGGGGAAAAATAAGGCGGGTGGTTATAGCATGTTGAAATGTACACCACCTCATGTTTCTCTCCTAACTCTGCCTCCACGTCTACTGATTCTCAGACTCATATCTACATAATGCTTCTTCTTCATGAAACATTTAACACGCCTAGGTATCTATGATTGGCGCTAGTTTCCTGTTTCGTACTGCACTGTGCAGTCTTCATCTGCTCCTGGATGATCTGCATCTTCTTTTCCTATGATATGTAAGAGCTTCAAAGATTTCTCCATTGCCGAAAAGATAAACTTAGTCTCATCCCCTGGATGAACCACACCCATTTCCTAATATAGTCAATTCTGACATGAATGATGCATTCATGCCATGGATGACGTCGTAAGGCCTCGACGTTACTACCATGATATCCAACCGTCACTCTCGCCTCCAAGTGTCGAGTCACACTGTCGGCATCAGTGTCGGGTCACTAGGTCTCCTCCAGTAGGTATCTCAAAAGTTAGGGTCAAGCCAATAGTTTTTATTCAGGATCTCTTAGTATCAACCAAACAGATGGACAGGAAATCAAACATCACAATTATAAGTGTCTTTTATTACTGCAGCTCGAAGTACAAAGACACAAATAAAACAGAAACATGGAACTAAAAGTATAAGGGACAAAAAGGAATGGATTAGTTCCGCTCCTATCCACCTTCTTCTAGAGATCTACTGCCTTGTACACTACTCGGTTGTTGCTCAAGCACCGGCTGCTGCTTCTGTCTTGGTGGATCCTCCAATGCCTGCAGATAAACTGTGCGAGGGGTCGGACAGTCACGTGCCAGGTGAGCCTTCCTGCCGCATTCATAACACTTCCCACTCCTCGTATGGATGACTTTGTTTCGTTTGCCTTGCACAACCAAACCTGTATCCCGATGTCACCCACCTGCTGGTCTGGTCCTCTTGGACCCCTGCATCATCTGTCTACTACCTATATATGACTCGGCTACTGATGAAATATCTTGCGACAAAGGTAGAAGCTCCTAAGCATGCTCGGAGTGTAAAGTCACTGGTATGAACTCCACCCTGAAGAAGGTCTCAACGTATCCCCATGTGAAGGTCATCTCATCACAAAACTGGAGAATCCGGCTCCACTATCTGCATGTTGCTTCCTGAAGGAGGCTGGCATAAAAGATCACCAAGAAGTCCGCTGGTGTACCCACTATCCTGAAAAATCCCACCACAGCCTCCATCCAATCCTCAGCTGCCTGTAAGTCCGTCTCTCCCCGAATCCTGGGTGGCCTATGGCGCTGGAACTCCTGCAGTGCGCTCAAGTGGCATGCATCGCCTGCTGCTGGGGCTGGTGGAATTGGTGGCCCAACGTATGGTAGTATCGATGGTGCCTCCACTAGTGCCTCAAATGTATGATGTCCCTATACCGAGGCCTCGTCGCTCAGCAAGATGTCAGTACATATATCCCTCTAGGCTCAAGTGGGTCGTCCGTGGAAAGACATCCTGAAAGAAACATACGTGACATGGTCAAACAATTATACCTGGTGAGCTGACCTGGTTTGATCTGTTTTAAGGGGAAAACATTTGAAGACACACATGCAATTAGTGTTTTCGTGCACTGAGTCAGAAATCAGAGGTCAGGGTCCTGGTGTATGGATATGTAGGCCGCCCGCATCGTCACTGGATTCCCTAAACTGAATACCACACTCAGTACTCTTAACACTATTTCTTCATAGAAAAGAAATTTCGGAGTTATAAGTTCTGCGGTAGAACTGACTCCTCTGATACCAATTTTTCACGACCCGTCCTCACGGCCCATGTCGTGACTACCCCAAGCCCGCCTTCCATAGGCCAGGGGCTGGCGACTAGCACCAAAGGCATAAATCCTGATAAATGGGAAGACATTGCCTTTATAAAAGTTAAAAAAACACCACATAGTACAGGCGGAAGTAATACACTAAGTACAAAAGAAAGTGATGAAAATTAAGTGGGCTAGAATACAAACCCAACTAAATGTACAACTACAACTGAACGAAAGTACAACAGAAAAGGCAAATAGTTGGAAGAATAGAAGTAGCTCCGGGGTTGTCCACCTCAGATCCTACCTGATGGGTAGGTATAAATAGCGCACCTCCTGGATCATCCACCATGGATCCTACTAGAAGGGTAGGTACATATATCCTTTACAATTCTCTCACTCGTATACCTCCTCTGAGTATCGTCTCGTCGTGAAGTCCACCTCCGGATACTGACTCATCTTGAGTTCAACCTCCGGGAACCGTCCAGTCCTCGAACACTCGGCCTCTGTCAGTGATGCCTGTTGTCTGAAACCAACACAACGAGGTGCGGGCATCGCCCATGCAGGGGTGAGTATACGATACTCAGTTGGGACCACGAGACCCTCAAGGTCTCACTAAATCCAACAAGGATAACCACAAATAAGGATCTCAACAGATAACCCTTACATAGGTATAAGCCCATACTTATAACTAAGTTATCAAGTAACCCATATCAATCTTGGGGAAACACAAAAGTTATGAAATCCACGGATAACCACTACCTAGGTATATGCCCATACATATACCTATGTTATCAAGTGACCCATCTCAATCATGAGGTAAACACAAAGGTTATAAACTCAGCTCAAACAAGGATTTTCATTATCAAAATTGTAACAGCTGATGAGCTATGTCTGTATTGAGTACATTGATCCTGTCATGACTCTGAGGTACTTCTCACTAACCTAAGACTGCTGAGGTACTCCTCCTATCGAATACCACGGGTCAGCCACCCAAACACAGTAGTGCTTACCGCTGGGGTCTGCCACCCAAACACAGTAGTGCACCCCCCTAATAGCCCCCACAGGTACTCCTTCTATTGAGTACCATGGGTCTGCACCCAAACAGAGTAGTGCTCCATCCGCCATGGGTCTTCACCCAAACACAGTAGTGCTCCACCCACTGGTCTAGTCGACTCACTCCAAGTCAAGTCGGTCAAGCAGTCCTCAGGTCTCAGCCGGCTACACGGTCTCCGTACTCCGTATGCTCGTCTCTGGGAGGGTCTTCTCCACCATCTAATGTTCTATGCTCCAAGTATCTCAATGTCCCACGAAGAAGTATCTCAATGGACCTACTCACCTTAGGGGTCTCAACGCAACAGACGGCACGTCAATCGGGCGCCCGGTCTGTGAGTTATTAGCCTTTTAGTCCTAGAGGCCCGGTTGGTTTCGTGTACGAACCAACCCGGCCATATCTCAGCTCTACCACGAACTCTCATAGGGTATACTCATATAGTCCATTTCTTGACGTTATCACCAACGCTGCTGACGGTTCATCAAACGGACATTCGGTCTGAAAGTTATTGGCTTTTCCGTTCCAGGGGCTCTGTTGGATTTCGGGTACAATCCAACCCCACCTTACTCCAACTGCGTCCAAACCTTAGGTAATGTATTCCAAAAGTTCTGTCTCATCAAGATAAATCCAACAAAGTTGACGTCACGTCAATCAGACGTCCGGAGCTCAAGTTATAAGTGTTTCCTCTCCGAGGGCCCGGTTGGTTTCGTGTTCGAACCAACCCGGCCGTACCCATGTTCCCCAAAACCTTCAGTGTAATATATCGAAATGACCACCTTGATCCAAGGATTGATATGCAACTGACGATATGTCGATCAAAGTTCCGTAGCCCAAGATATGGGCAAAAGACCAGAAGTGATCTGAAAATGAGGGGGTCTGGGCCCGATCAGACCCGGCCCAACCACCCCTGGGTCAGACCAAAATGAGTCGGCCCGACCCGGGTCCGGGTCCGACCTGGTAGGGAATGGGCCGGCCCAACTGGCACGGCCCGGCCCCGCCGGCGCTGCGCGGCCCGGCCTGGGCAGCCGGTTGGCCTGGCGCTTGCGCGGTGCCCGCGCGGCCAGCGGGGAGCAGGGGGTTACAACCCCCCCCCGGTTGAACGAATCGGCGGGGCATTAATCCGCGCCACCCAATCCCGATCGGCTTCGGCCATTCTAGTTTCTCTTCCACAGCCGCGGCTCAGCCGCGGCAGTTTGCTTTGGCTGCGCGCCGCCGCCACCGCCTTCTGCGGACCACTGGACGCGTTCCGGTGGTCCGTTTTCCCTGCCATCTTCATCAGCGGTCCTCTCGGGAACTGATCTTCACTACGATGTCTTCAAATTGCCTCTGCGGACCGTTCCGTTATCTCCCGTCGATCCGCACGTCAAATAATCAACTACGGAGTCTTCGAATCACCTCTACGGCCACGACTCCGGCCGCGGTTTCGTTCGGCCTCAACAGCGCGACGCGACGGTGCGACCCTTCTTCATTGTGTTCCTCTTTGATTCTGCACGGTGTCGTTGCACCGCGCTGCCTTTGTTTATGCCGCAAGAAACACAACATCAAGGGGGGAGGAGGGTCGGTCGTGTTCGTGTGGTCTGGCCCCCTCCCGTTAATCCAATATCAAGCGGCTAAGAAATTTACATTGGACGGAAAAGAACATTTATGAACAAAACAAACCCCTACCTCAATGAAGTCGTTGAATGAGGATCGTTGTAGGAAAAGGTCTTCGCGGAAGACCGCATCGTGGAACGAGGCTCCGTAAGTGTTGTCGGCATCACAGTACACGACGTCGCGGAGAAGAGGATTGTCAGCGTCTCGGTAAACGGCATCGCGGATAAGAGGATCATCGGTGTCACGATACACGGCGTCGCGTTGTCGATCTCCGAGGAATCAACGTTCTTCATTGTCCTTCGTCAGAGGCTGGCATTATTCGTTGTTCTTTCCGTTCTTCAACAAGGAAGAACGTTCTTAAATACTAGAGGTCTCTTCTTTGTTCCACACAATGAAACAACAATAATAAAATATCGTTTCTCTTATTTTATTCCTCATGTCAACCCTTTCAAAATTCGAAAAGAATCCACGAATTAATTAATGTGTGTTGACCCATTAATGAGGCGTTTAATAAACCAAAAAAATTCGAGAGTTGACTTGGCATTATGTGGGTCTTCCTAAGAAATTATCGGCCCCACGGTTTCATCAGTGCCCTCGAATATTGATTCCGAGCACCGGTTCAAAAGTTAAAAAAACCCACTCGTTCGTTCATTGAATGTACCCGAGCTAAACATTGGAAATTGATTCCGAGCACACCGGGACTTGGAATTAGGTGCCGTTAGAAACATCACACTCGTAAAATTCCAATGAAATTAAGAAAAAAAATTACTTGAAATTTCCAGGTCTTTACATTACTCCCACCACCGGGCTTTACGTCCCCGTAAATCTATAACACAAACTAGGGAAAAAAGTGGTACTGAGCACGCATCTAAACATTCCGCTCCCATGTTCTCACCTGGAGGTTCCCGTACTGCCAGTGAAAGCGCACCATAGGAATCGACCATCTACGTCGGATCCTCTCCTGCCGATCCTTGATCCCCACTGGAACCACCGTGAATGTCGCCCTGCCATCAACGTCCTACTTCCTGAGGTCGATGACGTGTGAAGGATCATGTACGTATCTCCTCAGTTGAGATACGTGGATGACATCATCCACCAGGTGCAACTAAGGTGGAAAGTTCAAATGGTAAACCACCTCACCTACCATGCCAAGGACCAAGAACGGTCCGCTGAACTTCGGAGATAACTTGTCGCCATAGCCATATCTCCGTAAACATCGTCGAGTTGTGACCCGTATAAGGACGTGATCTCCATCCTCGAACTCTAGAGGCCTCCATTCCTAATTAGCACTGAAACACAAACCTCTTGCTACCACGAGGGTAAGGTTGGTCGACCCAAGAGTGATCGACCAAACCCTCCTATGCATGAGTTTATCCTGTGATGCATGGGGTTTCCTTTTCGCCGACCAAGGAAACCCCATCCCGAAGTTGTAGTTAGACCACAACCTTTTTTCCTAATACTGTCAATATGATTAGGAACTATGAATCCAATCCATACTGAGACCAACGTCATAAGGCCTCGACACTACCACCCAGAGATTACAGCTGAAAATCTTGCCTCGAGGGTCAAACCACACTGTCGACATATGTGTGATTATCAGGTCTCCTCCCAAGGTATCTCTAGATGTGAGGGTGAAGTCTACAGCTTACCATAAACTCTAGGTCTGGGACAAGATTCGTGGAAGGAAGGAATGATTCATAACAACGTCTGTTACTACGGCAGCTAGTAGTGGACACAGAGTGTCCATTGAATCATTTTTTAGAGCCCTTGGATCACACTTCTTGACTGCATGAAGCTACTCTTTTTCCCTGCCCTCTAGTTCGCTGAGCCTGGCGGGGAAAACTAAGGCGGGTGGTTGTAGCATGTTGAAATGTACACCACCTCATGCTGCTCTCCTAGCTCTGGATCCACATCATCTACTTCGCAGACTCATCTCTCCTTAATGCTTCCTCTTCATGAAACATTTAACAAGGCCGAGTCTCTAAGACTGGTCCCAGTTTCCTGTTTCTTACTACACTATGCAATCTTCATCCGCTATTGGATGACCTGTACCTCCTTTGCCTATGATCTGTAAGAGATACTACGATTTCTCCTTTTCTGAAAATACAAAATCGGTCTCATCCCCTAGATGAACCACACCCACTTCCTAATACATTCAATCCTGACATGAATGATGTATTCATGCCATGGATGACGTCGTAAGGCCTCGACGTTACTACCAAGATATCCAACCGTCACTCTCACCTCCAAGGGTCGAGTCACACTGTCGGCATCAATGTGAGGTCACTAGGTCTCCTCCAGTAGGTATCTCAAAAGTGAGGGTCAATCCAACATTTTTTAACCGGTATCTCTGAGTATAAACCAAACAGATGGACAGGAAAGCAAACATCACAAAGATAAGTGTCTTTTATTACTGCAACTCGAAGAAAAAAGACACAAATACAACAACAACATGGAACTAGAAGTACAAGGGACCAAAAGAAATCTACCAGTTCCACTCCTGTCCACCTACTTCCAGAGCTCTAATGCCTTGTCCACTGCTCGGCTGTTTCTCAAGCACCCACCGCTACTTTTGAATTGGTGACTCCTCCAATGGGTGCAGATCAACTGTGCAGGGGGTCGGACAGTCACATGCCAGGTGACCCTTCCTGTCACATTCATATAACTTCCTCCTCCTTGTATGGCTGGCTCTGTTTCGTGTGCCTCGCACAACAAAACCTGTATCCCGAGGTTGCCCACCTTCTGGTCTGGTCCTCTTGGACCCCTAGATAATCTGTCTACTGCCTACAGATGACTCGGCTACTGATGGAAAATCCCGCGACAAAGGCAGCAGCTCCTGAGCATGCTCAGAGTGTAGATTCACTGATATGAACTTCAACCTAAAGAAGGTCTCGAATTCTCCCCATTTAAAGGTTATCTCATCACAAAAATGAAGCATTCGGCTCCACCATCTGCATGATACTGCCCGAAAGAGGCTGGCAGCAAAGATCACCATGAAGTCCGCTGGTGTACCCACTATCATGAAAACTCCCACCACAGCTTCCAGCCAATCCTCATCTTCCTGTGGGTTTGTCTCTCCCCAAACCCTGGATGGCCTCTCGCGCTGGAACTCGTACAGTGCGCTCAAGCGGCGTGCATCGCCTGCTGCAGGGGCTGGTGGCATCGGTGGCCCAACGTATTGTAGTATCACTTCCGCCTCTGCTGGTGCCTCAACTATAAGAGGACCCTATACCGAGGCCTCGTCGCTCAGCATGCTTTCTGTACGTACATCCCTCTAAGAACTAGCTGGTCATCTGTGGAAAGACATCCAGAAAGAAACATACATGACACGGTCAAAGGATTATACCTGGTGAGCTGACCTGGTTTGAGATGTTTTAATGGGAAAACATTTGAAGACACACATGCAATTAGTGTTTTCATGCACTGAGTCAAAAATCAAAGGTTAGGGTCCTGGTGTATGGATACGTCGGCCGCCCGCACCATCATTGGACTCACTGAACTAAATACCACACTCGGTACTCTTAACACTATTGCTTCATAGAAAAGAAATATCAGAGTTATAAGTTCTGTGGTAGAACTGACTCCTCTGATACCAATTTGTCACGACCCGTCCTCGGGGCCCGTGCCGTGACTACCCCAATCCCTCCTTCCATAGGCCAGGGGCTGGGGGCTAGCACCAAAGGTGTAAATACTGATAACTAGGAAGGCATTGCCTTTATAAAAGTAAACAAAACACCACATTGTACAAGCGGAAGTAATACACTAATTAAAAAAGAAAGTGATGAAAAGTAAGTGGGCCAGAATACAAAACCAACTAAAAGTAAAGCTACAACTGAACGAAAGTACAACAGAAAAGACAAACAGCTGGAAGAATAGAAGCAGCTCATGGTTCGTCCACCTCGGATCATACCTGAAGGGTAGGTACAGATAGTGCAGCTCCTGGTTTGTCCACCACGGATCCTACCTGAAGGGTAGGTACATATATCCTCCACAACGCTCTCTCCCCTCTACCTCCTCCGAGTATCATCTCGTCGTGAAATCCACCTCGGGATACTTAATCGTCATGAGGTCCACCTCTGGGTACCGTACAGTCCTCGAACACTCGGCCTCTGTAAGCGCTTCCCGTCGTCTACAACCAACACAACGAGGTGCAGGCATAGCCCATGCAGGGGTGAGTATACGATAGTCAGTCGGGACCCTGAGACCCTCAAGGTCTCACTAAATCCAACAAGGATAACCGTAAAGAAGGATCTCAACAGATAACCCTAACTTAGGTATAATCCCATACTTATACCTATGTTATTAATTAACTCATCTCAATCATGAGGAAACACAAAGGTTATGAAATCAACAGATAAACACTACCTAGGTATATTCCCATACATATACCTAATTTATCAACTGACCCATCTCAATCATGAGGTAAACACAAAGGTCATAGACTCAGCTCAAACCAGGATTTTCATTATCAAAACCGTAACTACTGAAGAGCTCTGTCTCTGACGAGTACAGTGATCCTGTCACAACTCCTAGGTACTTCTCACTAACCTAAGACTGCTGAGGTACTCTTATTGGTAAGTACCACGGGTCAGCCACCCAATCACAGTAGTGCTTCCCGCCGGGGTTTTCCACCCAAACACAGTAGTACACCTCCCCCCCCACCTAATAGCCTGTTGAGGTACTCCTTCTATTGAGTATCGCGGGTCTGCACCCAAACACAGTAGTGCTCCATCTGTCATGGGTCTGCACCAAAACACAGTAGTGCTCTTTCCACTGGGCTAGTTGACTCACTCCAAGTCGAGTCGGTCAAGCAGTCGTCAGGTCTCAGCCAGCTACACTGTCTCCGTACTCCATACGCTCGTCTCTAGGAGGGTCTGCTCCACAAACTACAGGTCGATACTCCAAATATCTCAAAGTCCCATGAAGAAGTATCTCAAAGGACCACCTCGCCATAGGGGTCTCAACGCAATAGACCGCGCATCAATTGGGCGTTCGGTCTGTGAGTTATTAGCATTTTCGTCCTAGGGGCCCAGTTTGTTTCGTGTATGAACCAACCCAGTCGTATCTCAACTATACCCCAAACACTCATAGGGTATACTCATAGGGACCGTTTCTCGACGTGATCACCAACGCCGCTGACGGTTCGTCAAACGTACATCCGGTCTGAAAGTTTTCGGCTTTTCAGTTATAGGTGCCCGGTTGGATTTCGGGTACAATCTAACCCGGACATACTCCAACTGCATCCAAACCTTAGGTAAAGTATGCCAAAAGTTTCGTCTCATCAAGAGGAATCCAACAAAGCCGACGGCACGTCAATCGGAACGTCCGGATATCAAATTATAAGTGTTTCCGCTCCGAGGGCCTGGTTGGTTTCGTGTTCGAACCAACCCGTCCGTACTCAATGTTACATGAAACCTTGAGTGTAATATACCGAAACGACCGTCTCGATCCAAGGATCGCTATGAAACTGACGGTGTGTCGATCGTAGTTCCTTAGACCATGGTATGGGAAGACGATCTGCAGTGATCCGAAAGTGGGGGGTCTGGGACCGGTCCGACCTGACCCAACCACCCCTGGGTCGGCCCAAAATGGGTCGACCCGACCCGGGTCTGGGTCCGTCCCGGTAGGGTGCGGCCCGACCCAGTCTGTGCGGCCCGACCCCACCGGCACGGCCCGGCCCGGCCTGGGCGGCCGGTTGGCCTGGCGCGGGCGCAGTGACCGCACGGCCAGTGGGGAGCGAGGCGTTACAACCCCCCTGATTGAACAAACCAGTGCGACATTAAGCCGTGCCGCCCAATTCAGAAAGGCTTTGGTCGTCCCAGTTTCTCATCCACCATCGCGGTGGTTTGCTCTAGTGGCACGCCGCCACCGCCGCCGCCTTTTGCGGACCACCAGACGCACTCCGGTGGTCCATTTCTCCTTCCGTATTCTCCAGCGGTCCTCCCGGGACCCCATCTTCACTGCGATGTCTTCAAATCCCCTCAGCGTCATGTTCCATCCTCACCCGCCAATCCTCACAACAAATAAAAAACTGCAGAGTCTTCAAATCTTCTCCGCAGCCCCGACTCCGGCCGCGGTTTCGTTCGGCCTCAACGGCATGACGCGACGGCACCGCGCTTCTTCGCCGCGTTCCTCTTTGTTTCCGCGCGGTTCCGTTTCACCATGCTACCTTTGTTCGTGCCGTGAAAAACACAACATCAAGGGGGTGGAGGGTCGGCGGTGTTCGTGCGGTCTGGCCCCCTCCCGTTAATCCAATATCAAGCGGCTAAGAAATTGACGTTGGACAACAAAGAACATTTATGAAAAAAAACCCCTTACCTCGATGAAGTCGTCGAATGAGGATCGTTGTGGGAAAAGGTCGTCGCGGAAGATGGCGTCGCGGAATGAGGCTCTATAAGCGTCATCAGCATCGCAGTACACAACGTCGCGGAGAAGAGGATCGTTGGCATCGCGGTACACGGAATCGCGGAGAAGAGGATCGTCGGCGTCGCGGTACACGGCGTCGCGTCGTCAATCTCCGAGGAATCAGAAATATTCGTCATCCTTCGTCGTAGGTCGGCATTCTTCGTCGTTCTTGGCGTTCTTCAACAAGGAAGAACATTCTTAAATACTAGAGGTCTCTTCTTTGTTCCACACAACAAAACAACATTAATAAAATAAGGTTTCTATTATTTTATTCCTCATGTCAACCCTTTCGAAATTCAAAAATAATCCACGAATTGATTAATGTGTGTTGACCCATTAATGAGGCGTTTAATAAACCAAACAAATTTGAGAGTTGACTTGGCATTAAGTGGGGGTGCGAGTGCATAACTCAATTAAAGATGAGTTTACAAAATTAAAGAGGGAGGTGAGGAGTTATGGAAAAAAGTGAAGGGGTGGGGATCATGTGGGCCCTACCTCACCTTTATTCTACTAAGGGAAGTTAGAAACCCAATGGGTCGCACTCCATCTCCCACACCGAGAAGTTAAACCACATAAGAGAGGGAAAAAGTGTTGTGAAACAACACTTAAACCACTTATTAAGAAATAAAAATAATGTTGTAAAACAATTATATTTTTATTCCTCACTCTTTTTTAACAACTCCTCCTGAGAAAACGCAACTCGAGAAAGGGTCTTATTAAGCAACTAACGGCACTGCGGTTTCATCGGTGCCCTCATATTTTGATTCCGATCACTGGTTCAAAAGTTAGAAAAACCCTCTCGTTCGTTCACTAAATGTACCTGAGCTAAACTTCTAAAATTGATTTCAGGCACACCCGGCCTCGGAATCAGGTCCCTCCAGAAACCGCATACTCGTTTAATTCCAACGAAATTAAGAAAAAAATTTCCTTGAAATTTCCGGGTCTTTACATTACTCCCACATCAGTGATTTACGTCCCCATAAAGCTATAACACAAACTAGGAATACAAAAGTGGTACTGAGCATGCATCTAATCCTTCCGCTCCCATGTGCTCACCTAGAGGTTCCCGTACTGCCAGTGAAAGCGCACCCAAGGAATCGACCATCTATTTAGGATCCGCTCCCGTCGATCCTCGATCCCCACTGGAACCTCCGTGAATGTCTCCCTGCCATCGACGTCCTACTTCCTGATGTCGATGATGTGTGAAGGATCATGCACGTATCTCCTCAGCTAAGATATGTGGATGAAAACATGCACCTAGTGCAACTGTGGTGGAATGGTCAAAGGTTAAACCACCTCGCCTACCCTGCTGAGGACCTAGAAAGGTCCGTTGAACCTCAGAGATAACTTGCCGCCCCGGACAAATCTCTGTAAACCTCATCGAGGTGAGACCTGTATAAGGACTTGATCTCCATCCTCGAACTGTAGAGGCCTCCATTCCTAATTAGAACTGAAACACAAAACCCATACTACAACGAGCGTAAGGTTGGTCGACCCAAGAGTGATCGACCAAACCCTCCTATGCATGAGTTTATCATGTGCTTCATGGGGTTTCCTTTTCGCCGACTAAGGAAAACCCATCTCGACGTTGTAGTTACACCACAACCTTTTTGCCTAATACAGTCAATCTGAACATGAACTGTGAATCCAATCCATACAGAGACCAACATCGTAAGGCCTCGACGCTGCCACCATGTGATTCCAACCGAATCTCTCACCTCGAGAGTCATACAACACTATCGGCATATGTGTTATTATCTATTCTCCTCCCAAGGTATCTCCAGATATGAGGGTCAAGTCTACGGCTTACCAGAAACTCTAGGTCTGGGACAAGATCTGTGGAAGGAAGGAATTATTCATATCAACGTCTATTACTACGGTAGCGTTAGTGGACAGAGACTGTCCCTTGAATCATTTTTTTAGATCCATTGGGTCACACTCCTTAATCGCATGAATCTACTCTTTTTACCTATCCTCAAGCTCCCTGAGCCTGGCAGGGACAAATAAGGCGGGTGGTTGTAGCATGTTGAAATGTACACCACCTCATGCTGCTCTCCCAGCTCTGCCTCCATGTATGCTACTTCTCAAAATCATCTCTCCTTAATCCTTCCTCTTCTTCAAACATTTAACATGCTCGAGTCTCTAAGACTGGCGCTAGTTTCCTTTTTCTTACTGCACTATGCAGTCTTCATCTGCTCCTGGATGATATGCACCTTCATTGCCTACGATCTGTAAGAGCTGCTAAGATTTCTCCATTGCTGAAAAGAGAAACTCGGTCTCATCCCCAGGATGAACCACACCCATTGCCTAATACAGTCAATCCTGACATGAATGATGCATTCATACCATGGATGATGTCGTAAGGCCTCGACGTTACTACCAAGATATCTAACTGTCACTCTCGCCTCCAAGGGTTGAGTCACATTGTCGGAATCAGTGTGAGGTCACTAGGTCTCCTCCAGTAGGTATCTCAAAAGTTAGGGTCCAACCAACAGTTTTTAACCGGGATCTCTCAGTATCAACCAAACATATGGAAAGGAAAGAAAACATCACAATGATAAGTTTCTTTTATTACTGTAGCTCGAATTACAAAGACATAAATACAACCGCAACATGGAACTAAATGTACAAGGGACAAAAAGAAATCCACTAGTTCCGCTCCTATCCACCTGCTTCCAGAGCTCTACTGTCGTGTCCACTGATCGGCTATTTCTCAAGCACCCACCGCTGCTTCTGTCTTAGTGGCTCCTCTAATTCATGTGGATCAACTGTGTGGGGGGGTTGGAAAGTCACGTGCCAGGTGACCCTTCCTGCCGCATTCATAACACTTCCTGCTCCTTGTATGGATGGCTCTATTTTGTGTTCCTCGCACAACCAAACCTATATCCTGAGGTCACCCACCAGATGGTTTGGTCCTCTTGGACCCCTGCATCATCTGTCTACTGCCTACAGATGACTCGGCTACTGATGGAAAATCCTGCAACAAAGGAAACAACTCCTGAGCATGCTCAGAGTGTAGAGTCACTGGTTTGAACTCCACCCTGATGAATGTCTCGAAGTCTCCCCATGTGAAGGTCATCTCATCACAAAACTGGAGCATCTGGCTCCACCATATGCATGCTGCTGCCTAAAGGAGGTTGGCAGCAAAGATCTCCATAAAGTCCACTGGTGTACCCACTATCCTGAAAACTCCCACCACAGCCTCCAGCCAATCCTCATCCACATGTGGGTCCGTCTCTCCCCGAAAACTGGGTGGCCTCTGGCGCTGGAACTCGTGCAGTGCGCTCAAGCATCGTGCATCTCCTACTGCTGGGGATGTTGGAATCGGTGGCCCAACATATGGTAGTATCGCTGGTGCCTCCGCTGGTGCCTCAACTGTAAGAGGGCCCTGTACCGAGGCCTTGTCGCTCAGAAGGATATCAGTACATACATCCCTTGGGGCTCTAGCTGGTCGTCCGTGGAAATACATCCTGAAAGAAACATATGTGACATGGTCATACGATTATACATGGTGAGATGACCTGGTTTGAGCTATTTTATGGGGAAAATATTTGAAGACACACTAGAAATTAGTGTTTTAATGCACTGAGTCAGAATTAAGAGGTCAGGGTCCTGGTGTATGGATACGTCAGCCACCTGTACCATCATTGGACTCCCTGAACATAATACCACACTCAGTACTCTTAAAACTATTGCATCATAGAATAGAAATATCAGAGTTATAAGTTCTGCGGTAGAACCGACTCCTCTGATACCAATTTGTCACGACCCATCCTTGGGGCCCGTGTCGTGGCTACCCCAAACCCGCCATCCATAGGCCAGGGGCTGGTGACTAGCGCCAAAGGCATAAATCCCGATAACTGGGAAGGAATTGCCTTTATAAAAGTAAAAAAAACACCACAGAGTATAAGCGGAAGTAATACACTAAGTAGAAAATAATGTGATGAAAATAATGTGGGCTAGAATAAAAACCCAACTAAAAGTACAGCGACAACTGAATGAAAGTACAACAAAAAAGTCAAACAGCTGGAAGTATAGAAGTAGCTCATGGGTCTTCCACCTCGGATCCAACCTAAAGTGTAGGTACAGATAGCGCAGCTCCTGGATCATCCACCACAGATCCTACCTGAAGGGTAGGTACATATAGAATACACAATGCTCCACCAGTCTACCTCCTCTGAGTATCGTCTTGTCGTGAAGTCCACCTCTGGATACTGACTCGTCATGAGGTCCACGTCCGGGTACCATCCAGTCCTCGAACACTCGGCCTCTGTCAGCGCTACCTGTCATCTGCAACCAACACAATGAGATGTGTGCATAGCCCGTGAAGGAGTGAGTATACGATACTAATTATGGACCCTAATACCCTCAAGGTCTCACTAAATCCATCAAGGATAACCACAAAGAAGGATCTCAACAGATATCCCTTACTAAGGTATAAGCCAATACTTATACCTAAGTTATCAAGTAACCCATATCAATCATGAGAAAACACAAAGGTTATGAAATCAACGGATAAACACTACCTAGGTATATTCCCATACATATACCTGAGTTATCAAGTGACCCATCTCAATCATGAGGTAAACACAAAGGTCATAGACTCAGCTCAAACCAGGATTTTCATTATCGAAACTGTAACTGCTGAAGAGCTTCATCTCTGATGAGTACAGTGATCCTGTCACGACTCTGAGGTACTGCTCACTAACCTAAGACTGCTGAGGTACTCCTCCTGTCGAGTACCGCGGGTCAGCCACCCAAACATAGTAGTGCTTCCCAGCGGGGTCTGCCACCCAAACACAGTAGTCCACCCCCCCTAATAGTCTGTAGAGGTACTCCTTCTATTGAGTACCACTGGTCTACACCCAAACACTGTAGGGATCCATCCTCCTTGGGTCTACACCCAAACACCGTAGTGCTCCGTCCACTGGGCTAGTTGACTCACTCCAAGTGGAGTCGGTCAAGCAGTCGTCAGGTCTCAGCCTGCTACAAGGTCTCCGTACTCCGTACGCTCGTCTCTCGAAGGGTCCTCTCCACTAGCTATAGGTTTATACTCTAAGTATCTCAATGTCCCAAGAAGAAGTATATCAAAGGACCGCCTCACCGTAGGGGTCTCAATGCAACAGACGGCGCGTCAATCGGGGGCCCGGTCTCTGAGTTATTATCTTTTTCATCCTAGGGGCCCGGTTGGTTTCGTGAACGAACCAACCCGGTCGTATCTCAACTGTACCTAGAACAATCGTAGGGTATACTCATTGGGACTTTTTCTCTACGTGATCACCAACGCCTCTGACGGTTCGTCAAACGGACGTCTGGTTTGAAAGTAATCGACATTTCCTTTCCAAGGGCCCGGTTGGATTTCGGGTACAATCCAACCCAGACATACTCCAACTGTCTCAAAACCTCAGGTGAAGTATTCCAAAAGTTCTATCTCATCAAGAGGAATCCAAAAAAGTTGATGGCACGTCAATCGGACGTCCGGAGCTCATGTTATAAGTGTTTCCGCTCCGAGGGCGTGGTTGGTTTCGTGTTCGAACCAACACAGCCATACTCAATGTTTTTTGAATCCTTGAGTGTAATGTACTGAAACGACCGTCGCGATCCATGGATCACTACGCAATTGATGATTCATCGATCGGAGGTCCGTAGCCTATGATATGGGCAAATGACCGAAAGTGATCCAAAAATGGGGGTCCGGGTCCGACCCGGTAGGGCGCGGCGCGGCGCGGCGCGGCCTGGGTGGCCGGTTGGCCTGGCGCTGCCGCGGCGCCCGCGTGGCCAGTGGGGAGCGAGGGGTTACAACCCCCCCCCCCCGGTTGAATGAATCAGCGCGGCATTAAGCCGCTCCGGTGGTCCGTTTTGCCTGCCGTCTTCGCCAGTGCTCCTCCCGGGACCCGATCTTCACTGCGATGGTTTCAAATCGCCTCTGTGGCCCATTCTGCCATTGCCCGTCGATCCACACATCAAATAAACAACTATGGAGTATTCAAATCACCTCTACGGCCCCGACTCCGGCCACAGTTTCGTTCGTCCCCAACGGCGCGAGGCGACGGCGCCACGCTTCTTCGCTGTGTTCCTCTTTGTTTCCACGCGGTTTTGTCGCATTGTGCTACCTTTGTTCGTGCCGCGACAAAAACAACATCAATGGGAAAGGAGGTTCGGCCGTGTTCATGCGGTCCGACCCCCTCTCGTTAATCTGATATCAAGCGGCTAAGAAATTGACGTTGGACGGAAAAGAACATTTATGAACAAAAAAAACCCCTAACTCGATGAAGTCGTTGAATGAGGATCGTTGCGGGAAAAGTTCATCGCCAAAGACAGCGTCGTGGAACGAGGCTTCGTAAGCATCGTCAGTGTCGTGGAACATGGCGTCACGGAGAAGAGGATCATCGGCATCACGGTACACGGCGTCGCGAAGAAGAGGATCGTCGGCGTCACGGTACACGGCGTCGCGTCGTCGATCTCCGAGGAATCAGCGTTCTTCGTCATCCTTTATCAGAGGCCGGTGTTCTTCATCGTTATTTGAGTTTTTCAACAAGGGAGAACATTCATAAAGATTAGAGGTCTCTTCTTTGTTCCACACAATGAAACAACAACAATAAAATAAGGATTCTCTTATTTTATTCCTCATGTCATCCCTTTCAAAATTCAAAAATAATCCATGAATTAATTAACGTTTGTTAACCCATTAATGAGGCTTTTAATAAACCAAACAAATTTGAGAGTGGACTTGGCATTATGTGGGGGTGCGGGTGCGTTACTCATTTAAAGATGAGTTTACAAAATTAAAGAAGGAGGTGAGGAGTTATGGAAAAAGTGAAGGTGTGGGGATCGTGTGGCCCCTACCTCTCCTTTATTCTACCAAGGGAAGTTAGCAACCCAACGGGTCCCACTCCAACTCCCACACCTAGGAGTTAACCCACATAATAGAGGGAAAAAGTGTTGTGACACAACACATAAACCACTTAGCAAGAAATAATAATAAAATTGTAAAACAATTATATTTTTATTCCTCACTCTTTTTTTAACAACTCCTCCCGAGAAAACGCAACTCCAGAAAGGGTCTTCTTAAGCAATTACCAGGGATGTGGTTTCATCGGTGCCCTCGTATTTTGATTCCGAGCACCGGTTCAAAAGTTAGAAAAACCCGCTCGTTCTTTCACTGAATGTACCCGAGTTAAATTTCGGAAATTGATTCCGGGCACACCGGGTCTCGCAATCAGGTGCCGTCAGAAACCGCATACTCGTAAATTTCCAAAGAAATTAAGATGAAAATTTCCTTGAAATTTCTGGTTCATTACATTGGACTAATTGGAAAGCTCAAAATTTATGTGATGTGGAGAGGGAGAGGGTTCCCTTTTATAAGGGAGGAGAGGGGCACTTTTGGAAACCTGTAAAATATTAATATATAATAAACCTAAACCCCACTTAAAAACTTCCAAAATGACTCAAATTCAAAGATGAGATGTTATAGGGTTGTAATATAATCAGCCAATAAAATTTAGACATGTTGGAAATTTATGTCAAACCTTATCAACTAGATTTATCCTTATTTAATCTGTTTAATTTTTTTTTCTGGTAATAATATTCTAAATTTTCAATTGTTATAAATAATAACTTATGTGTTGTGAATTGTCCATAATTGGATACGTTATGAAATTTTCGATCTTATAAATTTCAATTTGTAAATTTTAAAAAAAATTGTGATTTTTAAACAATTTAATAATATGTTATTTTTATAAAATAACAATAGCGTAAATTTTGACACTATTCAATTATTTGAACTTAAATTAAATCCACACATAAGATATATCCGAAAAAAAATATTTAATAGATCCCTAATATTTAATATGAATCTTAAAAATTCTTGGAGAACATTAAATAGTTTATATAATATTTATTTTAATATTTTTAAATCCATTTAATTGATATTTCTATCAATAAAATAATTTCTACATCACTATTTTTTCACCATTGATGATATTTATTTAATCCCTAAAAATTATAAATAAATTCACATGACATAGATAATTTTATTATCTTTCTTGTGAATATTTATTTTTGATGTTTTATGAAGGATATCACTAAATTAAAATTATTACACTTATAAGATATAAGAGAGTGACATGTTGTCACTTTCATTGGTTTTGATAATATTTACAATGTTTTCATGGTCAAAAGTCCATGAAATGAATCTAATAAGACCCTTAGGTGATATGGTTCTACTTTTAGTCATATAATAAAATTTTGGCATGTGTTAGGGTAATTTTATATTATTATTTTTACCCTTAATTACCTGATTTACCTTTAAGAGTGTTAACTAAAATTTACCGTAGTAACTATTCACAACGACTAAAAATAAAAAGTAGTCTATTAACAAAATTTGGACCTACTGATTGAAAATATGTAATACATTTTTCCAAATTCAAAACACAGAAGTTGCATTATTTAATTGAAAATTAATCTCTCTATAGATAAAACGAGTTGTAAAAGTTAAAACATTGCAAAAGATTGAAAATGTTTTTACCTATAAATTCAAATTAAAATAAATGATAATGACATACATAATATTAAATAGTAAAAATATATTCTATTTATACTTTAAAATAATTCCATATTATAATTTTTCCAAATGAATTATCTTGATGAAAAAAGTGGTATTTAATTAAAATTTATTGTATATTTACTATTCATCAAAATATAAAAGTTAAGGGAAAAATATAAAAACTTTATCCAATGTAAATTTTTATATCCTAATTCAAAATAAGAAGTTAATTTTGTAAAATTTAACTTATAAACTTATCAAAAATTAGATTTAAAATGGGTGTGCCATCAAAAGGTGGAAAAACTGCATTTTTGGAAAAATACTTCTTTTTTCTGAAAAATTGATTTTGTTCTCATACCGCATTCCCGAAAATGTGTAAGATGAATTATAATGTTATAAAATTAAAAATGTGGTTAATACTATTCATAACATAATGTTTATAATAATTTTATTACAATATATCATTGTTTAGTGAAACTTGGTATTGCGTACAACACACGCTGTTGAGGAAGGTCGCTCTTGCGTGTAATGCAAGACAATTCAGGGTTGCATATATGAAAAACTTCCTTTGGTGTTGCATATAACATATTAAAAATATATTTTAGTTATACATTAATCAAAATCTATACTTGGTGTTTTGTAAAATGAATTTTATTTGTAATAACTTTAAATTGTGTGCATCACAAGCCAAGAATAGTGTTGCATATATTACAAGCTAATACAGTGTTGTGTATAGTGAAAGATAATCTTGGTGTAGCGTTCAACAAAAGACATCAATGAAATTAAAAATAATAATTCTTATAAAATCTCGGTGTGTTATAGCCTCAGCCTGTGATACCCATCCATTATCTTTTTACAACTCGGTGCTACAAGAAATGGTACTTGAATTGGGCCAATACCTCTTTGGGATAACAAAATTTCATAGCCGACAACATAATCTTTGACAATGATCATATCCCAAAATATGATGCAAGTGACCGTTTAGCCAAAATGTTTCATTTTTTGGGCATCAAGGACCTCTAAATTTCTTTGTTACAAATATAAATAGACTATTATGTAACAAAAATAGAAATTAAAATTTGATTCCAACAAATTAAAACATACAATATACTATAGTTTTTTGTTCATTTATAGTACTTCTATCTTATATATTTCCTCTAGAGCAAAAAAATATTTGTCAAGGCACACATCCTTCAAAATTAAAAACCTCCCTCTACAATGGAATTGACTGTAGAAATCCATAATTGAAAATATGTTACTAATATAAAATTTCATAACCAAAATCCGATTGATATTAATTCTATGATAATTTTAAATAAAAGACATAAAGTAATAGAATTTTAACTAAGAATTAATGAATGGGTTATCAATTGATATAACACATATTTAAGTGAATAGGTCATCACAGCAATAATTAAATAAGATTGCTTTTTGATCACCATAATTAATGATAAGATGAATCATTATTACTATAACTTAAATTAATATGCGTTAATGGGTTATCAAGACTCTATTCATGACCATAACATAAACGAATTATAATTAGTAATTTTATTTTAAACATGAAAATGTAAAAACATGCATGTTTACACAAACAAATGTAATTGAATAAAACAACATAATCATATGAAATAATCAAAAGTTAACAATTCAAACACAATAGATACCATAGACTAAACATTATAATGATATTTCTCAAATACCAGACAAAAAATAAAGAAAAGGTTGAAAAAACAATGTAATAATACACATATATAATTAAATATCATTTTAAATAGCATGAAACTATATTTTATATTATATTATATTATTTATTCAGAAATAATTTTAGGAATGGATGTATGAAATTTATGTAAAGATAAACGACATTTATGTAAGGGTCAATGAACGGTAAGGGTAAAAAATAAAGTTGAGGGTAAAAAATTATTAAGGTTAAAGAATAGTTAAATAAGGTTAAACTAAAGATAATTAAGGATAAAATATTGTTATCTAAGGGTGGAATAAATTTAATTAAGAGTGAAATAATGTTTTATAAGTTTAAAAAATTTCTGTATATGTGAAACACAATTATGAAAGGGAAAAATGTTAAACAAAGGAATAATAGAGTTGAATAAGGGTAAACAAATGATAATTAAATGTAAACTAAAGTTATGTACTAGTAATATTATTCCAAGAATAAAATGAATCTAATTAATGGTAAAATGATTTTAAGTAAGGCTAAACTGAAGTTATGTATGAGTAAATTATAGCTAAGTGTAAACTAGTGTTAAGTGAGGGTAAAACAATGTTAAGTAAGAGTAAAAAAAAGGTAGGTAAGGGTAAAATAAATCTATGAAGGTGTAAACAAAGGTAATTAAGGCAAAAATGAAGGTAAATGAGGGATAAATCATGTTTATGTAAGGATAAAATAAATTTAAGGGTAAACTATAGTTAGGTGAAATGTATTATAATGTTAAACGAGAGTAATATAAAGTAATGTAAGGGTAAAAAACGCTATGTAAGGGTAAAATAAAGTAAAATAAAGTTAAAACAACATTTAATTAAAGAGTGAGGGAAAAATTAAGCTAATTAAGGGTAAATTAGTTTTTATTAAGGGCAAAACAAGTATTGGTTTATATAGAATCTTAAAATATAGAAGTTATACATAATGTTTTCAATGGGTGTGCTATATAAAATATTGGTTTAATTTATATGATCATTCAATGATTATTAGTGTTTTGGACGAGTGTTCGTCTACCATGGGTATTTTGAATCTATGGTTATCATCATGGGAAATGATTTATGTATAGGTTGGAATTAAATGAATCAAATATATAATTTTTGAAGTATATTTTGTTTAAAATGATCATATATTCAACTGTGAAATTTGGTTCTTTATAATATCATGTGACCTATTCTATATACCAATTGGTATATACCACATAGTTAATGGTTTCATGGTCATGAGAAAACAAGCTGTTATTGTAACTGGTTAATATGGATTGATATTTTAGTACTAAATCATTAGTTGATTAATATTTTTATGTTTAATAATTAAAGTGTTTCACATAAACCCAATGGTTGTTTAAAAAATAATATGATTGATCCATTATATCACTATTTAAGATATTCTCACCTTTCATTATAAATACTCTTTAGCTTCTTTCATTTAATTTTTGTACATTAATATTTATATAATATGTTAGTAAATTTTCATGACTTTGGTTTCATGCCCTATTTTATTACAGATTCTTTCTCTAAAAATGTAAAAGGGATGTGGACCTGGTATTAAACCTATTAAAAGAATATAAATTTAATAAAATGATCAATTTTTTTATAAGTTTATGGAATGATCACAAACATAAATATACTAATTTGGAAATATTATTACACTAAAAACATTTAATAAAAAATAAAAGACACGTGATCATTTACCAAGCACAATATTAAATGGAATGAAATATGGTGGAAAAAAAATAAATTGTATGTCCTAAATAAAAATTATAAATGAGTGCTATGCATGCTTCCTCTCATGGTATTACATTGTAGTCCTCCACAAAGTGTGAATTTTTTTCATAGAATCCTAGTTTTTCTATTCCTTGTAATGATCCCCATAAAATAATTTTCAATAATTATAAATAACATTTTAATGGAAATCATGATAATTTTCATTTTAAAACCAAATAAATGATTAATTCCTTAAACTCAACACTTTTCCAATGAGTAATTATTTCGATATAATATTAAACCACACAGTAATCCATGGAAGGTGTTTCCTTTAAATCAATACCAACTCAAGAAAGTCATCCAATATACATATGGTTAATCGGTAGCGAGATTGGGAGTCATGTAAATAACTTGAAATTCACAATCATCAATAAATGTTCCATACCTCATCATCGAATCTAACCACTAAAATTTCCTCATAGTGACTCGATTATGGGAGTAATAATCCAAAATTTTTATTTTCTAAATTAATCCACAATAAAATTCATTTTCAAACTGAGGTATACTACTTGATGCATTGATATAAAATTCTATTGTGGAAGTTACCATAACACAATCATATTGTGTTATAATATTCATTGATCATCAAGTGATAATATATATATACACCCATTTATCACAATTTTTATTCATTTGCAGACCACTAAATTAAGAGAAAAATACAAACATCTTATTTCCTCATAGATAGAGTGGACATGAATTCACAATACCTAAAATATAAATGAATATTAAACATAATTAAACATTGATTTTATTAATTTATTATATAAATATTTCTACCATTTATTTCAATCAAGAAGAAAACTCTTAACTATGAAAAGTCTCTCTTTTTCACAAAGATAAAGATTGATTATTTATATTTATCAATTTTTTATGTTCCTTACCAAAAAATAAAAATAGTTTGACCAATATATAAAATTATATGGGATGAAATAAGATATAATTGATAAATTCACTTACATTATGTATTCATAAAAAATCCAAATTAACCAAAACTATGTGTTGTTCCATGTCCCCCTCTCTATGTCTTAATGTGTTCAATGTAAATAATCAAGGAATCCCTACTGTTTGGGGAAGTGATGGAAAAATGGGTTCAATTTCTGCATACTATTCTTCTTTATTTCTCATTGGTCTACTTCATCTAGTAGTTAAATCATAAAAATACATCAAATGATAATCCATAAATTCATTAGCCAAGTACCCTTTTATGATATAACCTTCAGAATTATTTCTAATATAGACATAAGACATCATTCTGAACATGTTTATTTAAGTATGATATATCCAAAAAAATAAACAGGTCCTCTAAGAATTTTTTTGGTGGGAATATTGAAAGTTATAGAAGAATACATGTAAGAATTGATGTCAGAAATATTTTCTCTAAATCAAAAAAAATTAATGGTGCATCTACCAACATTTATTGAAACAATGAATTCAATAAATTAATGTCCCAAATATCTCAAATTAATTTTCAAAAAATAAATAACTATCGACCTTACATTATTAAAATGAAAATGAATTATTTCTATTGGAGTAAACTCATGAAAAAAGGATATGATAATCATGTCTCTTAAAATATTTCAACTTCAACTCACTTCTGTTAACCCATTTTGATATGTTTCCAAAATATCCATCAAGAACCATAATAATGTATAGTGATTACATTAATTTTATTGTAGGTGTCAACTCATAATAAGAACATAGAAATTTCCATTTATTTTCTCAGATACATAAGGGAAGAAATTATGGTCTAATTCACAAATCCACCAAGTCACACATATATCATAAATCATCTTTTTCATACCCTCTACATTTATAAGAATTGATGGAAAAATTATATATATATTCTTATCAATGTCTATTCCATCTATGGAATGACATAAAAATTTTTTGGACAATGAGTAAACTCAAAACCAATATATATATTCTTCCCATTAAAACACGTTTTAGCAGAAATATTTTCCTTTTTTCTTGATTTCATCTGACCCTTCCCAATAGAAAAATTGAAATTTTTCTGATTGAAAAAGCACATAATTTCTAGATATACGCTGAGGTGGATTGTTGGTCTCTTTGGTATTTTAAAATCTTCAATGATTATTCTAATATGTATGGTCTATTTGAAATAATTGTTAATGTCCTATTAAACTAAAACTGTAGTAAAATTTCAGTCTTTTGAATCATGTATTCTTCATTTAAATAGTACTTGATAGATTTTCCATCATTCTCCATCCAAAAATAATTTCATAAGAAGGAAAATTAGTGATCATCTACATAAGCGCATCACACATCATAAACATGTCTTTTGAAAATGAATCATATATACGCACACCCACATTACAAAGATGTTTCAACTGTTTTATTAAAGGATGAATTTATACATCTATATCATTACCATGATAATAATTTCCTTATATGAGTATACACATTAAAGTAAAAGGTTATTTCATACTCATCTATAGATGAGTGGTATAAATGTGTTTAAAAAATGGCCATGTGTTGTGAAAATTAAGTATCTTCCTAAAAGGATTAATATATTCAAATTAATATCCCATCCTCATATTACACATTTTAGTTTCAAAACTATGATATTGAGCAGCAAGTCTCTTCCATGAAAATCTATCTGTAGGGTGAATTAAATCATAATTATTATTCTATATCTTGATATCACATCATTTTATTTTTATTCATATTTCATGAAACATGAAAATATTATAGAGCATAGGGATTAATGGAAAGTTACACATTACGTTTTAAGGAATACGGTATGGTGTTACATTAGCTTTTGTCTTCCATCGGGATGTGAAACATTTTATATTTTCATTTTGTTCACTAGTTTTCTCCCATAATAATCAGTAATATTTCAGGCAAGCATGATTTTTTTAATCCAATTCCCCGACTTACCCTATTTCCATATAGTCATTTGGGGGAATATTTTCATCATTTGGTTGTAATTACTTCAAAAAAGTAAGAATATATTAAATAGAATTATTAGAAATCCCATACATGGTTTCCCCATGAAACAATCATAATAAAAATTATAGCATTTTCATTTTACTACATTATCGATATACTAGATATGTGGCGTCATCATTTAATTTTTTAACCCTATCCACATCATCATTTTCATTTAATTCATTATCTATTCCTGTATCGACGTCCTCTTATTTTAGTATTGTATCCTTCTCAGGATGGTGAATAAATGGAAACTGGTCCTCTAAAAAATTCTCCAATCCAGTCCTCTTATTTTTATCATGATAATTTGGAGATTAAATTTTCTCTCTAATGATTCCAAATATTTTAGTTTGTTTGAATTCCATATTTGGTTATATGGTAGCTAACTTCATCACGAATCAAAAAATGGACTTCCAATAGAATTATAACATGGGTAGTGTTTCCAACCACTATCTAAATCATTGTCTAATAAAAAATCTAAAAATCATTCCAACTTGTTTTGAAAATTTCTAGGGATCTGATCGAGTTCATAATTATAAAATCAATCTATTATGTAAAAAATTGTTATAATTCGTTTCGTAAAAGTGATAAGATAAGACATATGTTTATTCAGAAATATATTTAAGGAAATGATAATTTTTTTTATATGAATTCATAACTAACACACCAGTCTATATGATAATCATAGTGTAAAATTAAAAAAATTCTATATATATAACAAAATTCTACTTATATAAAACCATGGTATTAAATTTAGTTATATCGATGATTAATAACTATACATAATACTACCAAAAATTATGTTTATAAATGAATTATTTATTATTTATCTTTTTTTTTTAACTATTTAAAAAATCATACTTATTCTACAGATTCAGGTATAAAAGATAACTACTTCAATTTAACCATATTCTACTTGATTCAGATCAGTTTTGGCATGTTTAATTTGTTTTATGATTATTTTAGTTCTTGTTGATTTTGTTTTGTTGGGCTTGGTTATTTTATATCAATTTAGTTGGTGCATGCCTAAATGGGTTTTATTAAATATTGTTCATGTCAGTTCATTTTTTATCATTACTATGAAATCTATATTAGTTAGGTTCAATTTAGTAAACTTATTTTTATTTTAGTTGAAATTTATACATTTTAGTGTAGATTGATCTACTGAAGTCTAATTTTGATAGATCAAGTAATTTTATTTCATTTCAGTTTGTATGGTCAAGTTGGTTTAGTTATTGATATAGGTAGGATTTGTTAGCTCAGTTACGTTTCAGTGTGTAAAGGGTTGATAGGTTCAGTTCATTTCCTTTCACGACTAGTTAGGTTTTCTTGGTAAAAATTATTTTTCTTAGGGTCTGATCGATTCATTTTAATTCAGTTAGTTTAGTGGGCCATCACAAGAAGGAAAAAATTGCACGATTATGTGAAACATATTGAATGTAATGGAAAATTGTCGTATAATGAGAGATATCTCTAGGATAATTATGATAAAAAAGTTGGTATTAAATATAAATTTATATAGATCATTGAATTACAAGATTAATGATGTTTATAATCAATTATGACCCTCATGTATTGATATTTTTTAGTGTATGGAATCAAAATAGTAGTATTGCTGATTAATGATTTCATAGTATTATATTTTGATGATAAACATGTTATCCCTATTAGTTGTATATGTTAAATAGTTTATGCACCATTTTAGATGATATTTTTTATTGGTTGGGGTTTTAAGGTATCTATAAGGTCATAGCCTTAAAAATTATATAATATTGAGTTAAGTCGTTAGTTTTACTTTTAATCACATCAAGGATCTTTTTAGGATTTGAGATTTAGTAAATTATGTCATAACTCATACATAATAACTATAATATTCTAATTAGACACTTCTTCTAACTATCCAAATTTTTCATAAAAAACTTTTCTAAAAAGAAACTCAGTTCATTTCTTGTTTAAACAACATGACTTTTCCTTGATCCCATCCATGAATATATTTTTTGTTATGTATTGGGAAAAAATTTAAAAACTCAGGATGAGCATAAAAATCTCAGCAAGGGATAAAAAATTAATGAAAACTATTAGTCATTCATAAACATGTAAACCACTAATACTTTATCATAAAGTAATACTTTTCTCCTTTAAGAAGTAGAAAAAACACTTCACTGAATATAAGATCATTTATTACCCTTTTTTTAACCAAAATATTATCCTAAATCCCATAGAAATCAACATATAAAATATGAAGGTAAATTGGGACATAAACATACATAAATGTAATAATTATACGATCGACTTCCACTCATATCTCTAAAGAGAATAGCCATAAGGAAGACTTCCATACCCAATGAATTGGAATATATAATGTAACCACATGTCATGGGTTTATTATGGAACCACCCATCTATGGTTTATCACATAACCACCTATCGTTGGTGTATCAAATAACCATCCATCAAATATCCACGTACCATTATATAATCATAACATGTAAAAGATTCCAATAATCAATATTTCACACATAAAATTTCGTTTCCAATCACCAGAAATCATTTCAAGATATTTTAATTTTAAATCAACTTTCACAAAAAAATTTAATACCAAAAACCCCAAAAATGTAATAATGGATTTCTTTTCCTTTTAAAAACATTAAGGATTACAGAGGAATCCAAATATCAAATAACGGTTTCGCCGGCAGAGGATTCATTGTCATTGCATACATTATAAACAGTTCTTTTTGTCCTTTAGTAAAATTATTGGTATATATTAGATTACCTATTAATAAAATTAAATTAAAAGGGGTTTATTATATACTGTATAAAATAAGGTGGTGTATAACATCAAAATATTCCTTAATGACGGTAGATTGAGATGAAGACCCTTACCTTGAGTCTGACTCGTCACATGTAATCATTATGTTCTTGAATCGTAAAAATAGGTTAATTTTTACTTACTTCAGAACATGTTTCAATATTATTATCCCTTTTATATCTCGTATTACCATGTTATAAAAAATAAATAAATTTTTTAGATCTATATCGTTCATTTTTTTGATATTCGATACATGAGTCGAGAATGAACATATTATGATGTAAAGTGTAAATGTAGGAAAATGTCCCTCATATCTATAATATTATTCATGATTTAAATATAATATATATCCATTATATATGTATTTATAGTATCCCTAATAATTGGAGATAAGAAATGAAATGCACCATTTATGGGGACGGTAGGCCGAACATTGGCACGAACAATACTTTCATTTCATTGTCATATTAAATGAGTAATAATCAAATGATATAAAGGTATATTATAATACTAGTATTATATTAATATCATTTATTTCTCATATTTTTAATATAACCATCCTTCTTGTGTTTCAATTATAGTGGGAACGAGTTACATCGCTTTGAGGGGGTGGTGGTCCACACTTCCTCAAACAAAATTATCATATTTACACAACATGGAAAGCATAACTGTATGTTATAAATAAATATTACAAAATCATAGAGACAATAGAAATATAATATATATAATATATAAATATAGTACCAACATAAAGGCCACAATGAGGTGTGTTTGGATAAAATTGAACAATCATCGTTTCGTGAGGTAGTAGATCTCCGTACACAGAAATAGTATGTTCTATATTCATTAAATGGAGGTGTCTGTAAGGGTAGGTAGAAATCATAGCATAAACACATCCTATTATATTTATTTTATTTGTGTTGTTATAAAATAATGTAATTATGAGATTTTAGAGTATTTATAAGGAAAACAAATGAAAGGAGTTTGGGAGAAGACATTACCTTTAAATTGATTGAGTCCTTTTGATTTGAGAAAAAAAGGCTTCCTTGAGTTGCCTTATGTGCATGTTAAGGATTAAAATTGGAATGTATATATTTTTTGATCTCATTTATCCTAATTAGGAATATCCATGGGGATTTATAGTTGTATGTATGTTGTTTGAGGTGGTGTCCCTTTATAACAGGGATGAGGGGTACTTTATGGAAATCTTGAAATATCATTCTAATATAAATTGATTTTATAATTATTATAGTTAAAAAATGAAATATTTACAGTATAATATGATTATGGGTATAAATAATCTCAACCAATAGGTTTTAGACAATTCTAGGTCACAAATGTTACCTTATCCTTTGGATTGACCCTTTGTTAAATAAATTAATTCTTACCATGTCTTTTGTATTTTTACACTCTACGATTAATATAGTCACCATAAAATGTCAAGAGAACCTATACTGTATAATTAATGAAATTGTAAAATTATCTAAGTCATTTTGATTAATCGTATCGTTTTTTACTAGTATAGAATTTTAAAAAATAGTATTTGTTTTTAAAACTCATTTATGTCAATTTTGACATTATTCTGTAATTTATTTTTTATGAAGTAATAAAAACTTGATTCATTATCATAAAATGTATTACCTCATCCATCACATGTTAATGTAATCCAATAAATAATTGTATGGAATCAAAATGATAATATTAAATTCATTTTACTATTTAAAATATCATTTATATGAAAATTTGATTAATAAGGTAATCACTGCATCATCATTGAATCAAATATAAATTTATTTATTTAGTGTCTAAAAAAATACCATGATATACTAATTGTTTTTATATTTGTAATGACTATTTATAGTCAAAGTTATCATTTATATAATACCACTATAAATATTTTTAAGTTAAATGATACATGTTTATGTTATATTCCTCTTGACTTTAAATTAATTATTATAACATGTCATTATCACATCCAAGTGGATCATTGGGGTCCTAAAATTGACCCAAGGATGATAAGGGTTTTCCATATCTTATCTAATAGGATTAGGAAAATATTAATAGTAGTTTTATTTGATTATATTATTAATTTTAACTCGTATTTACATTATTTAACCCTTAACCATGGTAAATATAAATAACTACTGAAGTTTCTATTAATAATGTCTAAAAATAAAATGTAAATATATACAAAATTTGGGAATTATAATTAAAAATATGGAATCCATTTTTTCAAATTCAAAACATAGAAAATTTAGTAATTAATTTAAATTTAATTCCCTATTATCAAAACCAGAAAGCAGGTTTTTAGAAGTATAAACTATCAAATGATTTTTATGTGTTTATGTCCAATTTCAAAGTGAAATTACTTCCAATGAAGAAAATTAGATTAAAATATAAATAACTAATCCAATTAATCTTTAAAACCAATTAAAAGGACAATATAAATCTATAAATAATTTTGATGAAAAGGTTGTTTTTAATTAAAATACATTATTTATTAGTATTCATTAAATTATGAATTATATCAGAAAAATACCAAAATTTAAAACAAAGTAAATTTTGATGTCCCACTTCTAAATAGGATGTTCATTTAGTTAAATATAACATATTAAAGTTCCAAAAACTACATTTAAAAATGGTTTTCTATCTAAAGGCGGTAAAATGATTTTTTTAGAAATTTTATAGTATTTCATGCTAAAAATTGGATTAAATCCCATTTTTAGCATATAAATTTTATTAGATAAATGTTAAATAATTTAATAAAAAAATTAATCATATAGTAGTTTGGTCTATTCATTCTTTCCAATACAATATTTAGGCATTAACTACTATTTAAAATAATAATATTATTATTGTATTATATTTCGGTATAACTCAACATTGTGTGTAACATAATATTTCAGAGAAACCCATTGTTTCATGTCAAGTATATTATTGGAAAAAGTATCTCAATTAATATAAAATTAATATATTATTCATAGATATTAATAAAAATAAAAATATATTTTTTGATAAATATCGAAGATGTAACATCCTTCCCCCATTTTAGAAATTATGTCCTTGAAATATTAAAATTTATCTCAGTAACATCATTAAAAATCCTACATTGGAAAAAGGGTCAATAAAACACCAATTTAAAAGAATTAAAGAGAAGTACAAAGGTCAACTGAGATAACATATAATAGGAATTCATGTAGTAAAACATGGATTTGGAAGAAATACTAATAATCTTGTACTGATGGAGAGTGACAGAAACTATGATAAGGAGAAAATTAACAATCATAGAACCCCAAACATGTGATCGGTTAAACGGTCTTTGATTTCCCTATTGGAAAAGTAAATAGAAAATGTTTTTTTAATGACCTTTTCATAAAGTACTAGAATTTATTTAGGATATTGTCTAATAACTTAAGGAATAATACTTACTTTTCTTGTAAAATTTCATCCCTTAATAAATTTCTACCACAAACTAATATTTTCTAAAAACAGAGTATTAAAGATGACATGGAAACCCCAGAAGAACTTGAATCAACTTTGATATAATAAAATACTCCAAAATAAATCAAATATTTATTCATTCTACATTTAAACATTAACTATAACCAAAACTTTTATGATAAGATAATAAAATTTCCCAAAAATAATAATAATTTATAGGAAAACATTATTTTTAATCTTCAAAATTGAACAACAATTCCCAGATTCTAACATGGACCGTTCAAAAAATAAATGCCCATATAATTCCTCTAAAAAATCCAAACTATGTTTTACAACCATGATTTAGATTTGTTTGATAACATATTCTTCTAGGATAAAATTTTATATTTATCACCAAATAACATCAAAATATCTCAATGTATCATACCAAAAAATAATTTCCAAAATCACATATTATCTAAAATAGGTAACTCATTTCCATAAATAACCAAAATCACAATAATTCAAAAATTCATTCATAGATTTATCAAAGAGAAAAATAATTCAACCGTTATTCCTAAAAATAAAATTCCTTAGTATTCTATATAAAATTATCATAAAGGGCTCCCAAAATATTGAATGTCATCAAAAATAACAATTATCACATAACCCCCAAATCATATTTCAACACCCAGGATATACATTTGATAAAACATAAGTTCCCAAAATCAACATATTCATTCTCCATCAAATAATTTGACTAAAAGAAACAAATATATTATCCATAGACTTCACGTAGGCTAGTCGTAGGCGAAAAAGCCTTGTCGCACTTTAGATATGGGTTTGAACCTCAAGTCCTTGTCCAATATGACGGCTTGTCACCCTTCTTATGGGTAGTCCTTTTTATAAAGATATATAATTCATAAATAATTCCCAAAATGAGATAAAATCTTTTAAAATAACTATAACATTAATTAATCTAAATATATATCTCATGTCCTAAATTTTTCATCCCCAAAAGTAATATCTCATAATTACCTCTAAATAAAATATCATATAAGGGTTATCCATTACATTATAATTGTGTCCACAAAAGAAAAGATAATTCTTCCTCAAATAGATTTTATATATAAAAATCTACATGGTTACACATACCAAAAATGTCTTCCAAAGTAATTCCATTATCAAAAGAGAATTAATGCTATTAAACATTTTAACATCAAACAGTCTACTGTAACTCTTGAATATCTTATATGAATACCTCTAAATCATTCATAATTCATTATGATACCCACCCCAGTTTTTCATCTTATTACTTAATACTTATTTTCTAAAAATTGAAAACATGGATCATTTCTAGTGGTTTAATAGTTTCAAAACATGAGACAAGAAATAATACATACCTTTTATATGTCAGTTTCTTCTTTAACATGAATTGAATTGTGTATTTCTAAACATATCTTTTCAGGGTCCTTCTGATCCCATTCCCAAACCTTCTTTGATCAACATATATTTTTATAATGACCATTCTTCCCACATTTAAAACATTCAATTGATAACTCAAAGAGAAATTATTTTCCATTCATGGTGTCCACTAAATGATTTATTTTTTCCTAGATGGATATTTATTTAGGACCACCATTTCCACATCTAAATCGTCTTTTCATCACATTAAAACATTTCACTAGGTGTTTTTTTCCACAACATGACACATAGGTTTTCAAATAAACCATCCTTTATGATTATTACCTAAACTTACACATGGAGTTTTTCTCACATATATAATGACTTAGAAAAATATTACTAAGTTTTAAGTGGTCAATCATGAATCTAGATAGTTATTTTAGAATAAGCATAATATTTCTCATTTCAGTCTCATTTCATTCGATTGAAAATTCTGAAAAAACCTAGTTTCCTTCACATATATTGTAACTTTAGTGCCTCCTTGATACATCCATTTCCTAAAACCAAAAATGATAGTGTGAGTGTCTCACTAAAATCATCGTATACTATCATATGATGAAGATAAACACTAAGATATAGTCAACCATGTTATCTAAAACACATTCATTTTTTCTAAAATAAATAAGAAACTTTCTAATATGCTAACAATTATGGTTAGACAAATCTTTTCAGTTATACATAAATAACACCCGAACCACTATTGTTATCTAAACTAACCTCCATTACCAACTACAAGTCCCCATACATAAACATTAAGTAATCTTTTGTTAATAAAATAATTTTACTTTTAATCACATCAAGGATCATTTTAGGTTTAGTGATTTAGATAATTAGGTCATATCTCATAAAAAATTACAAGTATACACATATACTCACTCTCCAATTTTTTTATTAAATAAAAACTTTTTTTAAAATAAACATGGTTTGTTTCATTTTTAAATATCATGACTTTTCCAGGATCTGATCCTTGAATCTATTCTTCTTTAAGACCTGTGAATTTTTTTTCAAATCATTGAATGAGCATAAAAATATCAGTAAGATAAACATAAATAATTAAAACTATTAGTCTTGAGAAAACATGTTAACCATTAATATTATATCAGAAAGCAATATTGTTCACCTTTAAGAAGTAGGAAAATACTTCACTGAATATAAGCTCATTGCTTACCCTTTTGGTAACCAAAACATTACAATAAATCCATCATAATGAAGCATATAACATATTAAGGTAACTTGGGACATAAACATACATAAATCCAATAACCATATAATCGACTTCCATATATATTAGAAAGTGGAATAGTCATATGGTCCTCTTCTATACCCAATGCAATGGATGTTATAACATAACCACCCTTACATGGTTTATAATGACACCACCCATATTTTGTTTATCATGTAACCACCCGTATTTGTTTTATCATGTAACCACACATCAAATTTCCAAGAAACATTATATAATCATAACACATAGAAGATTTCAATTATCAACATTTCAATCATAAACATTCATTTGAAATCACAAGAAATAATTTCAAGATATTTAGATAGTAAATCAATATTCATACCCTTCTTCAATACCAAAACACACAAAAAGTGAATAAGGGATTTATTTTCATTTTAAAAACATTAATTCTTATAGAGGAATCCTAATATCAAATAATTATTACAGCGGTGGAGGATATTTTGTCCCCGTATTCATTAAAAACATTACTTTTTGTCATTTACTAAAATTATTATTAGAAAAAATATTCCATTTTAAGGAAATTAAAAGTCAATGGGGTTTATTATACACCATATTAAATAATGTGGTGTATAAAATTAAAATATACATCGATGAGAGGATATTGAGACAAAGTCCCATAACATGAGTCTAACTCATCACATACAATTGTTTTGTTCCTAAAAAATAATCATAAGATAATTTATTATTTCATGATAACCTTTTACAAGTTTATGATTTCTTTTATCTAACTCACTAAAATGTTATAAAAATTACATAATTAGTTATGTTCACATGGGTCATTTTGTTGACATTTGGTACTGGAGTCGAAAATGAACTTTTTTTAATGTAAATTATACATGTAGTCAAAAGTATATAATCTCCATAACATTATAAATTCTGTATGTATCATATATGTCTAGTATAATTGTATTTATAATATCTATAATGTTTAGATATAGTAAATAAAATTCACCGTTAAGGTAGACGGTAAGTCATACATACACAAGAACGTTACATTAACTTATTTTTTATAGTAAAAGAATAATAATAAAATGATATAAATGAATATTATAATACCCAATTTATGTTAATATAATATGTGTTTCATATGTTTAATAAATCCATCCATTATATGTCCCATGTTTAGTGTTAATGAGTCACATCGTTTTGAGGGGCGTTAGTCCACACCTCCTTGAACAAATTATCGTATTTATACAACATGGAAAGAATAAATGTAGGCTATAAATAGAAATTATAGAATCATAGATACAATATAAATCTAACATATATCATATATAAATATGGTTCCATCATAATTTCCACCGTGATAGGTGGTAGGATAATATTGAACAAACATTGTTTCTTGAGGCAGTAGTTTGTTGTACACAAAAACAGTATGTTCTATATCAATTAGATGAAGGTGTGTGTAAGTGTAGGTAGAAACCTTAGAATAAAAATAACCTAGTATTTTGAGGATAATAGATTATTTATAAAATAAGTTTATAAATATTGGTTAAGGGGTTGAATGATGAAAATAAATTATAGGAGGTTGAGAGAAGATTCTACCTCTAAATTGGGAAACTCTTTTTGAATAAAGAGAAAATGCTTCCTTCAGTTTCCTTCTACCCAAATAAGGATTCAAGGAGGAATGGAGGGATTTTTGGAGTTATATGAGCATAATATGGACAATACGAGGTCCTTTAGAGGTGTGAGTAATTGGGTAGAGGCTGCGTCCTTTTATTAGAGAGAAGAGACGCACTTTAAAAAAGTCTTGAAAAATTATATTTTTATAAATTTGTTTAGAATTATAATAGTTAAAAATTGATATGTTAATATTTTAAGATGATTAAATGTATAAATCCTCTCAACGAATATTTTTTAGACAAGTTTTGGTAACAAATATAATCGTATCATTTTTCTTTAACCCTTAGTTAAATAAATTAACGCTTACAATGTATTCTTGTAGTTTTACACTATATAGTTAATATATTTACTATATCATTCCAATAGAACATTTATTGGATCATTAATGACATTGTAACATTATCTAAATAATTTTTTGAAATATTATTTATTATTACTATTATATAATTTAATTAAATATTATTTGTTTTAAAAACTCATTTAAGTTAATTTTGAAACTATTTAGTAATTTATTTTTCATAAAGTCATAAAAAATGATTCCTTCGAAACAAAATCATTAAGTCATACCTCACAAGTCAATGTAATCCAAAAAATTCTTGGATGTAATTAAAATGTTAAAATTTCAATTATTTTAATATTTTTAATATCATTTACTCAAATATTACATTAATAATGTAATCACTGTATCATCATTGTGTCATAAATAAATTTATTTATTTAATGTCTAAAGATTATATATAAAATGCAATGATATAATAAATATTTTTAGATATATAATGAAAATTTATACTCAAATTGATCATTTTTATAACCCCACCATTAAATGGTTGAATTAAAAATATACATGCTTTTGTTATATTTCACTTTACATTAAATTAATTATTATAACAAGTCATTATCATATCAAAGTGGAACTATGGGGTCCTAAAATATACCTAAGGATTCTCATGGTCAGACATTTATCATCTAGTATTAAAAAATATGTTTTGTAGTTTTATATTATTATAATATTATTTTTACCCTTCTTCGCCTAATTTACCCTTCAACAGTAGTAAATACAATTTACTAAGGTTACTATAAATAATTCCTCAAAATAATATTTACCTATTTTAAAATTTTTTGACATTATGATTACAAATATGGAATCCATTTCTCTGAATTCCAAATAGTAAAATTTTATTAATTAATTTAAATGTAATTCCAGTTTTCAAAACTAGAAAATAGGTTTTCTAGAAGTAAAAACTATCAAATGATTAACATGTGTTTATGTCCAATTTCAATGTGAAATAACTTACAATTAAAAAAATAGGTTTTTTATATAGTCTTAATATAATAACACATAAAAACTAATAAAAAAGAAAATCTAAATATATAAATAAATAAGATTCAAATTCAGTGTTTAATTGAAATGCATTATGTTTCACTATTCATTAAAATATGAATTTTATAAGAAAAATACTAAAATTTCACCCAAAGAAAATTTTGATGTTCCAGTTATAAATAAGAAGTTTAATTTGTAAAGTAGAGTATATAAAAGCGAAAAATATATATTTAAAAAAGTTTATCCATCAAATGATTGTAAAACGACCTTTTAAAAAATATTAGAGTATTTTTTGCTTAAAATGACATTCATTCTCAATTTAAGCCTCTAAATTTTATTGTATCAATGTAAAAACATTTAAAAAAATTAATCATGTTTTAGTTAGTTCTATTAATTCTCACTAATACAACGGCTCAACGTTGACTAACATTTAAAAATAATAATATTATTGTTTTATTATTTTTTGGTTTAACTCAACATTGTTTACAACGTAATATTTTAGAGAAACTCATTGTTGCATGTCGAGTATGCTATCAGAAATAGAGATTTCTTTAAAGTAAAATTAATATAATATTTATAAATATTAATAGATATAAAAATGTATTATTCTATATATATAAGGTATTTTACTGTATCCATCATGGAAGAATTCATTTTTTGGAGATATATATTTATTATTTTTTATTCTATTTGTAGTTAATAGCTTTAATGGGAATATTATTGTTTTATATAGGCTATTATTTGAGTTTTTCACTTTTATATATATGAGTATTAGGATAATATCGGATATCTTATAGGATGTGATAGGAATACCCTTACATGGAAAGTCGTTGAAAGTTAAGGTTTATCCATTAATGTGAGTAGGATTTCCATATTATTATACACTCCAATAGTTATGCCTATTCATGTAATTTCCCACTTAAGACACTGTCAAAAATTTTATTCTTGTACAATACACTATAGAATACCCCTTCGAATGGATTTTTATAATTGGTAATGATTATTCAATATGAAAATATGATTTACCCTATTTATATATAATTATTTTCTATCACAAAGGGTAGTTTTATTTAACTTCATACGAATATAAAATAATTTTAAATCACCTCCTCATGTTAGATTTAATTTTTAAATATTTAATAAAATATTTATCAAGATAGTGTTGATGATGTTAAGGTGTATAGTGTCTCTAATGGTCCTGGAATCGCGAAAAAATCCCATATTGGTGGATTATATCCTTAGATCCAATCCATGAAACAACCCATACTAGAACCGTTTTTTTCTCAATCATTTTACAATAAACCCAAAATGTAATAAAATCTATGAAAAATAATTTTATCAAGATTTATCATGTATAATATAGCCAAACATATTAAATCATTATTCAAACAATCATTTAGCATGTGAATATCATTAAAAACTTTTGAAATCATTGTATAAAGATCATAAGATTTTTTCTTCCTTCAATTCTACCATTACAAACATTTTTGGTTTTTGTAACCTCATCTCCATTACAGTGATATACATTGAGAAGTTTTCACATGTATCTATTGTGAAACAAATTGGTCATTGAATCATGATACATGGTTTAAATCCATACCACCTTCTTAGAATTACTTTGAACAAACCACACTAAAACAATAAATATTACACAACACTTTGGATGCCTCATTAACTTTTCCAACACACACACAAGATATTTTCAAGAAAATTTATGTATATGTTAATTCTAGCCATAACAATCAATTTTATGTTATAGTGACACCTAGAAACTCACTACACCAACTTACTTCAGAAAACCCTGATGGATTTAGTAGTAGGATTACATCTATTTCCACACACTATATAAAGATATAACACCCTTACAAGATATGAGGAATTTAGATCATGCCAATATCATATTCAAGAATAATCAAATGAAAACCTTAACTAATGAGAGATTTCAATAGATAGGGACTGAAACAAAAAAGCATAGATAAAAAAAGGAAATATAAATCAAGTAGAAGATATAACTCATTTCGAAAACAAAAATTTGAATTGAATGAAACCAAATGACTTTAAACAATGATGGATCGTCGGCTGGGAAGAATACGGGATCTCACCAGCTAAGAATAAAAAATCACTCTGGGAGTGAAAAAATAAAATTGATTTTGGAATGAGGAGGGTGAGAAACACGCTATATTTGGGGAAAATCTATCCCATAACTCTATAAAAACTATTGTGATTTACTTATAGAAAATGGAATGTTCAGATGGTTATGTTGAATCATTGGCATATGGGCATTGGTATAACTCGACATTCCAGAAGTGCAAGTCATCTGGGTTTGGGTAGAAGGCCATATGGGAGGCGATAGATTCATCAACTGTCAACAAATTTTGGGAGTTTTATTCTAGCCATATCATCAATTCAAAACTGGGTAAAAATCATTAGACTTGTAGGAGAATGATGAAATGGATTGGCTCAACTATCATGATCTTTTCCCCTATTATCCTTACCCCTCCTATATTGATAATTTTTTAAAGGATGCATCTTGAGGCCATATTAGATGTGGGCATCTCATTTCATTAAAGAAATACATATTAGTAAACAGAAATTATGAGGATCTTATATGTGAGGGGTATGTTCCCTTTAGCTTTTTATGTCAATTTTATTGTGTTCAAATGAGGTGTCACAACTAAAAAATCTTCCTTTAATAGTTTAATAATATGCCTTTATCATCACTAAAAAACACTAATATTTGGACCATGGTTTAAATCACAACAGTAATATCTGCACTAAAAATCATTGTTAAATGGTCCCATTAACAGTTCCATTTTAGTTCTATTAATGGACTCTTTTAATAGTGCTTTTTTAGAACTGTAAAGTGGTAAATTATATTTTTTGGACATCTATGATCCCAACCCCCATTATTAGTGCTTCCAGGGTACCTTTAACAGTGATAAACTATCTTTATATGTTTTTTTCACACTATCACCCCTTTTATCACCACTTTTCAAATTTCCAACCACATCCACACCCGCCTGAATTCAAACCCAGCACCTATCTTTCAAATATGTAAATCCCATACTACTACAAAATGTTGTTTTTCTATATATTTATTTATATTTCTATATAAATATATAAATATATATATATACAAATCTATTTTTTATTTATACATTTATATAATTATTATCAATGCATTTAAACAATATATGTGTTTGTGATTTATATAATTATATTTATATAAATATATTATATATTATATTCATTTAAATATATTGGAATATAATATTAATATAAATATGTTTATTAATACACATATATGTATATATAAACATTATGAATATATTTTTATAATGTAAAAAATGGTTAGATATTGTTTTCAATGCATTTTTAGAATATTTACTTATTTATTTATATTGAAATAACAATTTTTAGATAAATATGTTGTTATATGTATTTATATGAGTGATTTATTATATGTAAATATAAGAAAACATTCTTATATTTAATGATAAATAAATTTCATTATGAATAACAATAAAATTTCAAAAATTTAATATAAATATGAATGCAATCCCAAGAAATAAATTCAGCATCCAAAAAAATAAAACTCCCTTTAAATGAGGCTAAAAATACATAGAATGTTAAAAAATTTGGGTAAGCTATCTAAAAACTCTATTTTAGAGGACTTTTCGCCTTCTTGGTCTTGAAAATCTGACAATGGTTTGCATGTATCACTAAGGGTGTCGAGCTCATCGGAGGCTTGGACTTGATTTGTGGTAGAGCTCAAATGGAAACTTGGGTCAAAATTTATTGTTGTTTTGAAGTTCAACTTACTTTTTCAATATATTTTAGACCATTTTTTGATTTTTTGATTTTTTAATCGTTAAATTTATATTAAATGTCTCTTTCTCAAAAATAATAGGAAAATTATTAATTAAAAATATTTTCTAAATTATTTTAAAAGCTATTTTCACTAAATATCTTATATATTAACTATAAATGATAATTTCCCTTATCTAAAACATATTTCAAAAAATAGATATTATATTTATGTCAATATAAATATATTTATATATTTATGTATTTATATATTATTTTTAATGAAATATAATATTTTAAGTATAAAAATATTAGTGAAACTAAAAAATGCCAAATAAAGGGAGTCTTTGTCAGTGATTCTAAAAAAGTGCTGACAAACACCCCCTTTATCAATGATTTTTTTATAAGTGTTGTTAAAGACCCCCTTTAATGATGCTTCAAAAAAGAATTGTTAAATACACCCATAAAATAATTCTTTTTTTAGTACTTTTTAAAAAAAAGGCTGGGGGAAAATCATCATTTATTGTTAAAGTAAAGCAAAGACCTATTTTATTGGGTAGAGAGAGACCCATTACATTTCCCAAAGTCCAAGTGATAATTTAGCAAATTACATGGCCCGTAAGACCATTTTTTGGCCCAAAGCTCATTCTGTTAATTGTACTGCTACAGTACCGATCCTGCTACAATACTATACAGTACCCACCGCTGCTACAGTACTCTGCCAAAACTATAGTGACCTTCCACCACTATAGTTCCCACCATTTCTACAATTCCATCACTACTACAGTCTGCTACAATACTACTACAGTACCCTGCGCCCTATGGGTTTTAAACCCCCATTTTACATGTAGATGTAAGGGGTGTTTACCACTAAGCGAAAGGGAGTCTTTAGTACTGACAAAGGGAGTCTTTGATATAATTTTTTGCTTGTATAGTTAAGTACCAATCTTTGGATTAATCTAGTTTTGTAGTAGTGTATCCCTCGACCGTCATTAGTTCTTTCCAAGAAAAATATATTGGTGGATCAAAATCTCTAGCTGATTATGAATCATGAGTACAGGTGATGTCAAATAGGGACTTTTCCTTTCAGGTATTCAGTTCATCATTACATGGTATGTCTCTAATGTCTGGAACTGATCATTCCCAGAAAGTGAATTGGAAAAGCTAGTAACTTTTTCATGGGTCAACAGGTATCTGAGGTATGTGGAGATCAAAAGTAAAATGTTGGATATTCTATGACCCAAAAGAATCCAAGAAAATTATTTCTTTATGAACACCCAAAGAAGATAAAGAGATCAAGAGTTTTGACTTCCCAGGATACTATCTCTACTTCTCAAGGTCATGTATCCATCCCTCTTGATGTATCATTTGGAATGGATAGATGTGAATGGGATTCTTTGAGAAGTTCCCATTCAATTTTCAATGAATGGTAACTTTTGATGGAGAAATAGGTTTCATTGAGTGGATATGGATACATGTAAGTGCCCAACACCATCTATTACACTGTTGACCCGTAGATGGTGGATTCCTATCATTATGATATTGACACCTCTCTCTATTCATTATTGGGTTTCCATAGATATACTCAATAGGTACTCTCAAGGGAGAGGACTAAGGTTATAAACGGTAAGGATGAAGATATTTAGGCCTTTGAGGGGGTCAATGAATATGACCCCTGAAGTAACTGGGGTTGGGGAAATTTCTTTTTGTTAGTTGGGGTCTTGTAAGAACCTTCCCCAGAGGATCTTAGTGTGTCTAAGGAACTATGAAATTTGGTGTACCAATTAGAACCCACACAACATTCCATGGTGAATCATTCTACATTATCCATTCCTATCACTGTTGACTTCCTAGAGGGTTGGAAATCATTGGAATCCATGAGATATATCACATATTCTGAAGAAATATGGAAGCCTATTTAGGAAGGAAACCTTTTTCATATAGGATATGGGGTGACCACTACCACTGCATGAACCGTTTCTCAAGAATATTTTCATGAAGTGGGTTTATATCGGGAGGATATGGACACCTACATTCACTCATACAATAAAAAAAATTGGTGGTCCAATTGAGTATAGCAAACTGTGGTAATCATGATGGGTCAAGATGATGTTGATGAGTGGTTAATATAGTTTTATGTATCAGCTCCTCCTCCTACAATTATCGTGACCTTGAACCCCTAGTCCATGTACTAATAGGATCCTGGTAAAATTAAGACACTTGTTCCTTCCCCTGTGTACACCACATGGGTGCTGCTGTTGAGAAGAACAACCCTTCAAACATCGGACCCACCATCGAAGTCTCTCTTAGAGATATGAATAATATACAGGTGGTCCTTACAAATATTGTAGGAGAATTTCCTCCCCCATCCCTACTTGAGGTTCCCTCTAGGGTATTATCTCCTTATAACACCACGAAACATTAGAAGGAATGATTGATGATGATGGGGCTTCGGTCTAGGATAAAAGTTTAATACCTCATATATTTACATATTTTTCATCGTATCTATTTATGTGGGATGATTAATTATAACACATATAAATTGGTATAATTTTATTGAGTAAGTAGGAACTAACTACCCAAGGTCTTATGGACCCTTCTTCCTTAGAGATGAACATAGTATCACATATGGTTGTACCTAAACCGAATGGGGAACCCAAGACAACTTAGTCCATTAGAGGGATTCCAATCCCAATGTGGGAATGTATTCATCATAAAAAAATAATATTTCCCTTTAGGGGGAGATCCTTCATAGGTCAATGCATCTGCTAAGGATGTTGATCCTATTCCAATAGATATCATGGACCTGGAAGAGGTAGTGACTCAGACATAGGGGGAGTTGGACCTACCAGTTTCTCCCCCTTCCATGATCATTATCCCTACAATATGAGTATTGATGAGAGACCTTATGGATGCCAATTATTTATTCTAGCCTGATTCATCACTGAGAGTGTCTCTAGAGGAACCCAATGTCAATCTATAGATGGGGGATGCTCCATCAAGATTACCAGGTGATTGAAAAATGGAATTCAGGGATTTTGATTCTTTAAAAAATTATAGTACATTATCCACCCTTTCAACCATTCCTTTTTATTTCTATGTTTAGGTATTGAAAAATTATAACATCATATTTTTATATTTCTTACAAAATATTCTTTGGTTGTAACCGTTTCTCTACCATCTCATCCTTCTGACATTTCAAATAAACTCAATGTTATAGAATCAAGCAATAACATTGTTTCTATGTCAAAATTACCAATGGTGGTACTTATTCTTGAATGTATTCTTTCACGTGATTGTAATTTTTTAGCAGATGAGTGGAATCATAACAATCTTCACGATTACTATTAAGCTATAAGGAAGTAAATTTGAAAGATAATATCTCTGAACACCATATAAAATCCACAGATGAAACATTATAATTTATATCACGTGTTTTAATTTCTCAGGTATTGAGTTATGATTATAAATCCATCCATGAAATCATAAAATATGTGATTACTGCCTGGGGGAGAACTAACATTCTCCACTATTTCATTCAACTATATAGTTCATGGCCCTTATGCTCCAACCAAACATATACTTTTAAATTATGAATGTGAGATTTTTGGGATAACTATTAGGTGATAGTGTGATGTCACAAAGAATACGACCTTAGTGAAGTGGCGTCATCAATTGTTAGATTGGATTATTTAGAAATTAGGGTGGATCAAGAAATAATTGGCTCATATCTATGTAGTTTTGGATGAAGGGAAATAGTTAGTGTAGTCATAGAATGTGGGATTGGATGTGGATGATAGAGAGGAGGAACTAAGGGTAACTGATAATATTGAGACTACAACTATTTCATAGCACCACTGAGCCATATAGGATTCAAATTGAGCACAAATTCATCTTTTTGAATCTTCTAAATGGGATGTATAATTGCAATGTCCCACCCATATGGAGAGGCTCTAAGATATAAATTCTCCACCTGTATTATCATTTAATGAATAAATTAAAACTTTTCCTCCATCCAGAACCCATCTATCTTATCCTGCAATCCCAATAAATCATAATTTTCAATGTGTTTTGAAAGATAATTTCCCATTTAACATGAATGGTTTCTTTACTGAATATCAATTTCATTCACATCGTAAGATATTCAAGATTCCATGATCATGTAATTATCTAATTTTTCCTAAGTTTAGTGATTCATCGAGCATGGTTTTTACTGTTTCTAAAGTTACATAGTGAAACCAACAAACATTGCATGTTTTTTCTTTTTTATATCACTCTAATTGTTTCCTAATTCTATTATGGTGAGGGTTCAGTCAACGTGAAATAAAGTTTCCATATTCTACCTTTTATGGGTTCTCTAATTGAAATTTTTTCTTCTCTTTACTTTTGATTTCTCGAATTTTTCCTAAACCATGAAATGCATAGTTTTAGTGATATGAGACTCGACTTTTATACACAGTTCTCTTTGTAGTTTTCCAACATGGAAATTAATGTGTATCTTTATATGGTTAGTTTAATTTATATCAATCCATACTAATGTGATGATTATTTTAGGATTAACTACTTTTAAAATAAATTATGGGGTGATGATCCCAATAGATTTTTGTAGAAGATAATGAGCCAATATTTAAAAAAAATATAGAGTGCATCATTAGACTGTAATTTTTTGACATTCAGATCTAAGGTATGATATGGGATAAGTACAAGAGGAATAATAATATAGAATATTTGAAATGCAGTTTCCACCATTATGTTTTCAGGGTATATAGTGATAAGAAATTTTATTCCATAAGATAAATTTTCCCTTAGTTGATAGGCCTTTTCCAAGGGAAACTTGTGCAGATCCAAATAGGGGATATTGTGAATAGTCCAAAAATGGTTTCCTTAAGAATTTTTACCACTATTTTTGATTTCTAGTATACTTTTGAGGATTTGGATTTCTCACGACCATGAATGGTGGATTTTCATGGGAAGAATGTTTTTAAATGATGAGGGAATTTGAATCATCATTGTCCATGAATGAGAAACCAATCCTACATGAATCTAGCTGGTGTGAATTAGGGTATATGAATGGATAAATTTAATTTCATATGACTAGTACATGGAACAGGAAGTATAATGTCTTAAGGAAATGACGTTTGAGGGGTATAGTTTAAGGTCACCTAGCTTTGACCAATAGATAAAAAAATTTCCATGTTCACGGTAATCTATACAAGAATATTCCATCGTCTTCATGATTGAAGGGGAAAGGTTGTAAGCCCAAATATTAGAGTTTAAAAATATAAGGAGTTATATGGGAAGAAAAAATTCATTGGGGGAATATGTAGATTGAATAGGTCTCTCATATTGGGATATATTATATGAGAAGTATTCCATTGGGGATTTCAAATATAGAATAGGCCCCCAAAAGGATGAATTTTCCTTCAGTTGAAATACCATTTTTTGTGGGGGAATTTCATTTATCCCAATAGGGTATATTGTTCATATTCATACAAATTATTCCTCAAGTCGATCACCCTCTATTTCTGATGGCCATAGAGTGATTACAGAGATCAAAAATTTCTCATGAAACAAAGTATAATAATTGGTAGGAATGTGTGTGGGTATATAAGAAGAATTAAAACTATGATTATCCATGTATTTTATATTTTAATTAATATATATGAAGCATGTATAGTTGGGCATGATTATGTTTCCTTGATCAACCCCTGAATGAGGAACTAAAATAAAGATATTCTACATAGATCATTGTTTATATATATGAGCTGGAATTTTTTTTACCATGTGGATGGGAATGATATGAGGTATTGGATTCAATATGTATTTCATTTATGTGAGAACCAATTCACATTTAGTTATTGAATAATGATGCATTCTAATGTCATGCAGTAAGGGTTTCATCAATGTAGTTTGATATCCTGCTGTAACAACGTTGGTTCCCCTATGTCAAATGATATATTGTGGTTGGACCTACGATTATTGGCCTTAGTGTCACTACATATCCTATAATAGCAGGAATAAATCCATAAGTATGTCTGAAACTAGTGTTAACCATGTAGTTTAACTACATTTGGTATGGACATATGGTGTTCCTTTTATAGTCTTGCGACAAAGACCAGAGCAACCCTAATGTGAATTGATATTCCTTGATCATGAAGTGGGACTTTACTAAAACTCCTAGTACCATGTGATCTATTATTGGTTTGACAAACAATGGATTCCAATATTTTTATTGCACATCATAGAGGCGATAAAAATGAAGGATAGGGGTATTTTGATTTTGTGGTGATTAGACAAAAATGTAATATCTAAATGTCACTACATATATCAATATAGTGAGTTCCATTTTATACATAGTTATATAACTAGAACCCAATACATGTCTGCACCATACATAGAGAGGAGACCCAGGTTCAGAGATCTGAGTGTCACTACATATACAATGTGGACAAGAATCTAGCCACACATTGGTCAAAATGAGAACAATCGATACATGTCAGATAAAAATGAAATGATGGGAATTTTCTCATTGATTTTCTGGGATGAACCTGGGTTTGGATATTATACTTTCACTACATATATAATGATAAAAGGAATCAAGTCACATGTAGTTCTTATGGACATCTAGCATGAGCCGTACCCATACATGGGGAGTGTGCACCACACTTTTTTTATTGGTGGTAGAGGCTAGACCCAATATTAGAGATCCAGGTGTTGCTACATATACTGTTTGGACTGTAATAAAGCCACACATATTTCATGGGACTATTGCATACACATTTCTAACTCATTATCATAGAGAGGACACATTATATGAAATAAACCCATAGATTAAAGGATATATGTTGGGGTCCCCCCATCATTTTCATTTATATAAAGGAGATGGATAATTTCCCATATTTTAGGGATGGTGTTGGAAAATAGGGTCTAGAAATCACTATGTATCCCATTATAATAAGAATAAATCCACACCTAGTTCTTAAGGAACCTTCCAGTTTAATGTTATGAAGAATGGACATTCACTATGCAGTTTAACCTCAATCAGTAAGGATGTATGTCACCCATCCTGGAAGGAATGTAGTATTTCTGACATGCTTGAGATTACAGGTCTGGTAATTAATATATATCATATAATAATATTAATCAATCCAGACATAGTTCTTTGAATGAGAGATTCCCCATGTTAATCTATCTCTCACACAAGACTGGGGTATTTAATCAACCTTTCACATATATCGAGGTCAGGTCTGAGGAATATTCCGTGAGATGATGATTCTAGTATATTTTAATTTCTTGTGGTAAGCACATGTTCACGCAGTTTATAAAAATATGGTTATGAAGATGATTTCATGTAGTTTAGTGCCTT